>OX451738.1:276377488-276977488 GCA_948472305.1 Vicia faba | reverse complement strand
GGTGTGCTAACACCTCATCATCTTCTTCATTCGCTCTGCATAAAGAACATTAGATAGCGGGGGTTTTTAACCCCCACAAACTAGTTGCACGAATAATAGCGATTAGAGATACAGTACATATAAATATTTTGCGAGGGGTTCTTTGTGTTCGTCTTGGTTCAACGATTCCAACCATGTGCCTTATGAGTTCTAATTTTGCTTGGTTCAGAAAGCCCCAATTTCAAAGCTCAAGAACCCTAGAAATCGTTCATGGCATCTTTTGATTCAGTGCATTATAATTCAATTAAACCATTCCATCAGCTTCATATGGGTTCTAGCAATGCAAAACAATCAAGAAAACATGTTAAATGCACATGAATTAAGCAATACGAATTTGAATAAAAGGTGTAAACCGTGAAACTGTCTAGGACGATTCTTTGAGCTTTAAAGCCTGAATTTGATTGCCACACGTTCCTGACACTTCCTGCAATGTGTTTGAATCAATAGAATGCCTTGAATTGGCCTGGAATGCAAGAATCAGTTTTGAGTTTTCTTGGTATTTCTTGAAATTGGACAAGGTCTCTCTGCAGCTTTTTTCACGTATGCTAGGTTAGGATTTGCTTGCATATATATAGGGCAATTGAATTAGGTCAAGAGCTGGGCAAAAATCCATGTGCAATGGTGATTGAATCTTTGATTGGAAATCAAATCTTTTTGATTTTTCATGATTGGAAAATGTTGCCAAATTTGATGATTTTGTATCTTTGACTTGGTGCTCGAATTTGCCAGCATGCTGAGGTCTTATTTGCTTCACAAAAAGATTGAAAACATCAAATCTTCTATTTTCCTACAATTTAAATTAATTAAATGAATTAATATTAATTAAAAATACAATTAATCAATAAAAATAAGAAAATAAATTCCATTAAGCTTGATGGGTCGTTCATAGGTCATGGATGAAGTTTCAAGAAGAGATTTGAGGCCCATTAGCAAAAATAAGGTGTTTTGAGCAAAGTTGACTTTTGCAAATTCATGAAAATTTCCCAACTTCTCCAATGCATATCTTGCTCAATTTTAATCATATGACCATGTTCTTGGACATTTTGGAAAGGTCTTGAAGTCCTCTAACCAATGCCTATGGTCCCGTGTCATTTGGAGATTCCGCTCTCGTGATCAATCAGATCAAAGGCGAGTGGGATACGAAACATCCGAATCTTATTCCTTACAAAGAATGTGTGTTGACGTTGATCCCCCATTTCAGAGATAACTTTTGAACACTTCCCAAGAGAGGAGAATCAGTTGGCGGACACGCTGGCTATGATGTCTTCTATGTTCAAGGTCAAATGGGACAACGAGGCTCCCCGGGTCATTATCTGGAAACTGGATGAACCTGCATATTATTGTGAACTTGAGACGGAAGAGGTAACTGAAAAACCCTGGTATCATGAGGTGAAGAGGTACCTGGAAGCCCAAGAATACCCCGAGGGTGCATCTGTCAATGACAAGAAATTTCTGAGAAGGTTCGCGGCAAAGTTCTTCCTCAGCAACGGCATTCTGTACAAGCGAAACCATGATTCAACCTTACTGCGTTGTATGGATAAAACTGAAGCAGAAAAGATCATGGCAGAACTGCATGAAGGTACCTTCGAAACGCATTCCAGTGGACATACCATGGCAAAGAAAATCCTTCGGGCAGGATATTTCTGGTCCACAATGGAATCCGACTGTTACCAACATTCTCGGACATGTCATAAGTGCCAGATTTATGCAGATAAGGTGCACATTCCTCCCGTTCCTCAGAACGTCTTGACAGCACCTTGGCCTTTTGCAATGTGGGGAATTGATATGATCGGCGAGATCAGACCTACGGCATCCAACGGGCATCGCTTCATCCTGGTGGCAATCGATTACTTTACAAAGTGGGTTGAAGCAGCTTCATACGCTACCGTAACCAAGAACGTTGTGGCACGGTTCATTCGACACAACCTGATCTGTCGATACGGCGTCCCGGAAAGGATCATTATGGACAACGGTACCAATCTCAATAACAAGATGATCACTGAGCTCTGCGAGCAATTCAAGATACAGCACCACAACTCTTCTCCCTACTGGCCAAAGATGAATGGAGCTGTCGAAGCAGCTAATAAGAATATCAAAAAGATTGTGCAGAAGATGACAGTGACCTATAAAGATTGGCACGAGATGTTACCGTTTGCTCTTCATGGGTATCGTACCTCAGCAAGAACGTCAACCGGGGCAACTCCCTTTTCCTTGGTCTATGGCATGGAGGCTGTCTTGCCGATTGAAGTCCAGATACCCTCTCTCCGGATAATGAAGGATGCAGATTTGAACGAAGATGACTGGATCCAGACTCAACTTGATCAATTAAACCTAATTGACGAAAAGAGACTCGCTGCTATTTGTCATGGTCAAACGTATCAAAAACGGATGATCAGGGCATTTAACAAGAAAGTCAGACCACAAGAGTATCAAGTTGGGGACCTGGTAATCAAGCGCATCATTCTTCCTCAAAGTGATCCCAGGGGCAAATGGACCCCCACATACGAAGGGCCATTTGTGGTTAAACATGTCTTCTCAGGAGGAGCTATGATTCTAACCACTATGGATGGTGACGACCTTCCTCACCCCGCCAATGCAGACATAGTAAAAAGATACTACGCATGATAAAAGACCCTCTAGGTTGACACACCTAGGCAAAAATAAGGGCTTCCCGACGAACCAAAAGGGTTCGGGCAAAAGTAAAGGATGAAAAATGAAAAAATCTGTACACCCGGCAAGTCGAAAACCTGAAAAGGCGGCTTGGGCAAAAATGGGTATCCCGGTGGGCTGAAAACCCGAAAGGGCGGTCCAGGAAAAAGTTAGGGATTAAAGCGTAATACTATGTCTCATTGAATCACCTTGCATCCAGAATCCGGTATCAACCATCAGGTTCAGACGGCATCGATCAGTCAGCTTCCTTTTCAACTAAGTAGCCAAGTGATGAGACGCTCGAGGATATAAAGGCGATAGCAGAGTTGGAACCCAGTGGGATTATCTTTCTTCACATAGTTGTTTTGTTTTCCTTTTCACAAAATTGTATAAACTCTGTTTGTTCGGCGGCGTTCTCTTACTAGGACGTCAGCCTCTTATACATAAACGCCTATTTACAGGCAAATTCAAAAAATCAATACAAATTCACTTTTCAGACAAATTGCCAATTATTTTTCCTTTTTCTGTGTTGCCTTGCGAAGAACATCCAATGTTCAATTGTGATATATGCATCTGACACTAATTGCTAACTCATAAATATTTGCATGAGAAACAAAGGACTAATTACAGGTGACATCAGAAACAGGGGCAATAATGAGTTGTCTAAGCAATCTAATTGCTCTGTCCACCAAGGTACCAAGGTAAGTTTGGCTGAAGAATGTAACCCAGATACCTTCACTCCCCGTCGAGTAAGATAAGATGCAGCAATACAATTCTACCCAAGCAGAATTAGCCTCCCGTCAGCCCTAACAGGGCACAGTATCCCTAAGCAAGTCAGCAATACTCTCCCCGAGCAGAGTTAGTCTACTGTCAGCCTCAAGGAAGTTGGATTATCCTCCAGAAAGATCTCAATATTCCCCAACGGAGTATACAAACATTCCTAACAAGCGTCCCCGGCAATCTTGATCTAAGATTGTTCCCCGGTGGAATACCGGACATCCAGTGGAGCCATTCCCCAATACAGTTCAAAAGTCTCCCCAGGAGAGTTGAATCAAATCTCCCAGTAGGAAGCTTATCCCCAGTAGATTCTGGAAGCTTACCCTCTGCAGAGCACGAGCACGTCTCCCCGGCTTTATTCAAAGATTATTTCCCCACCAGGATATAACTGGGTTATCCTCAGCCAATTGCCACGGAAAGATCGTCCTCGGCGTAGTTCTTTCTACCCCCCAACGGAGTTCATTAAGTTCCCAACATAGCTCATCAATGGTATCCCCAGCGGAGTTATCATCAACATCTCAGCAAAGTACCTCTCGTCCCACAGAGTAATTCCCCGCAGAGTAATCTCTCCAGCAAAGTTTATTCCTCAACGGAGTCATCTTCTCCTACGGGTTTATTCTCGCAACCAGCATCCCCAGCGGAGACGAAAAACTCTACTTTTGAACATCAGCCCAGGATGCAACAAACTCCCGGCATTCGTCAAGGATTTATTTTCCCGGACAAAAATACATTCATAAACATCACATCTTCATACATTATAGCATGCACATATGCATCATGAACATACAATCTCATTTATTTTGAGAACATCACGCATTTCATACAGCATGACATTGCATATAACTAATGTTTTGCCTTTTCAGGAAAAAGGTCAATCCAAAAGATGATTACTATCAACTGTCGCTAATTCCAGATTCGATTCCTGTATCTAGCCAGGGCATATCTGTGAGCGATTACTTATGGATTCGACACCTGTATCTAGCCAGGGCATATCTGCATAAAGAAATTCCGGACTCGATTCCTGTATCCAGCCAGGGCACGTCTAAAGAGTTTGAAGATTCGATTCCTGTATCCAGCCAGGGCATGTCTGTTGACGACTAATTCCGGACTCGATTCCTGTATCCAGCCAGGGCACGTCTAAAGAGTTTGAAGATTCGATTTCTGTATCCAGCCAGGGCATATCTGTTGACGACTAATTCCGGACTCGATTCCTGTATCCAGCCAGGGCACGTCTAAAGAGTTTGAAGATTCGATTCCTGTATCCATACAGGGCATATCTGTTGACGACTAATTCCGGACTCGATTCCTGTATCCAGCCAGGGCACGTCTGAAGAGTTTGAAGATTCGATTCCTGTATCCAGCCAGGGCATATCTGTTGACGACTAATTCCGGACTTGATTCCTGTATCCAGCCAGGGCACGTCTGAAGAGTTTGAAGATTCGATTCCTGTATCCAGCCAGGACATATCTGTTGACGACTATTCCGGACTCGATTCCTGTATCCAACCAGGGCACGTCTGAAGAGTTTGAAGATTCGATTCCTGTATCTAGCCAGGGCATATCTGTTGACGACTAATTTCGGACTCGATTCCTGTATCCAGCCAGGGCACGTCTGAAGAGTTTGAAGATTCGATTCCTGTATCCAGCCAGGGCATATCTGTTGACAACTATTCTGGACTCGATTCCTGTATCCATCCAGGGCACGTTTGAAGAGTTTGAAGATTCGATTCCTGTATCCAGCCAAGGCATATCTGTTTACGACTAATTCCGGACTCGATTTCTGTATCCAGCCAGGGCACGTCTGAAGAGTTTGAAGATTCGATTCTTGTATCCAGCCAGGGCATATCTGTTGAGGACTGATTCCAGATTCGATTCCTGTATCCAGCCAGGGCACATCTGTGAGTAACTGATTGTAGACTCGATACCTGTATCCAGCCAGGGCATATCTACATGAAGAGTTTAGAGATTCGATACCTGTATCCAGCCAGGGCATATCTACATAAAGAGTTTGAAGATCAACCCCTGTAACAGGCCAGGTAATTATTTTTCTTTCTCAGGTACGTAAGTTCTCGCTAAGGAATCTCTTACGCGATCGACACCTAGATGGCATCTATAAGCCCATCCACATACCGACAGTCTCCAAATGGCATCCATAAGCCCATTCCCGACAAGATTCTGTTACAGCTCCAGATGGCATCTATAAGCCCATCCTCCTATCCATCATCTCTCCAAATGGAATCTGTAAGCCCATTCCCTACATCACACTGCTGATATTCTACTATGCGAGTGCAAATTTCTGGGCACTCTAGTGTTCAATCATCTTCCACCTTCGGATCACGAAAGGCACGCAAGCCAATCTACATCCTCAGGTCTAAGAAGATTAAACAGGGGCAACTGTTGTACCCCAAAATTTTCCCTCCCATATTCTTCAAGATTTGTCAAGGTCAATCTCCAAATGATTCAAAATCTCTCAAGGGTTGCATAGTCCAATTGCCTCCTAACACAGTCAAAATTAGGGTTTTGGTTCTTGCAAAGAAGTTGAGGTTTTCAAGGGTCCCATCAAGTCCCATATGCCTATATACATTGTCAAGCATCTATATGTCAAGTTTCAAGGCTCACAGGATCAAGTTGCACAGTCAAAAGCCCTAATTGCTTCACAGTCAACTGCAGGGGTAAAATGGTCATTTAACAGTCAAAAGTCAAAATTTTTGGTCAACATCTTATTTTGAAGCCACAATCATCATTTGATCAATTCTTGATCATGATTCTTCAAGCATGGCTCAAAAATCATCAAGATGCAAAAGTTTCTATTTTTGGACAGCTGAAAAGTCAATTGTAACTTGACCAAGGCATAACTTTTTCATGGTTCATCAGAAAAATCCCATCCAATGCTCATTTTGAAGGGAATGACATTTCCTACAACTCATCTTCACATTCCAAGTCCAATAAATGCTCTCACAAAAAGTTGTCAATTTCAACATTATAGGTCATTTTCAAAAGTCAACAAAAAGGCACTTTAAGTCAAAGACCATAACTTGAGATGGGTAAATCAAAATGGCATGGGACCAAAGGCATTGGTTATAGGACTTCAAGAACTTTCCAAAATGTCCAAGAACATGTTCATAGCTTCAAAATTGAGCAAGATATGCATTGGAGAAGTTGGAAAATTTTCGGGAACTTTCAAAAGTCAACTTTGCCTAAAACACTTCATTTTTGCTAATGGGCCTCAAATTCCTTCTTGAAACTTTACCCAAAGCCTATGCACGACCCATTCAACTTAAAATAATTTATTTTCTTATTTTTAATTAATTAATTGAATTTATATTAATATTAATTCATTTAATTGGTTTTAATTATAGGAAAATTAAAAAGATATGGTTTTTGGATCTTTTGTGAAGCAAATCAGATCAGGGCAAGCTGGCAAACTCGTTTCTCAATCAAAAAGGCAAAATCATCCATGTTTGGCAAGTTTTGGCAATCAAAAAAGTTGGAAAAGATTTGATAAAAATCAATGATTGAAAACATTATTTCATGGACTTTTGGGCCAAGGTTTTAACCTAATTCTCTTCACATACATATGCTGAAGCAAACCCTATGCTTGGACACGTACAATTGCTGTTGAAGCCATATAACCAAATTGCAAAAAACTCAAGAAAATTGTGAAACTGATTTCCTATTTGCAGCGTAATTCAAAGCTTCTTTTTGATTCAAACATATTGCCCGAGTCTCCAGGAAGCCATTGCCATCAAAAACTAGTCCTAATACGCAAAGAACCAAAGAACACGAGTCACTCGGTTTGTCTTGTTTTTCAAAATTGCATAACATGATTCATGCGTTTTTAATCTATTTTCTTGTTTGATTTATGTTAATAGGGACCTTCTGAAGCGATTGGTATAATCCAATTGAGTTATAACTGCCTGAATCAAAATCCACCATGGACGAAATCTAGGGTTTCTGAAGCTCTCAATTAGGGCTTTATGCATAAGGAAAAATCGGACCACATGATGACTATGGTTGAATTCGTCAAGGCCAGACGATTTCAACCAAACCCTCGCGCTCAATTTATGTAATCCATAGCTCTAATCGCTATTATTGGGACTTTTGGTTTGTGGGGGTTTAAAACCCCCGCTATCTTGTTCATGTTTGCAGGAAAAACGAAGAAGACAATAGACGTGGAAGCATGTTAGTGGATCATTCAAACCATGGCGCGTTTTTTTAATGTCCCAGCATAATTGTTGCTTTTCACATATTATTTTCGTTGGTTATTATTATTACAAATGCAGCGCGATGGTTGAGTGGCTAGCGACGTGTTTGTTCACCACTGGGACCTAGGTTCGATTCCCAGGTCCTCCATATATTTCTTCATATTTTTCTTAACCCATTCCAATGCAGCAACGATTCAATGGTCCACCATACGTCCTCACGCCTAAGCTTGCCAAGCGCCCATGATGATCAATCCAGTGGCCAGGATATGTGGAGCATGGTACACCATAGTCAAACAGCAAGC
The DNA here is from genome assembly GCA_948472305.1 of Vicia faba. NCBI lineage: Eukaryota > Viridiplantae > Streptophyta > Magnoliopsida > Fabales > Fabaceae > Vicia > Vicia faba. The sequence goes on along the minus strand of OX451738.1, from coordinate 276,969,517 downwards.
ACGTGATGCCAAAAAGTCAAACGTGGCGTGGAACTTCTCTTGGGCCAGAATTCCTCAATACACCTCCACTTTGGGCCATCACACCCCCTGTGGTTTGCATAATTAATTTTATTTTCTTTTCTTTTATTTTCTTTTAATTGTTTTAATTATTATTATTAATTCACCATAAAATAATTTTTCCTAATAAAAATCAGAAACTCAAAAATGTAAATCTATTTTAATTATTTATTAATTACACCATTAACTTATTTTTGTAAATAAATATTGACAATTAACTTAGTTTAATTTAGGTTTTAAATTTTAATCCTTTTTCTTAATAAATAAAAATTGCATAGAATTAGGTTTTGACTTTTCTTAATTAATTATTATCATCATTAATTATTATTATTTTGTAAATAACATGAAAATTAATTAATTAGCTTAAATTAGGTTAACTTTAACATTTTCTTAATAATTAAACTAAACTTAGAACTAGGGTTTTCTTTTGATTTTAATTTCTTTATTTTCATTAAATACAAAAAACACAAAAAAACATCTTTCTTTAATTAATTAATAATTAGGTTTAATGTTAATTTAATTTCAAGCAAAGGACAAAAAACTCTTAATTTCTCAAAAGGGTCCAAAACCCTCGGACGTCCAATTTAATTCTTTTTGCGCATTATTTTCTTATTGGATTATTATGTAACTGTTTCAAGGATGTAATAGTAATTAGGGTTATTGCTTTTTTTACTTTCCGCATCTTTATCAAAAATAGGTCTTTGCTTTTTTGCCGATGTATAGACCCGCGCCTTGTAATAGCGTAGCTTTTACCTTTCCGTATTTTATTTTTCCGCACTCCTAACTGCTAAATTGCATGAAAGAATGTATGATAATTAAAAAACAACTCGTAGCTCACAATTGCATGATCCAAGATAAATGTTAAACATGAAAACAACACACAATGCACATTCCACTTCTAGGGTACGCCTCACTCGTTGCCTCGAAAGTGGTCGTCAAGTATAGGATGTTTTAGCGGTCGCTCTTATGTCTAAGATCCAGTTGCCTCGAAATGGTTGCCTCGGATTAAAAAGGACCTAGGACATTAGGGTTACTTCTAAGGTGTCCTACTATTGCTTCGGTGACCACACTGTCCCTACAATCGAATTGACCCGAACACCTCCAACGGTGGTGCTACCTACCTCTCAATGGTGGGATGGCACTACTTTAAGGACTTTTACACAGCCTAATTCCTTAGAGTAGGTAGATTTCTCCTGGGTACTTGCTCTTTCAAAACAAACAAAAATACTTTTCGCACCTACACTTTCAAAAAGTTTTCAAACAAATACTTCATACACTCTTGAGGACAGATACAAGAGTTACCTAGAAGTTTTTCAAACTAAACTTTTTCAAAACCCACATACACAAGAAAAGCAAACAATTTTTGAAAACATAAGAGCAAGTACCTAAGAGCCCATGGATAACCATGGATAGAAAGGGTGCTAACACCTTCCCTTTCTATAAATCTACCTCCTGAACCGAGAAACATTCTCATAAGGAATTTTGCTGTGCTTTTGTCCTTTCCATGTTGGAGAAAATAAAAGACGGTGGCGACTCTTGCTTACCGCGACATTTCACGAACCAGCTTTAAACAGTCAGTTCTATTTCCACCGATCACAGAACTGGCGACTCTGCTGGGGATACTTAAAGTGAGGTGTACCTTAGGATAGATCATACTTATGTTTTCAATTGCCTGTTTTGACTGCTTTAATATTGTGGGCCTGTTTTGGGAGTTCTATAGATCCTAACCCGGATCTGGGGGATACCTTTTAGAAAGTAGCAACAAGGCTGTGAAGGAACTGTGCGGGGTATACCGACACGGTTGAAGCAGTCTGCTACGTTGATGTGGCACTTTGGTGAGTACCGGTAACCCTTGAGTCAAGTCAAGGAGAGTACGGGGCCGCCGTGTGGTGTCGTGAAGCATCAACTGACCTTAGGAACCTTACTTGACCATCCTGGCCTCTTTAGGGTAGTGAGATGACTGACTTTGGTGCAGTCTGAAGTTGGTTGATACTCGATACTACACTCATTGAGGGTTGTTTTCTTGGAATATTTTGATCGCCAGTTCAGTGGCTAAATCGAAACAATGAACATAGAAAACAACCCAATGATATTGAGATCCTTAGAACCCGGTTACTTTTGATAGGACAGGTTTCGAGCCCACAAACTTCAAGAGGGTAATACCTAGACCCCATGCTGGCCTAAACTCTAAGGGTTGTCTTGTGTGACTTGTGTGCCTTACCATGTTTGCTTTTTGTGGATACTTGTGGTGTGCTTTTATCATAATATCATAACATCATACAACATCATATGCATCCACTAACCACTTCAGGGGTTCGAATCTTCATCTTTGTTTTTTTTTTGTAGGACATGGAAACTATCCGCAGAAAGACAATTCAGATCAACCTTGTAAAGGTCCCTCCTCAGCTTAAGGAGATTACATCCAGGATTCCCGAGAGCTCTTCTTTCAGTGAGAAACATGGAAGACTCATCAGCTTGGTCAACACCAACATTGAGGAAGATATGATAAAGGTCCTCTTCCAGTTCTTTGACCCGTTGCACCACTGCTTTACTTTCCCGGATTATCAACTGGTGCCTACCTTGGAAGAGTTCTCCCAGCTTCTGAAGATCCCTATCCTTAGTCAACTACCCTACAACGGTACGGAAAGGGAACCCAAACTTGAAGAGGTTGCTAAAGCATTACGCCTACAACCATCTGACATCAAGGGACATTGGGAAGTTAGAAGTGGTATCAAAGGATTCTTGGAAAAGTTCCTGTTTGAGAAGGCCCAAGAATGTTGGAATTCCCTTGACCTACAAGCCTTTGAAGAAGTTGTGGCTCTCCTTGTCTATGGGTTGGTGTTGTTCCCGAATCCCGATCAGCTTATAGATATCAATGCTGTCAAGATCTTCATGTCCAGGAATCCTATACCTACGTTGCTTGGGGACATCCTTCACTCATGTTACACTCGAACCATGAGAAAAAGAGGTGTTCTCATGTGCTGAACTCCTCTCTTGGCAAGGTGTTTTATTTCGCACCTTCCACAATCAATTTTAAAGAACGAGCGGGGTTTGAGGTGGTCACAACGATTAATGACTCTTACGCATGCTGATATACATTGGTGTTCTCGGTCCAGAGAAGACGTCACTATCATTGATCATTGCGGGGAGTTTCCTAATGTTCCTTTACTTGGAATCAGAGGAGGTATTACTTACAACCCGTGTCTAGCTTTGAGACAGTTTGGATATGCCCGGAGGGATGGCCCTCATGACATGTTGCTTCCTGACATAGTTTTTGACTTTGACAATGATGCACAAGGACTTCGCCAGAGATTTATCAGAGCTTGGAGGATGCCCAACAAGGTAGACAGCAAGACACTGGGGCACAAGAACTCCATCCCGTTGGAGCCTTATCTCAAGTGGGTACGAGCCCGCTCCCAGAAGCTGGTAATGCCATATCCTCATGTTCTCCCTGTGATCAAAGAGCCAGTGTTGGAAGGAGAGTTCTCATACACCATTCAACATCCTGACATGCCTACATCCTGGGAAGAAATGCAGAAGAGCTGGATCCAGCTTAAGGAATAATGGAATTCTCTTGAAGCCAGTCTACATGCCAGTGAGAAGAAGGTCTTGGAGCTCACCCGCCTACTGCACGAGGAAAAGACTCTCAACACTTACATAGCTCCAAAGAGGATGCGCAGTGTCTTTTGGGATTAATTTACTTTGTAATGTTTTGCCCATGAGGCCTTGATGTACTGAACAATTATTTCTTAATGATAACGTGTGTTCCTTTTTGTCTACAACAAATTTGAACTTTAGAACCCTTGAATGCATTGCATAAACAACATATCATGCATCATGTGCATAGCAGGTACTCTTCTTTTCAGATTGCTAAATCTTCTTCGCTGTTTATTTCAGCAGTCATCATGAATCCTGAATCATCTACTGAGCAATCCATCAAGGCCCTCCAGGCTCAGAACGCCCAGTTCCAAGAGTTGATCATGAGTTTAGCCCAAGGTCAAGAGGAATTAAAGGCTCTGCTGGTAAAGAAGAAGAAGAAGAGAACTGTATTATTCAACACTGGATGGAGGTTTGGTAATACACTGCGTAATGAGGCTGATCAAGCTGGTTCTTCTGTAGGGAAAGGCAGTCCCCAAGGGGGAAGGGTTCCTAGTCATGTGGTCTCTGACAATGAGACAGATTTCAATGATGAGCAGTACCCTCCCGCTGAAGACAGGTACAAGCAGTTAGAGGATCGTCTGAGTGCCATGGAAATTCAACAGGTACCTGGGTTGGATTTTGGAGATCTGGGTTTATCTTTTGAGGTGGTAATCCCACATAAGTTCAAGGCACCATCTTTCGCAAAGTATGACGGGGCTTCCTGCCCTAAGCTACATCTCAGATCTTATGTGCGGAAGATCCAACCGTATACTGTGGACAAGAACTTATGGATCCATTTCTTCCAGGATAGCCTTTCAGGGGCTCAACTCGAGTGGTTCTATCAGCTGGATGGAGCCAGTATTCGAAACTGGGAGGACTTGGCTACTGCTTTTTATAAGCAGTATCAGTATAATACTGACCTCGCTCCTACACGTACCCAACTCCAAGGTATGTCTCTAGGATCGGGAGAAGGTTTTAAAGAGTACGCGCAAAAGTGGAGGGACCTGGCTGGCAGGGTGCAGTCACCGTTGACTGACCGTGAACTCGTGGACATGTTCTTGGGGACCCTATCCGGGCCGTTCTTCAACCACCTGATTGGTAATTCTTCTGCAGGGTTTACAGATCTCATTCTGACGGGAGAGAGGATAGAAGCTGGTATGAAATCAGGGAAGATACAGAAAGGTGCGTCCTCAAGTTCTAAAAAGAAGCCTTTCAAGAAAGAAGCCATTGCTGTGTATGGTCCCAGAAGACAAAATAAACCAGAACGCCGCCAAGTTGTCAACGTGGTGGTGATTTCAAAGCCTGCTGTCGCTCCTCGGCAACCTAACCAACCAAGGGGTGAGAGACCCAGAAGAGAATACACTCGGCTTAGTATGACCTTGTCTCAGATCTTTCCGCAACTGCTATCAACCAACTTGGTAACTATCAGAGAAGCTCTGAAGGTGGTAAACACAACCTCTCCGAAGTACAATCCTAATGCCCGATGTGCTTATCACTCTGATAGCCCGGGGCATTCTACTGATGACTGCTGGGCCCTGAGGAATAAGGTTCAGGACCTTATTGATGCTAAAGAGGTTCAATTCGAGGCGCCCGAGAAGCCTAATGTGGTGACAGCTCCCATGCCCAATCATGGGGTGAATGCTATCAGGGATGGTGACGAAGTGGAGGAATATGAGTTCAACAGCTGGATCTACCCAACGGCCGATAGTGGACTGAACAATTGGACTGCTAAAGACTACATACCTGTTACTTTTGTTACTCAGTAATGAACTCCTTTGTTTTTAAATTTGTAACGCACAATAATTTGAAACTTTATGGCCCGGTGTCTTACCCGGGGCACCGTGGCTTCATTTGTGAGGGCTTATTACTTGTCATTTCCATATATCATGAATAAAAACATTGGACGTTTTTCGCATTTCAAATCTTGTGCTCCCTTTCTTTCTTTCTTTATATATTGCAAAACAGCTATATTTACACACACTCACTCATACAGGTTCCAATCCACTCTGGATCTCACTGGTAACGACTCTGCTACTGCCAGTTATGACTTTGAAAATCCGATCAACTTAGCCGAAGACGAAGGTGAAGATGATTGCGAAGTGCCTGGCGAGCTTGCAAGACTGTTACTCCAGGAAGAGAGGGCCATTCAGCCACATGAAGAGCCAGTGGAAACGGTAAATCTGGGTACTGAGACAGACAGAAAGGAAGTCTAGATTGGTGCCAATCTAGAGCTCAGCGTGAAACAGCGGTTGATTCAGATGTTGCATGATTATGTGGAAATATTTGCCTGGTCTTACGAAGACATGCCTGGGTTGGATACCGACATTATGGTCCATCACTTGCCTACCAAGGAAGAATACCCTCCGGTTAAACAGAAGGTCCGCCGTATGCGTCCAGAGATGTCCGAGAAAATCAAAGCTGAGGTTATGAAGCAATTTGACGCCGGTTTTCTAGCAGTGACTTCTTACCCTCAGTGGGTTGCCAACGTGGTTCCGGTGCCGAAGAAAGATGGTAAGGTCCGAATGTGTGTTGACTATAGGGATTTGAATAGGGCCAGCCCTAAAGATGATTTCCCCTTGCCTCACATCGACGTTCTGGTTGACAATACTGCTCAGCACAAGGTGTTCTCCTTCATGGATGGCTTTTCAGGTTATAATCAGATCAAGATGGCTCCTGAAGATATGGAAAAGACTACCTTTGTTACTCAGTGGGGCACTTTCTGTTACAAGGTCATGCCTTTTGGGTTGAAAAATGCTGGGGCAACCTACCAACGTGCCATGGTTTCTTTATTTCATGACATGATCCATCATGAGATAGAAGTATATGTCGATGATATGATTGCAAGGTCTCAAACTGAGGAGGAACACCTTGACCATCTGCAGAAGCTATTTGACCGTCTGAAGTTGTACAAGCTGAGGTTGAACCCGAACAAGTGCACCTTCGGGGTAAGATCTGGGAAGTTGCTAGGCTTCGTCGTGAGCGACAAAGGTATTCAAGTGGACCCTGCCAAGGTTAAAGCCATACAAGAGATGCAAGTTCCCAAGACAGAGAAAGAAGTCAGAGGCTTTCTAGGACGGTTGAACTACATTGCCCGATTCATCTTGCACCTAACTGCTACCTGCGAACCAATCTTCAAGCTGCTGAAGAAAGATCAGGTAGTACGTTGGAATGATGAATGTCAGGCCGCTTTCGACAGAATCAAAGAGTATCTCCAAGAACCATCCATTCTTATGCCACCGGTTGAAGGGAGACCTCTAATACTATATTTAACAGTACTTGACAGCTCGATGGGGTGTGTGCTGGGGCAGCATGACGAGTCTGGCCGAAAAGAGCATGCCATTTATTACCTTAGAAAAAAGTTTACCGACTGTGAGACCCGATACTCACTGCTCGAGAAAACTTGATGCGCTTTGGTATGGGCTGCTCGCCGGCTGAGACAATATATGCTGACTCACACTACTCTGTTAATTTCAAAAATGGATCCAATCAAGTACATATTCGAAAAGCCCGCCTTGTCCGGAAGAATAGCAAGATGGCAGATGATCTTGACAGAATACGACATCCAGTACACAACTCAGAAGGCAATCAAGGGAAGTGTGTTGGCAGACCATTTGGCACACCAGGCAGTGGACGATTACCAGTCAATGAACTTTGAATTCCCAAACGAGAACATAATGGTAGTGACTGATTGTGAAGTACCTGGACCGGATGAAGGACCTGAGGAAGGATCCTGATGGTCCATGCACTTTGACGGAGCCTCCAACGCTTTGGGTAACGGTATCGGTGCTGTGATCATATCCCCCAAAGGCACTCATACTCCACTTACTGCCCGGCTATGTTTCAACTGCACCAACAACATGGCGGAGTATGAGGCGTGTATCATGGGTCTTCAATCTGCAATTGACCTAAGGATCAAGTTTCTGAGTGTCTTCGGAGATTCCGCTCTCGTGATCAATCAGATCAAAGGCGAGTGGGATACGAAACATCCGAATCTTATTCCTTACAAAGAATGTGTGTTGACGTTGATCCCCCATTTCACAGAGATAACTTTTGAACACTTCCCAAGAGAGGAGAATCAGTTGGCGGACGTGCTGGCTACGATGTCTTCTATGTTCAAGGTCAAATGGGACAACGAGGCTCCCCGGGTCATTATCTGGAAACTGGATGAACTTGCATATTGTTGTGATCTTGAGACGGAAGAGGTAACTGAAAAACCTTGGTATCATGAGGTGAAGAGGTACCTGGAAGCCCAAGAATACCCCGAGGGTGCATCTGTCAATGACAAGAAATTTCTGAGAAGGTTCGCGGCAAAGTTCTTCCTCAGCAACAGCATTCTGTACAAGCGAAACCATGATTCAACCTTACTGTGTTGTGTGGATAAAACTGAAGCAGAAAAGATCATGGCAGAACTGCATGAAGGTACCTTCGGAACGCATTCCAGTGGACATACCATGGCAAAGAAAATCCTTCGGGCAGGATATTTCTGGTCCACAATGGAAGCCGACTGTTACCAACATTCTCGGACATGTCATAAGTGCCAGATTTATGCAGATTAGGTGCACATTAATCCCGTTCCTCTGAACGTCTTGACAGCACCTTGGCCTTTTGCAATGTGGGGCATTGATATGATCGGCAAGATCAGACCTATGGCATCCAACGGGCATCGCTTCATCCTGGTGGCAATCGATTACTTTACAAAGTGGGTTGAAGCAGCTTCCTACGCTACCGTAACCAAGAACGTTGTGGCACGGTTCATTCGACACAACCTGATCTGTCGATACGTCGTCCCGGAAAGGATCATTACGGACAACGGTACCAATCTCAATAACAAGATGATCACTGAGCTCTGCGAGCAATTCAAGATACAGCACCACAACTCTTCTCCCTACCGGCCAAAGATGAATGGAGTTGTCGAAGCAGCTAATAAGAATATCAAAAAGATTGTGCAGAAGATGACAGTGACCTATAAAGATTGGCACGAGATGTTATCGTTTCCTCTTCATGGGTATCGTACCTCAGCAAGAACGTCAACTGGGGCAACTCCTTTTTCCTTGGTCTATGGCATGGAGGCAGTCTTGCCGATTGAAGTCCAGATACCCTCTCTCCGGATAATGAAGGATGCAGATTTGAACGAAGATGACTGGATCCAGACTCGACTTGATCAGTTAAACCTAATTGACGAAAAGAGACTCACTACTATTTGTCATGGTCAAACGTATCAAAAACGGATGATCAGGGAATTTAACAAGAAAGTCAGACCACAAGAGTATCAAGTTGGGGACCTGGTAATCAAGCGCATCATTCTTCCTCAAAGTGATCCCAGGGGCAAATGGACCCCCACATACAAAGGGCCATTTATGGTTAAACATGTCTTCTCAGGAGGAGCTATGATTCTAACCACTATGGATGGTGACGACCTTCCTCACCCCGCCAATGCAGACATAGTAAAAAGATATTACGCATGATAAAAGACCCGCTAGGTTGACACACCTAGGCAAAAATAAGGGCTTCCCGGCGAACCAAAAGGGTTCGGGCAAAAATAAGGGATGAAAAATGAAAAAATCTGTACACCCGGCAAGTCGAAAACCTGAAAAGGCGGCTTGGGCAAAAATGGGTATCCCGGTGGGCTGAAAACCCGAAAGGGCGGTCCAGGCAAAAGTTAGGGATTAAAGCGTAATACTATGTCTCATTGAATCACCTTGCATCCAGAATCCGGTATCAACCATCAAGTTCAGACGACATCGATCAGTCAGCTTCATTTTCAACTAAGCAGCCAAGTGATGAGACGCTCGAGAATATAAAGGCGATAGCAGAGTTGGAACCCAGTGGGATTATCTTTCTTCACATAGTTGTTTTGTTTTCCTTTTCACAAAATTGTATAAACTCTGTTTGTTCGGCGACGTTCTCTTACTAGGACGTCAGCCTCTTGTACATAAACGCCTATTTACAGGCAAATTCAAAAAATCAACACAAATTCACTTTTCAGACAAATTGCCAATTATTTTTCCTTTTTCTGTGTTGCCTTACGAAGAACGTCCAATGTTCAATTGTGATATATGCATCTGACACTAATTGCTAACTCATAAATATTTGCATGCGAAACAAAGGACTAATTACAGGTGACATCAGAAACAGGGGAAATAATGAGTTGTCTAAGCAATCTAATTGCTCTGTCCACCAAGGTACCAAGGTAAGTTCGGCTGAAGAATGTAACCCAGATACCTTCACTCCCCGCTGAGTAAGATAAGATGCAGCAATACAATTCTCCCCAAGCAGAATTGGCCTCCCGTCAGCCCTAACAGGGCACAGTATCCCTAAGCAAGTCAGCAATACTCTCCCCGAGCAGAGTTAGTCTACTGTCAGCCTCAAGGAAGTTGGATTATCCTCCAGAAAGATCTCAATATTCCCCAGCGGAGTATACAAACATTCCTAACAAGCGTCCCCGGCAATCTTGATCTAAGATTGTTCCCCGGCGGAATACCGGACATCCAGTGGAGCCATTCCCCAATACAGTTCAAAAGTCTCCCCAGGAGAGTTGAATCAAATCTCCCAGTAGGAAGCTTATCCCCAGTAGATTCTGGAAGCTTACCCTCTGCAGAGCACGTGCACGTCTCCCCGGCTTTATTCAAAGATTATTTCCCCACCAGGATATAACTGGGTTATCCTCAGCCAATTGCCACGGAAAGATCGTCCTCGGCGTAGTTCTTTCTACCCCCCAACGGAGTTCATTAAGTTCCCAACATAGCTCATCAATGGTATCCCCAGCGGAGTTATCATCAACATCTCAGCAAAGTACCTCTCCTCCCACAGAGTAATTCCCCGCAGAGTAATCTCTCCAGCAAAGTTTATTCCTCAACGGAGTCATCTTCTCCTATGGGTTTATTCTCGCAACCAGCATCCCCAGCGGAGACGAAGAACTCTACTTTTCAACATCAGCCCAGGATGCAACAAACTCCCGGCATTCGTCAAGGATTTATTTTCCCGGACAAAAATACATTCATAAACATCACATCTTCATACATTATAGCATGCACATATGCATCATGAACATACAATCTCATTTATTTTGAGAACATCACGCATTTCATACAGCATGACATTGTATATAACTAATGTTTTGCCTTTTCAGGAAAAAGGTCAATCCAAAAGATGATTACTATCAATTGTCGCTAATTCCAGATTCGATTCCCGTATCTAGCCAGGGCATATCTGTGAGCGATTACTTGTGGATTCGACACCTGTATCTAGCCAGGGCATATCTGCATAAATAAATTCCGGACTCGATTCCTGTATCCAGCCAGGGCACGTCTGAAGAGTTTGAAGATTCGATTCCTGTATCCAGCCAGGGCATATCTGTTGACGACTAATTCCGGACTCGATTCCTGTATCTAGCCAGGGCACGTCTGAAGAGTTTGAAGATTCGATTCCTGTATCCAGCCAGGGCATATCTGTTGACGACTAATTCCGGGCTCGATTCCTGTATCCAGCCAGGGCACGTCTGAAGAGTTTGAAGATTCGATTCCTGTATCCAGCCAGGGCATATCTGTTGACGACTAATTCCAGACTCGATTCCTGTATCCAGCCAGGGCACGTCTGAAGAGTTTGAAGATTCGATTCCTGTATCCAGCCAGGGCATATCTGTTGACGACTAATTCTGGACTCGATTCCTGTATCCAGCCAGGGCACGTCTGAAGAGTTTGAAGATTCGATTCGTGTATCCAGCCAGGGCATATCTGTTGACGACTATTCCGGACTCGATTCCTGTATCCAGCCAGGGCACGTCTGAAGGGTTTGAAGATTCGATTCCTGTATCCAGCCAGGGCATATCTGTTGACGACTAATTCCGGACTCGATTCCTGTATCCAGCCAGGGCACGTCTAAAGAGTTTGAAGATTCGATTCCTGTATCCAGCCATGGCATATCTGTTGACAACTATTCCGGACTCGATTCCTTTATCCAGCCAGGGCACGTCTGAAGAGTTTGAAGATTCGATTCCTGTATCCAGCCAGGGCATATCTGTTGACGACTAATTCCGGACTCGATTCCTGTATCCAGCCAGGGCACGTCTGAAGAGTTTGAAGATTCGATTCTTGTATCCAGCCAGGGCATATCTGTTGAGGACTGATTCCAGATTCGATTCCTGTATCCAGCCAGGGCACATCTGTGAGTAACTGATTGTAGACTCGATACATGTATCCAACCAGGGCATATCTACATGAAGAGTTTAGAGATTCGATACCTGTATCCAGCCAGGGCATATCTACATAAAGAGTTTGAAGATCAACCCCTGTAACAGGCCAGGTAATTATTTTTATTTCTCAGGTACGCAAGTTCTCGCTAAGGAATCTCTTACGCGATCGACACCTAGATGGCATCTATAAGCCCACCCACATACCGATAGTCTCCAAATGGCATCCATAAGCCCATTCCCGACAAGATTCTGTTATAGCTCCAGATGGCATCTATAAGCCCATCCTCCTATCCATCATCTCTCCAAATGGCATCTGTAAGCCCATTCCCTACATCACACTGCTGATATTCTACTATGCGAGTGCAAATTTCTGAGCACTCTAGTGTTCAATCATCTTCCACCTTCGGATCACGAAAGGCACGCAAGCCAATCTACATCCTCAGGTCTAAGAAGATTGAACAGGGGCAACTGTTGTACCCCAAAATTTGCCCTCCCATATTCTTTAAGATTTGTCAAGGTCAATCTCCAAATGATTCAAAATCTCTCAAGGGTTGCATAGTCCAATTGCCTCCTAACACAGTCAAAATTAGGGTTTTGGTTCTTGCAAAGAAGTTGAGGTTTTCAAGGTTCCCATCAAGTCCCATATGCCTATATACATTGTCAAGCATCTATATGTCAAGTTTCAAGGCTCACAGCATCAAGTTGCACAGTCAAAAGCCCTAATTGCTTCACAGTCAACTGCAGGGGTAAAATGGTCATTTGACAGTCAAAAGTCGAAAATTTTGGTCAACATCTTATTTTGAAGCCACAATCATCATTTGATCAATTCTTGATCATGATTCTTCAAGCATGGCTCAAAAATCATCAAGATGCAAAAGTTTCTATTTTTGGACAGTTGAAAAGTCAACTGTAACTTGACCAAGGCATAACTTTTTCATGGTTCATCAGAAAAATCCCATCCAATGCTCATTTTGAAGGGAATGACATTTCCTACAACTCATCTTCACATTCCAAGTCCAATAAATGCTCTCACAAAAAGTTATCAATTTCAACATTATAGGTCATTTTCAAAAGTCAACAAAAAGGCACTTTAAGTCAAAGACCATAACTTGAGATGGGTAAATCAAAATGGCATGGGACCAAAGGCATTGGTTATAGGACTTCAAGACCTTTCCAAAATGTCCAAGAACATGTTCATAGCTTCAAAATTGAGCAATATATGCATTGGAGAAGTTGGGAAATTTTCGGGAACTTTCAAAAGTCAACTTTGCCTAAAACACTTCATTTTTGCTAATGGGCCTCAAATTCCTTCTTGAAACTTTACCCAAAGCCTATGCACGACCCATTCAACTTAAAATAATTTATTTTCTTATTTTTAATTAATTAATTGAATTTATATTAATATTAATTCATTTAATTGGTTTTAATTATAGGAAAATTAAAAAGATATGGTTTTTGGATCTTTTGTGAAGCAAATCAGATCAGGGCAAGCTGGCAAACTCGTTTCTCAATCAAAAAGGCAAAATCATCCATGTTTGGCAAGTTTTGGCAATCAAAAAAGTTGGAAAAGATTTGATAAAAATCAAAGATTGAAAACATTATTTCATGGACTTTTGGGCCAAGGTTTTAACCTAATTCTCTTCACATACATATGTTGAAGCAAACCCTATGCTTGGACACGTACAATTGCTGCTGAAGCCATATAACCAAATTGCAAAAAACTCAAGAAAATTGTGAAACTGATTTCCTATTTGCAGCGCAATTCAAAGCTTCTTTTTGATTCAAACATATTGCCTGAGTCTCCAGGAAGCCATTGCCATCAAAAACCAGTCCTAATACGCAAAGAACCAAAGAACACGAGTCACTCGGTTTGTCTTGTTTTTCAAAATTGCATAACATGATTCATGCGTTTTTAATCTATTTTCTTGTTTGATTTATGTTAATAGGGACCTTCTGAAGCGATTGGTATAATCCAATTGAGTTATAACTGCCTGAATCAAAATCCACCATGGACGAAATCTAGGGTTTCTGAAGCTCTCAATTAGGGCTTTATGCATAAGGAAAAATCAGACCACATGATGACTATGGTTGAAATCGTCAAGGCCAGACGAATTCAACCAAACCCTCGCGCTCAATTTATGTAATCCATAGCTCTAATCGCTATTATTGGGACTTTTGGTTTGTGGGGGTTTAAAACCCCCGCTATCTTGTTCATGTTTGCAGGAAAAACGAAGAAGACAACAGACGTGGAAGCATGCTAGTGGATCATTCAAACCATGGCGCGTTTTTTTAATGTCCCAACATAATTGTTGCTTTTCACATATTATTTTCGCTGGTTATTATTATTACAAATGCAGCGCGATGGTTGAGTGGCTAGCGACGTGTTTGTTCACCACTGGGACCTGGGTTCGATTCCCAGGTCCCCCATATATTTCTTCATATTTTTCTTAACCCATTCCAATGCAGCAACGATTCAATGGTCCACCATACGTCCTCATGCCTAAGCTTGCCAAGCGCCCATGATGATCAATCCAGTGGCCAGGAGATGTGGAGCATGGTACACCCTAGTCAAACAGCAAGCACGTGATGCCAAAAAGTCAAACGTGGCGTGGAACTTCTCTTGGGCCAGAATTCCTCAATACACCTCCACTTTGGGCCATCACACCCCCTGTGGTTTGCATAATTAATTTTATTTTCTTTTCTTTTATTTTCTTTTAATTGTTTTAATTATTATTATTAATTCACCATAAAATAATTTTTCCTAATAAAAATCAGAAACTCAAAAATGTAAATATATTTTAATTATTTATTAATTACACCATTAACTTATTTTTGTAAATAAATATTGACAATTAACTTAGTTTAATTTAGGTTTTAAATTTTAATCCTTTTTCTTAATAAATAAAAATTGCATAGAATTAGGTTTTGACTTTTCTTAATTAATTATTATCATCATTAATTATTATTATTTTTGTAAATAACATGAAAATTAATTAATTAGCTTAAATTAGGTTAACTTTAACATTTTCTTAATAATTAAACTAAACTTAGAACTAGGGTTTTCTTTTGATTTTAATTTCTTTATTTTCATTAAATACAAAAAACACAAAAAAACATCTTTCTTTAATTAATTAATAATTAGGTTTAATGTTAATTTAATTTCAAGCAAAGGACAAAAAACTCTTAATTTCTCAAAAGGGTCCAAAACCCTCGGACGTCCAATTTAATTCTTTTTGCGCATTATTTTCTTATTGGATTATTATGTAACTGTTTCAAGGATGTAATAGTAATTAGGGTTATTGCTTTTTTTACTTTCCGCATCTTTATCAAAAACGGGTCTTTGCTTTTTTGGCGATGTATAGACCCGCGCCTTGTAATAGCTTAGCTTTTACCTTTCCGTATTTTATTTTTCCGCACTCCTAACTGCTAAATTGCATGAAAGAATGTATGATAATTAAAAAACAACTCGTAGCTCACAATTGCATGATCCAAGATAAATGTTAAACATGAAAACAACACACAATGCACATGCCACTTCTAGGGTACGCCTCACTCGTTGCCTCGAAAGTGGTCGTCAAGTATAGGATGTTTTAGCGGTCGCTCTTATGTCTAAGATCCAGTTGCATCAAAACGGTTGCCTCGGATTAAAAAGGATCTAGGACATTAGGGTTACTTCTAAGGTGTCCTACTATTGCTTCGGTGACCACAATGTCCCTACAATCGAATTGACCCGAACACCTCCAACGGTGGTACTACCTACCTCTCAATGGTGGGATGGCACTACTTTAAGGACTTTTACACAGCCTAATTCCTTAGAGTAGGTAGATTTCTCCTGGGTACTTGCTCTTTCAAAACAAATAAAAATACTTTTCGCACCTACACTTTCAAAAAGTTTTCAAACAAATACTTCATACACTCTTGAGGACAGATACAAGAGTTACCTAGAAGTTTTTCAAACTAAACTTTTTCAAAACCCACATACACAAGAAAAGCAAACAATTTTTGAAAACATAAGAGCAAGTACCTAAGAGCCCATGGATAACCATGGATAGAAAGGGTGCTAACACCTTCCCTTTCTATAAATCTACCTCACGAACCGAGAAACATTCTCATAAGGAATTTTGCTGTGCTTTTGTCCTTTCCATGTTGGAGAAAATAAAAGACGATGACGACTCTTGCTTACCGCGACATTTCGCGAACCAGCTTTAAATAGTCAGTTCTATTTCCACCGATCACAATGACTCTGTTGGGGAATAAACCTGGTGAAGAGATTACCCTGCGGGGAATTACTCTGTGGGAAGAGATGCTTCGCTGAGATTTTAATGATAACTCCGCTGGGGATTCCGTTGATAAGCTCTGTTGGAGATTTTGATGATGAACTCCGCTGGAGGATAGAAAGAACTTCGTTGAGGATGATCTTTCCGTTGCAACTTGCTGAGGATAACCTAGTTAGACTCTGGTAGGGGATAACTTTTGAATATGGCTGGGGAGAGATATTTGTACTCTGCAGGAGACAAGCTTCCAGAATCTACTGGGGAGATGATTCAACTCTGGCGGGGAAGCTTTTTAGACTGCACCGGGAAATGGCTCCACTGGGGGTATCTCGTATTCCGCCGGAGAACAATCTTATATTTCTGTCGAGGAATATTAAGACTGTCGGGGATGCTTGCTGAGGAATATCTTTATACTCTGCTGGGGATTATTAAGACTTGTTGGGGATATCCAACTTTTTTAGGGTTGATGGTAGTCCAACTCTGCTTGGGGAGAGTATTGCTGATTTGTTCGTAGTTGCAAATCTCAGTGGGGAGAGCTTCCGTTATCGTTTTACTCTTGGGGAGTGAAGGTATCTTGGTCATATTCTTCAGCTGAACTTACCTTGGTACCTCGGTGGACAGAGCAACCAAATCACTTAGACAATTCTTATTGCCTCTACTTCCGATGTCACCCGTAATTAGTCCTTTGTTTCGCATGCAAATATTTATGAACATCAATTAATGTCAAATGCATATATCAAAAATGAACATTGGACGTTCTTTGCAAAACAAAACAGATAAAGGAAAAACAATTTGCAATTTGTCTGAAAAATGAGCTTGTATTGATTTTGAAGTTTGCCCGTAAATAGGCGTTTTTTGTACAAGGGACTGACTTCCTAGTAAGAGAACACAAAATAGAGTTTATACAATTTGTGAAAAGGAAAACAAAACAGCTATGTGAAAAATCCCACTAGGTTCCAACTCTACTATCGCCTTTATGTCTTCAAGCGTCTCATCACTTTGCGGCTTAGTTGAAGAGGAATCTAATTGATTGGTGCCGTCCGAGCCTGATGGTCGATACCAAAGTCTGGATGCAGGGTGATCCAATGAGACATAGTATTACGCTTATCCCTAACTTTTGCCTTGACCGCCCTTTCGGGTTTTCAGTCCACCGGGATACCCATTTTTGCCCAAGCCGCCTTTTCAGGTTTTCGACTTGTCGGGTGTACAGATTTTTTTTGTTTTCATCCCTTATTTTTGCCCGAACCCTTTTGGTTCGCCGGGAAGCCCTTATTTTTGCCTAGGCCAGTCGACCTAGCGGGTCTTTAATCATGCGTAGTATCTTTTTACTATGTCTGCATTGACGGGGTGAGGAAGGTCGTCACCATCCATGGTGGTTAGAATCATCGCACCTCCTGAGAAGATATTCTTAACCACAAATGGCCCTTCGTACGTAGGGGTCCATTTGCCCCTGGGATCACCTTGAGGTAGAATGATGCGCTTAATTACCAGGTCCCCAACTTGATACTCTTGTCGTCTGACTTTCTTGTTAAATGCCTTGATCATCCGTTTTTGGTACGTCTGACCATGACAAATAGCAGTGAGTCTCTTTTCGTTGATTAGGTTTAATTGATCAAGCCGGGTCTGGATCCAGTCGTCTTCGCTCAAACCTGCATCCTTCATGATCCGGAGAGAGGGTATCTGAACTTCAATGGGCAGGACTGCCTCCATGCCATAGACCAAGGAAAGGGTGTTGCCCCTGTTGACGTCTGTGCTGAGGTACGGTACCCATGAAGAGCAAATGGTAACATCTCGTGCCAATCTTTGTAGGTCACTGTCATCTTCTGCACAATCTTCTTAATGTTCTTATTAGCCGCTTCTACAGCCCCATTCATCTTCGGCCGGTAGGGAGAAGAGTTGTGGTGTTGTATCTTGAATTGCTCACAGAGCTCAGTGATCATCTTGTTGTTAAGATTGGTACCATTATCCGTAATGATCCTCTCTGGTACACCGTATCGAAAGATCAGGTTGTGCCGAATGAACCGTGCCACGACGTTCTTGGTTACGGTGGCAAAGGAAGCTGCTTCAACCCACTTTGTAAAGTAATCAATTGCTACTAGGATGAAGTGATGCCCATTGGATGCCGTAGGTCTGATCTCGCCGATCATATCAATGCCCCACATTGCAAAAGGCCAATGTGATGTCAAGATGTTCAAAGGAACTGGAGGAATGTGCACCTTATCAGCATAGATCTGGCATTTGTGACACGTCCGAGAATGCTGATAACAGTCGGCTTCCATCGTGGACCAGTAATATCCTGCCCGAAGGATTTTCTTTACCATGGTATGTCCACTGGAATGAGTTCCGAAGGTACCTTCATGCAGCTCTGCCATGATCCTTTCTGCCCCAATCTTATCCACACAATGCAGTAAGGTTGAATCATGGTTTCTTTGTACATAATGTCGTTGCTGAGGAAGAACTTTGCCGCGAACCTTCTCAGAAACCTCTTGTCATTAACAGATGCACCCTCGGGGTATTCTTGAGCTTCAAGGTACCTCTTTACTTCATGATACCAAGGCTTTTCTGTTACCTCTTCGGTCTCAAGATCACAGCAATGTGCAGGTTCATCCAATTTCCAAATAATGATCCGGGGAGCCTCGTTGTCCCATTTGACTTTGAACATAGAAGACATCGTAGCCAGCGCGTCCGCCAATTGATTCTCCTCTCTTGGGAAGTGTTCAAAGGTTATCTCCTCGAAATCGGGAATCAATGTCAATACATACTCCTTGTAAGGAATAAGATTTGGGTGTTTCGTATCCCACTCGCCTTTGATCTGACTGATCACGAGAGCGGAATCTCCGAAGACACTCTTGATCCTTAGGTTAATTGCAGCTCGAAGACCCATGATGCAGGCTTCATACTCCACCATATTGTTGGTGCAGTTGAAACATAGTCGGGCAGTAAGTGGGGTATGAGAGCCCTTAGGAGATATGATCACAGCGCCAATACCATTACCCAAAGTGTTTGAGGCTCCGTCAAAGTGCATAGACCATCGGGATCCCTCCTCAGGTCCTTCATCCGGTCCAGGTATTTCACAATCAGTTACTACCATGATATTCTTGTCTGGAAACTCAAAGTTCATCGACTGGTAATCGTCCACTGCCTGATGTGCCAAATGGTCTGCCAATACACTCCCCTTGATTGCTTTTTGAGTCGTGTACTGGATGTCATATTCAGTCAAGATCATATGCCATCTTGCTATTCTTCCGGACAAGGCGGGCTTTTCGAAGATGTACTTGATTGGATCCATTTTTGAGATCAACAGAGTAGTGTGAGTCAACATATACTGTCTCAGCCGGCGAGCAGCCCATACCAAAGCCCAGCAAGTTTTCTCGAGCAGTGAGTATCGGGTCTCACAGTCGGTAAACTTTTTGCTAAGGTAATAAATAGCATGCTCTTTTCGGCCAGACTCGTCATGCTTCCCCAGCACACATCCCATTGAGTTGTCCAATACTGTCAAGTATAATATTAGAGGTCTCCCTTCAACCGGTGGCATAAGAATGGGTGGTTCTTGGAGATACCCTTTGATTCTTTCGAAAGCGGCCTGACATTCATCGTTCCAACGTACTACTTGATCTTTCTTCAGTAGCTTGAAGATTGGCTCATAGGTAGCAGTTAGATGTGAGATGAATCGGGAAATGTAATTTAGACGTCCTAGAAAGCCTCTGACTTCTTTCTCTGTCTTGGGAACTGGCATCTCTTGTATGGATTTCACTTTGGCAGGGTCCACTTGAATACCTTTGTCGCTTACGACGAAACCCAATAGTTTTCCAGATCTCACCCCGAAGGTGCACTTGTTCAGGTTTAATCTCAGCTTGTACAACTTCAACTGATCAAACAGCTTTTGTAGATGGTCAAGGTGTTCCTCCTCAGTGTGGGACCTTGCAATCATATCATCGACGTATACTTCAATCTCATGATGGATCATATCATGAAACAGAGCAACCATGGCACGTTGGTAGGTTTCCCCAGCATTTTTCAACCCAAAAGGCATGACCTTGTAACAAAAGGTGCCCCACTGAGTAACAAAAGTGGTCTTCTCCATGTCTTCAGGAGCCATCTTGATCTGATTATAACCGGAGAATCCGTCCATGAAGGAGAATACCTTATGTTGAGCAGTGTTGTCAACCAGAACGTCGATGTGGGGCAGAGGGAAGTCATCCTTAGGGCTCGCCCTATTCAAATCCCTATAGTCAACACACATTCGGACCTTACCATCCTTCTTCGGCATTGGAACCACATTGGCAACCCACTGAGGGTAAGAAGTCACTGCTAGAAAACCGGCATCAAATTGTTTCATAACCTCAGCTTTGATTTTCTCGGACATCTCTGGACGCATACGGCGAACCTTCTGTTTTACCGGAGGGCATTCTTCCTTGGTAGGCAGGTGATGAACCACAATGTCAGTATCCAACCCAGGCATATCTTCGTAAGACTAGGCAAAGATTTCCACGTAGTCATGCAGCATCTGAATCAACCGTTGTTTCACACTAAGCTCCAGATTGGCACCAATCTTGACTTCCTTTCTGTCTGTCTCAGTACCCAGATTTACCGGTTCCACTGGCTCTTCATGTGGCTGGATGGCCCTCTCTTCCTAGAGTAGCAGTCTTGCAAGCTCACCAGGCACTTCGCAATCATCTTCACCTTCGTCTTTGGCTAAGTTGATCGGATTTTCGAAGTCACAACTGGCAGTAGCAGAGTCGTTATCAGTGAGATCCAGAGTGGATTGGGACCTGTATATGTGAGTGTGTGTAAATAGCTGTTTTGAAATATATAATAAAGAAAGACAAGGAGCGCAAGATTTGAAATGCAAAAAAAAACGTCCAATGCTTTTATTAATGATATATGAAAATGACACACAAAAGCCCTCACAAATGAAGCCACGGTGCCCCGGGTAAGACATCGGGCCATAAAGTTTCATAATATTGTTTGTTACAAATTCAAAACAAAGGAGTTCATTACTGAGTCACAAAAGTAATAGGGACGAAGTCTTTCGCTGTCCAGTTGTTTGGTCCACCATTGGTCGTAGGGTAGATCCAGTTGTCGAATTCAGATTCCTCCACGTCATCTTCAATGGCATTTACTCTCGAGTTGCTGATGAACACAGGAGGTTTTCCAATCCTTGCACTACGAACAGCCTTCTGAGCTTCTGCAGTGAAACCCAAACCAAACTTGTCAGTCTTCTGAGTGAAATCAGGAAGTCGACCCCAGTTTGCATACTCACCCTTCTCAACAACAGCCTGGGCATCCTTTAAGGAAGCCATCTTCAACGGAGAATCTTCAACCACAGTCTCAGCTGATGCCAGTGTCTGAGGAACCTCTTCAAAGTGCTGGAATGGAGTCTCAATGAATTCCCCATCCATCTCTATGTACCGGAATGAGTTGAGGTGGCAGACCATGTATTCCTCCTCCCCCTGGACTATCACAATCTTCCCTCTGACTGGATATTTCAGCTTCTGATGTAGTGTGGAGGTCACAGCTCAAGCCTTGTGGATCCATGGACGACCCATCAAACAAGAATAAGATGGCCGAATGTCCATCACATAGAATGTAGAATCAAAAACCTGAGAGCCAACCCTGATTGGAATATCGACTTCACCATGTACCATCCTTTTAGACCCGTCAAAGGCCCGGACAACAATGTTACTTGGCTTTAGCTCCAAACCCTCGCAATTCAGCCCGTCTAGGGCTTTCTTAGGAAATACATTCAATGAGGAACCAGTGTCAACCAACGCATGTGCAAGAGTAGTGCCCCTGCATTCAATGGAGACATGCAGGGCATCATTATGGTTCTTCCCTTTAGAGGTCAGATCAGCGTCGGAGAAACCCAAACCATTATCAGCAGTTAAGTTGGCCACACAATCGGTAAACTGATTAGCTGACGTCTCTTGTGGCACGTGGGCCGTCTTCAGGAAGGTAATCAAAGCCTTGGCGTGGGCCTCTAAACACAACAACAGTGATAACATAGAAATCTTGGAGGGGGTTTTCCCCAGCTGCTCTACTACATTATAATCACTCTTCTTGATAATCTTAAGAATCTCTTCCATCTCCTGCTTGGAAGCTTCAACATTGATTGTCTTTGGTGCCTCCGTCTGGGCAGGCATGTCAGTAGCGATCCCTTTGCCCCGAGCGTTAGATGACTCGGTAGCAGGGGTAGAAATAGGAACTTGACCAGGAAGGGAAGTAGGCACACTTGCAGGTGTGATGACAATGGGTCTCTGGATAGCTGGTGGCGCAATATCTGGTGAGAAAAGTCTACCGCTGCGGGTGACTTTGGCAGGTCCGGTGATGTTGCTGACGCCGGTATTAGTATCAAACTCTTGCTTAACCCCAAGAACATAAACATCTGCCCTATAGTGCCACGGGACAGCTTTGTCAGAGGTGTAGGGAATAGGCCCCGGAACAGTGATGATTATGGGTGCAATCTTCTGAACAGGCGTAATTTTGACAGGCTTCCTCGGGGGAGCCTTGGGAGAATTGTTGAAAATAGTAACAATGGACACTTCTTCAGTAGGGGTAGCAGGAACAACAATCTTTTCAAATAGGATTTCTTTGTTATCCATCAGGTTTTTGATACCTGACTTCAAAGATGGACAACCAGCAGGTGAAACGGAACACAGATGGCAACCTTCACTACATCCCGGAAACAAACCGGCTAGCAACAGGTTCCTCTTGACGGTCAACAGCGGAGTAACAATGTCATTCACAGAGGTTACAAACAGATCTTCCTCTACAGCATTCACTCAATGCTTGGGCATGGGAGCAGTCACGACATTGGGCCTTTCGGGCGCCTCGAACTCTATCTCTTTAGCATCAATTAGGTCTTGAACCTTATTTTTCAGGGCCCAACAATCATCCGTAGTATGCCCCGGGCTGTCGGAGTGATAAGCGCAGCGGGCGTTAGGATTGTACTTTGGAGATGTTGTGTTTACAATCTTCGGAGCTTCTTTTATAGTTACCAGATTGGTTGTCAGTAACTGCGATAATATCTGGGACAAGCTCATGCTGAGACGAGTAAACTGCCTTCTGGGTCTCTCACCCCTTTGTTGGTTATGATGCTGAGGAGCAGCAGCAGGTTTTGAAATTACCATCGCGTTGACATCTTGGCGGTGATCAGATCTATTCTGTCTCCTTGAACCATAGACAGCACTGAATTCCTTCTTGAACGGTTTCTTTTCAGTGCTCGAGGAGGCACCTTTCTGTATCTTCCCGGACTTGATACCAGCTTCTATTCTCTCACCAGTCAAGATAAGGTCTGTAAACCCGGCAGAAGAATTTCCAATCAAATGGTTGAAGAACGGACCAGACAGGGTCCCCAAGAACATATCAACAAGCTCACGGTCAGTTAAAGGTGGCTGCACCCTTCCAGCCAGGTCTCTCCACTTTTGGGCATATTCTTTAAATCCTTCACCCGTCCCTAGTGACATACCCTGGAGTTGGGTACGCGTAGGAGCGATGTTGGAATTATACTGATACTGCTTATAGAACGCAGTAGCCAAATCCTCCCAGTTACGAATACTGGCTCCATCCAGCTGATAGAACCATTCGAGTTGAGTCCCTGAAAGACTATCCTGGAAGAAATGGATCCACAAATTCTTATCAGTCGTGTAAGGCTGGATCTTCCTTACATACGACTGGAGGTGCAACTTTGGGCAGGAGGCTCTGTCGTATTTGGCAAAAGCAGGTGCCTTGAACTTATGGGGAATCACCACCACAGAGGATAAGCCTAGATCTCCAAAGTCCAACCCGGGCACGTTCTGTATCTCCATAGCACTTAAGCGGTCCTCCAGCTGTTTATACCTATCCTCAGTAGGAGGATACTATTCCTCATCATAATCCGTCTCGTTGTCGGAGACCACGGGACTAGGAACCCTTATCTCTTGTGGGCGGTCTTTTCCTACATATGAGGTAGTCAGCTCAACCTCATTTTATAGTTCATTCCCAAATCCGCGTCCAGTGTTGAACAAGACGGTCCTCTTCTTCTTCTTCTTCTTCAGAATCAGAGTCTTCAACTCCTGTTGACCCTTGGCTAGGCTCATAACCAACTCTTGGAACTGGGCATTCTGGGCCTGGAGGGCCTTGATAGCTTGTTCAGTGGAAGGTTCAGTAGACATGATGATTGCTGAAATAAACAGCGAAGAAGATAAGTGACCTGTAAAAAGGGTACCTGTTATGCATATGATGAATGGTATGCTATTTATGCAATGCATTCAAGGGTTCAAAAATTCAAATTCGTTGCAGACAAAAAAGGAACACACGTCATATTAAGAAGTAATTTGTTTAGTACATCAGTGCCTCATAGGCGAAATATTACAAAATACTTAATGTAAAAAGACATTGCGCATCCTTTTTGGAGCGATGTAAGTGTTGAGGGTCTTTTCCTCGTGAAGTAGGCGGGTGAGCTCCAAGACCTTCTTCTCACTGGCATGTAAGCTGGATTCAAAAGCATTATGTTCTTCCTTGAGTTGGATCCAGCTCTTTTGCATTTCTTCCCATGATGTTGGCATGTCAGGATGTAGAATGGTGTATGGAACCTCTCCTTCCATAACAGGCTCTTTGATCACGGGGAGAATGTGAGGATATGGCATCATAAGCTTCTGGGAGCGGGTTCGTACCCACTTGAGGTAAGGCTCAAGGGGGATGGAATTCTTGTGCCCCAGTGTCTTACTATCTACCTTGTTAGGCATCCTCCAAGCTCTGATGAACCTTTGTCGAAGTCCTTGCGCATTGTTGTCGAAGTCAAAAACTATGTCAGGAATCAGCATGTCATGAGGGCCATCCCTCCGAGCATATCCAAATTGTCTCAAAGCCAAACAGCGGTTGTAGGTAATGCCTCCTCTAATTCCAAGTGAAGGAACATTAGGAAATTCTCCGCAACGATCAATGATAGTGACATTTTCTCTGGACCGAGAACACCAATGTATATCAGAATGTGTGAGGGTCATCAATCGTTGTGACCACCTTAAACCATGCTCGTTCTTCAAAACTGATTGTGGAAGGTGCGAAATAAACCACCTTGCCAGGAGAGGAGTGCAGCACATGAGAACACCTCTCTTTCTCATTGTTCGAGCGTAAAATGAGTGGAGGATGTCCCCAAGCAATGTAGGTATGGGATTCCTGGACATGAAAATCTTGACAGCATTTATATCTATAAGTTGATCAGGATTTGGGAACAACACCAACCCATAGACAAGGAGTGCCACAATCTCTTCAAAGGCTTGTAGATCAAGAGAATTCCAACATTCTTGTGCCTTCTCAAACAGGAACTTTGCCAAGAATCCCTTGATACCACTTCTGATTTCCCAATGCCCCTTGATGTCAGATGGTTGCAGACGTAATGCTTGAGCAACCTCTTCAAGTTTTGGTTCCTTTTCCGTACCATTGTAGGGTAGTTGACTAAGAATAGGAATTCTCAGAAGTTGAGAAAATTCCTCCAAAGTAGGCACCAATTGATAATCAGGGAATGTAAAACAGTGATGCAGGGGGTCAAAGAATTGGAAGAGAACTTTTATCATATCTTCTTCAATGTTGGTGTTGACCAATCTGAGGAGTCTACCATGTCTTTCACTAAAGAGAGAGTTCTCGGGAATCCTGGATGTAAGCTCCTTGAGCTGAGGAGGGATCCTTACAAGGTTGACCTGAATTGTTTTCCTGCGGAGAGACTCCATGTCCTACAAAACAAGAACAGAGATGAAGATCCGAACCCTTGAAATGGTTAGCAGATGCACATGATGCTTTATGATGTTATGATGTTATGATAAAGGCACACCACAAGTATTTACAAAAGGCAAACATGGTAAAGGCACACAAGTCATACAAAAGAGCCCTTAGATCTCAGGCTGGCATGAAGTTTAGGTACTACCCTCTTTCAGTTTCAGTTGGTTAAGACATGTCCTAAGAATAGTAACCGGGTTCTAAGGAGCTCAATATCATTGGATTGTTTTCTATGTTCATTGTTTTGATTTAGCCACTTAACTGGCGACCAAAATATTCCAAGAAAACAACCCTCAATGAGTGTAGTATCGAGTATCTACCAACTTCGGACTGCACCAAAGTCGGTCATCTCACTACCCCTAAAGAGGCCAGGATGGTCAAGTAAGGTTCTAAGGTCAGTTGATGCTCCGCGACACCACGCGGCGGCCCCGTACTCTCCTTGACTTGACTCAAGGGTTACCGGTACTCACCAAAGTGCCACATCAATGTAGCAACTGCTTCAACCATGTCGGTATACCCCGCACAGTTCCCTCACAGTTTGTTGCTACTTCTAAAGGGTATCCCCAGATCTGGGTTAGGATCTATAAAACTCCGATATAAGCCCGCAATATTAAAGCATTCAAGGCATACAATTGAAAACATGGTGATCTAATCCTAAGGTACACCTCACTTATAAAAATCCCCAGCAGAGTCGCCAGTTCTGTGATCGGTGGAAATAGAACTGACTGTTTTGGAATGCTGGTTCGCGAAATGCCGCGGTAAGCAAGAGTCACCACCGTCTTTTATTTTCTCCAACAAGGAAAGGACAAAAGCACAGTAAAATTCCTTTTCGAGATGTTTCTCAGTTCGGGAGGTAGATTATAGAAAGGGAAGGTGTTAGCACCCTTTCTATCTGTGGTTATCCACGGGCTCTTAGGTACTTTCTCACTATGTTTTCAAAAATGTTTTGCTTTTCTTTGTGTTTGTGGGTTTTGAAAAAGTCTTGTTTGAAAACTTCAATTTAACTCTTGTATCTGTCCTCAAGAGTGTATGAAGTGTTTGTTTGAAAACTTTTGTCAGAAAAGTGTAGGTGCGAAAAGTATTTTTTATTTTGAAAGACCAAGTACCTGAGAACCTCTACCTACTCAAAAGAAATTAAGTTGTGTAAATGTCCTTTAGACAGTACTATCCCACTATTGAGAAGTAGGTAGCACCGTCGTTGGAGTTTTCAGGTCAATTCGATTATAGGGACATGTGGTCACCAAAGCAATAGTAGGACGCCTTAGTGGTAACCCTAATGTCTTAGATCTTTTTTATCCGAGGCAATCGTTTCGAGGCAACTTTGATCTTTAGACAGGAGGGCGACCTCTAAAACACCCTATACTCAATGACCATGTTGAGGCAACCAAGTGAGGCGTACCCTAAGAGTGGCATGTGCGAGTGTGTCAGGTTTCATGTTAAGTTATCTTTGCACATGTTATGGTGAGCTACGATTGATTTTATTTTGAGAATAAGTTTTGTCGTGCATAACCTAGTTAACATACATCTAGCAGTTAATAGTTGCGGAAAATAAACTAAGCTATTACAAGGCGTCGGGTATTTACATCGCCAAAAACAAACCCTTGAAAAAGTAAATTGCGGAAAATTAAAGGAAAGCGATAAAAAGTCCTAATTAAAGTTATTACATCCTCGTAGCAAATACATAAATATGGATCAAAAATTAATAAAACAAACATACGCGCGAGAGAAAATTGAATCGGAATGTTTTTAGGGTTTTGACCCTTTTTGAGAAAGAAAGAAGTTTTATCTATTTTGCATTTAATTAAATTAATCCTAAAACTAATTAATTAATAAAATAAAAAAAGATATTTTTGAGTTTTTTTATGTTTTTTAGGAAATAAAAAGCAAATAAAAAAAATTAAAAGTTATCAAAAAACCTAATTCTATATTGATTTTATTTATTGTGAAAAAAAGTTAAAATTAACCTAATTAACTAAATTAATTTATGTTAGTATTTATTTACAAAATAACTAATTAAAGGTGAAATTAATTTTAATAAATAATAATAAAAAAATATTATATTTTAGTTTTCTGATTTTATTATGAAAATAATTATTTATTTTTGTTAGTGAAAATAATAATAATTAATAATAGTGAAAACAACTAAATATAAAATATAAAAGAAGAAAAAAAAGGAAATAAAACCCAAGGGGTGTTGGCCCAAGTTAGGAGGTATCTTTGGTAATTCTGAAGCCCATTAAGCTGCAAGCCCTTTTGACTTTTGTGATCATCTACACGCCTGTTGACTAAAGCGTATGGTGGTCATCATCTCATGACCCTTGGATTTGGACTTGAAGACACATGGCTCATTGAGACGTGAGGTGCATAGTGGACCACTCTTGGAAATCTGCATAGGAACACACAAAGAAAAATAGGAATAAATGTTTTGAGGGACCTGGGATTCGAACCCAGGTCCCAGTGGACTTTGCATGCTTTCCCCAACCACTCAGCCAGCTTGTTGAATTCGTTAGTGGAATACAAGGCAATTATTATATTGGGAAACAAATTAATATGCTGTAAAATAAAATAAACGCGTGCTCTTTTCAAACAGTCCAATGGTGTGCTAACACCTTATCATCTTCTTCATTCGCTCTGCATAAAGAACATTAGATAGCGGGGGTTTTTAACCCCCATAAACTAGCTGCACGAATAATAGCGATTAGAGATACAGTACATATAAATATTTCGCGAGGGGTTCTTTGTGTTCGTCTTGGTTCAACGATTCCAACCATGTGCCTTATGAGTCCTAATTTTGCTTGGTTTAGAAAGCCCCAATTTCAAAGCTCAAGAACCCTAGAAATCGTTCATGGCATCTTTTGATTCAGTGCATTATAATTCAATTAAACCATTCCATCAGCTTCATATGGGTTCTAGCAATGCAAAACAATCAAGAAAACATGTTAAATACACATGAATTAAACAATACGAATTTGAATAAAAGGTGTAAACCGTGAAACTGTCTAGGACGATTCTTTGAGCTTTAAAGCCTGAATTTGATTGCCACACGTTCCTGACACTTCCTGCAATGTGTTTGAATCAATAGAATGCCTTGAATTGGCCTGGAGTGCAAGAATCAGTTTTGAGTTTTCTTGGTATTTCTTGAAATTGGACAAGGTCTCTCTGCAGCTTTTTTCACGTATGCTAGGTTAGGATTTGCTTGCATATATATAGGGCAATTGAATTAGGTCAAGAGCTGGGCAAAAATCCATGTGCAGTGGTGATTGAATCTTTGATTGGAAATCAAATCTTTTTGATTTTTCATGATTGGAAAATGTTGCCAAATTTAGAGATTTTGTATCTTTGACTTGGTGCTCGAATTTGCCATCATGCTGAGGTCTTATTTGCTTCACAAAAAGATTGAAAACATCAAATTTTCTATTTTCCTACAATTTAAATTAATTAAATGAATTAATATTAATTAAAAATACAATTAATCAATAAAAATAAGAAAATAAATTCCATTAATCTTGATGGGTCGTGAATAGGTCATGGATGAAGTTTCAAGAAGAGATTTGAGGCCCATTAGCAAAAATAAGATGTTTTGAGCAAAGTTGACTTTTGCAAATTCATGAAAATTTCCCAACTTCTCCAATGCATATCTTGCTCAATTTTAATCATATGACCATGTTCTTGGACATTTTGGAAAGGTCTTGAAGTCCTCTAACCAATTCCTTTAGTCCCATGTCATTTGGATTTACCAATCTCAAGTTATGGCCTTTGACCTAAAGTGCATTTTTGTTGACTTTTGAATTTGACCTATAATGTAAAAATTGGTAACTTCTTGTGAGAGCATTTCTTGGACTTGGAGTGTGAAGATGGATTGTAGGAAATTAAATCCCCTTCAAAATGAGAATTGGATGGAATTTTTCTGACAAACCATGAAAAGGTTATGCCCTGGTCAAGATACAGTTGACTTTTCTACTGTCCAAAAATAGTAACTTTTGCATCTTGATGATTTTTGAGCTATCCTTGTGGAATCATGATCAAGACTTGATCAAATGATGACTGCGGATTCAAAATAAGATGTTGACCAAAAATTATGACTTTTGACTGCAAAATGACCATTTTGCCCTTGCAGTTGACTGTAGGTCAAATGGAGCTTTTGACTGTGCAAATTGGCACTGTGAGTCTTGAAACTTGGCATGTAGGTGCTTGAGAATGTATATAGGCCTATGAGACTTGATTGAACCATTGAAAACCCCAAATTCCTTGAAATAACCAAAACCCTAATTTCAGCTGCCTTAGGAGGTGATTTGACTGTACAACCCTTGTGCAATCTTGAGCAATTTGAGGATTATTCTTCATAAATCTTGAAGAATATGGGAGGGAAAATTTTGGGGTACAACACTGCCCTTTATAGCTTTTTGGGTTGTGTACTGTATGTCATATTCTGTTAGGATCATCTGCCATCTAGCTATCCTCCCAGACAAAGTAGGCTTCTCAAAGATGTACTTTATCGGATCCATCTTAGATATCAGCAAAGTGGTATGAGTCAACATATATTGTTTTAGCCGACGAGCAGCCCATACCAGAGCGCAGCAAGTTCTCTCGAGTAGTGAATATCTGGTTTTACAGTCGATAAAATTTTTGCTCAGGTAGTAAATAGCATGCTCTTTTCGGCCAGACTCGTCATGTTGCCCCAATAAGCACCCCATTGAGTTCTCTAAAACGGTCAGATACATGATCAGTGGTCTTCCCTAGACTGGTGGCATCAAGACAGGAGGCTCTTGTAAATACTCCTTGATTTTGTCAAAAGCGATCTGGCATTCATCATTCCATCTGACTACTTGATCTTTCTTCAACAGTTTGAAGATTGGTTCACAAGTAGATGTTAGGTGAGAAATGAATCTGGAAATATAGTTCAGGCGTCCCAAGAATCCTCTGACTTCCTTCTCAGTGCGAGGAGAAGGCATTTCTTGTATTGCTTTAACTTTTGCAGGATCAACCTCGATGCCTTTGTTGTTGACAATGAAACCTAAGAGTTTACTGGACCAGACTCCGAATGTGCACTTGTTGTGATTCAATCTTAACTTGTACTCCTTTAATCTGACAAACAGCTTTTGCAGGTGATCAAGGTGTTCTTCTTCAGTTTTTAATCGGGCTATCATGTCATCTACGTAGACCTCTATCTCATGATGTATCATATCATAAAACAAAGCTACCATGGCGCGTTGATAGGTTGCCCCGGCATTCTTCAGTCCGAATGGCATCACTTTGTAGCAGAATGTACCCCATTGTGTGACAAATGTAGTTTTCTCCATGTCCTCAAGTGCCATTTTGATCTGGTTATATCCTGAGAATCCTTCCATGAAAGAAAATACTTTCTGCTGGGTTGTATTGACAACCAGGATGTCGATGTGTGGAAGTGGAAAATCATCTTTAGGGATGGCCCTGTTTAAATCTCTATAATCCACGCACATTCTCACTTTTCCTTCCTTCTTAGGTAAGGGAACAATGTTGGCCACCCATTGAGGATAAGAAGTAACAGCCAGAAATCCAGCATTGAACTATTTCATAACTTCTGCTTTGATCTTCTCTGACATGTCAGGTCTCATGCGGCACACTTTTTGCTTCACTGGTGGACAGTCTTCTCTTGTGGGTAGACGATGTACCACGATGTCTGTATCAAGTCCCGACATGTCTTCGTATGACCAGGCAAAGACCTCAACATAATCATTCAATAGCTGAATTAAGCGCTCCTTGACACTCGGCTCTAGATTGCCACCCACTTTGATTTCCTTTTTATCTTCCTCGGTACCCAAGTTGATTGTATCTAACAGCTCCT
This sequence comes from Vicia faba, assembly GCA_948472305.1. NCBI lineage: Eukaryota > Viridiplantae > Streptophyta > Magnoliopsida > Fabales > Fabaceae > Vicia > Vicia faba. Next base: position 276,937,779 of record OX451738.1, on the reverse strand, counting down.
CATGAGGCTGAATAGCTCTTTCCTCTTGTTGTAGTAGTCTGGCCAATTCCCCTGGCACCTCACAATCTTCCCCACCTTCATATTCGGCTCGGTATATCAGATCTTCAGAGTCACTAAAGGCTATAGCAGTATTGTTACCCATGGGATCCGGAATGGAAGGGTACTTGCATTTGTGAGTGTGGGTGTGTGTAAGGGTATAGCCATCTTTAAACAATAAAATGTAAAAGAAAGACAATGAACACAAAAGGTTTATATGTGAAAAAGCGTCCATGATTCATTGAATGTCATATGAAGATGAAATAAAAACCCTTACAAATGGACCATTGTGCCTCGGGTAAGACACAAGATTTTTAAAGTGCGAATTGTTCGTGAATATTACAAGTCCAACAGAAATGTAAAAGATAAATTACTGAGAGATGAAAGTTATTGGGATGAAATCTCTGGCTTCCCAGTTGCGAAGTCCTCCGCTGACAGTAGGAAATATATAATCTTCCAAGCTGCCATCCTCTTCATTGTCTTCTACTGCATTGACCCCTTGGTTGATAATCTTCACAGGTGGCCCCCCAGCACGGGCACGGTGCACAGCCTTCTGAGCAGTCGAAGTAAACCCCAAGCCAAACTTGTCTGATTTGTACAGAATGTCTAGAAGCTTCCTCCAGATGGTGCATCCTCCCTCTTCCACTATTGCCTTAGCATCCTTTAGAGATGACATCCGAAGCGGAGGTCTCGTGATCTTAGGAATCGAGGATACCGCCTTGGTCGCTGCTACTTCTGGAGAGACTTCTTCAAAATATTGGAAAGGGGTTTCAATGAACTCTCCATCTAACTACACGTATCGGAAGGAATTCAGATGACTAATCATATACTCCTCCTCCTCGTGGACAGTTATGATCTTTCCTTGGACCGGGTACTTCAGCATCTGATGCAAAGTGGAGGTGACAGCATCGGTGTTGTGGATCCACGGGCGTCCTAACAGACAGGAATAAGAAGGACGGATGTCCATCACATAGAAGGTGGAGTTGAAGACATGAGTTCCCACTTTTATTGGGATGTCCACCTCCCCGTGGACCATTCTCTTCGAACCATCAAAAGCTCTCACCGATATGTTGCTGGGTTTTAAAGTCATCCCCTCGCAATCCAATCTGTCAAGGGCTTTTTCCGACAAGACATTCAAAGATGATCCAGTATCAACCAAGACATGGGCTAAGTTTGTTCCTATACACTCCACTGAGGCATGTAATGCCTCGTTGTGTTTTCTCCCTCTGGGTGTCAAGTCAGCATCAGAGAAACCCAGGCCATTATCAGCTGTCAAACTGGCCACACAATCCTGGAATTGGTCAGCGGACGTCTCTTGCGGCACATGAGTTGTCTTCAGAAATTTTACCAGAGCTTTGGCATGTGCTTCAGAGAATAGCAGCAGGGCTAGCATAGAGATCTTGGAAGGGGTTTTCCCCAACTGTTTAACCACATCATAATCACTCTTCTTTATTATCCTCAGGATTTCTTCCATCTCCTTCTTGGATGTTTTAGGAATAGCTAGTGATTGAGCCTTCGTCCGGACAGGCTCTTCTTGAACATTCTTTCCTTTATTCTCAGCAGTGGAAGTAGGGATAGGGATTGTGTTGTCTTTGTCGGTAAGTACACTTGCAGGTATAATCACTGGTGCAGAGGTAATCTTCGGAATGGCCACGGGTTCAAAGACTGTCGTTGGAGGGGAAATCTCTGGAGAGAAGATTCTACCACTGCGGGTAATCTTGCTAGTTCCGACAATATTTCTAATGTCGGAATTGTCCTCTTTGGAGCTCTCTTCTTCAGCAGTCAGTTCATCCTGTTTAATACCATGGTAGTAGATTTCTCCACCGTAATTCCATGGTACTTTTTTATCTGATTTGTATGGGGCCGGCCCGGGCATTGTAATCTTAAGTGGAGTAGTCTTTGGAGCAGGTGTAATCCTAACGGGTCTTTTAGGGACCCTGGAAGGATTGGCGTAGATGGTTATAATTGAGACTTCTTTAACTGGAATGGGTGAAACAGGAGCATTCTCAAACAGAATTTCTTGGTTATCCATCAGTCGTTGGATACCTTTTTTCAACAGAGGGCAGTCAAATGATGAGGATAGACAAACATGGCAGTTTTGGTCACAACCTGGGAAAATACCAGCTTTCAACAAATTCAACTTAATGATCGGGAGCGGAGTCAACAGTTCATCCACGGTAGTAACAAACAAATCGTCTTCGATAGCGTTGGCATTGTGACCAGGCCTAGGCATCGGAGCGGAAATAACATTTGGTTTCTCAGGAGCTTCAAACTCAACTTCCTTCGCATCTATCAGGTCCTTAATTTTGTTCTTCAGAGTCCAACAGTTGTTGGTGTCGTGCCCTGGACTTTCAGAATGGTATGCGCACCTAGCATTCGGATGGTAATGTGGAGACGTGGTATTGGGATTCTTTGGGGCCTCTTTTAAAGTGTCCAGATTCAACTTCAGAAGATGTGGTAGAACTTGAGCTGGAGTCATGTTAATCTTGGTGAATTGCCGAACTGGCCTTTCTACCCTTTGCTGGTTACTTCTTGGCTGGTCTGATGCAGGCTTTGGAATCATAACGGCCCCCACCATTGGTCGGCGTTCAGTTCTTCCCTGATTCCTCTGTGAATAGACAGCGGATACTTCCTTCCTACCAGTGAAGGGTTTTTTCACAACTGTTGAGGCAGACGCATCCTTCTGAATTTTCCCACTTCTTATACCAGCTTCCACCCTTTCACCGGTTAAAATCAATTCAGTAAACCCTGCAGAAGAACTCCCAATCAGATGATTGAAGAAAGGGCCTGATAGAGTTCCCAAGAACATGTCCACCAACTCCCTTTTGGAAAGAGGGGGTTGCACTCTTCCGGCTAGATCTCTCCACTTTTGGGCGTAATCTTTGAAGCCCTCATTGGAAACCATGACCATACTCTGAAGTTGAGTACGGGTAGGCGCCAAATCGGTGTTGTACTGATATTGTTTATAGAAAGTGGCGGCCAGGTCTTCCCAATTATGGACGTCGGCCCTTTCTAATTGGTAGAACCAATCAAGTTGCGTTCCTGATAAACTGTCTTAGAAAAAGTGGACCCACAAGTCTTTGTCGGTAGAATGTGGCTGAATCTTCCTGACATATGATCTGAGGTGCATTTTAGGGCAAGACACCCCATCATACTTGGCAAATAATGGCACTTTAAACTTTGGCGGGATTACAATTCCTGACACCAGCCCTAACTCCTCAAAATCTAGCCCTGGTACTCTTTGGATTTCCATAGCGCTTAATCGCTCTTCAAGGTGTTTGTACTTATCATCAACCGGAGGGTATTGTTGTTCAGAGTAGTCCTCCTCTTCTTCAGAATCTGATGGTACTGCCATTTCTTTTCTTTTTCTTTCCCCTTCATCAGATGTTGTTGGAAAATCTAAGGTCCTTCTGGCTTGTCCCTGGCTCCTTCTACCCATGATTACCACACCAGCTGGCTTCTTCTTCTTTTTCTCTTTTTCTTTTTCTATCAGAGTCTTCAGCTCCTCTTGCCCTTTGGCTAAGGTCATGAGTAACTGTTGAAATTGTGTATTCTGAGCTTGCAGATCTTTGACTGTTTGTTCGAGATCCATCGTACTGAAATAAACAATAGAGAGATGGGGAAACTTATTACAAAGACTTGTTTATGTTTATGATGAATGATATGTATTCGTGTAATGTTTTCAAGGGTTTAGAAATTCAAATTTGTTTTAAACAAAAAATAAACACATATCATATTAATAAGATAGAATTTGAGTACATCAATGCCCCTTGGGAAAAATAATACAAAATTCTAAGGTAAAAAGACATTGTGCATCCTCTTTGGTGCAATGTAGGTATTGAGATTCTGCTCTTCATGAAGTAGCCGAGTAAGTTCCAAAACCTTCTTCTCGCTTGCGTAGAATTGGGCTTCGAAAGTATCGCGCTCTCCTTTGAGCTGTATCCAATCCCTTTGTAGGTCTTCGAGTGATGTAGGCATGTCAGGATGTAGGATAGTGTATGGAACTTTTCCTTCCTTAACAGGCTCAATAATCACTGGGAGAATGGAGGGATAAGGCATCATAATACTTTGAGCGCGGGTTCGTACCCACTTGAGGTAAGGCTCAAGAGGGATGGAATTCTTGTATCCTAAAGTCTTGCTATCCACCTTGTTTAGCATCCTCTAAGCTCAGATGAATCTCTGGCGAACTCCTTGATCGTTGTTGCCATAGTCGAATGCCAGGCCTTGAATCAGCAAATCATGTGGGTCATCCCTTCGGGCATAACCAAACTTTCTTAGAGCTAAGCATGGGTTGTAGGTAATGCCTCCCCTAATGCCAAGTAGAGGGACATTAGGGAATTCCCCACAACGGTCAACAATGGTAACATTCTCCTTGGATCGAGAGCACCAATGAATATCTGAATGTTTAAGTGTCATTAACCTCTGTGACCACCTCAAACCTTGCTCATTCTTCAAGACTGATTGGGGAAGATGAGAAATAAACCATCTTGCCAGGAGAGGAGTGCAACACATAAGGACACCTCTTTTCCTCGTTGTACGAGTGTGAAAAGAATGTAGGATATCCCCAAGCAATGTAGGCACCGGGTTGCGAGACATGAAGATTTTAACAGTGCTTACATCTATGAGTTGGTCAGGATTAGGGAACAAAACCATCCCATAGATGAGAAGAGCTACAATCTCCTCAAAATCTTGCAACTCTAGGGAATTCCAACAACTTTGGGCCTTCTCAAACAGAAACTTTGCTAAGAAGCCTTTGACACCACTTCTAGTTTCCCAATGTGTTATGACATCAGATGAGTGCAATTGTAGGGCTTGAGCAATCTCTTCTGGCTTTGGATCTCTTTTTGTACCGTTGAAGGGTAGTTGATTGAGAATAGGAATCCTCAGAAGTTGAGAGAATTCTTCCAAAGTAGGCACAAGTTGATAGTCAGGAAATGTGAAGCAATGGTGCAAAGGGTCAAAGAACTGGAAGAGAACCTTCATCATATCTTCCTCTATGTTGGAGGTGACCAAGTTAAGTAGACGACCATGTCTCTCGGTGAATGGAGATTTCTCAGGGATCCTTGAAGCTAGCTCCTTGAGTTGTGGAAGAATTCTTACAAGGTTGATTTGGATAGTTTTCCTACGAAGTGAATCCATAACCTACAAAATAAGAACAAAGATGAATCTCCAAAATCCTTGAAATTGTTAGTGAATGCATATGATGTTCATGATGTCTATGATGTTTATGTAAAAGCATGCATATACAAACAAATCAAGCAAGTTCTTAGTTTAGGCTTGCATGGGGTTTCATAGGTAAGTACCCTCTTGAAGTTTAGTTGGCTCAACCTGTCCTAACAATAGTAATCGGGTTCTAAGGAGCTCAATATCACTGGATTGTTTCCTTGTTCATTGTTTCAGTTCAAGCCTATTTACTGGCGACCGAAATATCCCAAGAAACCAACCCTCAATGAGTGTAGTATCGAGTATCTACCTACTTCGGACTGTACCAAAGCCGGTCATCTCACTATATCCTAAAAGGCCAAGTTGGTCAAGTAAAGGTTCTAGAAGTTCATTAGTGCTTCATGACATCACTCAACGGCCCCGTATTCTCTTTGATTGACTCAAAGGCTACCGGTATCCACAAATATGTCGCACTAATATAGCTATTGCTTAGACCATGTCGGTATACCCCATACAGTTTCCACAATGTATTGCTATTTACCTATAATGTTACCCAAATCCGGGTGGAGGATTTAAACCCAAACAAAGAACCATAATTGTAAAGCAAACAAATTAAACAAAGTAACAAATAAATGTAATCTAAACCCTAAGGTAACCCCACTTTCATAATTTTCCCCAGCAGAGTCGCCATTTCTGTGATACGGTGGGAGAACTGACTTGAGGGTTTTGCGTTTTATCGCAAATGTTGCGGTTAGCAAGAGTCACCATCGACTTTTCTTTTATCCAAAAGGAAAGGTAAAAAGGCACGGGAAAGACCTTTGAGATGTTTTCTTGAGTTCGGGGGGTAGATTATGAAAAGGGAAGGTGCTAGCACCCTTTTCATCCATGGTTTTCCATGGGCTCTTAGTTACTTGTTTAGATCACTTGCTTTGTTTTGTTTGAAATGGTGTTTGGTGTGATTTTGAAAGTATTTTGTAAAAGAGGCCATTTGTGTAGGCAATCTTTGTAATGATTCTCGTTCATAAGAATGTATACAAAGATGTTTGTCTTTTGAAAATGTTTTCAATGTTTTGTAAGATATTTTGAAATGTGTGTGTGTTTGTTTTTTTGAAAATAGCAAGGATTGTTTGAAATGGAGCAAGTAACTTAGAAGCTATCTACCTACTCAAATGTATTTCTTGTGTATTTTTATTCCTTTGACATTGTTGATTTACCATTAATTTGGTAAGCAACCCTATCTTTGGATGTAAACAGGATGGGTGTGGGTCATCGTATAACCATGATAGCAATATTGCCAAGTATCTTTAGCATTTTTTGAGGGACCAAGATCATTTTGTTTAGGCAACTTTTGAATAGCGTCATCGAGGGACTATGATCTTATACTTGTTTTGTTTTTCCAAGATACTTCGCATGCGTAACATGGCCATTTTATTTTAGGAAACCAAGTGGGAGAAACCCTAAGGGTGCTTGTGTGCAAAGTGTACCATTTTCATGCTTTTGTCTTTCATTTAGGGTTTTCTATTTTTCTTTGTTTTTGTTCTTGTCATGCAAACCCTAATTACTAATCATGGTATATAAAGCGATAAATTGCATAATGTAAATATACTAAGCTATTACAATAATTTTTATGGGAGGGGGGAATACAAGTTTGAATGGAGATTTGCATAAATATAAAACTAAATATATTATTACAGCCAAATCGAAATTGCGTGAATTAAATAAATAATACAAATATTTAAAATGCAATGCAATATGTATGTTAAAGAAAAGATTTTTTATGTCTTGTTTTTGTGCAAAAGGATATTTAACTTAAACCTAAAAATAAGGAAAAAATAAATAATTCTTTTTGAAAGGGATGAAACCCTAATTTTCAATTAAAAGAAAATAAATGTTTCATATTATTATTTTGTACATTTTTTGTATAAGAAAATAATAAATAATATTATATGTAAATATTAAAAATTAAATATGTGTAAAAATTGGTATTTGCAAGTATAAAATGTATAATAAAAAATATTAAGTATTTTTAATTATATTTATAAGTTATTTAAGAAAATAAACTCTATTTATCAAAATAAACTATTTTTTCATGTGAGAAAATAATAAATAAAAAAAAGTATGAAAATAAATAAATCATTTTTTAGTATTTTTTATCATTAAGAAAAATAAATAAAAGTATTAAATATAAAAATATGAAGAAAAATGCAAAAATATAAAAAGTTAGCCAAGGGGTGCAATAGCAAGTCAGGGGGTGCAAATAGCAAAAACAAAAAGGCCAAGGCGCCAAAAAGCCCAGAAGCACTTCATCCCTGTCCTTCATTCTCTCCTTCGCGCGCTTCCATGTTCAAACCTGTAACTTGATTAAAAACAAAAACTCATAACATGAAAAATGTGGCATTTGGGCTCACGATTCCAACCATATAAATTATGTAACCTAACTCTTAAAGATCAAAGAGAATTTTTGAATCCCTAATTCGTGACCTAACTTTTTCAGAGTTTTCAATCTTCAAATGCTCTTAGCACAAGTAATATCAATGCAAAGTAATGGTATATACAACTTCGTTATGATAAGGACTACATTTTTCCTTCACAAATCGTGGCTTGAGGTTGCCTATTCAGAGAGATAGAGTTTGAAAAAATACCTCCTTCAGCTGGAATCGTGTAGGATAATGTAGGGACTTAAATGGAGTCCTGGAGATTGTTTAAGCTTCCTTGAACTTCCCTGAACCTATTCCAATGCTTATCTTGCTCTGAGGATGGTTGGAACTCCCTGACCAAGTCCAACTGCAAGCTTCCAAGTTGAAAATGGCAGATGCTGAAACAGGGGTTACAGAACCAGGGTGATGGCTTTGATTGGCTAGGTATCAAGTGAATAAGATGTTTGAATTGATTAAACACAAAATGCACGAGCCAAATGAGAGTTGGCTGTGCTTTTGCAGAAAATTGTATACTTAGGCAGAATTTTGGTGTTTTTTAGTTTGAGAAAGTTTCAAGTCAAAACCAAGCGTGGTATGCCTTGTACCAAGTTTATATATTTGTATAGAAGTGATCCAAAGTCAGCTTCCCAACAGATCTATCAATGCTAGCCTTTTTGCCAACTTTCTTGTACTTGAAGCAAAGTGACAAGACCCATGCTTCACATGCTTGTACCAGCTTGCTTTGGGTTGGTATGAGCTTGTACAACTTGCTTGAGACCTGTGTGGTTTGTATGCATCAAGGGGACAGGTTCAATGCTCAAGATTAACAAAGTTGCAAAAGTTCATCTTTATGAAAATGGCAATGTAACCTTTTTGCCCAAAATGGAAATACATCTTGTGTAAAGCTTCAAAAGCAAAGATAAAGGCTTTGTCAATTGAGTATGCATTTAATTATGGAGTGTATAGCAAGCTTAGGACCTGTAAAGCAAGATATAACCAGCATAGGTTTGATTTGCAACTTGATTCTATGTAAAAATCGCTTGAACAAAACTGAGAAAATGCCAACTTCCTCTCTTCGATTCTCCCTACTCAAAAATGATCTTGGAGAGTTCTTGGACATTTTGAAAAGCTTACAATGTTTTCCATAATCCATATTTGAATTGAATTTTGATATACCTCTTGGAACTAGGTGAAAAATGTCCATGAAGTTGGGTCCAAAACCTGCCTAAATTAGGGCAAAATTTCACTAAGTTATTTAGTTCATGGGCCTATATTCACAAATTCATAACTTGAGAACCAAGCATCTTTAGGGAAAAGTTTGTGAATAAAAGTTGTAGATTTCATGGAGGACTAAAACTTTCATGTTGGTAACTTTTCTTGAATCAAAATGCATCATGCTGAAAAAGTGGTGAAAATTTGAGAAAAAATAAGAAAATGTTTATACTTAGAAAAATTCTAAGTTATGAAAATTTTCAAATTAAAACCCTAATTTTCAAATTTAGTTTTCTTGGTGAACAAGTTTCATATTTTGACATATCTTGATGAATTATGACCCTTGGCACTTGATTTTGACCAAAAAGTCAAAGTTTGACTTTTCAGTACATAGTTGACTTTTGATCAGTTGACTGCAAATTTCATCTGTCAATCCAATGAACTTGAGATCTTTTGAACCATGTAATTAGGTCAAGATGGGGATATTGAAACCTTGAATTCATGTTTGAACCCAATTGGTCATTGGCTAGGTTAACAATCATAAATTTCCCTTTCTCAGTCAAAACCCTAATTTTGACCATTTTGCCCTTTTGATGATTTGATCAAATTTCTTGAGGAGTTGTGATCCAAACTTGATCAAATGGTACATATGAGTCTAAAATGTTGATTTGGATCAAAAATCATGAATTTTGACTGTAAATTGGCCATGGTTGACTTTTTTCCCAATACAGTTGATTTTTAGGTCAACTGTCCAATTGACTGATCAAAAATGTGGTTCAAGGCTTGAAACTTAACATGAACAATCTTAGGGGTCCAAGATGATGTATGAAAGTCCCATGAAGAATTGGTGGTCCAAAAATCCATGTGCAAACTCAAACCCTAATTTTGGGTTATCAGTGCAAGATGAGATGTCTTGAGCTAACCAAACCCTAATCTTGTCTTGAGTCAAAGAAGTCTTGTAAGAAAAGTCTTGATAAATGAGAGGGCAAATTGTGGGGTACAACACCAGGAAAAGATCTCAACATAATTATGCAACAGCTGAATCAGACGCTCCTTGACACTGGGCTCCAGATTGGCACCCACCTTGACCTCTTTTTTATCCTCCTCGATACCCAGATTGATTGTATCCATAGGTTCCTCGTGAGGATGAATGGCTCTTTCCTCTTGTTGTAGTAGTCTGGCCAGTACCCCTGGTACTTCACAATCTTCCTCACCTTCGTCTTCGGCTTGGTAGATTAGATCTTCAGAGTCACAAAAGATCATAGCAGTATCGTTACCCATGGGATCCTGAATGGAGGGGTACTGAGGGATGAAAGTTATTGGGACAAAGTCTTTGGCCTCCCAATTGTGAAGTCCTCCATTGATAGTAGGAAGGATCTAATCCTCCAAGCTGCAATCCTCTTCACCATCTTCTACCGCATTGACCTCTCGGTTGCTAATCTTCAAGGATGGCCCTCCAGCACGGGCACGGCGTACAGCCTTCTGAGCACTTGAAGTGAACCCTAAGCCAAACTTGTTAGATTTATACGGAATATCTGGAAGTTTCCCCCAGATGGTGCATCCACCCTCCTCTACTACTGCCTTGGCTTCCTTCAGAGATGACATCCGGAGTGGAGGTCTTGTAATCTTGGGAATCTGGGACACAGTCTTGGTTAGTGCTACCTCTTGGGGGACTTCTTCGAAATGTTGAAAAGGAGTTTAAATGAACTCGTCGTCCAATTCCACATACCTGAAGGAATTGAGGTGGCTAATCATATATTATTCCTCTCCGTGGACAGTGATAATCTTTCCCTGGACTGGATATTTCAGCATCTGGTGTAGTGTAGAGGTGACAGTGCCAGTATTATGGACCCACGGTCGTCCTAGCAGACAGGAGTAAGAGGGGCAGATGTCCATTACATAGAAGGTTGAGTTGAAAGTTTAAGTCCCAACCTTTATGGGGATATCCACCTCCCCGTGCACCATCCTCTTTGAGCCATCAAATGCTCTTACGACTATGTTACTGGGTTTCAATGTCAGTCCTTCATAGTCTAGTCTGTTGAGAGCTTTCTTCGGTAAAACATTCAAAGATGAGCCAGTGCCCACCAAGACATGGGCCAGAGTTTTTCCTCTACATTCCATAGAGACATGTAATGCCTCGTTGTGCTTTCTTCCCCTTGGTGTCAAATCAGCATCCGAGAAGCCTAGGCCGTTATCCGCTGTCAAGCTGGCCACGCAATCTTGAAATTGATCTGCAGATGTCTCCTGAGGAACATGGGTTGTCTTTAAGAACTTCACTAGGGCTTTCGCATGTGCCTCGGAACACAGTAACAATGCTAGCATGGAGATTTTGGAGGGAGTTTGCCCCAACTGTTCAACTACGTCATAGTCGCTCCTCTTTATTATTCTCAGGATCTCCTCCATTTCTTTCTTGGAGGTTTCAAGGATAGTCAGTGGTTGAGCCTTCATTCGGACGGGTTCCACTTGAATACTTTTTCCTCGAGTTTCAGCAGTAGGAGTGTTGGTAGGAATAACAGCAGGGGTTGTATCGTCTTTGTCAATAGGAGAACTTGCAGAGATGATTAGCGGTACGGAAGTGACCTTTGGATCAACCATGGGTCCAAAAACTTCCTTTGGGGGGGAAATTTTTGGAGAGAAGATTCTACCGCTTCGGGTAATCTTACTGGTTCTGGCAATATTGCTAATTTCGGAGTCTTCTTCTTCGGAGTTTATCTCTTCGGCAGCCAGGCCATCTTGTTTGATGCCATGGTAGTAGATGTCCCCACCGTAATTCCACGGCACAGTTTTGTCTGATTCATACAGGACTGGCCCATGCATTATGATTATAAGAGGAGTAGTTTTTGGAACCGATGTAATTCTAACGGGTCTTTTGGGTACCCTGGAAGAATTGGCGGAGATGGTGATGATTGAAACGTCTTCTACAGGAACAGGTGAAACAGGAGTACTTTCAAACAGGATCTTTTTGTTGTCTATCAAGCGTTGAATTCCTGTTTTCAACAAAAGGCAATCAGTTGGTAAGGATAAGCAGAGGTGGCAATCTTCATTACAACCCCGGAATACACCGGCTTTCAACAAGTTTATCTTAATGATTGGGAGTGGAGTTACGAGTTCATCAACTATGGTAATAAATAAATCTTCTTCAATAGCATTGGTGTGGTGACCATATCTAGGCATAGGAGCAGAAATGACGTTTGGCTTCTCGGGCGCATCAAACTCAATCTCTTTTGCCTCTATAAGGTCTTGAATTTTTGTTTTTCAAAGCCTAACAGTTGTTAGTGTCGTGATCCGGACTTTCGAAATGATATGCGCAACGGGCATTTGGGTGATAATTAGGGGACGCTGTGTTGGGGTTTTTGGGAGCTTATTTCAAAGTTTCCAAATTGGATTTCAGAAGGTGCAGTAAAACCTGGGATAGAGTCATATTGATTCTGGTGAATTACTGGACTGGCCTTTCTACCCTTGGTTGATTACTTCTTGGTTGATCAGATGTAGGCTTTGGGATCATGACAGCCCCTACCATTGGTCGGCGCTCGGCTCTCCCTTGGTTCCTTTGTGGATATAAAGAAGCTACTTCTTTCTTCCCAATGAAAGGTTTCCTCACAGCTGTAGAGGCAGATGAATCCTTCTGAACCTTTCCACTTTTTATGCCAGCTTCCACCCTCTCTCCGGTCAGTATTAACTCAGTAAATCCTGCAGATGAGCTCCCAATCAAATGGTTGAAGAAAGGGCCCGATAGAGTGCCTAATAACATGTCCACCAATTCCCTTTCAGACAGAGGGGGTTGAACTCTCCCAGCTAGATCTCTCCATTTCTGCACGTAATCCTTGAAACCCTCATTGGAAGCCATAGCCATACTCTGAAGTTGAGTACGGGTAGGCGCCAAATCAGCATTATGTTGATATTACTTATAGAAAGTTGCGACAAGGTCTTCCCAGTTGTGGATGTTGGCCCTTTCCAGTTGGTAAAACCAGTCGAGTTGCATTCCAGATAGACTATCTTGGAAAAAATGCACCCACGAGTCTTTATCGGCGGAGTGCGGCTGGATCTTTCTCACATATGATCAGAGGTGCATCTTAGGACATGACACCCCATCATATTTTGAAAACAAAGGCACTTTGAATTGCGGAGGAATCAAGATCCCCGACACTAGTCCCAATTCTTCAAAGTCTAGACCTGGCACCTTTTGTATTTCCATAGCGCTCAAACGCTCTTCAAGATGTTTGTACTTATCATCAGCTGGAGGATATTTTTCCTCGGAGTAGTCTTCCTCTTCTTCCTCCTCTTTAGATTCTGACGGAACCGCTGTTTCCTTTCCTTTCCCCTACCTTCACCGGATGTTGTTGCCAAATTCAAGGTTCTTCTAGTATGTCCCTGAAACCTTCTCCCCATGTTTAAAACCCCAGTGGCTTTCTTTGTTTTCTTTTTCTTTTCTTCTGCTAGCAGAGTCTTCAACTCTTCTTGGCCCTTGGCTAGGGTCATGAGCAATTATTGAAACTGTGTGTTTTGAGTTTGGAGATCTTTGATTGTCTGTTCGAGATCCATCTTACTGAAATAAACAGTAGAGAGATGAGGAAACTCGTTGCAAAAGACATGTTTATGTTATGATGAATGATATGTGCATATGCAATGTTTTCAAGGATTTCAAGGATTCAAGTTCGTTTTAGATAAAAAGAAACACACGTTATATTAATAAAATAAAGTTTTGAATACATCAATGCTCCTTGGGCAAAATAATACAAAACTCTAAGATAAAAAAGTAGTGCGCGTCCTTTTTGGTGCTATGTAGGCATTTAGAGTCTGCTTCTCATGAAGTAGCCTAGTGAGTTCCAAAACCTTCTTCTCACTTGCATAGAATTGGGCTTCGAAAGTATCCCGCTCTCCTTTGACATGTATCCATCCCTTTGTAGGTCTTCAAGAGATGTGGGCATGTCAGGATGTAGGATAGTGTATGGAACTTCTCCCTCCTTAACAGGCTCAATGATCACCGGAAGGATGGAAGGATAAGGCATCATAAGACTTTAAGCACGGGTTCGTACCCATTTTAGGTAAGGCTCAAGAGGTATTTAATTCTTGTGTCACAAAGTCTTGCTTCCACCTTGTTTAGCATCCTCCAAGCCCGGATGAATCTATGGCGAAGACCTTGATCGTCATTGTCATAGTCGAATAGCAAACCATGAATCAGCATCTCGTGCGGGCCATCCCTTCGGGCGTAACCAAACTGTCTTAGAGTTAAGCATGTGTTGTAGGTGATGCCTCCCCTAATGCCAAGTAGAGGGACATTAGGGAATTCCCCACAACGGTCAATAATGGTAACATTCTCTTTAGATCGAGAGCACCAATGAATATCTGAATGTTTGAGCGTCATTAACCCTTATGACCACCTTGAACCTTGCTCATTCTTTAAGACTGATTGGGGAAGATGAGAAATAAACCATCTTTCCAGGAGAGGAGTGCAACACATAAGGACACCTCTTTTCCTCATTGTGCGAGTGTGAAAAGAGTGTAGGATATCCCCTAGCAATGTAGGCACCGGATTGCGTGACATGAAGATTTTGACGGTGCTCACATCTATAAGTTGGTCAGGATTGGGAAATAAGACCATCCCATAGATAAGAAGAGACACAATTTCCTCAAAGGCTTGCAAGTCTAAGGAATTCCAATAGCTTTGGGCTTTCTCAAACAGGAACTTTGCTAAGAAGCCTTTGACACCACTCCTAGTTTCCCAATGAGTTATGACATCAGATGAGTGGAAGTGCAGAGCTTGAGCAATCTCTTCTGGCTTTGGGTCTCTTTCCGTACCATTGAAAGGTAGTTGATTGAGAATTGGAATCCTCAAGAGTTGAGAGAATTCTTCCAAAGTAGGCACAAGCTGATAGTCGGGAAATGTGAAGCAATGGTGCAAAGGGTCAAAGAACTGAAAGAGCACCTTCATCATATCCCCGTCTGTGTTGGAGGTGACCAAGTTGAGTAGACGTCCATGCCTCTCGGTGAATGGAGAGTTCTCAGAGATCCTTGAAGCTAGCTCCTTGAGTTGTGGAGGAATTCTTACAAGGTTGACTTGGATAGTTTTCCTGCGAAGTGAATCCATATCCTACAAAACAAGAACAAAGATGAATCTCAAAAATCCTTGAAATGGTTAGTAGATGTATACGATGTTCATGATGTCCATGATGTTATGTGCAAGTATGCATATACAAGCAAAACAAACAAGTTCTTAGTTTAGGCTTGCATGGGGTTTTATAGGTAAGTACCCTCTTGAAGTTTAGTTGGCTTAAACATGTCCTAGTAATAGTAATCGGGTTCTAAGGAGCTCAATATCACTGGATTTTTTCCTTGGTCATTGTTTCAGCTCAAGCCTCTTTAATGGCAACCGAAATATCCCAAGAAACCAAACCTCAATGAGTGTAGTATCGAGTATCTACCAACTTCGGACTGCACCAAAGTCGGTCATCTCACTACATCCTAAAGGCCAAGTTGGTCAAATAAGGGTTCTAGAAGTTCATTAGTGTTTCATGACATCACTCAGCGGCCCCGTATTCTCTTTGATTAACTCAAAGGCTACCGGTACCCACAAATATGTCACACTAACATAGCTATTGCTTAGACCATGTCAGTATACCCCGCACAGTTTCCACAATGTATTGCTATTTACCTATAATGTATCCTAAATCCGGGTAGAGGATTTCAAACCCAAACAAAGAACCATAATGTAAAGCAAACAAGTCAAACAATGTAAGCAAATAAATGTGATCTAGCCCTAAGGTAACCCCACTTTTATAAAATTCCCCAGCAGAGTCGCCAGTTCTGTGATACGGTGGGAGAACTGACTTGAGGGTTTTGCGTTTTATTGCAAATGTCGCGGTTAGCAAGAGTCGCCACCGACTTTTCTTTTATCCAAAAGGAAAGGTGAAAAAGCACAGGAAAGACCTTTGAGATTGTTTCTTGAGTTCGGGGGGTAGATTATGAAAAGGGAAGGTATTAGCACCCTTTCCATCCATGGTTTTCCATGGGCTCTTAGTTACTTGCTAGATCACTTACTTTTTGTTTTGAAATTGTTTTTTGTGTGGTTTTGAAAGTATTTTGTAAAAGAGACCATTGTTTAGGCGATCTTTGTAATGATTCTCGTTCGTAAGAATGTATACAAAGATGTTTGTCTTTTTGAAAATGTTTTGAATATTCGGAAGATGTTTTTGAAATGTGTGTGTTTGTTTTAGAAAATAGCAAGGGTATTTGTTTTGAAATAGAGCAAGTAACTAGAATTAATCTACCTACTCAAATGTCTTTCTTGTTCATTTTCTATTCCTTTGACATTGTTGTCTTACCATCGATTTGGTAAGCAACCTTATCTTTGGATGTAAACGGAATGGGCGTGGGTCATCGTATAACCATGATTAGCAATGTTGCAAAGTATCTTAGAATTTTTGAGGGACTAAGATCATTTTGTAAGGCAACTTAGAATAGCGTCATTGTGATACGGTGGCAGAACCGACTGTTTTGAAATGCTGGTTTGTGTTTTGCGTTTTTTGTTCGCAAAATGCCGCGGTAAGCAAGAGTCGCCACCGACTTTTATTTCATCCAAACGGAAAGGGAAAAAGTACAGAAAAAATCCTTTTTTCGATATTTTAAGTACGGGGGGTAGATTATAGAAAGGGAAGGTGTTAGCACCCTTTCTATCCATGGTTTTCCATGGGCTCTTAGGTACTTGCTCATCTTTAAAATTGCTTGTGTGTGTTTGTTTTAAAAATTTTGACTTCGTGATAACCCTTGTATCAGTCCTCAAAGGTGTGAAGAAGTTTGTTTTGAAAGTTTGTTTGAAATGTGTAAGTGTGAAAAAGCTTTGATTTTGAGCAAGTACCTACTAGCATCTACCTACTCGAAAAAAAATCGTTTCTATTCTTATTTCCTTTAGACAGCGCTGTCCTACTATTGAGAAATAAGTAGCACCATCGTTGGAGTTGTAAGGGTCAATTCGAAAGGGACGTACGATCACTAAAGCAATGTTAGGACGTCTTAGTAATAACCCTAAAGTCTTAAGATCATATTCGAAGCAACATTTCTGAGGCGACGTTTCTGAAGCAACATTTCCGAACGAGACATTTGATCTTTGTTAGACAGAAGGGCAACCACTAAGGCACCCTATACTTAATGATCATTTATCGAAGGCAACCGAAGTGAGAGTATACCCTAAGAGTGATATGTGCGAGTGAGTAGTTTCAGTTATTTATCTTTGCACATTAGGGTTTTTCTAACTGTATTAAATTCTCATGCAGTCTTGCCATACAATCCTATTAGCATACATCTAGACAGTTAAATATTTGCGAGAATTAAAATGCGAGAAAGTAAACCTACGCTATTACAAGGCTTCGGGGAGGGGGATTAATTACATAGCCAAAAACTCAGGGATTTGAATAGTAAATAAAACCCTAAATTAACTATTATAAACCATGAACAGTTACAAAAATAGTCAAAAATAAATAATCAGCGTGCGGCGAATTAAACACGAAACGACTAGGATTTTGACCCTTGACTAAATCTAATTGTAATTGATTAAAGTAAACATGTTTTTTTGTCATTTTTTGTTATTTAAGAAAGTAATGAAATAATTGAATTAAAAAAAGAAAATCTTAAATTCTAATTAATTTTAATTATGAAAGAAATTAAAATTTCCTTAAATTAATTAAACTAATTAATTAAAAAAACATTTATTAAGTAAATAAGTCTTTTTTTTCTTTTGTGATTTTTGATTGGTTAATTTTAGAACAAAAAGGTAATTTTGGTGTTGATAAAAAAGGCAGAATAATTAAAGAAAAGAAAATTAAAGAAAAATAAGAAATAACCCAAGGGCCTACTGTCAGCGGTTCTGATCAGAGGATGATGGTTCAGAAGATGGTGGCCCTCAGAAGATGGGGACGCTGGGCCTGCTCCTGGCTGGTGGATCCAGCAGATTAAGACTCTCAGAAGATGGGGTGCGCTGGATCTGGCTCTGACTGATGGATCCAGAGGATAATGCCCAGAGGATGCTTGATCTGGTCCTAGTTGATGAAACTAGAAGATGATGGCCAGAGGATGTTTGATCTGGTCCTAGCTGATGGAACCAGAAGATGATGGCCATAGGATGCTTGATCTGGTCCTGGATGATGGAACCAGAAGATGACCCTCAGAAAGTGCAGGCGCTGGATCTGGTGAAAACAAAAGGGGAAAATGCCAAAAGCTCACGCTTGGGATCAAACCCAAAATCATGAGCTTCTGATTTCGTTCTTCTGACCAACTGCGTTGGATGTTAGTTTATCAATATAATAAAAACAAACAAATATATCAGAACTACTGGTTTCTGGCCAGAACAACGCGCCAGAATTTGAACCAGCCAATCAGGTTGTGGCACGCTATCATCTTCTTCCCTGGAACCATCGTTTAAAACTCTGAACCTTTACCTACAGACATGGCGCTGTAGCTATAACCCTGTGTATTTCAAAAATTGCATACAAGCAATATAAATAAGTTTCAAGACCATGGATCGACTGGGTTTGACCCTCTGATCATAATGGTATCCTTCATTAGGGCCAATTGTTCCTGCATTTGAAAGCCCCAAAACAACAAGGCAAACCCTAGCTATGGCAGTTTGTCATACAATCACCAAAAACACAATTGAATATGATGATTAGCTTGCAAACATGTTAAGGGACAAGAATATGCAGTCAAAATATGCAAATGGCGTATAAATTAATGGAAATGAAAACGAGTTTGGAAGCCACTTGTGATACCTGTAACTTACAACTCTAAGCGTGAGAAGTCTTGGATTTGATTGGAATCTGCTCCTGGAACGTCCAGCAACCTCTTTGCAACGTGAGAAAGGCACGATCCGATCTCTAATATGGAAATTGGATTACCACTTTTCTTGAAATTTTTGAGTTTTCTCTCTCCCTTTACACGAATGCTTCCAACCTTAATAGGCCTTAGCTTGCTTCTGTATATGTAGTGGAACGCATTAGGTCAATAAAAATTCGTTGTATCTTTATCAATTATGGAGATTTGATTTGCTCTTTCAATGCATATGATTCCCTTCCAATTTTGCTCAAATCCAATCTTTTCCAACCACATTGGCCTTGCACGATTTGATCTTCATTTGACAGCATATAATATCTTCTTTCAATGCAAAAGACCATCCCTAAAATGCAATATGTGATTTATTAAGATTTATTTGATTTTATTTGAATTTTAAATGAATAAAAATCAAAATGAATTAAATAAATGAGAAAACAAAGCATGGGGGTCCCATATGTCGTGGACTATGTTAGGAATGAGATGCAAGCATAAAAAGTTGGGCCCATTTAGCAAAAGATGCAAATTTGAGCATATTTGACTTTTGGCAACTTTGCAAAAAAGGTCAACTTTTACAATGCATATATCTCTCAATTTTGACCCTAGAGAGGTGTTCTTGGACTTTTTAGAAAGCTTAGGATGTCCTCTAAGCAACCCTTTTGGTCTCATCTCAATTGAGTCTTCCATGTTCATGTATGAAGCCTTGACCCAAAAGGTGTTTTTGTTGACTTTTCAAAAGGACCTATAATGTCAAAATTCATATCTTTTTGTGAGTGCATATTCTGAACTTGAGGTATGAATATGGATTGTAGGGAATTTCATCTTCTTCACAATTAGATTTTGATGGGCCATTTATGATAAAATATGATAAAGTTATTCTTGATCAAATTTGGGTTGACTTTTCCTGCAAAACCATAATTTAGCAACTTTTTGGGTTTTAATGAATTGTGAGCAATCTTTGAGGAATCATGATCAACCCTTGATAAAATGATGAATGATACTTCAAAATTAGGATGTTCATCAAAAATCTTGAAGTCTGACTGTATGTGGGCCACAGTTGACTTTTGACCTATCATAGTCGATTTCTAGGTATTTGAGCAATTGACTGAGCAAACTTCCTCTGCAAGGATTGAAACTTGACATGGATGATCTTGAGAACATATTATGAAAATGGTGAGCATTTGGGATCCTTTGGACTCAAGAATCTTAATGCAAAATGAAACCCTAATTTGAGGTAGACTGCCTTAGGAGAGAGTTTGTCTGGTCAACCCTTGGATCTCCTTGGGCAATTTGAGGGCCTCACTTGACATGTATTGAGAAATATGGGAGGGGAAATTTTGGGGTACAACAGCTGCCCCTGTTCAATCTTCTTAAACCTGAGGATGTAGATTGGCTTGTCTTCCTTTCGTGATCTGAAGGTGGAAGATGATTGAACACTAGAGTGCCCAGAAATTTGCACTCGCATGAAGTGATACTTGTCTTGCGATATCGAGAATGGGCTTATAGATTCCATTTGGAAGTCAATGAAGGAAGATGGGCTTAAATATGCCATCCTAAGAAGTGTAGATCGCATAAGAGATTCCTTTGCGAGAACCCGTATACCTGTTGTTGAGGAGGATTTTGCTGGGGCACGCTGGTCTCTGTCTTAGGAGAAATAGAATTTTAGGAGCTACAGTTGTCCGTTACTCTACTGGGGAATCATCTCTTAGTTGAGGAGGTGAAAATGAACCTGCTATATGGTCGTGCTCCAGGCCTTACAGTGATTTGTTGAGGAAAATAAGACTGGCTGCTATCTGGTCGTGCTCCAGGTTTTACAGTGACTTACTGGGGAGATGAGATTAAACTTGCTATCTGGTCATTCTCCAGGCTTTGCAATTTCTCAATTCTTATTTGGTCTTGCTCCAGGCTTCAGAAGGGATTAAGTGGTTATCCATCTGCATCCGGGTTTCAACTTAAATTTAAGGCATATTAATATTCGGTCGATTTCCGGGCTTCATAGTAATTGGCCGAGTAAACTGCTATTTTGTCGAACTCCAAGCTCCGCAGTACCTTATATTGTTATCTGGTTGATTTCCAGGCTTCATAGTATTTCGGGGACATCAAGATATTATCCGGTCGATTTTCGGGCTTCATAGCTTGAATCTGAGATATACCACTATCTGGTCGATTCTAGGCTTCATAGTATCTTGCTGGGGATTAAGCTATTTTCTGGTTGATTTCCAGGCTTCATAGTTTGTATTTAAGATATACCACTATCTGGTCGATTCCAAGCTTCGTAGTATTTTGGTGAAATCAAGATACTATCCAGTCGATTTCCGGGCTTCATAGCTTGAATTTGAGATATACCACTATCTGGTCGATTCCAGGCTTCGTAGTATTTTGGAGAAATTAAGATATTATTCGGTCGATTTCCGGGCTTCATAGCTTGAACTGGAATAGAAATCTTAGTATCGATTTGACTGAACCAGGGGAAACTTGTGAGAACTTCAACTGGGAGAGAAATCTTAGTGTCGATTTGACTGGTCCCGGGAGAGGTCTGGGATTAACTTTGACTGGCATAGAAATCAGGGGAATCTTAGCAACGATTCGGCTGACCTAGACGAAAGTCTTAAAACGTATTCAACTAGAATAGAAACCTTAGTGTCGATTTGATTTAACTAGGGAAAACTTGTGAGAACTTGATTGCATCTTTCCCTGAAAGGTAAAGAGTTAGTCGTATGTAATGTCATGATGTATGAAATGTATTGAGTAATGATGTTCTCAAAATAAATGAGATTGTGTTGTATGATGTGTATGCGCATGCCACGATGTATGGATATGCAATGTTCTTGTGATATTCTCTGGTTGGGGAGAATAAATCCTGGACTGCTGCTGGAGAGTATATGGAGTTGAATTCTTCGTTCTCGCTGGGGATAGTGACCGAAGATGATTAGCTGGAGATTTGCATCCGTTCTGCTCGAGAATCTTCCTCCGGGAAAGACTCTGTCTGAGAATAATCCTGTGGGGGAATGACTCTGTGGGCAAGAGAGATATCTGTTGGCAGATCTGCTAATTTGGAGGAATAAACTCATCCGGGGATGAACTTCCGTTGCGGGTGATAGTGAATTTTGTTAGAGATTGCATTCCTGCTTGTGAGAGAAATAAACTCTGCTTGGGGGAAAATTTACTGACTCGCTCGCAATTGTGAACCTCAGTTGGGGAGAGTTGTGTCCTGTTGGGAAAGTTAACACCACTGTCTTTGGATACTTCTTACGCTGCGGGGAGTGTATGTACCACTTCTCATATTCTCAAACTGGCTATATCCCTGTACCTGATGGGTAGAGCAACTGTAAGGTTTTGGACATTTCTTGTTTCTCCCTGTTCCTGGAATTACGAGTAATTGTCTTTTGTTTCTTATGTAAATGTTTATGAGCAGCAATTATTTTCAAATGCATATATCAAAAATGAATCATTGGACGTTCTTGCAAAACAAAACAGAAAAAGAAAAACAAGTTGAAATTTCTTGTGAAAATGAATTGTATTGATTTTTGAAATTGGCTTGTAATAGGCATTTTGTACAAAGAGGCTGACGTCCTAGTAGGAGAACGCCGCCGAGGGAACATAAATTATACAATTTGTGTAAAAGAAAGAAAAACAGCTATGTGAAACAATCCCATAGGGTTCCAACTCTACTATTGCCTTTATATCTTCAAGCGTCTCATCACTTTGCTACTTGGTCGAAGGTAGATCAGATTGATTGGCGTCGTCCGAGCTTGATAGTCGATACCGAAGTCTGGTCGCAGGAGGATCCTAATGAGACATAGTGTTACGCTTTGATCCCTAATTTTTGCCTGGACCGCCCTTTCGGGTTTTCAGTTCACCGGGATACCCTTTTTTTCCCAAGTCGCCTTTTCAGGTTTTCAACTTACCGGGTGTACAGTTTTTTTTCGTTTTCATCCCTTATTTTTTCCCGAACCCTTTTGGTTCGCCGGGAAGCCCTTATTTTTGCCTAGGCCAGTCAACCTAGCGGTTCTTTGATTAGGCGTAGTATTTTTTTCACTATGTCTGAATTGACGGGGTGAGGAAGGTCGTCACCATCCATGGTGGTTAGAATCATAGCTCCTCCTGAGAAAATTTTGTTAACCAAAAATGGCCCTTCGTATGTAGGGGTCCATTTGCCCCTGGGATCGCCTTGCGTAGAATGATGCGTTTGATCACCAGATCCCCGACTTGATATTATTGATGTCTGACTTTCTTATTAAAGGCCATGATCATTCGCTTTTGATACGTCTGACTATGACAGATAGCAGTAAGTCTTTTTTCATCGATTAGATTCAACTGATCGAGTCGGGTCTGGATCCAGTCGTCCTCGTTCAAACTCGCATCCTTCATGATCCTGAGAGAGGGTATATGGACTTCAATGGGTAAGACTGCCTCCATGCCATACACCAAGGAGTAGGGTGTTGCCCCTGTCGATGTCCTTGCCGAGGTACGGTACCCATGAAGAGAAAATGGTAACATCTCATGCCAGTCTTTGTAGGTCACCATTATCTTCTGCACAATCTTCTTGATATTCTTGTTAGCCGCTTCAACAGCCTCATTCATCTTTGGCCGGTAGGGAGAAGAGTTGTGATGCTGAATCTTGAACTGTTTGCAGAGTTCAATGATCATCGTATTATTGAGATTTGTACCATTGTCCGTAATGATCCTCTATGGTACACCATATCGACAGATCAGATTGTGTAGGATAAACTGCGCCATGACGTTCTTGGTTATTGTAGCAAATAAAGTTGCCTCAACCCACTTTGTAAAATAATCAATTACTACCAGAATGAAGCGATGCCCGTTAGAGGCAGTAGATCTGATCTCGCCAATCATGTCGATGCCCCACATTGCAAAAGGCCAAGGAGTTGTCAAAACATTCAGGGGAACTGGAGGTACATGCACCTTATCAGCATAGACTTGGCACTTGTGACAGGTTCGGGAATGCTGGTAACAATCGGCTTCCATAGTGGACCAGTAATATCCTGCCCGTAGGATTTTCTTTGCCATGGTATGTCCACTGGAATGAGTTCCAAAGGTACCTTCATGTAACTCTGCCATGATCCTTTTTGCCTCGCTCTTGTCTACGCACCGTAGTAAGGTTGAATCATGGTTACGCTTATAAAGGATTCTATTACTGATGAAGAACTTCGCAGCGAACCTTCTCAAAAACTTCTTATCATTAACAGATGCCCCTGCAGGGTATTCCTGAGCCTCAATATACTTTTTTACCTCGTGAAACCAGGGTTTATCTTCTACCTCTTCAATCTTAATGTCACAGTAATGTGCGGGTTCGTCCAACCTCTCAATGGTAATCTGGGGAGCTTCATTGTCCCACTTGACTTTGAACATAGAAGACATGGTAGCTAGCGCATCCGCTAACTGGTTTTCCTCTCTTGGGAAGTGTTCAAAGGTTATCTCCTCAAAATGTGGGAACAATGTTTGTACATATTGTTTGTAAGGAATAAGATTTGGGTGCTTCGTATCCCACTCGCCTTTGATCTGACTGATCACTAGAGCATAATCTCTAAATACACTCAAGAAGTTAATCCTCAGGTCAATAGCAGCTTGAAGACCCAGGATACATGCTTCATACTCCGCCATATTATTGGTGCAGTTAAAACATAATCGAGCGGTGAACGGAGTATGACAGCCCTCGGGAGATATGATTACAGCGCCAATGCCATTACCCAATGAGTTTGATGCTCCATCGAAATACATAGACCATCGGGATCCTTCCTCAGGTCCTTCATCCGGTCCAGGTTCTTCACAGTCGGTCACCAACATGATATTCTCATCCGGGAACTTGAAATTCATGGACTGGTAGTCATCCATGGCCTGATGCGCTAAGTGATCTGCCAATATACTCCCCTTGATTGCTTTTTGGGTTGTGTACTAGATGTCGTACTCAGTTAGGATCATCTGCCATCTTGCTATCCTTCCGGAGAGAGCGCGCTTCTCGAAAATATACTTGATTGGATCCATTTTTTATATCAACAAGGTAGTGTGAGTCAGCATATACTGTCTCAGCCGGCGAGCAGCCCATGCTAAAGCGCAGCAAGTTTTCTCGAGAAATGAGTATCGGGTCTCACAGTCGGTAAACTTTTTGCTAAGGTAGTAAATAGCGTGCTCTTTTCGTCCAGACTCGTCATGCTGCCCCAGCACACACCCCATTGAATTGTCTAGCACTGTTAAGTATAAAATCAAAGGTTTTCCTTCAACTGGAGGCATCAAAATTGGTGGTTCTTAAAGGTATTCCTTGATTCTTTGGGAAGAGGTCTGGCATACATCATTCCACCTTACCACTTGATCTTTCTTCAGCAGCTTGAAGATTGGCTCACAAGTAGCAGTCATATGTGAAATGAACCTGGCGATGTAATTCAGACGTCCCAAGAAACCTCTAACTTCTTTTTCTATGCGGGGAGTCGGCATCTCTTGTATGTATTTTACCTTGGCAGGGTCCACCTGAATACCCTTATCACTGACGATGAAACCCAGCAGCTTACCAGACCTTACCCCGAAGGTGCACTTATTCGGGTTCAACCTCAGCTTGTACGTTTTCAACCTGTCAAATAGTTTCTGGAGATGATCTAGGTGCCCTTCCTCAGTCTGGGACCTAGTTATCATGTCATCAACATAAACCTCAATTTCATGGTGAATCATGTCGTGGAACAAAGCGAGCATGGCGCGCTGATAAGTTGCCCCAGCATTCTTCAACCTGAAAGGCATTACCTTGTAACAGAAGGTGCCCCACTGCGTAACAAAGGTTGTCTTCTACATGTCTTCAGGAGCCATCTTGATCTGGTTGTAGCCAGGAAAACCATCCATGAAGGAGAAGATTTTATACTGCACGGTGTTGTCGACCAGAACATCAATGTGAGGAAGTGGGAAATCATCCTTGGGACTAGCCCTGTTCAGATCTCTATAGTCCACACACATCTGTACCTTACCGTCCTTCTTAGGTACAGGAACAACATTGGAAACCCACTGTAGATAAGAAGTGACAGCTAAGAACCCTGTGTCGAACTGTTTCATTACCTCCACCTTGATTTTCTCTGACATCTCAGGGCGCATACGACGGACCTTCTGTTTTACCGGAGGGCGGTCTTCTTTAGTTGGCAAGCGACGAACCACAATATCAGTGTCCAAACCAGGCATATCTTCATAAGACCG
The DNA here is from genome assembly GCA_948472305.1 of Vicia faba. Taxonomy (NCBI): domain Eukaryota; kingdom Viridiplantae; phylum Streptophyta; class Magnoliopsida; order Fabales; family Fabaceae; genus Vicia; species Vicia faba. The sequence continues at coordinate 276,911,938 of OX451738.1, read as the reverse complement.
GGCGAAGATCTCAACATAGTCGCGTAGCATTTGTATCAACCGTTTCTTGACACTAGGCTCCAGATTCACCCTTATCTTAACCTCTTTCTTGTATTCCTCTGTACCCAAGTTTACTGACTCAACTGGCTCTTCATGAGGCTGTATGGCCCGTTCTTCCTGCTGTAATAGCCTAGCAAGCTCCCCAGGCACCTCACAATCATCCTCACCTTTGTCCTCGACTTGGTTGATCGGATTTTCGAAGTCATAACTGGCAGTAGCAGAGTTGTTATCAATGGGATCCATAGTGGATATGGATCTGCATTATGATACGCGAGTGTGTGTAAGATAATAGCTGTTTTTTGATAGAGTGAGAGACAAAAAAGAAAAAAACAAAAAGCGCAAAATTTGTAATGCAAGAAACGTCCAATGTTTTATTAATGATATATGAAAATGCCAAATAATAAGCCCTCACAAGCAAAGCCAAGGTGCCTCGGGCAAGGCACCAGGCTATAAAGTTTCAAACTGTCTATCACAACTCTTAAAACAAAAGTCAATTACTGTGGAATAAAAGAAACAGGTATGAAGTCCTTTGCCATCCAGTTGTTCAATCCACCATTGGTTGTTGGGTAGATCCAGCTGTCGATATCTGAATCTTCTTCACCCTCTTCAATTGCATTAACTCCCTGATTGCTGATATGCAAAGGAGATCTTCCAATCTGTGCGTTCCTAACAGTCCTTTGAGCCCCTGTAGTAAAGCCCAAACCAAATTTGTCAGTTTTGTGCACGAAATCAGGGAGCTGACCCCAATTGGTACACCCACCTTCTTCAATTACAGCCCTGGCATCCTTGAGAGAAACCATATTTAGCGGAGGTTTGTTGGTAGCAACTTCAGTTGACGCCAAAGTATGAGGGACCTCTTCGAAGTTTTGACAAGGGGTTTCGATGAATTCCCCATCCATCTCCACGTAGCGGAAGGAAATGAGATGACTCACCATATACTCCTCCTCACCTTGAACTATGACAATCTTCCCCTTCACCGGATATTTCAGCATTTGATGGAGCTTGGAAGTCACTGCCCCAGCCTTATGAATCCAAGGGCGACCCAGCAAGCAAGAATATGATGGTCTAATATCCATCACAAAGAAGGTGGATGCAAAAGTCTAAGATCCAACTTTAATAGGGATGTCCATTTCTCCGTGCACCATTCTTTTTTACCCGTCGAAAGCCCTAACCACAATATTGCTCGGCTTTAGAATCAAACCTTCACAGTCCAGACTGTCTAATGCTTTCTTTGGCAGAACATTCAACGAGGACCCGATATCCACCAGTACATAGGCCATAGTGGTGCCCCTGCACTCGATCGAGACGTGCAGAGCATCATTATGATTTCTCCCTTTAGCAGTCAGATCTGCATCTGAGAAACCTATCCCATTGTCGGAGGTCAGGCTAGCTACGCAATCTTTGAATTGATCGGCTGAAGTTTCCTGCGGCATATGCGCAGTTTTGAGGAATGCAATTAAAGCCTTTGCATGGGCTTCAGAACAATGCAACAAGGATAACATGGAGATTTTTGATGGGGTCTGCCCCAGCTGCTCAACTACGTTGTAGTCGCTTTTGTTGATAATCTTCAGTATTTCCTCTATTTCCTGCTTAGAGGTTTCTACAATGATCTTCTTAGGTGCCTCCGTCCGGGCAGGCTCACCTGTGATTTCTTTGCCCCGAGTCCCAGATGGCTCGGCGACAGGGGTGATGATTGGAATAGGAACTGGGATAGTAGTTTATGTGCTAGCAGATGGAATAACAACAGGTTTGTGGACAGTCGGAGGGGAAATCTCAGGAGAAAATAGTCTTCCACTTCTGGTGACCTTGCTTGTCCCAACAATATTACTGATGTCCATATCGGCTTCTTCGGCCCTCAAATCTTGTTTAACACCATGGTAACATACATCAGCACCGTAATGCCATGGGATAGCCTTATCTGAGGTATATGGGATGGGACCCAGAGCAGTGATTATTAATGGAGCAATTCTTGGAACGGGTGTAATCCTAACAGGTTTTCTCGAGGAAACCTTGGAAGGATTAGCGGAAATGGTGATAATGGCAACATCTTCAAACGGAACCATAGTCTTCTCAAACAAAATTTCGTTATTATCCATCAGGCGCTGAATACCTGACTTCAATACACAGCAACCGGAAGGCAGAATTAAACACATGTGGCAACCTTCACCATAGCCTGGAAATAAACTGGCCAACAACAAATTCTTCTTAACCGTCATCAAAGGAGTAGAAACTTCTTCCACAAAATTCACAAATAAATCATTGTCAACAGAATTTACTCTATGACCATGTTTGGGCATGGGAGCGGTTATGACGTTGGGATTTTCCGAAGCATCAAACTCAATCTCCTTGGCTTCGATCGAGTCTTGCACCTTATTCCTAAGAGCCCAGCAATCGTTCGTATCATGGCCTGGACTTTCTGAGTGATAGGCGCAGCGGGCATTCAGGTTATAATGGGGAGATATGGTGTTGGGGTTCTTCGGGGCTTCCCTCATAGTTACCAGATTAGTCATCAACAGTTATGGTAAAACTTAAGACAGAGTCATATTGAGCTGGGTGAACTGCCTCTGTGGTCTTTCCACCCTTTGCTGATTGTTGCGTTATGGAGCAACTGTTGGTCTTGATATTACTACAACATTTACCGCTTGACGGTGTTCAAGTCTGCTTTGGCCCCTCGGGCCATAGACTGCACTAGCTTCCTTCTTACCGGTGAAAGGCTTCTTCACTGAACTTGATGAAGCATCCTTCTATATTTTACCACTTCGGATACCAGCTTCCACTCTCTCTCCAGTCAAAATCAACTCAGTAAACCCAGATGACGAACTGTCGATCAAATGATTGAAAAATAGACCAGATAGCGTCCCTAGAAACATGTCAACCAACTCCCTATTAGACAAAGGGGGTTGGACTCTTCCAGCTAAGTCTCTCCACTTTTGAGCATAGTCTTTAAAACCTTCGCTTGCACCCATAGACATACCCTAGAGCTGAGTATGAGTGGGAGCAAGGTCGGCATTATACTGGTACTGCTTGTAGAAAGCAGCAGCAAGGTCTTCCCAGTTTCGGACATTGGCTCCTTCCAGCTGGTAGAAACATTCAAGCTGAGTCCCTGACAGACTATCTTGAAAGAAGTGTACCCACAAATTTTTATCAGCGGTGTGGGATTGGATTTTTCTTACTTAAGAGCGGAGGTGGAGTTTTGGACAGGATACTCCATCGTACTTGGCAAAAACCGGAGCTTTGAACTTATGAGGGATCACCACTCTCGATACCAGTCCCAGTTCTCCGAAATCCAAACCAGGGATCTTCTGAATCTCCATAGCACTCAGATGGTCTTCTAGCTGCTTGTACCTATCCTCAGCGGGAGGATATTGTTCATCATCGTAATCCGTATCATTATCAGAAACTCCTGGACTAAGGTCCTTTGTCCTTTCTTTGTTCTCTCCATCCTTGGATGAGGAGGTCAGATCAGTTGGTTGTCTCAACCTTTCTTTGAATCTTCTACCCATGTTCAGAATACCAACCTTCTTCTTCTTCTTCTTCTTCTTCTTCTCTTTATGAATAAGGGTCTTCAGGTCCTCTTGCCCTTTAGCCAAACTTAAGAACATCTGTTGGAATTGGGCGTTCTGTGCCTGAAGATCTTTGATGGCTTGATCCAAAGACATTTCTGCTGAAATAAACAGCGAAGAAGATGAGAAACCTGTAAGGGTACCTGTGATGATATGCATGATGATGGGATGCATGTAATGATTTCAAAGACTTTGGGAGATTTAAATTTGCAAGCCAAAAATAAACAAACTTTATTAGATTGACTTTGAAAGGTTCAACAATGCCTTTAAGGCGTTACAAAGAGGTAAATGAAACAAATCCTAAAACTAGGAAAACAAAGTCAAAAGTCCCATGGTCGCTTCCTCTTTGTGCCGACGTAGTTATTGATCACTCTTTCCTCCTCGAGTTGCCTGGTGAGCTTCAAAATCTTCCCTTCTTGCTCATTGAACTTTTCCCGGTAAGTATCCCGCTCATTTTTCAGCTGAATCCAAGACCTCTATAACTCCCCAAGATCAGTGGGCATGTAAGGATAGAGAACCGTGTAAGGAATGCCCTCTTCATTGGTGGGCTCTACAATCACTGGAAATACGGCTTCATAGGGCATCCCAAGCTTCTGGGAATGAGATCGAACCCATTGGAGGTAAGGCTGCATAGGAAGGGAATTCCTTGGTCCCAGCTCTTGGGGGTCAGATCTGTTCACCATGCCCCAAGCTCGTATAAACCTCCTATGATGCTCCTTAACGTCCTCCTTATAGTCAAATACAATGTCCTCAAGAAGTAGCTCATGGGGACCATCTCTCCGAACACAACCAAATTTCCGCAAAGCTAGGCAAGGATTGTAAGTTATACCCCCTCTGATTCCAAGCAATGGGACATTAGGGTATCCCCCATAACGATCAATAACAGCAGTGTCTTCTATAGCCCGGGAGCTCCAAAGAATATCTGTATGGGCAAGTGACATTATCCTGTAGGACCAACCCGAACCTTCTTTATTCTTTACACGGGACGAGTATAAAGGGCATGCAAGATATCACCCAGCAGGGTAGGCACAGGATTGCGAGAAAGGAAAATCTTGACAGCGTTTACATCTACAAAGGAATCCGGATTCGGGAAGAGAACCAAACCATAGATAAGGAGAGCCAAGACATCTTCAAAAGCCTGAAAATCCAAATTATCCCAAAATAGTTGAGCCTGATCTATCATAAATTTGGCTAGAAAACCTTCAACCCTGCTCCGTGTTTCCCAATTGGATACTATATCAGCCTGTTTCAAATGCAGAGCTAAGGAAGTGTCTTCTAGTCTAGGAACCTCCTCCATACCTGTGAAGGGTACCTGTTCAAGGATGGATATGCCCAATAGGTGAGAGAACTCTTCCAAGGTGGGAACCAACTGGTAATCTGGAAAGGTGAAGCAATGATGCACAGGATCAAAGAACTAGAAAAGTACACCCATCATCTGCTCATCAAGATTTGAGGTGACCAGGCTAAGAAGCTGACCATGTCTCTTAATGAACATAGAATTCTCTGAAACTCTTGAGGCTAACTCTTTAAGTTGAGCAGGTATTTGCACAAAGTTAACTCGGATGGTATTTATGCGCACGGAAGCCATAATCTGCAAAACAGAACAAAGATAAATTCCCTTGGTATTTGAAATGGTTAGTGTAATGAAGCATGTATGCTATGTTATGATGCATGATGTTATGATAAAACAAACAACAAGTATAGATAACAGGCATGGCAAAGACAAACAAGTCACACAAAGCCCTTAAGTTTAAGGCTTGCATGAGGTCAAAGGTAATACCCTCTTGAAGTTAAGTTGGTTTCAACCTGTCCTAGAAAAAAGTAATCGGGTTCTAGAGGATCTCAATATCACTGACCATCCTCCATCGGTCATGGTTTCAGCTCACGCAATCTTTTCTTGCGGTCGGAACTATCTCGAGAGTATGGTCTCAATGAGTGTAGCATCGAGTATCAACCAGTTCTCAGCTTTACACCGAGACCGGCTATCTTACTACTTTCTAATGACCAAGTTGGTCGATTAAAGGTTCTAAGGTCAGTTGATGCTTAACGACACCATGCAGCGGCCCCGTATTATCCTCTTTTCTCCACAAGGGATACCGGTACCAACCAATGTGCCACATCAACGTAGCTACTACTTCAACCGTATCGGTCTACGCCATACAGTTCCCTCACAGTTTATTTCTACTTACCTAAAAGGTGTCCCCAGATCCGGGTTAGGATCTATAGTAAGTCCCAAACAAAACCCTTAAGAGTAAAACAATCAAAGCAATCAAGAGAAGCAATTAAGATGAACTAGATCCTAAGGTATACCCCACTTGTGAATCCCCAGCAGAGTCACCAGTTCTGTGATATGGTGGCAGAACTGACTATTTTGAAATGCTGGTTTGCGTTTTGCGTTTTTTGTTTGAAAAATGTCGCGGTAAGCAAGAGTCACCACCGACTTTTATTTCATCCAAACGGAAAGGAAAAAAGTAAAGAAAAAATCATTTTTTCGAGATTTTGAGTACGGGGGGTAGATTATAAAAAGGGAAGGTGTTAGCACCCTTTCTATCCATGGTTTTCCATGGGCTCTTAGGTACTTGCTCATCTTTAAAATTGATTGTGTGTGTTTGTTTTGAAAAGTTTGACTTCATTATAACTCTTGTATCAGTCCTCAAAGGTGTGACGAAGTTTGTTTTAAAAGTTTGTTTGAAATGTGTAAGTGTGAAAAAGCTTTGATTTTGAGAAAGTACCTACTAGCATCTACCTACTCGAAAAAAGATCGTTTCTATTCTTGTTTCCTTTAGACAACGCTATCCTACTATTGAGAAATAGGTAGCACCATCGTTGGAGTTGTAAGAGTCAATTCGAAAGGGACGTACAATCACTAAAGCAATGTTAGGACGTCTTAGTAATAACCCTAAAGTCTTAAGATCATATTCGAAGCAACATTTCTGAGGCGACGTTTCCGAGGCAACATTTTCGAACGGGACATTTGATCTTTTTTAGACAGGAGGGCAACCACTAAGGCACCCTATACTTAATGATCATTTACCGAAGGCAACCGAAGTGAGATTATACCCTAAGAGTGATATGTGCGAGTGAGTAGTTTTAGTTATTTATCTTTGTACATTAGGGTTTTTCTAACTGTATTGAATTCTCATGCAATCTTGTCATACAATCCTATTAGCATACATCTAGACAGTTAAATATTTGCGAGAATTAAAATGCGAGAAAGTAAATCTATGCTATTACAAGGCTTCGGGGAGGGGGATTAATTACATAGCCAAAAACTCAGGGATTTGAACAGTAAATAAAACCCTAAATTAATTATTACAAACCATGAACAGTTACAAAAATATTGTCAAAAATAAATAATCAGCGCGCGGCGAATTAAACACGAAACGACTAGGGTTTTGACCCTTGACTAAATCTAATTGTAATTGATTAAAGTAAACATGTTTTTTTGTCATTTTTTGTTATTTAAGAAAGTAATGAAATAATTGAATTAAAAAAAGAAAATCTTAAATTCTAATTAATTTTAATTATGAAAGAAATTAAAATTGCCTTAAATTAATTAAACTAATTAATTAAAAAAAACATTTATTAAGAAAATAAGTCTTTTTTTCTTTTGTGATTTTTGATTGGTTAATTTTAGAACAAAAAAGGTAATTTTGGTGTTGATAAAAAAGGTAGAATAATTAAAGAAAAGAAAATTAAAGAAAAATAAGAAATAATCCAAGGGCCTGCTGTCAGCGATTCTGATCAGAGGATGATGGTTCAGAAGATGGTCGCCCTCAAAAGATGGGGACGCTGGGCCTGCTCCTGGCTGGTGGATCCAGCAGATTAAGACCCTCAGAAGATGGGGTGCGCTGGATCTGGCTCTAACTGATGGATCCAGAGGATAATGCATAGAGGATGCTTGATCTGGTCCTGGTTGATGAAACCAGAAGATGATGGCCAGAGGATGTTTGATCTGGTCCTGGCTGATTGAACCAGAAGATGATGGCCAGAGGATTCTTGATCTGGTCCTGGCTGATGGAACCAGAAGATGACCCTCAGAAAGTGCAGGCGCTGGATCTGGTGAAAATAAAAGGGGAAAACGCCAAAATCTCACACCTGGGATCGAACCCAGAATCATGAGCTTCTGATTTCGTTCTTCTGACTAACTGCGTTGGATGTTAGTTTATCAATATAATAGAAACAAACAAATATATCAGAACTACAGGTTTCTGGCCAGAGTAACGCGCCAAAATTTGAACTATCCAATCAGGTTGTGACATGCTATCGTCTTCATCCTTGGAACCGTCGTTTAAAACTCTGAACCTTTACCTACAGACATGGCGTTGTATCTATAACCCTGTGTATTTCAAAAATTGCATACAAGCAATATAAATAAGTTTTAAGACCATAGATCGACTGGGTTTGACCCTCTGATCACAATGGTATCCTTCATCAGGGCCAATTATTCCTGCATTTGAAAGCCCCAAAACAACAAGGCAAACCCTAGCTATGGCAGTTTGTCATGCAATCACCAAAAACACAATTGAATATGATGATTAGCTTGCAAACATGTTAAGGGACAAGAATATGCAGTCAAAATATGCAAATGGCGTATAAATTAATGGAAACGAAAATGAGTTTGGAAGCCACTTGTGATACCTGTAACTTACAACTCTAAGCGTGAGAAGTCTTGGATTTGATTGGAATCTGCTCCTGGAACGTCCAGCAACCTCTTTTCAACGTGAGAAAGGTACGATCTGGTCTCTAATATGGAAATTGGATTACCACTTTTCTTGAAATTTTTGAGTTTTCTCTCTCCCTTTACACAATTGCTTCCAACCTCCATAGGCCTTGGCTCGCTTCTGTATATATAGTGGAACACATTAGGTCAATAAAAATGCATTGTATCTTTATCAATTATGGAGATTTGATTTGCTCTTTCAATGCATATGATTCCCTTCCAATTTTGCTCAAATCCAATCTTTTTCAACCATATTGGCCTTGCACGATTTGATCTTCATTTGACAGCATATAATATCTTCTTTCAATGCAAAAGACCATCCCTAAAATGCAATATGTGATTTATTAAGATTTATTTGATTTTATTTGAATTTTAAATGAATAAAAATCAAAATAAATTAAATAAATTAGACAAAAAAACATGGGGGTCCCATAGGTCGTGGACTATGTTAGGAATGAGATGCAAGCATAAAAGTTGGGGCCATTTAGCAAAAGATGCAAATTTGAGCACATTTGACTTTTGGCAACTTTGCAAAAAAGGTCAACTTTGACAATGCACATCTCTCTCAATTTTGACCCTAGAGAGGTGTTCTTGGACTCTTTAGAAATATTAGGATGTCCTCTAAGCAACCCTTTTGGTCTCATCTCAATTGAGTCTTCCATGTTCTTGTATGAAGCCTTGACCCAAAAGGTGTTTTTGTTGACTTTTCAAAAGGACCTATAATGTAAAAATTCATATCTTTTTGTGAGTGCATATTCTGAACTTTAGGTATGAAGATGGATTGTAGGTAATTGCATCTTCTTCACAATGCGCTTTAGATGGGACATTTCTGATAAAATATGAGAAAGTTATGCTTGGTCAAAGTTTGGTTGACTTTTCTTGCAAAACCCTAATTTAGCAACTTTTTGGGTTTTGATGAATTGTGAGCAATCTTTGAGGAATCATGATCAACCCTTGATCAAATGATGAATGATACTTCAAAATGAGGATGTTGACCAAAAATCTTGAAGTCTGACTGTATGTGGGTCACAGTTGACTTTTGACCTAGCATAGTCGTTTTCTAAGTATTTGAGCAATTGACTGAGCAAACTTCCTCTACAAGGCTTGAAACTTGACATGGATGATCTTGAGAACATATTAGGACAATGGTGAGCATTTGGGATCCTTTGGACTCAAGCATCTTGATGCAAAATGAAACCCTAATTTGAGGTAGACTGCCTTAGGAGAGAGTTTATCTGGTCAACCCTTGGATCTCCTTAGGAAATTTGAGGGCCTCACTTTACATGTATTGAGAAATATGGGATGGCAAATTTTGGGGTACAACAGTCATCGAGGGACTATGATCTTATATTTGTTTGTTTTACCAAGATACTTCGCGTGCGTAACATGGCTATTTCTGTATAAGGCAACCAAATGGAGAAACCCTACGGATGCTTGTGTGCAAGTGTGTTATTTTCATGCTTGATTTAGTCTTGAATTAGGGTTTTTCTATTTGATTTATTTTGATCTTGTCATACAAGCCCTAATTACTAGCATGGTATATAAAAGCGGTAAATTGCGTAATTTAAAGATTACTACGCTATTACAACAATTAATGGGAGGGGGAAATACAAATTGTGAATGGGATTTGCAATAATGTAAATCTAATTAAGTTATTTCAACCAAATCGAATTTGTACAAGTATTTGAATAAACAATATGCAATATAAATTAAATATGCAATGATATATATATATATATATATATATATATATATATATATATATATATATATATATATATATATATATATATATATATATATATATATATATATATATATATATATATATATATATATATATATATATATATATATATATATATATATATATATATATATATATATATATATATATATATATATGCAAGAAAAGGTTTTTTGTTTTATTTTTCATATGCAAAAGAATTTTGACCTAATCCTAATATCTTAAGAAAAGGAAATTAATTCTTGAAAAATGGTTAACCCTAATTTCTAATTTAAAAGAAAATAAAGTTCCTTAAGTATTATTTTTTTGTGTATTCTTTGTATTAACAATAATAGATAATATTTTGAAAATATTTGGTCTTTTTATATATTAAAAAAATATTTATAAGTGTGAGAAAAAGAATAAATAATTAAACTAATTCTATTTTTTTTTATTTACAAGTTTATTAGGGAAAAATAGTTATAACTAAAAAAAAATATTTTTTATGAAAAAATAAAATAAAATAAACAAAATATAAAATTTATCATTTTTACATTTTTTATGATGTTTAATAATTTAAGAAAAAAAATATGTTTAATGAAATAAAATAACATAAAATAAATAAGTAAAAATAGTTGGGCCAGGGGTGCCCTGAGTAATCAAGTGATATCATGTTAGAAAAAAAACACTAGGCCCAAAGTTGAAGCCCACCCTGCAAACAGCCAAAAAATGGATGAAAAAATGTGAAAAATGCAAAAAGGCAGCGCCAAGGCTCGAACCTGTGACCTTAAGCATTTTAGCGCGCTGCCTTACCACTGGGGTGGCTGTACATCCGTTAGTTCATATGAAAATAAAAATACATAACATGAATCCCTTCCTTGCCCTGTACTTCGTCTTCTTCCTCAAGCTGGCCAGAACCTCTATATCTTTCTCATTTCTCCATGAAAATGGAAACTTCCAACATGAAAATGATAGTACTCTTTCCCACGATTTCATACATGTAACTTATGGAAACTAACAATCAAAGATCAAAACAAATTTTAAAGGCCCTAATTTCAACCCTAATTTTTACAGAAATTTGAACTCTAAAATTCTCTATACATAATGATCAGAAATGAAATCTATGCACATGGTTGGCTTTAGCACAATAATATCTACATTTTCCTTTCACAAATTGTTGCCAATGGATGCCTGTATGAAGAGATAAAAGTTGGAGTTCTTACCTCTTTCAGCTGAGATCGTGAATGGAGTTTGAGTGAGATTTATGAAGGTCTGAAGATCCCTTTAGCTTTCCTGAACCTCCCTGAGTGTGTTCCAATCCTTGCCTTGCTTTGAAAGTGCCTGAATCTCTCTATCCAAGTCAACCTGCAAGCTTGAAAATAAAAAATGGCAGATGAAGAAGGAGGAGTTACAGTGAAGGGATGATGGTCTGGAACACTTAGATAGGAGGTAGGTAAAGTGTTTGAGTGATTAAAACTTGAAACGCACAAGTAAATTTGTGGATTGCTATGCTTGGTTTCAAACTGCAAGTTTTGACAGGTTTTTGGTGATGGGGAGTTTTTGAGTGTTTCTGGCCTTGAGCAATCGTGTTCTAAGTTGTAATGTGTTTGTGTATTAGTATAGAGAAGGTTTCTCATCCACTCCTCAACAGATTACTGAGTTGTAGCCTTTTTGCACTCTTGCTTGATTTTTAAGAAAGGTGAAGAGACCATTCCCTACATGCTTGTACAGACCTGCTTGGAGTTGGTACAAGTCCTAGACAACTTTCTCTTGGTTTATAGGACTTGTGTGTGCAGAGAAAAAAGGTCAAATGCTCAAGAAATGAAAAGTTGCAAAAGTTATGCATTTCCAAAATGGCAATGGCAACTTTGTGCCATTTATGGAATTAAAACTTGGACAAAGACTCTTGTGCTTGGATTAAGGATTTATGAACTGAGTAAGCATTAAATTATGAAGTGAGAAACAAGTTTGAGACCTGTAAAGAAAGAATTAGGCAGCATAGGTTCAGATTTGAATTTTGTTCTTCATGAAATGGCTTGAAATCTAAGTGAGAAATTGCCAACTTCATCTCTTCGATTCTACCTACTCAAAAATGATCTCAATGAGTTCTTGGAAATTTTGGAAAGCTTGAAATATTCTCTATAACTCATCTTTGAAATTAATTTCAAGACTCCTCTTGGAACTAGGTGAAAAGTTTCCATGAAGTTAGGTTAAAAACCTGCCTAAATTAGGGCAAAATTTCACTAAGTTATTTTAGTTCATGAGCATGTATTCACAAAATTATATCTTGAGATCCAAGCATCTTTAGGGAAAATGTGTGAAGAAATGTTGTATATTTCATGGAGGTCTAAAACTTTCATGTTGGGAACTTTCTTTGAATCATCTTGCATCATGGTGGAAATTTGGCTTAAAGTTGAGAAAAAATAAGAAATTTTCTATACTTAGAAAAATTTCTAAGTTACGAAAACTTCAAATTTTAAAACCAAATCTTCAATCTTTGATTTCTTGATGAACAAGTTTCACATTTTGACATGTTTTGATGAATTGTGATCCTTGGCATTTGATTTTGACCAAAAAGTGAAAGTTTGACTTTTCAGTATATAGTTGACTTTTGATCAGTTGACTGCAAATTTCATCGGTCAATCCAATGGATTTGCAATGTTTTGAACCATGTTATAGGTCAAGATGATACAATTTAACCCTTGAAATCATGCTTCAAATCAATTGGTCATTTTCTAGGTCAAAAATCAGAAATTGCCCTTTCTCAGTCAAAACCCTAATTTTGACCATTTTGCCCTTTTGATGATTTTATCAAATTTCTTGAGGAATTATTGTCCAAACTTGATCAAATGATACATACGAGTCTAAAATGTTGATATGGATCAAAAATTATGAAGTTTGACTGTAAATTGGCCATGGTTGACTTTTTCCCCAATACAACTGATTTTTAGGTCAACTGTTCAATTGACTAATTAAAAATGTGATTCAAGGCCTGAAACTTGACATAAATAACCTTAGGGGTCCATGATGATACTTGAAAGTCATATGAAGCATTGATAGTCCAAAAATCTTTGTACAATCTCAAACCCTAATTTTGGGTCATCAATGCATGATGAGATGTCTTGAGCTGATCAAACCCTAATCCAGTCTTGAGTCAAAGAGATTTTGTGAGAAAAATCTTGATAAATGAGAGGGAGAATTTTGAGGTACAACAGTTCCCTACCAAATAGGCAGTCATTATCTTTCAAAAATAAAATCCCACTAAATCAAAACCTACAAAGGAAACTTAAGAAAAACGGGGGCATCCCGCTGACTGTAAACAAGAACAGTCAGGAAAAAATTAGGGATAACAAATCAAAAGAAAGAGGTCACTACAAATCCTTAATAACATGAAAAATGTTGCAAGAAAAGACTGCCTTATGATAAACTTAACTTGTCTGAACTATCACCAAGACATCATTCCAGACTCAATTAGAGTTCGAACGCACAATTAACTGAGTTTAGGACTGAAGAACATCACAAAGAACGGGTGGGTACAAATACACTTTGAGCCTTATCCTTTGTTTCTTAAACCATGAACCAAACCACGCTACAACCCTTCAAAAGTCCTAATTGAAGCATGGGTTAGTTCAAAAGCATATTGTTACAAAAGGTATCCTAACTCCTGTAAGGCTTTACTCTAAATCTTGAGTTTGAATTTTCTTACAAAATTTATTTACATGCTAAAACGTATTTTCAAAATTTCAAGACAAGCATAAACTTTGCATTATTTGAATATCGTTGTTTGCATATGGCTATTTATTTGACAGCGGAGAAATTCACACAACGAATATCCGATGAACGAAATCTCTCTCAGTGAACAAAGTCACTTCATATGGGATAACACTTCCAATAACAGATCTCCTAAGCAAAAATACACGGCATGACATGTCACTATCCAGCACACCTGGGGCAGTCCAGTCAAGATTCCAAGAAATCTCTCAAGAAATACTGAATAACCAGGGGAAGGTCTCCATCTAAATCACTTGGGAATTGAACGCAAATCCCGACAAAGGGTTACGTACAGTCAAACATTTCCTAGAAGTGACACAAACACTCGCTACTAGGGGCAGTGACAAATCTCCCCAAAATCCTTCTCATAGGATGACTCTCAGCCAGAGTTTAATCTCTGGAAAAAATTTCCCCAACTGAGTCGACCTCAAGAATCCTCGAGGATTTTCCCCAGTGAAGTCGCCACCTCTCTAACACACAGGAAACATGTTTATTTCCCCAACAAATAGCAGGATTCCCCAGCTTAAGTTTGCCTCTCCGACTACTATAAATCAGAGGACCACAACTCCTCTTCCCCAGTAGACTACTCTACAATCCCCAGCAAATTACTGTGAAGCCTGGACCCGACCAGATAACAGATAACTTCAGTAAGTTGTTGTGAAGCTTGGACCCGACCAGATATCAGTTCAACTTCATCCTTTCAAGAATTTGTTGTGAAGCCTGGACCCGACCAGATATCAGTTTAAATTCATATTTTCTAGCAAGTTGCTGCAAAGCCTGGAATACGACCAGATAAAAGTTAACTTAAATCTTCCCCAAGATAACTCCAAGTAGAGCAACGGACAACCGAGACTCATGAACTCTTTTCCCCAAGAAGGAATCAACACTTTCCACAGAGTTTTCAATATTCCCCAGCTGAGTTCTCCTCAAACAATAAAACAAGAATCTCCGGTGGAAACATTCTAAGAAAAGTTTGAAGACGCGCCTACTCTTCAAATAGCAGTCCAGGATTTAATGATTCCCAGTATTTGTCAAGGATTTATTTTCCCAGACAAAGATACACTTCAACAACATTTCACATTTCATGCGTCATATTTACATACATAATAAATGCATACAGCATAATCTCATTTTGAGAGTATCATTACATGATACATCTCATCCATCATGACATTGCATACAACTTTACCTTTACCTTTTCAGGAAAAGGTCAACAGATAAAGGTCATCATCTTTTTGGAGTAGCAATCGTCTCAGATTCCTTCATCATCCTGTTGAGGTAGTAATCGTCCAAGATTCCTTCATCATCCTACTGGGGTAGTAATCTTCCAAGATTCCTTCATCATCCTGCTGACGTAGTAATCGTCCAAGATTCCTTCATCATCTTTTTGGAGTAGCAATCGTCCAAGATTCCTTCATCATCCTGCTGAGGTAGTAATCGTCCAAGATTCCTTCATCATCTTGTTGGATTAGCAATCATCCCAGATTCCTTCATCATCCTGCTGAGGTAGTAATCGTCTAGATTCCTTCATCATTTATTGAGGTAGCAATCGTCTCAGATTCCTTCATCATCCTTTTGGAGTAGCAATTGTCTCAGATTTCTTTATCATCCTTTTGGAGTAGTAATCATCTCAGATTCCTTCATCATCCTGCTGAGGTAGTAATTGTTCAAGATTCCTTCATCATCCTGTTGAGGTAGTAATCGTCCAAGATTCCTTCATCATACTGTTGGAGTAGAAATCGTCCAAGATTCCTTCATTATCCTGTTGGAGTAGCAATCGTCCCAGATTCCTTCATCATCCTGCTGAGGTAGTAATCGTCCAAGATTCCTTCATCATCATGATGAGGTAGTAATCGTCCAAGATTCCTTCATCATCCTGTTAAGGTAGTAATCAACCAAGATTCCTTCATCATCTTTTTGGAGTAGAAATCGTCTCATATTCCTTCATCATCTTGTTAAGGTAGTAATTGTCTCATATTCCTTCATCATCATGTTGAGGTAGTAATCGTTCAAGATTCCTTCATCATCCTGCTGAGGTAGTAATCGTCTAAGATTCCTTCATCATCCTACTGAGGTAGTAATCGTCCAAGATTCCTTTATCATCCTGTTGGAGTAGCAATCGTCCCAAATTCTTTCATCACATATCATTACCTAAAACAAGACATTCGTCTGTGAACAAATTGATTGTAGATCAATCCCCAAAATAGTGCAGGTTGACTATCTACATGACAAACACTTCCTTCAAGACATATGCTGGTTCAGTTTAAACCTCTCAATGGTTTATCCTGATTCTTTCTAGTAGACATTTCCTTTGGTTCAGATAGATCGATCTAAGATTTATTCTGATTCTTCTCCAGTTGAAGTCAGAATTTAGACTTAGTCTAATTTCTGCCAACAGTCACCTTTGGATGGCATCTATAAGCCCATCTCCAACAACTATCCATCATTTCTCCAAATGGAATATTTAAGCCGATTCCCTATGCAATCAACCACAACATCATCAAGTGCAAATTTCTGGGCACTCTAGTGTTCAATCATCTTCCACCTTCAAGTCACGAATGGCAAATTTGTCAATTTAACTCTTCAGGTTTAAGAAGATTGAACAGGGGCAGCTGTTGTACCCCAAAATTTTCCCTCTCAATTCTCAAGGGTTTTCTCACAAAGATTATCAGGATTCAAGCTTGCACAAGTGAATTGGGATTTTCCAGTACCAAAATTAAAAGGAAACTGTCAAAAAGGGAGAAAACAGATAAAAATAATATTTTTGACAAATTTGGAGAAAAATAGGCCTCCTTAGATTCAGCACCCTTCGATTGGACTTTGCACCTCCTTTGATTGCTCAAAAATTGTTGCCAGTGTGCCTCTTTCGTCTGGGCATGTGACTTATTGTTGCAGGCTTCGGTTGTGTCTTCCACTGCCTGCATGTTTGCTTTGAATCCCAAGTTTGCTGGCCACAAGTGCCCCCTACAAGGCAAACTTTTCGATTCACCAAGCGTGCTGCCTGCATGTTTGCTTTGAATACCAAATTTTGCTGCCACAAGTGCCCCATGCAGGGCACGCCTTTCGATTGGGCAAGTATGTTGCCTACATGCTTGTAATCAAAGACCGTGACCTGCTGGCCACATGTGCCCCCTGCAAGGCAAATGCTTCGATTAGACAAAAGTACCTGCATGCAAAGCTTCGATTGGAATGTGGATCCCCTTCAAATCAGCTTACTTCGAATCCAAGCTGAGCCATTCGAAGCAGGTTTCGTTTGAAGCAAATTTGAGGAAATCTTATGGCCTTACCCTACTTGAAAAGCTATGTTGCTTCCAAATATTTGTATAATCATAGGGCCAGAAGCATAAGTCACATCTTCTGCACCCCAACTGCCAAAAGGCCCCCCACTTATACTTTCATGTTACATATATTTTATCATTTCTTTGTAAGGCTGGCTTTGGACAACATGTCCATTCTTTCTCTATAAATAGAGGAATTCTTTGCAAAGGCTAGAGAGGATTTTTTTAATAGAGGAACGAAACCTCCAAAATCTTCTAAAACACAACAAAATTATCAATTCCTTCAACACTTGTGAAATTAAAAAACCCAGAATCTCATTTTCACCTCCTTCGATTCTGAAGAACTCCACACTCTTCAGTCTCCTTCGAATCCAGTTTGGAAAGAAACATAACATTTGTTTCTTTCTTTCTTTGAATCTAACATCCAAGGCCTAGTTTTAGGCCCCTCCCTTCGAACCTAGGAAAGTCCAGGGCCACCACTCAAGGCCCAGTTCACCTTCAAGGCTGCAGCAAGGTAAGTTACTCTTACCCTTGCATCCTTCATTTCAAACATAACATGTGTACAATATTTTTTCTCCTTTTCTTTTGCACCCTTTTAATCTGTTTTTATGGCTAATCTTTTTGTTTATTGTTTCTTGAGTTTTGTTAAATATACTTTAAGAATTAGTTTGGCCACAAGACAAATGCTAACATGGCCTTATGCCATGTTGTTACTAATATCCCAAACGAGGGGGAAAGAAAAATGAAACAGAGCCTTTGGCTTCCATGCTAACTTCAAGGCCCATCCAGAATGCATGTTCATGCTGATGCCAACCCCAATCGAAGAAGGAAACAAGAAGAGAAGGCAGAATCGAAGGCCATGACTTGCTGATGCCAGCCCAATCGAAGAAGGCAACAAGGCAGAAAGGCAGAACCAGAAGGCGCGCCCTGCTGACTTCCAATGCCCAATCGAAGGCCATGACCTGCTGGTGCCAATGCCCAATCGAAGGCCATGACTTGCTGGATGCCAACTCTCAATCGAAGGAGGCCAACAAAAGCAGAATTGAAGGCTGCTCCCCCCCCCCAATCGAAGGAGCTCTTTTTTCTTCTTTTTATTTTATTTTTGCCTTTATATTTTTATGCATTTCAATATGATTGTAATAGTGTAGGATTTTTTTTTGCACTTTTTATTACTTTTGTACAAATGCTAGTAATTAGGTGTGTATGGAAAGATAAAACCAACAAGTAGACAACCCAAAAATCAAAGACAAAATGCATGTAATCAAACACACTTTCACACATGCACCCTTAGGGTAATTCCACTTGTTTCCTTGCAAAAATGGTTATGTTATGCATGTGGGATATCTTAGAAAAAACAAACAAAAATACAAGACCATAGTCCCTCTATGACGTTACGAATGTTGCCTTACAAATGATCTTAGTCCCTTAAAGAGAAATGCTAAGATATCTTACAACATTTCTATCATGACCATGCGATGACCCACGCCCGTCCCTTTACATCCAAAGATAAGGCTTCTTACCAAATCAATAGTAAGATAGCAATATCAAAGGAAAGGAAGAAATGAATAAAGACTTTTGAGTAGGTAGATTGTTCCTAGTTGCTTGCTCATTTTTAAAACAAACATCCTTGCTCATTTTCAAAACAAACACCAACACTTTCAAAACACTTTCCAAACATGAAATATTTTCAAAAGCTCAACACTTTGTATACGTACTTACGAACAATAACTATTACAAAGTTTGCCTAAACGAAGGCGCCTTTTCAAAATACTTTCAAAAACCACACAAAGCACATTTTTCAAACAAAGAAAGTGATCTAGCAAGCAACTAAGAGCCCGTAGATAACTACGGATGAAAAGGGTGTTAATACCTTCCCTTTTCATAACATATCCCCCGAACTCAAGAAACAATCTCAAAGGTCTTTCCTGTTCTTTTCAGCCTTTCCTTTTGGATAAAAGAAAAGTCGGTGGTGACTTTTGCTATCCGCAACAATTGCGATAAAATGCAAAACACCCAAGTCAGTTCTCCCACCGTATCACAATATCAATGCCCCATATTGCAAACAGCCAAGTAGCATTCAAGACATTCAGAGGAACCGGAGGCATGTGCACCTTGTCAGCATAAATCTGGCATTATGACAAGTTCTGGAATAGTGATGGCAATCAATTTCCATAGTTGACCAATAATAACCTGCTCTCAGAATTTTCTTAGCCATCGTGTTCCCACTAGAATAAGTACTAAATATACCTTCGTGCATATCTTCCATAATCTTCTATGCTTCCTTCTTGTTAATACAATGAAGCAGAGTTAAATCGTGGTTGCACTTGTACACGATTCCATTACTCAAAAAGAATTTGGTAGAGAACCTCTGTAGGAATTTCTTATCGTTGATAGACGCCCCCTCGGGGCACTCTTGAGCCTCGAGGTATCTTTTCACTTCATAGTACCACGGCTTCTCCTCTACTCCAACAGTATCGACTTCATAGTAACGTGTCGGTTCGTCTAGTCTCTCGATAGTAATTCAAGGAGCTTCATTGTCCCACCTGACTTTGAACATAGATGACATAGTATCTAGTACATCTGCCAATTGATTCTCTTCTCGCGGAATGTGTTCAAAAGTGATTTCCTCGAAGTACGGAATGAATGTCAACACATGTTCTCGATAAGGAATGCGATTTGGATGCTTTGTATCCCATTCTCCATTGATTTGACTGATTACTAAGGTTGTGTCCCAGTATACATTCAAGAACTTGATTCTCATATTGATAGCAACTTTGATACCCATGATGCATTCTTCGTATTCTGCCATGTTGTTGGTACACTCAAAACATAATCAGGCAGTGAAAGGCGTATGGCAACCCATGGGAGAGATGATCACAGCACCAATTCCATTACCAAGTGCGTTGGAAGCTCCATCAAAAACCATATTCCATCGGGATCCTGGCTCAGGTCCTTCATACGGTCCAAGTTTTTCACAATCTGAAACTAGCATAATATTCTCATCCGGGAACTCGAAATTCATAGATTGATAGTCATCTACAGCTTGATGGGCCAAATGATCTTCCAGTACACTTCTTTTGATTGCTTTCTGAGTGGTGTACTGAATATCATATTATGTCAAGACCATTTTCAATCTTGCTATTCTTCCAGATAGAGCGGGCTTCTCGAATATGTATTTGATCAGATCCATCTTAGAGATCAACAAGGTAGTATATGTCAACATGTACTGTTTTAATCAGCGAACAGCCCATGGCAAAGCACAACAAGTTTTCTCGAGAAGTGAGTATCTTGTTTCACCGTCGGTAAACTTTTTGCTAAAGTAGTATATTGCATGCTCTTTTCGACCAGACTCGTCATGCTGCCCCAGTACACACCCCATTGAGTTCTCTAACATTGTTAAGTACATGATAAGAGGTTTTCCTTCAAACGGCGGCATCAGACGGAGGTTCCTAGAGGTACTCCTTAATTTTGTCAAAAGTTGTCTGATAATCGTTGTTCCACTTCACTATTTGATCTTTCTTCAGTAACTTGAAGATCGGCTCACAAGTGGCGGTCAAATGAGAAATAAATCTGGTAATATAGTTTAATCGTCCCAAGAAACCTCTGACTTCCTTCTCATTACGGGGAGCTGGCATTTCTCGAATGACTTTGACCTTGGCAGGATCGACTTCAATACCTTTACCACTGGCGATGAAACCTAGGAGTTTACCGGATCTCACCCCAAAGGTGCATTTGTTCGAATTCAACCTTAGCTTGTACTTTTTTAGTCTCTCAAACAGCTTGTGCAGATGATCAAGATGTTCTTCTTCATTTTAAGATATGGCTATCATGTCATCAACATAACCCTCTATCTCGTGATGGATCATGTTATGGAACAAAACTACCATAGCCCACTGATATGTTGCGATGGCGTTCTTCAACCCAAAAGGCATAACCTTATAACAAAAAGTGCCCTAATGTGTAACAAAAGTAGTCTTCCCCATGTCTTCAGGTGCCATCTTGATCTGATTATATACTGAGAAACCGTCCATGAAGGAGAACACTTTATGCTGAGCATTATTATCAACCAGAACATCAATATGTGGAAGCGGAAAGTCATCTTTGGGGCTCGCTCTTTTCATATCCCTGTAGTCTACACACATGCGCACTTTTCCATCCTTCTTAGGTATTGGCACCACATTTGCAACCCACTAAGGATAGGATGTAACCGCTAAGAAACCTGCATTAAATTGCTTCATAACCTCAGCCTTGATCTTCTCTGACATCTCGGGGCGCATACGACGAACCTTCTGTTTTATTGGAGAACAACCTTCTTTCATTGGCAGACGGTGAACCACAATATCGGTATCGAGCCCTGGCATGTCTTCGTATGACCAAGAAAAGATCTCAACATAGTCATGTAACATCTGAATTAATCTATTCTTGACATTGTCCTCTAGTTTGGCACCTATCTTAACTTCTTTCTTGTCTTCTGCAGTACCCAAGTTCACAACCTCGACTGACTCTTCATGCGGTTGTATAGCCTTTTCCTCTTGCACTAACAGTCTAGCAAGCACTCCAGGTACTTCACAATCTTCCTCACCTTCGTCCTCGGCTTGGTAGATCTGATTTTCAAATTCATAAGTGGCAATAGCCGGATTGTTATCAACGGGATCCATAGTGGATGTGGATCTTCAATTTATTGTGTGGGTGTGTGTAAGAACACATGGCTATTTTGAAAGTGATAAAATAAAAGAAATACAAAGAGTGCAAAACTTGAATGCAAAATGTCTGATGATTTATTAAATGAAAATATGTTAATGAAATGCCAACCCTAACAAATGAACCGTTATGCCCCTGGTAAGGTATAAGCCTTAAAGTTATTATTTAAAGATTACATAGCCAAAACTTGAAAGCAATAAAACAGAAAGTAGCATTTACTCCTGACTAAAGGAGATTGGTATAACATATTCAGTCTTCCAATTGCTAAGTCTGTTGTCGATGGTGGGAAAAATCCAGTTGTCTAGGTCGTAGTCACTGTCAGCATCTTCTACCGTGTTGACTCCATTGTTACTGACATGGAATGCTGGTCTTCCAGCATGAGCACGGTGCACATCCCTCTGAGCCTCTGCAGTGAAACCCAAACCAAATTTGTCAGACTTGTAAGGAATGTCAAGAAGCTGACCCCAAGTAGTACAACCACCTTCTTCTACCACAGCTCTGGCGTCTTTCAGAGAAGCCATTCTAGGAGGAGCCTTGGTAATCTTAGGAATGGCATAAAAGTCTTCAGTAACAGTAGTTGTTCGAGGAATCACTTCAAAAGTCTGGCAAGGAGTTTCAATGAATTCGTCGTCCATATCAACATACTTGAATGATCTTAAGTTACTTACCATGCAATCTTCTTCACCATAAATTGTAACAACCTTTCCTTTCACGGGATACTTCAGTTTTTTATGTAGGGTGGAGGTAACAACGCCTTCCCCATGAATACAAGGGCGTCCAAGTAAACAGGAATAGACCGACCAAATATCCATTACATAGAAGGTAGATTCAAATACCTGTGAACCTATTATGATTGGAAGATCCACCTCTCTGTACACCATTATTTTTGAACCGTCAAAGGATCTGACCATAATATCGTTGGGTTTTAGCACAACCCTTTCACAATCAAGTCTGTCTAAAGCACCCTTCGGTAGAACATTCAGCGAGGAACACGTGTCCACTAACACATGAGCTAAAGTAGTTCCCCTGCACTCAATAGAGACATACAGGGCCTTGTTATGGTTTCTTCCTTCAGGAGTCAAGTCAGCATCAGAAAAGCCTAGCCCATTATCAATGGTCAGGCTAGTAACACAATTCTCAAATTGATCAGCAGAGATTTTTTATGGTACATGCGCGGATTTCAAGAACTTTACCAAAGCCTGGGCATGGGCTTTCGAACACAATAATAGGGATAACATGGAGGTCTTAGAGGGAGTCTTCCCCTGCTGTTCAACAATCTTGTAATCACTTTTTCAGATATTTTTGAGTACTTCCTCCATTTCTTGCCAGGAGGTATCTTCAATAGTAACTTCTTTAAGTGCCTTCATCTGGGCAGGCTCCGCCATTTTTTATTTGCTCCGAGTCTCAGCAGTTGACTCGGTAGCAGTAACACGAACTAATATGGCAACATTCTTCAGAGAGATTTCGGGAGAGAACACCCTTCCACTTCTAGTAACTTTACTGGTCCTAGTAATATTGTCAATGTTGGAGTCAATAACTTCAATACCTTCACTCTAAATAGTCAATGGCTCTTGCTTGACACCATGGTAGTAGACGTCGGCCCCATAATTTCAAGGGATAACTTTGTCCTAGTAATATGGGATAGGTCCGGTTGCGGTGATTATTAGAGGAGTGACTCTAGGTTCAGCCTTAATCTTTAGAGCCTTTGGCAATGATCCTGATAGGAGTGCCGGAAATTACAGATACCTCTTCAAGCTCCAAGTCTTGAAACAAATTCTCAATAAAAGGAACCTTCTCAACTATAATGATATGGTTATCTATCAGACATTGAACAACTTCTTTTAGCAACTTGCAGCCATCGGGTTGGGCTGCGCAGCAGTAGCACCTTTCAATACAACCCGAAAATAAATCGGCCTGCAACAGATTCTTCTTGATAATCAGGAGTGGAGTAGTCAATTCACTTATAGTAGAAACATACTAAACATCATCAATAGCACTAATTCCTTTGTCGTGCTTGGGCATAGGTGCAGTAATCACATTGGGGGTCTCGGGAGGATCAAATTCAATCTATTTATTGTCAATTATATCTTGAATTTCATTTTTTAAATCCCAACAGTTGTTTGTGTTGTGTCCAAGATTATTGGAATGATAAGCGCCTCTTACATTGGTATTGTACTTGGGGGAGGAAGTGTTGGGATTCTGAGGCGGATCTCTTTATGTTATTAACTTTGCCTTCAATAGATGTTGTAATGCCTGAGACAATGGCATCTTGATCTTAGTAAATTGTCTCCTGGGTACGTTTGTCCTATGCTGATTACCATGTTGATGTTGTTGTACTGGCACAGGATTAGAAATTAGCACAGCTCCCACAGACTGGTTGCGATCATTTTTAGCACGACCCTTCTGGCCATACATAACATTAGTTTCCTTGTTTCCATTAAACGTCTTCTTCACACTACTTGAAGACGCAGCCACTTGAATTTTTCCACTCCTGATTCCACATTCAACCTGTTCCCCTATTAATATCAGCTCGGTGAATCTGGTTGAAGAGCTTTCAATCAGATGATTGAAGAAAGGACCTGTCAAAGTTCCCATTAACATATCAATCAGCTCCCTATCAGATAAAGGAGGTTGAACTCTCCCATCTAGATCCCTCCATTTTTGGGCATACTCTTTGATGCATTCGTTCGAGCCCATAGTCATACTTTGTAATTGCATGTGATTTGGTGCAAGATCAGCATTGTACTGGTATTATTTGTAAAAAGCAGCAGCCAAGTCTTCCCAAGTACGGATGTTGGTCCCTTCCAGCTGATAGAATCACTCCAATTCTGTTCCCGGCAAGCTTTCTTGAAAGAAGTGCACCCATAACTTCCTGACAGCAGTATGGGGTTGAATCTTCCGAACATATGACCTTAAATTAAGCTCTGGACAAGAAACGAAATCATAATTCGCAAAGGTAAAGACCTTGAATTTGTGAGGAATTATAACTCCCGAGATTAAACCCAAATCTTCAAAATCCAACCCAGACACTCTTTGAATCTCCATAGCATTGAGATGGTCTTCCAATTGTTTGTATTTGTCACCAGCAAGAGGATATTATTCATCTGAATAGTCTACTTCTTCTTCATCATAACCCTGGTTGTTATTCTCCTCAACTTTCACACTCTTATTTTCTTCCTCTTGGTTATTATCTTCATTTGATGGGACCTCAAAATCTAGAGCCCTCCTGACCGGACCTTTAAATATTCTACCCATATTAAGAATGACAATTGGCTTCTTAGTCTTCTACTTTCTCTCTTTGATGATGAGTGCTTTCAAGCCTTCCTTCCCTTTGGCTAAGTTCAGGAACATTTGTTGAAATTAAGCATTCTGAGCTTGAAGATCTTTCATGGTTTGTTCGAGAGCCATCTTTTACTGAAATGAACAGCAAGAAGATGAGAAAACTTGTCTTGGGAATACTCGTTATGATATGATGTGTATGGTATGTGAATGCATATGAAATATTTTCAAGGATCTCGCGGGATAAATAAAAATAGAATGTTAGAAGTTGAGGTTGGTTGCAGCTTTGAATAAAGAACTTTACGTCTTTGAACGTCCTTATATGAGAATCAAGCTCACCGTGTCAAGTGGGTCCTAGCCTTTAACTCGAAAGAACGTACTTCGGTCTTTGACGACATCTGGTTAGAGGAAAATAAATCCTCTTACCCCTTGCTAGCAGTCTGGTTCATGGTAAACCTACATCATAGGTCCCTAAGATCCTTGAAAAGGGTCAGTGAAAATAACATGGTATGATGTTATGATGTCATGTTTAAATAAGATAGCAAACACAAACAAATCACACAAAGGCCTTAGGTTTAAAGGCTTGCATGAGGTCTGTAGGCAAGTACCCTTTTTTCTATTGAAGTTCAGTTGACTTAAGTCTTTGGAATCTTCAGAACTTTCGTCTTTAGAATCTTTAGCACTTAGTTATTTAAGAATACTTTTAAGAACCTTGTTATTAGAAACACAAGTCTTCAGCATCTGGACTTCAGTAGAAACATTGTCTTTAGATATTTTAACTTTGTCTTCTTAAAACAGGTTGTCTTTTTAGAAACTAAGTTTTTAGCATTTGGACTTCAGTAAAAACGTTGTCTTCAGATCTTCTAACTTTTTTTCTTTAAAACAAGTTGCCTTTTATAAACTAAGTTTTTAGCATCTTGACTTCAGTAGAAAATTTGTCTTCAAATCTTCTAACTTTATTTCTTTGGAAAACGTTGTCTTTAGAAGCATGAGTCTTCAGCATCTAGAGTTAAGTAGCAACTTTTGTCTTCAAATCTTCTTACTGGTTTCTTTATACAAACATCAGAGCCTACACTTCAGAGCCTTCTGGAGTGTCTTTCTACTTTTCAACAAAACTTGTGTAGCGCAGAAGTGGAACTAATTCTCTTCTAATGTCTTGGCCACGCCATCCATCACAAGCAGAACCTGTTTGTTAAGTACTCAACAATAACAAACATTAGAGTATCAAAATTGTTCATACAAACATACTCATTTGTTATCATCAAAACTCCGAGATGATAGTGCAAAACCAAATCTTGTTCTCACACTTATCGTTTCCCATGTCAAACAACCAAGCCGAGTACGAGGCCTTGCTACAGGATTAAGGCTGGACGAAGACCTAGGTGCCCGAGAAGTACAAATATTCACGGACTCCAAGCTCGTCACGTCTCAAGTGCGGGGAGAATGTCAGGCCAAGAACGATAGCCTCATCGAATACGTAAACCTAGTCAAAGAAAGGATGAAAAAGTTCAATCGGGAAGAAATCAAACACATACCTCGCTGTTGCACCCCAAAATTTTCCCTCCCATATTCTCCAAGATTTGTCAAGTCAAGGTCACAAAAGTCCCCAAGGGTTGTGCAGTTCAACTGTCTCCTATACAGTCAAAACTAGGGTTTGGGTTCTGATCAAGAAAATGAAGTTTTCAAAGGCCCAATCAAGTCTCATGTGCCTACAAAGATGGTCAAGTATCTTCATATCAAATTTCAAGGCATTCAGCTCAAAATTGCACAGTCAAAACCCTAGATTGCACTACAGTCAACTGTAGGGGCAAAATGGTCATTTGACAGTCAAAAGTTCAAATTTTTGGTCAACACATCATTTTGAAGCCACAAACATCATTTGATCAATGCTTGATCATGATTCTCAAAATTTGGCTCAGAGATCATCAAAGATGCAAAAGTTGCTATATTTGGACAGCTGAAAAAGTCAACTGAAATTGACCAGGGCATAACTTTCACATGGATTATCAGAAAAATTCCATCCAAAGCTCATTTTGAAGAGAAAGACATTTCCTACAACTCATCTTCATACTTCAAGTCCAAGAAATGCTCTCACAAAAAGTTATCAATTTCAACATTACAGGTTATTTTCAAAAGTCAACAAAAAGGGACTTTAAGTCAAAGGCCATAACTTGAGATTGGTAAATCAAAATGACATGGGACCAAAGGCATTGGTTATAGGACTCAAAGACCTTTCCAAAATGTCCAAGAATATGTGAAAAGCTTAAAAATTGAGCAAGTTATGCCTTGTGGAAGTTGGGAAATATTTGGGAATTTTGAAAAGTCAACATTGATGCAAATGATCCAAAAATGCTAATGGGCCCATTTTTCTTCCAAATTTCTTCATGACAAGCCTATGCACGACCATTAGGCCCAAAAGGAAGTTTTTCTCCATTTTTATTTATTTATTTGGATTATTTATCATTTATAATTCATTTAATTAAATAAAATGCATAAAAAAATACAAACCTAATGAAAACAAATCTTTTTATGCAGGTTTGGACTCAATATGTCGTGTAAATACAAAAGGGGAAAGATTTGAAGCTGATTGGCATGATTGAGAGCAAAATGCACATGGAAAAGATTTGAAAAAATCTTAGGAAAATCAAATATTGAAAACTATCAATGCCATGGATTTGTTCCATTTTTGTTAACCTAAATGCTTCCATACAAGTACTAGAACATAACCCTAAGGCCGGAAGACTGGAAGCTGCGCAAGAAACCTCATTGCACACTTGAAAATATTGCCATAAAATTCAAATCTGAAAACGTTGTTAGAGGTGGTTTTAAGCCCTAATTCTTATACCAAAAGCTTGCTCGTGGACTCCTGATCATATTCCAATCACAAACAACAAGCAAAGTTCCAAGAATCGGTATCAAGAACTCAGACTGTATCTCAAAATTCTTGAAATCATATAGCATAATTCAAGCATCTTTTTGCATTTTTCTTTATTGATTCATGCTCATAATGATATTTCTAAGCTAACCAACGTATTCAATTGTGTTTTTGTGCCACATATGCGATTTTACCATGTTTGAATATTAGGGTTACAGGTTTTCCAAATTGGGGCTTTCATAATAAAGCAAAATTAGAACTCCAAATGACCACCAATGGACTCAGCGCTTGAAGACGAAGAGATTCCAACCCTCGCGCTCAATTTATGAGCGTCGAGGGTCTATTCGCTATTTTTTGATATATGGGTTTAGGCAACGCTGTAACACCCTCTAAAACCCCGCATATAATTTTCGCAAATATTAAAATTTATCAACTCAGAGTACATGTAATAATCGAGGAATGCTACAATTCTCTTTTAATAAAATAAATTCCTGTCATGCATAATTTTAGTGGTAACTCATACATGTCTACACAGCGGAATAATTTATTTAATAAAATCAAATGTTATAATATTTTCCAAATCATCAGGGATTAACACCTGGAAAGTCAACATCATATCATAACAAATAAAAAGGGAATAAACGAGTCTGACTAAAGCAGCTCGACAACCAAACGTTCCCGGAGTTACAACTATCAGAGCATGACCCGGACATACTAAAACGAAACTAAACTAGACACGATAAGCCTTCTCCAAGCACCTGAGCGAAGCTCCTCAATCTGAAATATTCAACAGTAAGGGTGAGCTTCTCAAATATACATTTGGTTATACATTCATAACAATCAATTCATGAAATCATAAGCATCACCCAATAATTAGCATATTTCATAGTTTACAAAACCTTTACAATTCATATATCCATGACATATTGCCTTCCATATTTGCAAATATTCATCAAACATCATCAGCCATTTATCAATCATACGTGCATACAAACAATCAAATATAACATTGGAAAAATCATCCATTCATGTTATATTCGAGTAATGCAACACACCCATGCATGTGGTACCACTTCACCGCCCCATTAAATCGCGGGTCACGGATAACTCACCGTTCCATTATATCGCGGACACGGCTACCACCTCAACGTTCCATTAAATCGCGGACACGTATATTGGCCACCATGCTAATTCCACACAATGGGAATTAACAAATGCAACATGATATGTAAGTATGTAACACTCAGCATACTATGAACATCGATCAACATATCATGCACATCAACAATATCAAACATAACATGATATGAATAGCATGTAACCACTCAGCATACTATTTAAACATCAATCATATCAAGTTACGAATAGCATGTAATCACTCAGCATACTATTCAAACATCAACCAATCACATCAATTATATCATAATTCATGCTCGATAACATATCTAAAAGCATGGCAATAAAAATCCAACATCAAAACACTGAAACCAAAAATTCAGAAAATCATCACAGCAGAGCAACACGGGCACCCGTGTTGTGCAACACGGCCCGTGTTGTGCAGCACGTCCAGAAAAACGCACATTTTATTTTTATCAGTACAGGGGATCTGACACGGGTACCCGTGTTGTGCAACACGGCCCGTGTCGTGCAACCAGGAGCACACCCTCTTCCAACACAGAAGAGCAACACGGGCGCCCGTGTTGTGCAACACGGCCCGTGTTGCTGAGCGCGTACAGGATTTTCCTGAACCTGCAGCAGCTCAGAAACAGCAGTCCAAACGCGGGAAAACGCCCGCCAAACGCGTAATTCGGTACCTAACGACATCAGGTTTGTACAATTCACAACAACACCACCATATCCAAAATACCAGCAATCATTATAGTAACCTTAACCGGGGATTAACCGTCCCTTTGGGGAAATCTACTGACACTGAGGTTATCCCTATAACTTCCAAGGTAAATTCACGATCATTAGATATACTCCCAATTCACCATTTGGGACCTAAAATTCCTAATCGATTCATGATAATTGGGAACCTGACCCTTTTCTAACCAGGTTCAATCCTAAGGGTATCGATTCCTAGAACATCTAACAATTGGGATTTTCCTACAATTACCCGAATCAACCGTACATAAACCCATAAACAAATATAAATCGAGTAAAAACCCCCCTTACCTTATCAATTAGCAGCTTTGAGTTCTTGAGCGATGTTCTTCGTTCTCCGTTCTTCAGAGCTCTATTTTCCCAAATCCCAACTTCTGTTCTTACGTGAAAACCAAAAATGAGAAAATGGCCTAAGTCCCAAACATAACTTTATTTCTCTGCACCCCCACTCTTACTAACAACATCTAAGCCCAATAACATAAAAATCCCAATATTCCTTATTTCTTTTATTTTTCCTCAAATACTCCAAAATAAATAATTCTTTTTATTTTATTAATTCTAATAAAATAAATTCCCAAATTCAAATAAATCAATTAATTGAAAACGGGGTGTTACAAACGCAACGAAAACCGTTGCCTATATGTTTTGTTTACAGGGATGGTGGAGAAGACGACTCCGTGGCACGCAGGGATTGGTTGCATTTGAATTTCGCGCGTGCTCTCCATTACGCGTTGGATTTTCCTTTTGTTATTTGTTGACTATAATATATTAATTGAAAGTTAGTGGCTCAGTTGGCAAAACGTGATATGGTTAACCCTCAAGACCTGGGTTCAAGTCCCAGGTCTGGCAAATTTCAATGTTATTTTTCAATACAAAATCCTATGCTACGCTAACATCCAGGTTCACCATGTACCCTCATCATCCAGATGCCCATGTGTCCCAGACGACCATCAAAGGGCTCAGAGTCAAGGTGTACCATGAATGCAAGTCAACGCGTTAGCACACAACTGGCCAAAGTCAATGGATCCACTGCTTATTGGGCCTGATCTCCAAATTACACCTCACAAATTGGGACTACACCCCACCCTGGTTTGCTAATTTTATTTATTTTTCTCCTATCTTTTTTTAATTATTATCTTTATTTGTTTTATTGTTTTAACTTAATTATTATTTTCTTACAAAACATAAAAAATACAAAAAAAATCAGAAAAGGTGAAAATATAATATTTATTTTATTTTAATTATTTTTCATAAAAAAAAAAAACTTGCATGTAAATTAGTTAATTTAAATTAAGGCTTATTGTTAATTCTTTTTCTTAATAACTTAAAAATACAAAAAATATAGAATTAGGTTAATTAACAATTTCTATTCCTTTTAAATTTTCCCTTTTTTATCACAATATTATTTATTTATTTATTTATTTTTATAATTAAATGTATATAAATAACTTAGATTTAAATTAGGTTAAAAATTCAATCTTTTTTCACAACAAACTTAAAAAACATTAGAATTAGGGTTTGACGCTTCCTTTTTAATTTTAATTAATTTTTCTTTTAAATCTTAAAAAACACAAAAAATACCAAAAAACATTTAATTTTCATTTTTTATTTTAATTCCTAATTAATTCAATTTTTTTGCAAAAGGGTCCAACGCCCATTGTTTTAATTATTTTATTTCGCGCATTTACTTTATTGCTTATTATAATTATGTAATTCTCCCAAAGCGCTGTAACATTTAACTTTTCGCACTTTTATTCGCTTTATTTATTTTTCCGTCAAATCGGGTCCGGTTTAATTTTGGCGATGTGGACCCGCGCCATTTGTAATAGCCTTAGATTTATTTTCCCGTAAACTTTATAACTGTTAAAAAGCATGCAAGAATGAATGTCTTAATTAAAATCAAGCGTAGATCACAACAAACATAACAAGACAAATATCAATGAAAACAACACACGATTCGCACACACCACCCCTAGGGTACGCCTCACTGTTGCCTTGCCTCGAAAGGTGATCGTCGAGTAGAGGATGTTTTAGTAAGTCCTCATGATCCGGGAACCTGGCATGAGGGTAGCTTCTAAGGTGTCTTCCCATTGCTCTGGTGATCACCATGTCCCGAACCTCGAATTGACCCGAACACCTCCAACGGTGGTGCTACCTACCTCTCAATGGTGGGATGGCACTACTTTAAAGGACATTTACACAGACGAATTCCTTAGGGTAGGTAGACGACTCTAGATACTTGCTCTAATTTCAAAAACAAATCAAAAAATACTTTTCACACCGACACTTTTCAAAAAGCTTTCGAAAGCAACTTTTCAAACACTCTTGAGGACTGATACAAGAGTCGAACTGGAATTTTCAAAGAAACTTTTTAAAACCCACAGTTGAAAAGCAAACAAACCATTTTTGAAAACACAAATGAGCAAGTATCTAAGAGCCCATGGATAACCATGGATAGAAAGGGTGCTAACACCTTCCCTTTCTATAACCTACCTCCCGAACCGAGAGCAATCTCTTTAAGGAATTTTTCTGTGCTTTTGTCCTTTCCATTTGGAGAAAATAAAAGACGGTGGCGACTCTTGCTTCCGCGACATTTCGCGAACCAGCGTTAAACAGTCAGTTCCAGATCCACCGATCACAGAACTGGCGACTCTGCTGGGGACCAAACTTAAAGTGAGGTGTACCTTAGGGATAGTTCATAACTGTGTTTTCACTTGTATGGATTTGCTTGCTTTACTATTGTGGGTTGCATCGGAGATACATAGGTCCTAACCCGGATCTGGGGATACCCTGTTTAGGTAGCATAAGCTGTGAGGGACCTGTCCGGCGTAGACCGACACAGGTGAAGCAGTGGCTACGTTGGTGTGGCACCTTAGTCTGTACCGATATCCCTTGTGTTGCAACGAGGAGAATATGGGTCTTCTAAGGAGTCATTAAGCACCAACAACCTTAGAACCTTAATTGACACAACTTGGCCTTTAGAATTGTAGCAGTATGCTACGCCCATTGAGGCTAAACTCTCGTGATGGTTCTGGCCGCAAGAAAAGATTGCGATGCTGGAGTTATGACCGATTGAGGGTAGTCAATGATATTGGGATCCTCTAAGAACCCGGTTACTTTTGATTAGGACAGGTATGAACCAACAAACTGAAAGAGGGTAATACCTAGACCCCGTGCTGGCCTAAACCCTAAGGGTTTCTCTTGTGTGACTTGTGTGCCTTTGTATTTGCCTACTTGCATGCTTGTTAGCTGACACATGAACTACTTGCAGGTTTTGTTTATAGTCCTTAATAAGGACTCATAACAGGGTACTAAGTTTCTTGCAGGTCTTGTTTATAGTCCTTAATAGGGACTCATAACAGGGTTACTAAGTCTTGCAGGTTTTGTTTATAGTCCTTAACTGGGACTCATAACGGGGTTTACTAGATCTCTTGCAGGTTTTGTTTATAGTCCTTAATTGGGACTCATCACAAAGTATACTGAAATTCTTGCAGGGTTTTGTTTATAGTCCTTAATTGGGACTCATAACATGGTTTACCTACATCACCCCATGCATACCATGACATCATACCATTGCATACATCCTAACCCATTTCAAGGATCTCAAGGGCTTGTGATGCAGGTCATGGTGAAGCAATTATCCTAGCAAGGGGCAAAGAGGATTTATCTTCCTCTAGCCAAGGTTGTCAGGGGCTATGACCCACTGGATATGGTGAGCCTTTGACCCTTAAAGAAGAATTCTCAACAACATGGGTTTCCTTCAATCAAGCTATAAATTCCGATGCTAACAATTTTCTTGTTTACCCTGCGAGGTCCTTGAAAACATTGCATGCATATCATACACATCATTGCATTACAGGTACCCCTTTTGCAAGTCACTTACCTTTCTCGCTGTTTATTTCAGCAATGGCTTGCCCACAAGATAACCAGGACTTTCTTGCTCAAGAGACTCGGTTCGGGGAAATCCTCCTGAATCTATCCAAGGGGCAGGAGGAGCTAAGGATACTTCTCACGGAGACCTTCGTCAGGGGCAATGCTGAGGATGGAAAGTTGGAACACCTACAAGCTGAGATGGATGCTATGAAAGCCCAGATACTAGGACAGAGGAATGTCATTCAAGGCCTAGTTCAAAGACAAGAGGAGCTCTGGTTTCTCTTCAACCAACTGCTTCAGGGTAACCTACTGGGGCAAACATCTAAGGGTAAAAAGCCATTCATCATCCAATCATCCTCGAGACAAGAGGATAAGGGGAAAGCTCCTCAAATGACTCCAGTGCCACAAATTCAGCACCAACCTCGCAAAGTTCAGCCAGACAAGCTCAGGAGGCAATTCACCCAGCTCAACATGTCACTGTTTCAAGCTTTGCAACGCCTATTGAGGTTGAATCTGATCACGTTAAGGGCTCATCCCCGGAACCCCAACACAGCATCTCCTGCCTATGATCCCAATAAGAGGTGTGCCTACCACTCTGCTAGCCCAGGACATGATACCAATGAATGTTGGGATTTGAGGAACAAAATCCAGGACCTGATCGATGAAGGGGCATTGGAGTTCACACAAGATGGACAGGCTGAATTTTTCTACCATTCCTCCAAGGCTCATCAGTTGAAGTGACAAGCTCCGAGACTAGGAAACTTTTGTTCATTTGAATGTTCAAGTTGTGTTTTTCTTTTGACCGTTTAAACATTTATTCATGTTAAACATTGTTATTCCATTAATGCATCGCTTATGTCTATTTTGAATCAATATACTCGCATTCACTATATGCAAATTGTTTTCATATTTTTTCTGATGTCAACTCTTAATCTTAAATAATTCTAAACCTCTTGAGGGAGGATGACGAAAATGATACCACGATCTACAGTATGCTTTTGAACAGACCCCGCTGATGAGGTACAGGTATTGTTTCAAATCCTAAACACTGGAGTTATAAGGATGATAATCCCTCGTCAACCCATCAGAGCCAAAGAAGTAGAAGCTTTTATTTTCGCAATTCAAAACCCTTAATCATAACCTGGGGCAGGGTAGTCTCTCAGTTGATCCAAGTGCATAACGAATGACACCAAAGAGATCCTTACGAAAAAGAAAGACAGTGATGGTTCAGAACAATCAAAAGGACAGGCAGTCATTATCAAAAAATTTTCATAAATGAAAAACCCAAAAAGTCTAAACCTACAAAGGGGACTTATGAAACTGGGGCATCCCGCTGACTGTAATTCCAAAAAGGAAACAGTTCAGGCAAAAAAAGAAAGGGATAACAAAATCAAGAAAGAGGTCTCACAAACCCTCAACCAAAGCAAAAATGACTGCCTATTCAGAATAAATCATCAACATCTGAACCATTATTGGAACATCAAAGCAAAGACTCAAGCAAGGTCTAACGCACGGTCAACTGAGTTTAGGTTTGGAGAACATCACGAAGAGCGGGTGGGTACAAATACTTTGAGCCTTTATCCTTTGTTTCTTAAAACCGTGAACCAGACCACGTTATAACC
This sequence comes from Vicia faba, assembly GCA_948472305.1. Lineage (NCBI taxonomy): Eukaryota > Viridiplantae > Streptophyta > Magnoliopsida > Fabales > Fabaceae > Vicia > Vicia faba. Next base: position 276,876,604 of record OX451738.1, on the reverse strand, counting down.
TGTTGTACCCCAAAATTTTCCCTCCCATTTCCTCAACATTTTCTCATCACAAGACCTTTTGAAGATCAAGATCCAATTAGGGTTTCCTCTGCTCAAGGCTTCTCCTTGCACTGTGGACTCAAATTAGGGTTTGTGTTTGCCTAAGGATGCTTTGACCTAAAATGCCTAAGATGACTTTCATGCTTCATGTTGGACTCCCAAGTTTACCTATACCAAGTTTCAAGTCTTGACTCCAAGTTTTACCCAGTCAATTGGACAGTTAACCTAGAAATCAGCTGTATTGGGGAAAAAGTCAACTGTGGCCAATTGACAGTCAAACCTCATGAAATTTGATCCACATCAACATTATGAACTCACATGGACCATTTGATCAAGTTTGAATCACAATTCCACAAGAAATTTGATCAGATCACCAAAAGGGCAAAATGGTCATTTTTAGGGTTTTGACTGCACAAAGGCAATTTTTGACTGTTTGACCTAGCCAATGACAAACCAAGCTCCCACATGGACTCAAGGACCCCATGGAATTATCTTGACATGTTCATCAAGCTCAAAAGATCCCAAGTACACAAGATTGACAGTTGAATTTCCCAGTCAATTGATCAATTTTGACTGTATACTGAAAAGTCAAACTTTGACTTTTTGGTCAAAATCAAGAGTCAAGATTCATTTTTCATCAAAACATTCCAAATCATGAAACTTATTCACCAAGAAATCTCAAAATGCAAATTAGGGTTAGAAAATGGAATTTTTCATAACTTAGAATTTTTCTAAGTTATGGAAAACCCTAATTTTTTCCCAACTTTACCCCATCTTTTCACCATGATCCATTTGGATTCAAACAAAAGTCAAAACATGAAAGTTGTAGCTTGTTGCATAATCTACAACTTTGATTCACAAAGTTTTCTCATTTGAAGCTTGTATCTCAAGTTATGATTTTTTGAATAAGGGCACTAAACCATCTTTTAACTTAGTGAAATTTGACCTATTTTGACAAGGTTTTCTACCCTACTTCAAGGCCACTTTTCATACCCTTCCACTTGGCATTTTGATTTGCATTTCAAAGATGGATTGTAATACACATTCCAAGCTTTCCAAAATATCCAAGAACTCATCAAACAACCTCATAACTTGAGAGATTCGAATTTCACAAGTTGGCAAAAATTCACTTTTGTTCTTCATCAAAGCATGTTCATAAACTTGGCAAATTTGAACTCAGCATAGTTTGTGCTACTTTGCAGGTCCTTAAACCACATTACACTCCTTAATTTAATGCTTGTTCATTGTGTCTAAGTGTTGTTCCATGAATTCAAGCATTATACACAAGATTGATCCATTTTTGGATAAAGTGAACTTTCCATTTTTACAAAAGTTTGCTTTATGTCAATTGGTAAATCAAACAAGTACATAGAAGATCTGCTTAGCACAAGATTATGGGCATAACACACTGATCAAGAGGTGTTGATGCAGCACATTAGGGGGTCCTATACTGACCTAGAACACCAATTTGCTTTTGTTGCTTAGAAAAGAAGAAAAGTCCATAACTTGTGACAACTTGAATCTCAGCTTACAAACACAACACAAAAGATATCAAACACATTCAAGATCACCCAACCAAGCTTTTGCACGATCCTTTTGCCTTTCAAACACCCTCCATCTCAGAAACACCACAAAACTTCTCAAACAGAGCAGGCCCTGCAGATTGAGTGCTATCTCTCAATCCCTTCGAGCATTTTGATCAAAACCTGTTCCTATACCTTCCTTATAACCTATGCAAACTATCCAGAAGCTAAGGCACGATCTGTAGTTGCTCTAACCACTCCCACCATTTTCACATCTTTGACTTGCAGGTGAAGTTCTACAGCTTGATACAAGAAGGTTCAAGGCAAAGTAAGCATTGAAAAAGCATCCCTGGACCTCAAGAAAGCTTCTCCAATCATTACATTGCACTGAAAGTCTCTCATTCTCCACATAGAAGTTCAGCTGCACAGGTAAAAGTTTGAATTCGTATCTCTTTTATTATGCATCTTTAGTCTTAAGTTTGTGAAGAAACAAGGTCCTACTCATAGCCCTGAACATGTACATAGCTTTAGTTTTCATTTCTTTTATCTGAGTAGAGAGAATTTGAGCTCTGAAAATGGTAGAAAAACTAGGTCAGAAAAGAGGGGGAGAGAAATTCTCCCTCATCTTAGAGAGATAGGACATGTTCTTTATATGGTTGAAACCGTCTCTTAATGCTCTACACTTTTCATGTTATGAGTTTTGCTTGAAAGTCCAGGAATCCAGAGATAAAAAACGCGTGTTTTAGCTTGAAGAAGGTTGTACAGAGGTTGAAGAAGGAGTGGTCTGGGCTGGGCCTGGATTTGTTTTCTTTTCACACCCCATTTTCATGTTTACACCCCCCTGAGCCCATTTGCTCATTTTTTAACATTTTTGACTTTTTCTTTTTTGGCTGACTTTGTTTATTTTTTCTCATGTCATTTAAAAATTAAAAATATTTTTTCCATCATTTTTTGCATTTATTGCATATTTATTTGTTTATTTTCTTAGTTTATACATAAACATATATATTTGATTATTAGAATAAATGTAAAAATAATGTAAATACACTTTTTATTTTTATTTACTTTCTGAAAATATTTCACACAAAAAAAAAATACTCTTTTATTTATTTTATTAAAATATTAAATAAATATTTATTTTTGTATAATACATATTTAGGGTTTAATATAAATATATATATATGATTATTAATATATTTAAGACAAAATATAAAAATATTTGATTTTTCATTTTATTTAATATTTGATACAAAAAATACCTTTTTCACAATACACTTCATTTTATTTTATTTTTATAAATAATAAATAAATAGTAGAATTAAATTAGATAATAATACCTTTTATTTAAAAATTAGGGTTTTTTACCCTAAGTTCAAAATACTCAAAAATAAATACATTTTATTTTCTTTTCCCTTTTACATAAATAATATTTTCTCATACACATAAAAACTTCCTTTTTGCATTTCACATATATATTTAATTTACATTTAATTATGCATTGCAAATATCCAATTAATGTAATAATTTAGATTTAAATTCTTGTCAATATCCCCATTTGAACATTTGTACCCCCCTTCCCATATTTGGTTTTGTAATAGCTTAGTAATTTTAATTTCGCACTTTATTGCTTTCTAATAATAACATGTTAGAATTAGGGTTTGTATGCGAAAAACGATAAAAAATAGTTTGACCTAATATAAGATAAACAAGCATGAAAATGGACACACAAATCACACTTGCACCCCCTAGGGTATTCCACTTGTTGCCTTCAAATAAATGGGCCATATTGTATGTTGAACATCTTTGGGCAAAGCAAACAGTTTGAATGATCATAGTCCCTCGATAAAACTTTTCAAAACAAACAAAACAAATGATCAAGTCCCTTAAAGAAATTGCCCAAAGACATTTAACGTCGTTACAATTATGGTCTAAACGATGACCCGCGCTTGTCCCTCTCACATCCTAACACAAGGTTGCCCACCAAATACAATGGTGGTGCAAACTTGTTAAAAGGGTTAAAGTATAGCAATAATCTTTTGAGAAATTTAGGAGTAGATAACCTCTTAGTTACTTGAATCAACTTGCAAAACAAAACACTTGCCTAATTTCAAAAACCACACACCACTCCACTTTCAAAACAATTTTCAAAAACAAAATGAAAACTTTTTCAAAAGACATACATCTTTGTATACATCCCCACATGGATCATTACAAAGGTTGCCACCACATTGGCCTCTTTTCAAAAACATTTTCAAAACCCACACACTCAAGCACCATTTAAAACAATTGAAAACAAAAGGCAAGTGATCTAAGCAAGTAACTAAGAGCCCATGGATAACCATGGATAGAAAGGGTGCTAATACCTTCCCTTTCTATAATCTACTCCCCGAACCCAAGAAAACATCTCAAAAGGTTTTTGCTGTGCTTTTTAACCTTTCCTTAGGATAAAATAAAAAGTCGGTGGCGACTCTTGCTAACCGCAACATTTGCGAATACGAACGCAAACCTCAAGTCAGTTCTCCCACCGTATCACAGAACTGGCGACTCTGCTGGGGAGAACTTTTAAAAGTGGAGTAACCTTAGGGCTTAGATCACTTTTGTTTTCAATTGCTTGCTTTGTTTGCTTTTATATTTGTGGGCTTTGCATCGGAGTTCATAGATCCTAACCCGGATCTGGGAAATACCCTTTTTAGGTAGCATAATCTGTGAGGGACCTGTCCGGCGTAGACCGGCATGGGTGAAGCAGTGGCTACGTTGGTGTGGCATCTTAGTCTGCACCTATATCCCTTGTGTTGTAACGGGGAGAATATAGGTCTTCTAAGGAGTCATTAAACACCAACCAACCTTAGAACCCTAAATTGACCAACTTGGCTATTAGGACAGTAGCAGTATGCTACACTCATTGAGACTAAACTCTCGAGATGGTTCTGGCCGCGAGAAAAGATTGCGATGCTGGAGTTATGACCGATTGAGGGTAGCCAATGATTTGAGATCCTCTAGAACCCGGTTACTTTTGATAGGACAGGTTTTAACCAACGAAACCAAAAGAGGGTAATACCTGAAACTCATGCTGGCCTGAAACCTAAGGGTATCTTGTGTGACTTGTGTGCCTTACCTGTCTATGTGAATATTTGTGGTGTGTTTCATCATAGCATCATTCCATCATACCATTGCATGCATCCTGTGTAAAAGGCTAACCCATTTCAAAGACAAAAAGGTTTCACCTTTGCTCTGTTTTGCAGGACATTATGATGCCCGTGCGTAGAAATACTGTCCGGCTCAACTTTGTTCAACCACCAGTTTTACTCAAAGATCTGGTTGAAAGGATTCCAAACACTACCTCCTTCATCAACAGACATGGTTCCCTCCTTGGCTTGATCACTGCAAAATGGGACCAACAATTGATAAGTGTTCTGACCCAGTTTTATGACCCTCTGCATCACTGTTTCACCTTCCAAGACTTCCAGCTGGTTCCTACCCTGGAAGAATTTTCTTATTTGCTTGGGATTCCTGTCTTGGAACAAACTCCTTTCACTGGTTTGGAAAAGACTCCTAGGCCTGAAGAGATTGCTGCAATTCTCCCCTTGACCAAAGAAGAGGTGTTGTCCAATTGGGAAACTAGAAATGGGATCAAGGGCTTCTTGGTCAAATTTTTGGTTGGCAAGGCTAATGATTTCTGGAATGACTTGGACTTCAAGGCATATGAGGATATTCTGGCTCTTTTGATCTATGGTCTGGTATTGTTTCCCAACCCTGACACCTTTATCAGTATCCATGTCATAAGAATCTTCATGTCTCGGAATCCGGTACCCACTCTCTTGGGTGACATTCTACAACAACTCTATGCTCGTACTGCTCGAAAACGGGGGACTCCGTGGTGTTGTGCTCCTTTGCTAGTAAGGTGGTTTATTTCGCACCTTCCTAAGTCCGTGCTGAAGAATGAAGAAGGAAAAGGTTGGGCTCGGAGGTTAATGTCTCTCACAGATAAGGATATCACTTGGACTCTCAGAGGTTTGGATGAGGTAGCTGTTATCGACCGTTGCGGAGAATACCCTAATGTCCCGTTGATTGGTATCCAAGGAGGAATCTCTTACAATCCGTGTTTAGCTCTCCGTCAGTTTGGAAGAGCCAGAGGAGATGGGCCTCATGAGATGCTGGTTCCTCACTTCCATTTTGAGTTTCAGGCAGACAGTGACAAACTACGCCAGGGATTCATTAGAGCTTGGGACAGAATTCACAAAGCTGACCCACATGAGTTAGGACCAAAGACTTCTCTGCCATTGAAGCCCTATTGCAAATGGGTCCGCATCCGTGCTCAGGAGTTAGGTATGCCCTACGAAGCTGTTAGACCTCTCATTCTTGAGTCTCCTGTTGAAGATGGGATGCCTCCAACTGTCCTCCCTCCTCAGATACCTACTGATTTTGACACCATGAAGAGATCTTGGGCACAGCTAAAGGAAGAACGGGATTTCTATCGGGAGAAGTTCAACGAGCAGGAAAGGAAGATCCAAAGGCTGACTAAGCAATTGGAGGAAGAACGGGTCCTGAACAACTACATCAGCACTGAAAAGAGGAGGCCATGGGAGCATTGAGGAGCTTTGGATGTTTCCTTTTATAGTTTATTTCCTTTCCAGTATTTTTTCATTCCTGTAATGCCTAAGGGCAAATTGTTGAACAATTGAAAACTTTAATCTAATGAAGTGTGTTTCCCTTTTTGTCTACAAAGTTGAATCTTGTTTGTCTTTGAAAACATAAAACATACGCATTCCATTACACCATATGCATAGCAGGTACCCTATTTCACAGGTTGCTTAATCTCCTTCGCTGTTTATTTTGCACAGTCATCATGAATCCAGAGTCCTCCAGTGAGCAAGCAATCAAGGCCCTTCAGGCCCAAAGTGCACAGTTTCAAGAGATGGTCCTAAGCCTAGCCCAAGGTCAGCAAGAGTTGAAGACTCTACTCCTGAAGAAGAAGAAGAAAAAGAGGACTGCATTGTTCAACACCGGACGCAGATTTGGGAACACACTCCACAATGAAGCTGATCCAACCACTTCTTCTGCTGAGAAAAATAGTCCCCAAGGGGGAGGAGCTCCTAGTCCCGCAGTCTCCGACAACGAGACGGACTATAACGATGAACAATACCCACCTGCTGCTGACAGATACAAACAATTGGAGGACCGCTTGAGCGCTATGGAAATTCAGAACGTGCCGGGACTGGATTTCGGAGATTTGGGATTATCTTCTGGAGTAGTAATTCCACACAAGTTTAAGGCGCCTGCCTTCGCCAAGTATGATGGGGTCTCCTGCCCAAAGCTGCATCTGAGGTCGTATGTAAGGAAAATCCAACCTTACACGGCGGATAAGAACCTCTGGATTCACTTCTTCCAAGATAGCCTCTCGGGGTCACAACTTGAATGGTTCTACCAATTGGACGGAGCTAGCATCCGGCACTGGGAAGATTTGGCAACTGCATTCTACAGACAATACCAATACAATTCTGATCTCGCTCCTACGCGTACCCAACTTCAGGGTATGTCTCTAGGGACGGGTGAAGGGTTCAAAGAGTACGCTCAAAAATGGAGAGATTTGGCTGGCAGGGTGCAGCCTCCATTAACTGATCGAGAGCTGGTTGATATGTTCCTTGGGACGTTGTCTGGTCCGTTTTTCAATCATTTGGTTGGTAACTCCTCCGCTGGATTTACAGATTTGATATTAACAGGAGAAAGAATTGAAGCTGGCATCAGGTCAGGCAAGATACAGAAGGCTGCCTCTACAAGTGCTGAGAAGAGGCCATTTAAGAAAGAAGCAAGCGCCGTCTATGGCCCTAGAAGACAAGTCAAGCCCGAAAGTCGCCAAGCCGTCAATGCTTTGGTCATCTCCAAACCTGTTGCTGCTCCTCAGCAATACAATCAACAAAGAAGTGAAAGGCCCAAGAGGCAGTATACCCGATTGAGTATGACATTATCTCAAATTTTACCCCAACTGTTATCCACCAACCTAGTGACCCTCAAAGAAGCTCCTAAGGTCGTCAACACTGCGTCTCCTAAGTACAATCCAAATGCCCGGTGTGCTTATCATTCTGATAGTCCCGGGCATACTACTGATGATTGCTGGGCTTTGAGAAACAAAGTGCAAGATCTGATCGACGCGAAAGAAATTCAGTTTGAAGCGCCGGAAAGACCAAATGTTGTAACGGCTCCTATGCCCCAGCATAGGGTAAATGCCATTGAGGAAGAAGTGTACGCTGTTTCGATAGATGAAGTTGTTACCCCTTTGAAGACTGTTAAGAAGAACCTACTGCGGGCCGGTTTATTTCCGGGTTGCGGCGAAGGTTGCCCATTCTGTGCTATTTCCCTATCTGATTGTCCCTTGCTAAGGTTAGGCATCCAAGGCCTAATGGATAGCAAGGAGATTCTATTCAAAAAGACTGTTGTTCAATTGGTTCCGATGAAAGAAGTTTCCGTGATTACCATCTTCAAAAATCCAATCAAGGCTCCCCCAAAGAAGCCTATTCAAATCTTGACAGTCGCGCCTGTGATCATTACTGTTCCAGGACCCCTCTCCTACGTGTCTGATAAAGCTGTCCCCTGGCATTATGGGGCAGACGTATATGTAAATGGAATCAAGCAAGAATTTGATGCTAGTGCCAGTATCTGCGATATCACCGGTCCAGCTAAAGTCACCCGCAGTGGCAGGCTCTTCTCGCCTGACATTGCGCCGCCCGCTATTCGAAAACCCCTCCTCATAAAACCTGCAAGTTTACCAAGTCCTGTTGCTGATCAAATTGTGTCCCCTGCTGCCGAGTCATCAAATGCTCGGGGCAAAGGGATTGAAGAAGAGCCTGCCCGGATGGAGGCACCAATACCCGTAAATGTTGAGGCCTCCCGACAAGAAATGGAGGAGATTCTGAAAATAATAAAGAAAAGTGATTTTAATGTTGTCGAGCAGTTGGGGCATACACCCTCCAAGATCTCCCTGCTCTCCCTATTGCTATGCTCCGAGGCTCATGCTAAGGCCTTAATCTCATTTCTCAAGACGGCCCACGTGCCGCAGGAGACGTCTGCAGTTCAGTTCACTGACTGCATAGCAAATCTGACGGCGGACAACGGCTTGGGCTTTTCAGATGCTGACCTGACCGCAAAAGGGAGAGACCACAATGATGCCCTGCATGTCTCTATTGAATGCAGGGGCACTACTCTGGCACATGTATTGGTGGACACTGGTTCTTCCTTGAATGTTCTTCCGAAAAAGGCTTTAGATCGTCTGGATTATGAGGGCCTGGAGTTGAAACCCAGCAATATCATCGTCAGGGCCTTTGACGGTTCCAAAAGGATGGTTCATGGAGAGGTTAACATCCCTATTCGTGTGGGCTCTCAAGTGTTTGACTCTACCTTTTACGTGATGGATATACGTCCATCATACTCTTGTTTGTTGGGTCGACCTTGGATCCATAAAGCTGGGGCAGTGACCTCCACCTTGCACCAAAAGCTGAAGTATCCCGTCAGAGGGAAGATCGTCACTGTGCAAGGAGAAGAGGAGTATATGGTGAGCCATTTGAATTCCTTCAGGTACATCGAGATGGACGGAGAGTTCATTGAAACCCCCTTCCAACATTTCGAGGAGGTGCATCCAATTTCAGCAGCTGCAGAGACAATGGCCGAAGAGAATGATTCCTTGAAGATGGCTTCCCTAAGGGATGCCCGGGCTGTGGTTCAGAAAGGCAATTGTGCACACTGGGGTCAGCTTCCTGACTTCACTCAGAAGAACGACAAGTTTGGGCTAGGCTTTACTGCAGAGGCTCAGAAGGCGGTGCGCAAAGAGAAGATCGGAAAGGCTCCGGTGTTTATTTCCAGCTCAAGGGTGAATGTTATTGAGGAGGATGTGGAGGAAGCTGAGTTTGACAGTTGGATCTACCCGACTACCAGCAACGGACCAAGCAACTGGACGGCAAAGGATTTTACCCCTATCACATTTGTCACGCAGTAATTGATTTCTTTTGATTTCCAATTTGTAACAAACAATATGTTAAAACTCTGTTGGCTCGGTGTCCTACCCGGGGCATCGTAGTTCCATTTGTGAGGGCTTTTTGTATGACATTTTCATATATCATCAATCAAAACATTGGACGTTTGTTGCATTTCAAATCTTTTTGCTCTTTTCCTTTTTGTGTTATATATATTGCAAAACAGCTGTATTTACACACACTCACTTATACAGGTTTCAATCCACTCTGGATCTCACTGGTAACAGCTCTGCTACCGCCAGTTATGACTTCGAAAATCCGATCAACTTGGCCGAAGACGAAGGTGAAGATGATTGCGAAGTGCCTGGTGAACTCGCAAGACTGCTACTACAGGAAGAGAGGGCTATTCAACCACATGAAGAGCCTGTGGAGACAATTAACCTGGGTACTGAGACAGAAAGGAAAGAGGTCAAGATTGGTGCCAATCTAGAGCTCAGCGTGAAGCAACGATTGATCCAGATGCTACAAGACTACATGGAGATTTTTGCTTGGTCCTATGAGGATATGCCTGGTTTGGACGCCGACATTGTAGTTCACCATCTGCCAACCAAGGAAGATTGCCCTCCAGTAAAGCAAAAAGTTCGACGGATGCGTCCAGAGATGTCTGAGAAGATTAAAGCCGAGGTGATGAAACAGTTTGATGCGGGTTTCCTTGCAGTAACTTCTTACCCTCAGTGGGTTGCCAATGTTGTGCCAGTGCCGAAGAAAGACGGTAAAGTCAGAATGTGTGTCGACTACAGGGATCTGAACAGGGCCAGCCCCAAGGATGATTTCCCCCTACCTCACATCGATGTCCTTGTTGATAATACAGCTCAACACAAGGTGTTCTCCTTCATGGATGGCTTCTCAGGGTATAATCAGATCAAGATGGCTCCTGAAGATATGGAGAAGACTACATTTGTAACTCAGTGGGGGACCTTCTGTTATAAGGTCATGCCATTCGGATTGAAAAATGCTGGGGCAACCTATCAGCGTGCCATGGTTGCTTTATTTCATGATATGATCCATCATGAGATTGAAGTATACGTTGATGACATGATTGCAAGGTCTCAAACTGAGGAGGAGCACCTTGATCATCTGAGGAAGTTGTTTGACCGACTCAAGTTGTACAAGCTGAGATTGAATCCCAACAAATGCACCTTCGGGGTGAGGTCCGGAAAATTGCTAGGTTTCATTGTAAGTGATAAAGGTATTCAGGTGGACCCTGCCAAGGTAAAAGCCATACAAGAGATGCCGACTCCAAAAACAGAGAAAGAAGTCAGAGGTTTCCTAGGACGACTGAATTACATTGCCCGATTCATCTCACATCTGACTGCTACTTGTGAGCCAATCTTCAAATTACTGAAGAAAGATCAAGTGGTACGTTGGAATGATGAATGTCAGGCCGCCTTTGAAAGAATAAAGGAATATCTCCAAGAGCCACCTATTCTTATGCCACCAGTGGAAGGAAGACCTCTGATACTATACTTGACGGTACTCGATAATTCAATGGGGTGTGTGATGGGGCAGCATGACGAGTCTGGCCGAAAAGAGCACGCTATTTATTACTTGAGCAAAAAGTTTACCGACTGTGAGTCTCGTTACTCACTGCTTGAGAAAACTTGTTGCGCTCTTGTATGGGCTGCTCGCCGGCTGAGACAGTATATGCTGACTCACACTACTTTATTGATTTCAAAGATGGATCCCATCAAATACATATTTGAAAAGCCCGCTCTGTCTGGGAGAATAGCAAGATGGCAAATGATCTTAACAGAATATGACATCCAGTATACAACTCAGAAAGCAATTAAGGGAAGTGTACTGGCTGATCATTTGGCACACCAACCTGTGGACGATTACCAATCGTTGAACTTTGATTTTCCGGACGAAGACATCATGGTGGTAACTGACTGTGAAGTACCTGGACCGGATGAAGGACCTGAGGAAGGATCCCGATGGTCTATGCATTTTGACGGAGCCTCCAATGCTTTGGGTAACGGCGTCGGCGCTGTAATCATATCTCCCAAGGGGACTCATACTCCACTCACCGCCCGATTATGTTTCAGCTGCACCAACAACATGGCAGAATATGAGGCATGTATCATGGGTTTACAAGCTGCGATCGATTTGAGGATCAAGTTTCTAAGTGTCTTCGGAGATTCCGCTCTCGTGATCAATCAGATCAAAGGCGAGTGGGATACGAAACACCCGAATCTCATTCCTTACAAGGAGTATGTGTCGACCTTGCTCCCTCACTTTGAAGAGATAACTTTTGAGCATTTCCCCAGAGAGGAGAATCAGCTAGCGGACGCACTAGCCACGATGTCTTCAATGTTCAAAGTTAAATGGGACAATGAGGCCCCCCGAATCATAATCTGGAAGTTGGATGAACCGGCATACTGCTGCGAGCTCGAGGCTGAAAAGGTGACTGAAAAACCCTGGTATCATGAGGTGAAGAGGTACTTGGAAGCTCAGGAATACCCTGAAGGTGCGTCTGTCAATGATAAGAAGTTCATGAGGAGGTTTGCTGCAAAATTCTTCCTCAGCAACGGCATTCTCTACAAGCGGAATCATGATTCAACTCTGCTGCGTTGTGTGGATAAGGCTGAAGCTGAGAAAATCATGATGGAACTGCATGAAGGTACATTTGGAACCCATTCCAGTGGACACACCATGGCTAAGAAAATCCTTCGGGCAGGATATTTCTGGTCCACAATGGAAGCCGATTGTTACCAGCACTCCCGAACTTGTCATAAATGCCAGATCTATGCTGACAAGGTGCATATCCCTCCAGTTCCTTTGAATGTCCTAACGGCACCTTGGCCTTTCGCAATGTGGGGCATCGATATGATCGGTGAGATCCAACCAACGGCATCCAATGGGCATCGCTTCATCTTGGTGGCGATCGATTACTTCACGAAATGGGTCGAGGCAGCTTCCTATGCCACAGTAACCAAGAGTGTCGTGGCGCGTTTCATCCGGCATAATCTGATCTGTCGGTACGGAGTCCCGGAAAGAATCATTACGGACAACGGTACCAATCTCAATAACAAAATGATCACTGAACTCTGTGAACAATTCAAGATACAGCACCACAATTCTTCTCCCTACCGGCCGAAGATGAATGGGGCTGTAGAGGCGGCCAATAAAAATATCAAGAAAATTGTGCAGAAGATGACAGTGACCTATAAAGATTGGCACGAGATGTTACCGTTCGCTCTTCATGGGTACCGCACCTCAGCAAGGACATCAACTGGGGCAACTCCTTTCTCCTTGGTCTATGGCATGGAGGCAGTCTTGCCGATCGAAATCCAGATACCCTCTCTCCGGATAATGAAGGATGCAGACTTGAATGAAGATGATTGGATCCAGACTCGACTTGATCAATTAAATCTGATTGACGAAAAGAGGCTCACTGCTATCTGTCATGGTCAGACGTATCAAAAACGGATGATCAAGGCATTTAACAAGAAAGTCAGACCGCAAGAGTATCAAGTTGGGGACCTGGTAATCAAACGCATCATCCTTCCTCAAAGTGATCCCCGGGGCAAATGGACCCCTACATACGAAGGGCCATTTGTGGTTAAGCATGTGTTCTCAGGAGGAGCCATGATCCTAACCACCATGGACGGTGACGACCTTCCTCACCCCGCCAATGCAGACATAGTGAAAAAATACTACGCATAAATAAAAGACCCGCTAGGTTGACATACCTAGGCAAAAATAAGGGCTTCCCGGCGAACCAAAAGGGTTCGGGCAAAAATAAGGGATGAAATGAATAAAAATCTGTACACCCGGCAAGTCGAAAACCTGAAAGGGCGGCTTGGGCAAAAATGGGTATCCCGGTGGACTGAAAACCCGAAAGGGCGGTCCAGGCAAAAGTTAGGGATAAAAGCGTAACACTATGTCTCATTGGATCACTTCGCATCCGGAATTCGGCATCAACTATCTGGCCCCAAATTTCGGCATTGACCAATCAGCTTCATCTTCAGATTAGGCAGTAAGGCGATGAGACGTTCGAAAACATAAAGGCGATAGCAGAGTTGGAACCCAGTGGGATTGTTCACATAGCTGTTTTGTTTTCTTTTTCAAAATGTAAACTCTATACTATTTGGCGATGTCCTCTTACTAGGATGTCAGTCTCTTGTACAAAAAACGCCTATTCACAGGCAAAAGTTTAAATCAATACAAATTCACTTGTTCATACAAATTACCATTGTTTTCCCCTTTTTCTGTTTTTGTCTTGCGAAGAACGTCCAATGTTCATTTTTTGATATATGCATTTGACATTGAATTGCTGATTCATAAATATTCGCATATGAAACAAGAGATTAATTACCGGTGACATCAAAGACAGGGGCAATGTGGGGTTGTCTATTGCAGTCTGGTTGTTTTGTCCGCCAAGGCACCAAGGTAGGTTCAACTGAAAAATGTGGCCAGATCATCTTAACTCCCCGCAGAGTAAAACAAGGTTCAGCAACACTTTCCCCAAGCAGGAGTCGATTCCCCGTCGATCCTGAAAAAGGCACAACATTCCCCGGCAGGTCTTAAAAGCTCATCCCCAGTAGATTCTGCGAGCTTATCCCCGGCGAAGTACGAACGTCTCTCCCGAATTTTATTTAGAGTTATTTCCTCACAAGGACTTATAACTGGGTTATCCTCAGCTAAAAGCCACGGAAGACCGTTCTCGGCAAAAGTTCCTTCAACCCCCAGCGAAGTCTATCTTTAGTATTCCCAAGCAGAGTTTATCTTTGGAGTTCCCCAGCGGAGTTTACCATCATTATCTTCAGCAGAATCCATCGTTAGAGTCCTCAGCAGGCCTCTCATCAGAACTTCGGCCAAGCATCTCTTCCACAGAGCAGCTTCCTGGCCGTTCGTCAAGGATTTATCTTCCTAAAGATGAAATTACATTCATAAACATTTCATATTTGCATACATCTTGCTTACCTACATGATGAAACGCATACAACATTTCATGTTGAACATCGTGATATCATGCACATCATACATCATGACATTGCATACAACTTACGTTTTTGCCTTTTCAGGAAAAAGACAATCTCAAAAACGACTACATTCAACTGTCACAATTCCAGATTCGATACCTGTATCTAGCCAGGGCACATCTGAGAGTGATCAGTTTCCAGACTCGATTCCTGTATCTAGCCAGGGCACGTCTGAAGAGTTCGAAGATTCGATTCCTGTATCCAGCCAGGGCACATCTGAGAGTGATCAGTTTCCAGACTCGATTCCTGTATCTAGCCGGGGCATGTCTGAAGAGTTCGAAGAATTCGATTCCTGTATCCAGCCAGGGCACATCTATCAACTACAACGTCTCCAGATTCGATTCCTGTATCCAGCCAGGGCATATCTGTTGACCACGTTTCCAGACTCGATTCCTGTATCTAGCCAGGGCACGTCTGAAGAGTTCGAAGATTCGATTCCTGTATCCAGCCAGGGCACATCAATTAAGCGACTATTTCCAGATTCGATTCCTGTATCCAGCCAGGGCACATCTGTGAGCAACCGATTGTAGATTCAATACATGTATCTAGCCAGGGCATATCTGCATAAGGTGACTGAAGATCAAACACCTGTAACAGGCCAGGAAAACATCTGTCTTTCTTAAATACACAAGTTCTCGCTAAGGAATCTCTTATGCGATCAACACTTCCAAATGGCATCTATAAGCCCATTCCCGACAAAGTTCTGTCACTTCTCCAGATGGCATCTATAAAGCCCATCTCCCTATCCACCATCTCTCCAAATGGCATCTATAAGCCCATTCCCGACACCACATTGATGAGACTCCAGCATGCGAGTGCAAATTTCCGGGCACTCTAGTGTCCAATCTCCTTTTACCCTCGAGTCACGAAAGGCAAACTTGCCAATCTAACTCTTCAGGTCCAAGAAGATTGAACAGGGGCAACTGTTGTACCCCAAAATTTGCCCTCCCATTTCCTCAACATTTTCTCATCACAAGACCTTTTGAAGATCAAGATCCAATTAGGGTTTCCTCTGCTCAAGGCTTCTCCTTGCACTGTGGACTCAAATTAGGGTTTGTGTTTGCCTAAGGATGCTTTGACCTAAAATGCCTAAGATGACTTTCATGCTTCATGTTGGACTCCCAAGTTTACCTATACCAAGTTTCAAGTCTTGACTCCAAGTTTTACCCAGTCAATTGGACAGTTAACCTAGAAATCAGCTGTATTGGGGAAAAAGTCAACTGTGGCCAATTGACAGTCAAACCTCATGAAATTTGATCCACATCAACATTATGAACTCACATGGACCATTTGATCAAGTTTGAATCACAATTCCACAAGAAATTTGATCAGATCACCAAAAGGGCAAAATGGTCATTTTTAGGGTTTTGACTGCACAAAGGCAATTTTTGACTGTTTGACCTAGCCAATGACAAACCAAGCTCCCACATGGACTCAAGGACCCCATGGAATTATCTTGACATGTTCATCAAGCTCAAAAGATCCCAAGTACACAAGATTGACAGTTGAATTTCCCAATCAATTGATCAATTTTGACTGTATACTGAAAAGTCAAACTTTGACTTTTTGGTCAAAATCAAGAGTCAAGATTCATTTTTCATCAAAACATTTCAAATCATGAAACTTATTCACCAAGAAATCTCAAAATGCAAATTAGGGTTAGAAAATGGAATTTTTCATAACTTAGAATTTTTCTAAGTTATGGAAAACCCTAATTTTTTCCCAACTTTACCCCATCTTTTCACCATGATCCATTTGGATTCAAACAAAAGTCAAAACATGAAAGTTGTAGCTTGTTGCATAATCTACAACTTTGATTCACAAAGTTTTCTCATTTGAAGCTTGTATCTCAAGTTATGATTTTTTGAATAAGGGCACTAAACCATCTTTTAACTTAGTGAAATTTGACCTATTTTGACAAGGTTTTCTACCCTACTTCAAGGCCACTTTTCATACCCTTCCACTTGGCATTTTGATTTGCATTTCAAATATGGATTGTAGTACACATTCCAAGCTTTCCAAAATGTCAAAGAACTCATCAAACAACCTCATAACTTGAGAGATTCGAATTTCACAAGTTGGCAAAAATTCACTTTTGTTCTTCATCAAAGCATGTTCATAAACTTGGCAAATTTGAACTCAGCATAGTTTGTGCTACTTTGCAGGTCCTTAAACCACATTACACTCCTTAATTTAATGCTTGTTCATTGTGTCTAAGTGTTGTTCCATGAATTCAAGCATTATACACAAGATTGATCCATTTTTGGATAAAGTGAACTTTCCATTTTTACAAAAGTTTGCTTTATGTCAATTGGTAAATCAAACAAGTACATAGAAGATCTGCTTAGCACAAGATTATGGGCATAACACACTGATCAAGAGGTGTTGATGCAGCACATTAGGGGGTCCTATACTGACCTAGAACACCAATTTGCTTTTGTTGCTTAGAAAAGAAGAAAAGTCCATAACTTGTGACAACTTGAATCTCAGCTTACAAACACAACACAAAAGATATCAAACACATTCAAGATCACCCAACCAAGCTTTTGCACGATCCTTTTGCCTTTCAAACACCCTCCATCTCAGAAACACCACAAAACTTCTCAAACAGAGCAGGCCCTGCAGATTGAGTGCTATCTCTCAATCCCTTCGAGCATTTTGATCAAAACCTGTTCCTATACCTTCCTTATAACCTATGCAAACTATCCAGAAGCTAAGGCACGATCTGTAGTTGCTCTAACCACTCCCACCATTTTCACATCTTTGACTTGCAGGTGAAGTTCTACAGCTTGATACAAGAAGGTTCAAGGCAAAGTAAGCATTGAAAAAGCATCCCTGGACCTCAAGAAAGCTTCTCCAATCATTACATTGCACTGAAAGTCTCTCATTCTCCACATAGAAGTTCAGCTGCACAGGTAAAAGTTTGAATTCGTATCTCTTTTATTATGCATCTTTAGTCTTAAGTTTGTGAAGAAACAAGGTCCTACTCATAGCCCTGAACATGTACATAGCTTTAGTTTTCATTTCTTTTATCTGAGTAGAGAGAATTTGAGCTCTGAAAATGGTAGAAAAACTAGGTCAGAAAAGAGGGGGAGAGAAATTCTCCCTCATCTTAGAGAGATAGGACATGTTCTTTATATGGTTGAAACCGTCTCTTAATGCTCTACACTTTTCATGTTATGAGTTTTGCTTGAAAGTCCAGGAATCCAGAGATAAAAAACGCGTGTTTTAGCTTGAAGAAGGTTGTACAGAGGTTGAAGAAGGAGTGGTCTGGGCTGGGCCTGGATTTGTTTTCTTTTCACACCCCATTTTCATGTTTACACCCCCCTGAGCCCATTTGCTCATTTTTTAACATTTTTGACTTTTTCTTTTTTGGCTGACTTTGTTTATTTTTTCTCATGTCATTTAAAAATTAAAAATATTTTTTCCATCATTTTTTGCATTTATTGCATATTTATTTGTTTATTTTCTTAGTTTATACATAAACATATATATTTGATTATTAGAATAAATGTAAAAATAATGTAAATACACTTTTTATTTTTATTTACTTTCTGAAAATATTTCACACAAAAAAACAAAAAAAAATACTCTTTTATTTATTTTATTAAAATATTAAATAAATATTTATTTTTGTATAATACATATTTAGGGTTTAATATAAATATATATATATGATTATTAATATATTTAAGACAAAATATAAAAATATTTTATTTTTCATTTTATTTAATATTTGATACAAAAAATACCTTTTTCACAATACACTTCATTTTATTTTATTTTTATAAATAATAAATAAATAGTAGAATTAAATTAGATAATAATACCTTTTATTTAAAAATTAGGGTTTTTTACCCTAAGTTCAAAATACTCAAAAATAAATACATTTTATTTTCTTTTCCCTTTTACATAAATAATATTTTCTCATACACATAAAAACTTCCTTTTTGCATTTCACATATATATTTAATTTACATTTAATTATGCATTGCAAATATCCAATTAATGTAATAATTTAGATTTAAATTCTTGTCAATATCCCCATTTGAACATTTGTACCCCCCTTCCCATATTTGGTTTTGTAATAGCTTAGTAATTTTAATTTCGCACTTTATTGCTTTCTAATAATAACATGTTAGAATTAGGGTTTGTATGCGAAAAACGATAAAAAATAGTTTGACCTAATATAAGATAAACAAGCATGAAAATGGACACACAAATCACACTTGCACCCCCTAGGGTATTCCACTTGTTGCCTTCAAATAAATGGGCCATATTGTATGTTGAACATCTTTGGGCAAAGCAAACAGTTTGAATGATCATAGTCCCTCGATAAAACTTTTCAAAACAAACAAAACAAATGATCAAGTCCCTTAAAGAAATTGCCCAAAGACATTTAACGTCGTTACAATTATGGTCTAAACGATGACCCGCGCTTGTCCCTCTCACATCCTAACACAAGGTTGCCCACCAAATACAATGGTGGTGCAAACTTGTTAAAAGGGTTAAAGTATAGCAATAATCTTTTGAGAAATTTAGGAGTAGATAACCTCTTAGTTACTTGAATCAACTTGCAAAACAAAACACTTGCCTAATTTCAAAAACCACACACCACTCCACTTTCAAAACAATTTTCAAAAACAAAATGAAAACTTTTTCAAAAGACATACATCTTTGTATACATCCCCACATGGATCATTACAAAGGTTGCCACCACATTGGCCTCTTTTCAAAAACATTTTCAAAACCCACACACTCAAGCACCATTTAAAACAATTGAAAACAAAAGGCAAGTGATCTAAGCAAGTAACTAAGAGCCCATGGATAACCATGGATAGAAAGGGTGCTAATACCTTCCCTTTCTATAATCTACTCCCCGAACCCAAGAAAACATCTCAAAAGGTTTTTGCTGTGCTTTTTAACCTTTCCTTAGGATAAAATAAAAAGTCGGTGGCGACTCTTGCTAACCGCAACATTTGCGAATACGAACGCAAACCTCAAGTCAGTTCTCCCACCGTATCACAGAACTGGCGACTCTGCTGGGGAGAACTTTTAAAAGTGGAGTAACCTTAGGGCTTAGATCACTTTTGTTTTCAATTGCTTGCTTTGTTTGCTTTTATATTTGTGGGCTTTGCATCGGAGTTCATAGATCCTAACCCGGATCTGGGAAATACCCTTTTTAGGTAGCATAATCTGTGAGGGACCTGTCCGGCGTAGACCGACATGGGTGAAGCAGTGGCTACGTTGGTGTGGCATCTTAGTCTGCACCTATATCCCTTGTGTTGTAACGGGGAGAATATAGGTCTTCTAAGGAGTCATTAAACACCAACCAACCTTAGAACCCTAAATTGACCAACTTGGCTATTAGGACAGTAGCAGTATGCTACACTCATTGAGACTAAACTCTCGAGATGGTTCTGGCCGCGAGAAAAGATTGCGATGCTGGAGTTATGACCGATTGAGGGTAGCCAATGATTTGAGATCCTCTAGAACCCGGTTACTTTTGATAGGACAGGTTTTAACCAACGAAACCAAAAGAGGGTAATACCTGAAACTCATGCTGGCCTGAAACCTAAGGGTATCTTGTGTGACTTGTGTGCCTTACCTGTCTATGTGAATATTTGTGGTGTGTTTCATCATAGCATCATTCCATCATACCATTGCATGCATCCTGTGTAAAAGGCTAACCCATTTCAAAGACAAAAAGGTTTCACCTTTGCTCTGTTTTGCAGGACATTATGATGCCCGTGCGTAGAAATACTGTCCGGCTCAACTTTGTTCAACCACCAGTTTTACTCAAAGATCTGGTTGAAAGGATTCCAAACACTACCTCCTTCATCAACAGACATGGTTCCCTCCTTGGCTTGATCACTGCAAAATGGGACCAACAATTGATAAGTGTTCTGACCCAGTTTTATGACCCTCTGCATCACTGTTTCACCTTCCAAGACTTCCAGCTGGTTCCTACCCTGGAAGAATTTTCTTATTTGCTTGGGATTCCTGTCTTGGAACAAACTCCTTTCACTGGTTTGGAAAAGACTCCTAGGCCTGAAGAGATTGCTGCAATTCTCCCCTTGACCAAAGAAGAGGTGTTGTCCAATTGGGAAACTAGAAATGGGATCAAGGGCTTCTTGGTCAAATTTTTGGTTGGCAAGCTTATCCCCAGTAAATTCTGGAAGCTTCCCCTCGCAGAGCACGAACGCGTCGTCCGGCTTGATTTAAAGAGTTATTTCCTTAACAGGATATAACTGGGTTATCCTCAGCCCAAAAGCCACGGAAAGAGCGTCGTCGACAAAGCCCCCCTATCCCCAGCGAAGTCTATCAACACTTCCAGCACAACAAGGGTATCCTCAGCAAACTATCAACATTCAGCAAAGCATCTCTATCCCCACAGAGTATTGCTTCCCAGCATGGTCGTTAGGGTATCTTTTCTCCCTGCAGAATCTTCCATTTGCCAAGTTTATTCCGCAACGGAGTCATCTTCTCCTACCGGTATACTACCAACTATCAACCCCAGCGGAAGCAAAAGCTATTCTTCCACATCAGCCCAGGATGCGACTTCCCGGCACCCGTCAAGGATTTATTTTCCTACGACGAAAATATACATTCATAAACATCATATCCTCATACATTATAGCATGCATACGCATCATACTACACGAATCTCACTAATTTTGAAGACATACAGTTCATGCATCATGACTTTGCATACAATTATGTTTTGCCTTTTCAGGAAAGAGATCAATACAAATGACTACTATCAAACTATCGCAATTCTGTCTAGATATAGTTTCAGATATGATCCAGATATGGTGACGTTCTGATGCTGCTTCCAGATTTCCTTCCAGATATAGTTTCGGATGTAAACCAGATATGGTGACGTTCTGATGCTGCTTCCAGATTTCCTTCCAGATATAGTTTCAGATGTAAACCAGATATGGTGACGTTCTGATACTGCTTCCAGCATTCCTTTTTTAAGATGTTTCCCTCTCCGACGATGAGTGTGAGGTGATATTCTCCTTATGGTCCCCTCTCCGACGATGAGTGTGAGGTGGTAATTCCTTTTTTAAGATGTTTCCCTCTCCGACGATGAGTGTGAGGTGATATTCTCCTTATGGTCCCCTCTCCGACGATGAGTGTGAGGTGGTAATTCCTTTTTTAAGATGTTTCCCTCTCCGACGATGAGTGTGAGGTGATATTCTCCTTATGGTCCCCTCTCCGACGATGAGTGTGAGGTGGTAATTCCTTTTTTAAGATGTTTCCCTCTCCGACGATGAGTGTGAGGTGATATTCTCCTTATGGTCCCCTCTCCGACGATGAGTGTGAGGTGGTAATTCCTTTTTTAAGATGTTTCCCTCTCCGACGATGAGTGTGAGGTGATATTCTCCTTATGGTCCCCTCTCCGACGATGAGTGTGAGGTGGTAATTCCTTTTTAAGATGTTTCCCTCTCCGACGATGAGTGTGAGGTGATATTCTCCTTATGGTCCCCTCTCCGACGATGAGTGTGAGGTGGTAATTCCTTTTTTAAGATGTTTCCCTCTCCGACGATGAGTGTGAGGTGATATTCTCCTTATGGTCCCCTCTCTGACGATGAGTGTGAGGTGGTAATTCCTTTTTTAAGATGTTTCCCTCTCCGACGATGAGTGTGAGGTGATATTCTCCTTATGGTCCCCTCTCCGACGATGAGTGTGAGGTGGTAATTCCTTTTTTAAGATGTTTCCCTCTCCGACGATGAGTGTGAGGTGATATTCTCCTTATGGTCCCCTCTCCGACGATGAGTGTGAGGTGGTAATTCCTTTTTTAAGATGTTTCCCTCTCCGACGATGAGTGTGAGGTGATAGTCTCTTATGGTCCCCTCTCCGACAAGTGCGTGAGGTGGTAATTCCTTCTTCAGATGTTTCCCTCTCCGACGATGAGTGTGAGGTGATAGTCTCCCATGGTTCCCTCTCCGACGGTGTGTGAGGTAGTAAGTCCTTTTCAGATGGTTCCCTCTCCGACGATGAGTGTGAGGTGATAGTCTCTTATGTTTCCCTCTCCGACGGTGTGTGAGGTGACAATTCCTTTTCCTATGATTCCCTCTCCGACGGCGAGTGAGGTGAGTCCCTTTCAGCTTATAATGGCCTATGGTTCTCTTCCCGATACTGCAAAGATGGTAATTCCCGCCAAGTTTTTTTTTCTCAACGAGCGTTGTTGAAGTTAAAATCACCCAAGGTCCTCTTACCATTCATGCTAAGGCAGTAACCATACTTGGTTCATTCATCAGCGTTTGAAGCTCCGGACTCAGCTCCTGTAACCAGTCAGGACACATCTATACCAAGCATCTAAAATCAGCTCCTGCAACGTGTCAGGTACTCATTTTTCTTTTGCAGGTAAGCAGGCTCTCGCTAAGGAATCTCTTACGCAATCAGCATCCAGATGGCATCTATAAGCCCATCACCCTATCCATCAATCTCTAAATGGCATCAATAAGCCCATTCCCCCATCACTGCTACTATGTGAGCGCAAATTTCTGGGCACTTTAGTGTTCAATAATCTTCTACCCTCGGATTACGAAAGGCACGTCAGCCAATCTGCATCCTCAGGTCTAAGAAGATTGAACAGGGGCAACTGTTGCACCCCAAAATTTGCCCTCCCATATTCTCCAAGATTTGTCAAGTCAAGGTCACAAAAGTCCCCAAGGGTTGTGCAGTTCAACTGTCTCCTATACAGTCAAAACTAGGGTTTGGGTTCTGATCAAGAAAATGAAGTTTTCAAAGGCCCAATCAAGTCTCATGTGCCTACAAAGATGTTCAAGTATCTTCATATCGAATTTCAAGGCATTCAGCTCAAAATTGCACAGTCAAAACCCTAGATTGCACTACAGTCAACTGTAGGGGCAAAATGGTCATTTGACAGTCAAAAGTTCAAATTTTTGGTCAACACATCATTTTGAAGCCACAAACATCATTTGATCAATGCTTGATCATGATTCTCAAAATTTGGCTCAGAGATCATCAAAGATGCAAAAGTTGCTATATTTGGACAGCTGAAAAAGTCAACTGAAATTGACCAGGGCATAACTTTCACATGGATTATCAGAAAAATTCCATCCAAAGCTCATTTTTAAGAGAAAGACATTTCCTACAACTCATCTTCATACTTCAAGTCCAAGAAATGCTCTCACAAAAAGTTATCAATTTCAACATTACAGGTCATTTTCAAAAGTCAACAAAAAGGGACTTTAAGTCAAAGGCCATAACTTGAGATTGGTAAATCAAAATGACATGGGACCAAAGGCATTGGTTAGAGGACTCAAAGACCTTTCCAAAATGTCCAAGAATATGTGAAAAGCTTAAAAATTGAGCAAGTTATGCCTTGTGGAAGTTGGGAAATTTTTGGGAATTTTGAAAAGTCAACATTGATGCAAATGATCCAAAAATGCTAATGGGCCCATTTTTCTTCCAAATTTCTTCATGACAAGCCTATGCACGACCATTAGGCCCAAAAGGAAGTTTTTCTCCATTTTTATTTATTTATTTGGATTATTTATCATTTATAATTCATTTAATTAAATAAAATGCATAAAAAAATACAAACCTAATGAAAACAAATCTTTTTATGCAGGTTTGGACTCAATATGTCGTGTAAATACAAAAGGGGAAAGATTTGAAGCTGATTGGCATGATTGAGAGCAAAATGCACATGGAAAAGATTTGAAAAAATCTTAGGAAAATCAAATATTGAAAACTATCAATGCCATGGATTTGTTCCACTTTTGTTAACCTAAATGCTTCCATACAAGTACTAGAACATAACCCTAAGGCCGGAAGACTGGAAGCTGCGCAAGAAACCTCATTGCACACTTGAAAATATTGCCATAAAATTCAAATCTGAAAACGTTGTTAGAGGTGGTTTTAAGCCCTAATTCTTATACCAAAAGCTTGCTCGTGGACTCCTGATCATATTCCAATCACAAACAACAAGCAAAGTTCCAAGAATCGGTATCAAGAACTCAGACTGTATCTCAAAATTCTTGAAATCGTATAGCATAATTCAAGCATCTTTTTGCATTTTTCTTTATTGATTCATGCTCATAATGATATTTCTAAGCTAACCAACGTATTCAATTGTGTTTTTGTGCCACATATGCGATTTTACCATGTTTGAATATTAGGGTTACAGGTTTTCCAAATTGGGGCTTTCATAATAAAGCAAAATTAGAACTCCAAATGACCACCAATGGACTCAGCGCTTGAAGACGAAGAGATTCCAACCCTCGCGCTCAATTTATGAGCGTCGAGGGTCTATTCGCTATTTTTTGATATATGGGTTTAGGCAACGCAACGAAAACCGTTGCCTATATGTTTTGTTTACAGGGATGGTGGAGAAGACGACTCCGTGGCACGCAGGGATTGGTTGCATTTGAATTTCGCGCGTGCTCTCCATTACGCGTTGGATTTTCCTTTTGTTATTTGTTGACTATAATATATTAATTGAAAGTTAGTGGCTCAGTTGGCAAAACGTGATATGGTTAACCCTCAAGACCTGGGTTCAAGTCCCAGGTCTGGCAAATTTCAATGTTATTTTTCAATACAAAATCCTATGCTACGCTAACATCCAGGTTCACCATGTACCCTCATCATCCAGATGCCCACGTGTCCCAGACGACCATCAAAGGGCTCAGAGTCAAGGTGTACCATGAATGCAAGTCAACGCGTTAGCACACAACTGGCCAAAGTCAATGGATCCACTGCTTATTGGGCCTGATCTCCAAATTACACCTCACAAATTGGGACTACACCCCACCCTGGTTTGCTAATTTTATTTATTTTTCTCCTATCTTTTTTTAATTATTATCTTTATTTGTTTTATTGTTTTAACTTAATTATTATTTTCTTACAAAACATAAAAAATACAAAAAAAATCAGAAAAGGTGAAAATATAATATTTATTTTATTTTAATTATTTTTCATAAAAAAAAAAACTTGCATGTAAATTAGTTAATTTAAATTAAGGCTTATTGTTAATTCTTTTTCTTAATAACTTAAAAATACAAAAAATATAGAATTAGGTTAATTAACAATTTCTATTCCTTTTAAATTTTCCCTTTTTTATCACAATATTATTTATTTATTTATTTATTTTTATAATTAAATGTATATAAATAACTTAGATTTAAATTAGGTTAAAAATTCAATCTTTTTTCACAACAAACTTAAAAAACATTAGAATTAGGGTTTGACGCTTCCTTTTTAATTTTAATTAATTTTTCTTTTAAATCTTAAAAAACACAAAAAATACCAAAAAACATTTAATTTTCATTTTTTATTTTAATTCCTAATTAATTCAATTTTTTTGCAAAAGGGTCCAACGCCCATTGTTTTAATTATTTTATTTCGCGCATTTACTTTATTGCTTATTATAATTATGTAATTCTCCCAAAGCGCTGTAACATTTAACTTTTTGCACTTTTATTCGCTTTATTTATTTTTCCGTCAAATCGGGTCCGGTTTAATTTTGGCGATGTGGACCCGCGCCATTTGTAATAGCCTTAGATTTATTTTCCCGTAAACTTTATAACTGTTAAAAAGCATGCAAGAATGAATGTCTTAATTAAAATCAAGCGTAGATCACAACAAACATAACAAGACAAATATCAATGAAAACAACACACGATTCGCACACACCACCCCTAGGGTACGCCTCATTGTTGCCTTGCCTCGAAAGGTGATCGTCGAGTAGAGGATGTTTTAGTAAGTCCTCATGATCCGGGAACCTGGCATGAGGGTAGCTTCTAAGGTGTCTTCCCATTGCTCTGGTGATCACCATGTCCCGAACCTCGAATTGACCTGAACACCTCCAACGGTGGTGCTACCTACCTCTCAATGGTGGGATGGCACTACTTTAAAGGACATTTACACAGACGAATTCCTTAGGGTAGGTAGACGACTCTAGATACTTGCTCTAATTTCAAAAACAAATCAAAAAATACTTTTCACACCGACACTTTTCAAAAAGCTTTCGAAAGCAACTTTTCAAACACTCTTGAGGACTGATACAAGAGTCGAACTGGAATTTTCAAAGAAACTTTTTAAAACCCACAGTTGAAAAGCAAACAAACCATTTTTGAAAACACAAATGAGCAAGTATCTAAGAGCCCATGGATAACCATGGATAGAAAGGGTGCTAACACCTTCCCTTTCTATAACCTACCTCCCGAACCGAGAGCAATCTCTTTAAGGAATTTTTCTGTGCTTTTGTCCTTTCCATTTGGAGAAAATAAAAGACGGTGGCGACTCTTGCTTCCGCGACATTTCGCGAACCAGCGTTAAACAGTCAGTTCCAGATCCACCGATCACACTCGCGAATAGAATACTCGGGCCGAAATACTTTCAAAACTCGTGAGCACAAAGAAAAAAGGTGGGGGAAAATCTGCCATTCAAGAGTCCCTTTCTCGCCCGAGCATTGAGAGATCCATCATGCCGCCCGAGGTGAACTCCATCGGGGACATTACGTGTTGGATGACCCTAGTATTTAACTATCTCACGAAGGGAGAACTACCTGGTGACCAAAAAGAGGTAAATGCGACCAAATAACGAGTATGCTCTTACGTAGTAGTCGAGCAGAAGCTCTATCGACGGGGATTTTCCATCCTACTCCTGAAATGCATCGAGGAATCCAAAGTCTATGAGATCTTATGCGAAGTCCATGAGGGAATCAACTCCCAACAATTGGGCAGAAGATCCCTAGCACGAAAGACGCTACGAGCAGGGTATTACTGGCCCACCATGCAGTATGACACAAAGGAGCACGTCAAAAAAATGCAACAGATGTCAAAGACATGCAGACATGCACCTAGCGCCCCCATGCAAGCTCAAAACATTGTCGTCCCCATGGCCATTCACCTAGTGGGGGATGGACATCCCTTTACCGTTTGTGTAAGGATCGTATCAAAAGAAATTCCTGATTATGGTTGTCGACTATTTCACAAAGTGGATAGAAGCCGAAGCCCTCGCCAGAATCATATCACACAATATTCTTTGTTTTTACAAATGAAATGTGCTTTCCCGGTTCAGTATACCACAAGCGCTTGTCACCGACAACGGGACGCATTTCACCGACCAGAGCTTCCAAGAGTTCATCGCCAAGATCGGCAAATAACAACAATTCACGTTCGTTGAACACCCTCAGACAAATGAGCAAGTTGAGGCCACGAATAGAGTCATCTTACGAGGACTCAAGTAGGTTGGGTGAAGCCAAAAAGAGATGGGTTGAAGAGCTACACAGTGTGTTGTGGGCTTACAGGACCACACCCCACTCGACGACCGGGAAAACTCCATTTTAACTAACCTATGGCACCAAAGCAGTTATCCCCATAGGAATCATGGAGCCATCTAGATGAACTGAAGTCCCACTCGACGAGGAACTAAATGAAGAGGCCCTAAGGGAAGAGCTCGACCTGGTCGAAGAGATCCGATTGGGGGCATCTCTCTGTGAGGCCACACTAAAGCAGCAGATAATTGTGCGTCATGATGCCAAAGTCATAAAACGTGAATTCCAGGCCGACAACCTAGTCCTACAGAGAAATCAGAAAGATTATCGCAAGGGAAATTTGGCCGCCCACTAGGAATGCCCTTATTGTGTCCGCGGGACGATGGGAACTGGGGCCTACTACCTCAAACACCTTAATGGAGAACCACTACCTCGACCTTGGAATGCTATAAAGCTGAAACAATGTTACAGCTAGGTCCCAAATAAACATCAGGGCATAGCAGTCGATGTGCCCTCTCCAATAAATGACGGGGCTCGCTCGTCCACGGAAGTGTGTTAAGGTACGAACATAGCCTCCAACCAATAACAAAATCCGGGTTTCCGCTTATAGGTCGAGTGAAACCTTAGCCCGACGGGGACACCTCTATCGAGCTCCACCATCGAAGTGCTTAATAGGCAGAACACCCAGCTTGTGATGGGCAGTTCACGCCACGACATCAAGACCTCGACCGTGATCTTGGCCTTGTCCATGCGGACCCCGAATTCACCTCCTCGACACATTTCCTCATGTGTCGACCATAGTTAAGGTCGAGCACAAATTTCCACTTGTTGTGAATTTCCACACACCAAAATAAACATGTCAAACACAACGACAAAATATCAAAATACATAACATATGAGCAAAGAGAAAACATTCAAAAGCCAACCACAAAGGGTAGTGTCGCCTGTATAGTACAAGAGTGGGGCACGCAGACCCAAATCAAAAGTAGTCATATAAAAAACGGGCAAAGCCCCTTGTCCAAATGATTTAACAAAAGCGGGCGCGTAGGCCAAGTAAACATACGGACACGCGGGCCCAAAAAATCCTAATCATGGTGTTCATCCTTTCCGTCATCCCATTCTTCCTCGGGATGATCATCAGGAGGATAAATTATCTTCCCGTCAACCACTTGGTTTAAAGGCCCAACACCTTCGGTCACAAGCTCGACCCCACTATTGATGATTTTAAGTTGCTCCACAGCGGTGTTGAAGCCATAACTTAGAGTATCCATGATATCCTACTTGAGCACACGATTTCGCATAATCAGATATTTCCTAGTCTGAAGGGACCTCTCTGCGTCAGTCTCTCTATCGGTAGGCGCCACAATCTCTTCCAACTCCTTTACCCGAGCGGCCAGTCGCTCGTTCTCCTTAGTCGCAATCTCCAATTGGGGCCATAGCTCGTTCAAATTCTTGATGAGTTGGACATGCACCTCATACTTCACCTCATGGTTGATAATGTCATTTTTAACCTTTTGTTATGCCCCTACAACTTGGAGATCCGACCATTTTCCTTCTCGAGAGCATTCTGCGAGCAATTCGCTGCATCATTCAGGGTCAAAGTAGTTTCGAGAAATCTCGTCACGGAGGCCACATCCTCTGAGAGATTTTTCCGCCAGGCTTCTTTGTTTGCAGACAGGGTAGCTTCCTTCTCCTCTTCGTGGAGACCCAAGGAATTTTTTCTGCTAAAGATACCTTGGTTGAGGTAACAGAGGGGCAACGCGAAGGTATCCCCGACATCATTGTCTCTGTCGACAACAACCACGTGCTTGGGGTCTTCCACACGCTTCCTTTTTTCCGGTTGTTCAGGAGGGGAGTATGAACCACTAGGTCGGGCCTCAGCTTTGGCTTGTTCCTGGAGTTGAGTAGCCTGACTTTTGGGCACCAAATTTTTTGAATTCTTGGGCCTAAACTTGAGCACACGTTCAGGGAGAGTCTCCATTCGGTATGCAATAAAAAAGGAAACAATTAGTCTATGAGACTGTTGTACCCCAAAATTTGACCTCCCATATTCCTCAAGATTTGTCAAGAATAATCTTCAAGTTGCTCAAGTTGGCTCAAGGGTTGGACAGTCAAATCACCTCCTAAGGCAGTCAAGTCAAAATTAGGGTTTTGTGTTGCATCAAGGTCCTCACATCAAAATGACCTCAAGTGATCTCCAATGTCCTAATATGTTCTTAAGTTCATCCATGTCAAATTTCAATCCTTGCAGAGGAAGTTTGGTCAGTCAATTGCTCAAGAGACCCAAAAGTCGACTGTGCTAGGGCAAAAGTCAACTGTGTCCCAAATACAGTCAAACCTCAAGATTTTTTGTCAACTTTCTTATTTTTAAGGATAACTCATCATTTTATAAAGGGTTGATCATGATTCATCAAGGATTTCTCAAGATTCATCAAAATTCAAAAGTTGTTAAATTAGGGTTTTGTAGGAAAAGTCAACTCAACTTTGACCAAGCATAACTTTCTCATACTTTATGTGAAATGACCCATCCAAATATCATTTTGAATAGGATTCAATTACCTACAATCCATCTTCACACCACAAGATCAATAAATGCTCTCACAAAAAGTTACAAATTTGGACATTATAGGTCATTTTTGAAAGTCAACAAAAACACCTTTTTTCCCAAAGCTTATAACTTGAGCATGGAACATCAAAATGAGATTAGACAAAAAGGGTTGGTTATAGGACATCTCAAGGTTTCTAAAAAGTCCAAGAACACCTCAAAAAGTTCAAAATTGAAGAAGTTATGCATTGTTGAAGTTGGGCATTTTTTCAAATTTGCCAAAGGTCAACTATCCTCAAAACTCCAATTTTTGACAAAAGGGCCCACTTTTTTCCACTTGATTTGGTCTTATCACACCACACACGTGTCCCATCTGTAATTTCATGACCAAACATTTATTTTTCTATTTTATTTCATTTTTATTGATTTAATTCATTATTAATCAATATTAAATCAAATAAAATCTAAAAATTGATGTAAGGGGATTCTTGTGATCAATACAGCTTGCAAATATCATGTGCAACTCAATCAAACTCGTGCCAAGTCAAAACATGCACAAAATCTCAGATTTGATACAAATATGGAAACTTGGTTATGGTGATCAAAATCCAATCTTCCATCTTCAATGCACTTGATTTCAGACCAAAAGACCAAACCTAATTCATTCTATAACACTCACACAAGCCACACATACCTAGAACACGCACAGAGCTCTGTTGAAACGGCCAGAACAACTTTGGAAAAAAGCTTGAAAAGTGGGAGATCAAATTCTTGTTTGGAGGATTTTTCAAAGCAAAAGCTCAACACTACTCCCTTGCCTGGTATCCTGTGAAGCTGTAGCGATCAAAACCGGACCTTAAGACCACGTGTAACATGCTGTAAGTGTTCCTAAATATGCCTTTGCACATGGAAATATAACTCCTCATTCTTGCATCTTTTTGACCAAATATTAACATATTCTTGATCCATGCTTGATTTCGAAGCTTTCTGCATCATTCAATTTTATTTTCATGGCTTATAATGTGATACCCGAACCTAGGGTTTCTTTGCTTCGTTTTTAGGCGTTTTGTGTACAGGCAAATCAAGGCAAATCATGGCCATATTTGTGTTCAGGGGAGAGAGACGAATCCAATGATGGTCGTAGCCTGCATTTTTGTGACCTAGGATGGATTTTTGAGACGTCCCACGAATCTTCCTGCGGATAAAAATCCGCAGGTAAATAACCAGGGTCGTTTGAAGAAGACGATAGCGTGTCCCTTTGCTATTGGTCCATTCAAATCAGTGGCGCTCTTTTTTATTATTTCAGGCTTAGCGTTTTGTTTTTTATATAATATTCACTTCTCATTCCAATAACAATTAAGCAGTCTGGTTGGAGTGGTTGAGCGTGCAGGCATATGAGCAATGGGACCTGGGTTCGAATCCCAGGTCCCCCAAAACTTTGTTCAATTTTTTCTTCAAGAAATTGTGTGCAACTCCCAAGATGCAGTCCACCATACGCCTCAAGGATCCACCTGCCAGATGGCTTGCCATTCAAATCCAAGGGTCCAGATTGCATGTCCATCATACTCCTTGGTCAACAAACACACGTTGGATCCCAAAGGTCAAAGCAGGCTGGATGTTTTGGGCCAACCAATTGCTGGTTTCACACCTAGATCAGGCGCACACCCCCCTGAGTATTTCTTTTTTACATTTTATTTCTTTTTCCTTATTTATTTATTTTATTATTATTATTATTATTATCTTAATTAATTAATTAACCAATTAAATTTTTTTCATAAAATCAGAAAACAAAAAATAATATCTTTATTAATTCCATTAATTTTATTATTTATTTTTGTAAATAAACAATTAATTTATTTATTTAGTTTAAATAGGTTTAATAATAACATATTTTGCAATAAATTAAAATTAATTTAGAATTAGGTTTTTCAATATTTTTAACCATTCTTATTTTATTTCTTTAAATATAAAAAAATCCAAAAATATTTTCATTTAATTAATTAATTAATCATTAATTTTAGGTTAATTTTTAATTCAAAAAATAACAAAAAAATATGCTTTATTTATTTAAAAGGGTCAAAACCCTAAGACACTCCGATTTAAATTTCTCGCGCACGAATTATTTTTTATCCATATTTCAATATTGTAACTGCTTCGGGAATGTAATAGTTTTTAATTAGGATTTTATTTATCGTTTTTATTTACTTTTCGCAATTTAATTTTAAAGGGTTTGTCGTTGGCGATGTAAATACCCGACGCCTTGTAATAGCGTAGATGTTTGATAAATAGGCAATGCATGACAAGATAAATCTTTAACCTAAAATCAACAAGTAGCTCACCATTAACATGTACAGATAAAAATAACTGAAAAACGATACACTCGCACATGCGCATTCTTAGGTACACCTCACTTGGTTGCCTCGAACGTGGTCATTGAGTATAGGAAGTTTTAGAGGTCGCCCTCTTGTCCAAAGATCATAAGTTACCTCGAAACGGTTTCCTCAAATAAAATGATCTAAGACATTAGAGTTACCACTAAGGCGTCCTAACATTGCTTTAGTGACCACACGTCCCTTAATCGAATTGACCCGAAAACTCCAACGACGGTGCTACCTATTCCTCAATAATGGGATAGCATTGTCTAAAGGACACTTGTACAGTTTAATTCCTTTTTGAGTAGGTAGATGTTCTTAAGTAATTGCTCTTTTGAAAACAAAAACTAAACTTTTCGCACTTACACCCCTTTCAAAACAAAAACTCTTTTCAAACCCACAATCACAAAGAAAAGCAAACTTTTGAAAACATAATGAGCAAGTACCTAAGAGCCCGTGGATAACCATGGATAGAAAGGGTGCTAACACCTTCCCTTTCTATAATCTACCTCCTGAACCCGAGAAATATCTCAAAAAGGAATTTTTCTGTGCTTTTGTCCTTTCCTTGTTGGATAAAATAAAAGACGGTGGCGACTCTTGCTTACCGTGACATTTTGCGAAAACAAACGCAAACACGAACCAGCATTCCAAAAACAGTCAATTCTCATTCCCACCGATCACAGAACTGGCGACTCTGTTGGGGAAAGCATAAGTGAGGCGTACCTTAGGATTAGATCACTATGTTTTCAATTGTATGCTTTGTATGCTTTAATTTTGTGGGCTTGTATCAGAGTTTTATAGATCCTAACCCGGATCTGGGATACCCTTTAGGTAAGTAGCAATAAACTGTGAGGGATCTGTCCGGCGTAGACCGACACGGATGAAGCAGTAGCTACGTTGGTGTGACACCTTGGTCTGTACCGATATCCCTTGTGTTGGAACGAGGAGAATATGGGTCTTCTAAGGAGTCATTAAGCACCAACTGACCTTAGAACCTTAAATTGACCAACTTGGCCATAGAAGAGTAGCAGTATGCTACACTCATTGAGACTAAACTCTCGCGATGATTCCGGCCGCAAGAAAAGGTTGCTAAACTGGAATTATGACCGATTAAGGGTAGTCGGTGATATTGAGATCCTCTAGAACCCAGTTACTATTTTTAGGACAGGTCTTAACCAACTGAACTGAAAGAGGGTAGTACCTAAGCTCCATGCCAGCCTGAAATCTAAGGGCTCTCAGTGTGACTTGTGTGCCTTTACCATGTTTGCTTTTTGTGGATACTTGTGGTGTGCCTTTATCATGACATCATGACATCATAACATTTCATACATTTTGCATAAGGACTAACCTATTTCAAAGACAAGAGGGTTTCACCTTTGCTCTGTTTTGTAGGTCATCATGATGCCCATGCGTAGGAATACTATCCGGATCAACTTTGTCCAAGTACCTACCCTGCTTAAAGATTTGGTTGTCAGGATTCCAAACACCACTTCCTTCATCAGAAGGCATGGTTCTCTCCTCAGTTAGGTCACCTCAAAATTGAACGAACAAATGATGAGTGTTCTGGTCTAATTCTATGATCCGTTGTACCATTGTTTTACTTTCCAGGACTTCCGGCTGGTTTTTACCCTAGAAGAGTTCTCTGAGCTGCTCAGTATCTCTGTTCTGGAGCAGACTCCGTTTACTGGTTGGGAAAAGACTCTTAAGCCCGAAGAAATTGCTGCAGCCCTTCACTTGACCAAGAAGGAGGTAATGTCTAACTGGGAGACTAGAAGTGGAGCTAAGGGTTTTCTGGCTAAGTTTTTGGTTGACAAAGCTAATTACTTCTGGGACAGCTTAGACTTCAAGGCGTACGAGGACATTCTGGCTCTCTTGATTTATGGTCTGGTATTGTTTCTGAATCCTGACACTTTTGTTGATATTAATGCCATCAAGATCTTCATCTCTCAGAATCCGGTACCCACTCTCTTGGGTGATATCCTTCATCAGCTCTATGCTCGTACTGCCCAAAAGCGGGGAACTTTGATGTGCTGTGCTCCTTTATTATCGAGGTGGTTTATTTCGCACCTCCCTAAGTCTGTACTAAAGAACAAAGAAGGAATGGGCTGGGCTTATAGGGTGATGTCTCTTTCTAATAATGACATTATCTGGACTCTCAAAGGTATGGATGAGGTGACTGTCATTGATCGTTGTGGAGAGTATCCTAATGTTCCATTGATCGGAACCCATGGAGGGATTTCTTACAACCCATGCTTAGCTCTTCGTCAGTTTGGAAGAGCCAGAAGAGAAGGGCCTCATGAGATGTTGATGCCTCATATCATCTTTGATTTTCAGGGAGATAGCGACGAGCTGCGTCGTAGATTCATAAGGGCTTGGGACAGAGTTCACCAATCTGATCCACATGAATTGGGTCCAAAGACTTCTTTGCCAATGGAGCCATATCTCATATGGGTTCGCATCCGTGCCTAGAAACTAGGTATGCCATATGAAGCTGTCAGGCCTGTTACTCTTGAAGTTGCTAATAAGGAAGGGGTTCTTCCAACCATTCTCCACCCTTATATGCCCACTGATATTGGGACACTGAAGAGGTCTTGGATGCAGTTAAGGGATGAACAGGATTCCTACCGAGAGAGGTTCAATGAACAGGAGCAGAAGATCCAGAAGCTGACTAGGCAACTGGAGAACGAGCGGATCCTGAATGATTATGTCCGCACTGAGAAGAAGAGACCATGGGAGCATTGATGGACCTTTGAGGATTTCTTTTACAGTTTTCATTTACTTTTCAGTATTTCCATTCTTGTAATGCCTAAGGGCAATTTGTTGAACAATTTAAATTTCGAAGTTTAAATCTAATAAAGTGTGTTTCCTTTCTTGTTTACAAATTTGAATCCCAATTGTCTTTGAAATCATAAATCATACGTATTTCATCCCATGCACTTCATAAACAGGTACCTCATTACATGTCTCTTATCTTCTTTGTTGTTTATTTCAGCAATCATCATGTCTGTTGAACCTTCAACTGAGCAAGCTATCAAGGCCCTCCAGGCCCAGAATGCCCAGTTTCAAG
The DNA here is from genome assembly GCA_948472305.1 of Vicia faba. Classification (NCBI taxonomy): domain Eukaryota; kingdom Viridiplantae; phylum Streptophyta; class Magnoliopsida; order Fabales; family Fabaceae; genus Vicia; species Vicia faba. The sequence goes on along the minus strand of OX451738.1, from coordinate 276,840,794 downwards.
AGTTGTTCATGAATCTATCTAAGTGTCAGCAGGACTTGAAGACTTTGATTCTGAAAGAGAAGAAGAAGAAGAAGAAGAGGACCATCCTGTTCAACACTGGACGCGGGTTTGGAAACGGGTTGCAAAATGAAGTTGATCTGACCACCTCATCTGGAGGGAAAGATAGTCCACAAGAAAGGAGGGCTCCTAGCCCTATGGTCTCCGACAACGAGACGGACTATGATGAAGAACAGTATCCTCCTACTGAGGATAAGTACAAACGGCTGGAAGACCGTTTGAGCGCTATGGAGATACAGAAGGTTCCCGGTCTGGACTTCGGAGATCTAGGTTTATCCTCTGGGGTGGTGATTCCCCATAAATTCAAGGCACCTGCCTTTGCCAAGTATGACGGAGTTTCCTGTTCGAAGCTACACCTTCGGTCATATGTGAGGAAGATCCAGCCTTACACTGCTGATAAGAACTTGTGGATCCATTTCTTTTAAGACAGTCTCTCAGGGACTCAGCTTGAGTGGTTCTATCAGTTGGACGGAGCCAGTATCCGCAGCTGGGAGGATTTGGCTACTGCATTTTACAGGCAGTATCAGTACAACTCCGACCCTGCTCCTACGTGTACCCAACTCCAGGGTATGTCAATAGGAACGGGTGAAGGATTTAAAGAGTATGCCTAGAAATGGAGAGACCTTGCCGGAAGGGTGCAACCACCTTTGGTTGATCGTGAACTTGTTGACATGTTTTTGGGGAACCTGTCTGGTCCATTCTTTAACCATCTGATTGGAAGCTCTTCAGCTGGGTTTACAGATCTTATCTTGACTGGTGAGAGGATTTTCAGTTGGTATTAAGGTTGGGAAGATATAGAAGGGTGCCTCATCAAGCACCGAGAAGAAACTGTTTAAGAAATAGTCCAGTGTTGTCTACAGTTCGAGAAGACAGAATAGACCCGAACACCGCCAAGCTGTCAATGCAGTTGTTATTTCAAAACCTGCTAGTACTCCTCAGCATCACAGTCAACAAAAGGACGAGAGACCTCGAAGGCAATTCACTCGTCTCAGCATGACTTTGTCTCAGATTCTGCCATAGTTGCTGAAGACCAATCTGGTGACTCTAAAAGAAGCTCTGAAGAATCCAAGTACCACATCACCAAAGTACAACCCTAATGCCCGCTGCGCTTTTCACTCTGATAGCCCGGGGCATAATACAGATGATTGTTGGGTTTTGAGGAACAGGGTGCAAGACTTGATTGATGCGAAGGAGATTGAGTTTGAGGCGCCCGAGAGGCCTAATGTTGTGATTGCTCCCATGCCTAAACATGGAGTAAATGTTGTAGAGGAAGACTTGTTTGTAGTTTCCGTGGATGATATTGTTACCCCTCTGATGACTGTCAAGAAGAACCTGTTGCTAGCCGGTTTATTTCCGGGCTGTGGCGAAGGTTGCCATATGTGTTCTGTTTTACCTGCTGGTTGCCCATCTCTGAAGTCAGGCATCCAAAACCTGATGGATAGCAAAGATATCCTGTTTGAAAAGATTGTTGTTCCATACGTTCATTCTGAAGAAGTTGTCATTATTACCATTTTCGACAATTCTTCCAAGGCTCCCCCGAGGAAGCCTGTTAGAATTACATCTACTCCGAAGATCGCACCCGTGATCATCACTGTTTCGGGGCCCATCCCCTACACCTCTTACAAAGTTGTCCCTTGGCACTATGGGACAGATGTTTATGTTTTAGGAGTTAAGCAAGAGTTGGATGTTGATACCGGCGTCGGCAACATTACTGGACCTGCTAAAGTCACCCGCAGCGGTAGACTTTTCTCACCTGATATTGCTCCACCAACTGTCCGAAGACCTGTTGTCATTACACCTACAGGTGTAGCTACTGCCATTCCTGATCAAGTTCTTAGTCCTACCCCTGTCGCCGAGTCATCTAACGCTCGGGGCAAAGGGATCATCACTGATGTGCCTGCCCAGACGGAGGCACCGAAGACTATTACTATTGAAGCTTCCAAACAAGAGATGGAAGAGATTCTGAATATTATTAAGAAGAGTGATTATAAAGTAGTTGAGCAGGTGAGGCAAATCCCATCCAAGATTTCTATGTTGTCACTACTGTTGTGTTTAGAGGCCCACGCCAAGGCTCTGATTACCTTCCTGAAAACTGCCCACATGCCACAAGAGACATCAGCTGATCAGTTTACCAATTGTGTGGCTAATTTAACTACTGATAACGGTTTGGGTTTCTCTGACGTTGATTTGACTGCTAAAGGGAAGAACCATAATGATGTCCTACATGTCTCCACTGAATGCAGGGGCACTACTCTTGCACATGTATTGGTTGACACTGGTTCTTCATTGAACGTCTTGCCTAAGAAAGCTCTAGACCGGTTGGATTGCGAAGGGTTGGAGCTAAAGCCAAGTAACGTCATTGTCAGGGCCTTTGACGAGTCTAAAAGGATGGTGCATGGTGAGGTTGATATTCCAATTAAAGTTGGTTCTCAGGTCTTCAATTCTACATTCTATGTGATGGACATTCGGCCATCCTATTCTTGTTTGTTGGGTCGTCCATGGATCCACAAAGCTGGAGTTATAACCTCAACACTCCATTAGAAGCTGAAGTACCCGGTCAGAGGGAAGATTATGACAGTACAAGGGGAGGAAGAGTACATGGTCAGCCACCTCAACTTGTTCCGATACATAGAGATGGATGGGGAATTCATTGAGACCCCATTTCAGCACTTTGAAGAGGTTCCTCAGACACTGGCATCAGTTGAAACTGTGGTTGAAGATTCTCCTATGAAGATGGCTTCCTTAAAGGATACCCGGGCTGTTATTGAGAAGGGTGAGTGTGCAAATTGGGGCCGACTTCCTGATTTTACACAGAAGACTAACAAGTTTGGTTTGGGTTTCACTGTAGAAGCTCAAAGGGCTGTTCGAAGTGCAAGGATTGGAAGACCTCCTGTGTTCATCAGCAACTCGGGAGTAAATGCCATTGAAGATGATGTGGAGGAGTCTGAATTCGACAGCTGGATCTATCCTACGACCAACGGTGGACCAAGCAACTGGACAGCAAAGGACTTCATCCCTATTACTTTTGTTACCCAGTAATAAACTCTTTGTTTTGAACTTGTAACAGACAATGTTTTGAAACTTTATGGCCCGGTGTCTTACCCGGGGCGCCGTGGCTTCATTTGTGAGGGATTTTGTGTGCCATTTTCATATATCATTAGTAAAAGCATTGGACGTTTCTTGCATTTCAAATTTTGCGCTCCTTGTTTTTCTTTATTATATATTGCAAAACAGCTATTTTACACACACTCACATATACAGGTCCACATCCACTCTGGATCTCATTGGTGACGACTCTGCTACTGTCAGTTATGACTTCGAAAATCCGATCAACTTAGCCGAAGACGAAGGTGAAGATGATTGCGAAGTGCCTAGTGAACTTGCAAGACTGTTACTCCAAGAAGAGAGGGCCATTCAGCCACATGAAGAGCCGATGGAAACAGTGAATCTGGGTACTGAAACAGACAAGAAGGAAGTCAAGGTTGGAGTCAATCTGGAGCCTAGTGTGAAACAACGGTTGATTCAGATGTTGCATGACTATGTTGAGATCTTTGCCTGGTCCTACAAAGATATGCCTGGGCTGGATACTGACATTGTGGTTCATTGCCTGCCTACCAAGGAAGACTGCCCTCCGGTAAAACAGAAGGTTCGTCGTATGTTCCCAGAGATGTCTGAGAAAATCAATGTCGAAGTTATGAAACAGTTTGACGCCGGTTTTCTAGCACTAACTTCTTACCCTCAGTGGGTTGCCAATGTGATTCCGGTACCGAAGAAAGATGGTAAGGTTCGAATGTGTGTTGACTACAGGGATTTGAACAGGGCCAACCCTAAGGATGACTTCCCTCTACCTCACATCGACGTTCTGGTTGACAATACTGATCAGCACAAGGTATTCTCCTTTATGGATGGTTTCTCTGGATATAATCAAATCAAGATGGCTCCCGAGGACATGGAGAAGACCACGTTTGTTACTCAGTGGGGCACCTTTTGCTACAAGGTCATGCCTTTTGGGTTGAAAAATGTTGGGGCAACGTATCAGCGTGCCATGGTTGCTTTGTTTCATGACATGATCCATCATGAGATTGAAGTATACGTCGAAGATATGATTGCAAGGTACCAGACCGAGGAAGAACACCTTGACCATCTACAGAAGCTGTTTGACAGGTTGAAGTTGTACAAGTTGAGGTTGAACCCAAACAAGTGCACCTTCGGGTGAGATCTGGTAAGCTACTGGGTTTCGTCGTGAGCGACAAAGGTATTCAAGTGGACCCTTCCAAAGTGAAAGCCATACAAGAGATGCCAGTTCCCAAGACAGAGAAGGAGGTCAGAGGCTTTCTGGGATGTCTGAACTACATTTCCCGATTCATCTCTCACCTGACTGCTACTTGTGAGCCAATCTTCAAGTTACTGAAGAAAGATCAAGTGGTACGCTGGAATGATGAATGTCAGACCGCTTTCGAAAGAATCAAATATTATATCCAAGAGCCACCCATCCTAATGCCACCAGTTGAAAGGAGACCTTTGATCCTATACTTAACAGTACTTGACAACTCAATGGGGTGTGTGATGGGTCAGCATGACGAGTCTGGCCGAAAAGAGCATGCTATTTATTACCTTAGCAAAAAGTTTATCGACTGTGAGACCCGATACTCACTGCTTGAGAAAACTTGTTGCGCTTTGGCATGGGCTGCTCGCCGGCTGAGACAGTATATGCTGACTCACACTACTCTTTTGATATCGAAGATGGATCCCATCAAGTATATCTTCAAAAAGCTTGCCATGTCCCGAAGAATAGCAAGATGGCAGATGATCTTGACTGAGTATGACATCCAGTACACAACTCAAAAAGCAATTAAGGGAAGCGTATTGGCAGACCATTTGGCACATCAGGCAGTGGATGATTACCAGTCTATGAACTTTAAATTCCCGGACGAGAATATCATGCTGATAACTGATTGTGAGACACCTGGACCGGATGAAGGACCTGAGGAAGGATCCCGATGGTCTATGTACTTTGATGGAGCTTCGAACGCTTTGGGTAATGGCATTGGCGCTGTGATCATATCTCCTAAAGGCTCTCATACTCCGTTTACCGCCCGATTATGTTTCTACTGCACCAACAATATGGCGGAGTATGAAGCATGCATTATGGGTCTTCGAGCAGCAATTGACCTAAGGATTAAGTTTCTGAGTGTCTTCGGAGATTTCTCTCTCGTGATCAGTCAGATCAAAGGCGAGTGGGATACGAAACACCCAAATCTTATTCCTTACAAGGAGTATGTGTTGACATTGCTTCCCCATTTTGAGGAGATAACCTTTGAACACTTCCCTAGAGAGGAGAATCAGTTGGCGGACGCGCTGGCTACGATGTCTTCTATGTTCAAAGTCAATTGGGACAACGAGACTCCCCAGATCATCATTGAAAGATTGGACGAACCTGCGCATTACTATGATATTGAGACTGAAGAGGTAACAGAAAAGCCCTGGTATCATGAGGTGAAGAGGTATCTTAAAGATCAGGAGTACCCCGAGGGTGCATCTGTTAATGACAAGAAATTTCTGAGAAGGTTCGCGGCGAAGTTCTTCATCAGCAATGGCATTCTTTACAAACGTAACCATGATTCGACCTTACTATGTTGTGTGGATAAGATTGAAGCAGAAAGAATCATGACAGAGTTGCATGAAGGTACTTTTGGAACTCATTCCAGTGGACATACCATGACAAAGAAAATCCTTCGGGCAGGATATTACTGGTCCACAATGGAAGTTGTCTGTTATCAGCATTCTCGGACATGTCACAAGTGCCAGGTCTATGCTGATAAGGTACACATTCCTCCAGTTCCTCTGAATGTTCTGACAGCACCTTGGCCTTTTGCAATGTGGGGCATTGATATGATCGGCGAGATCAGACCTACGGCATCCAACGGGCATCGTTTCATCCTGGTAGCGATTGATTACTTTACGAAGTGGGTGGAAGCAGCTTCCTTTGCTACGGTAACCAAGAACGTCGTGGCACGGTTCATTCGCCATAACCTGATCTGTCGATACGGTGTACCAGAGAGGATCATTACGGACAATGGTACCAATCTCAACAACAAGATGATCACTGAGCTCTGCGAGCAATTCAAGATACAACACCACAACTCTTCTCCCTATCGGCCGAAGATGAATGGGGTTGTAGAAGCGGCAAATAAGAACATTAAGAAGATTGTGCAGAAGATGACAATGACATACAAATACTGGCACGAGATGTTACCATTTTCTCTTCATGGGTACCGTACCTCAGCACGGACGTCAACAGGGGAAACACCCTATTCCTTGGTTTATGGCATGGAGGAAGTCTTGCCCATCGAAGTTCAGATACCCTCTCTCCGGATCATGAAGGATGCAGGTTTGAGCGAAGATGGCTGGATTCAGACCCGACTTGATCAATTGAATCTAATCGACGAAAAAAGACTTACTGCTGTTTGTCATGGTCAGACGTACCAAAAACGGATGATCAAGGCATTTAACAAGAAAGTCAGACGACAAGAGTATCAAGTTGGGGACCTGGTAATCAAGCGTATTATCTTACCTCAAGGTGATCCCAGGGGAAAATGGACCCCTACTTACGAAGGGCCATTTGTGGTTAAGAACATTTTCTCAGGAGGAGCGATGATTCTAACCACCATGGATGGTGACGACCTTCCTCACCCCGTCAATGCAGACATAGTAAAAAGATACTACGCGTAATCAAAGACCCGCTAGGTTGACTAGCCTAGGAAAAAATAAGGGCTTCCCGGCGAACCAAAAGGTTTTGGGTAAAAATAAGGGATGAAAATGAAAAAAATCTGTACACACCGGCAAGTCGAAAACCTGAAAAGGCGGCTTGGGCAAAAAAGGGTATCCCGGTGGACTGAAAACCCGAAAGGGCAGTCCAGGAAAAAGTTAGGGATTAAAGCATAATACTATGTCTCATTGGATCACCTCGCATCCAGACTTCGGTATCAACTATCAAGCTCGGACGGCACCAATCAAACAGATTCATCTTCAACTAAGCAGCAAAGTGATGAGATGCTTGAAGATATAAAGGCAATAGCAGAGTTGGAACCCAGTGGGATTATTCATATTAGCTGTTTTTTTTGTTTTCTTTTCACAAGTTGTAAATTCTATCTGTTCGACGACGTTTCTCTTACTAGGACGTCAACCTCTTGTATAAAAACGCCTATTTTCAGGCAAACTTCAAAATCAATACAAATTCATTTTCAGACAAATTTCAAATTGTTTTTCCTTTATCTGTTTTGTTTTGCAAAGAACGTCCAATGTTCATTTTTGATATATGCATTTGACACTAATTGCTGCTCATAAAATTTACATGCGAAACAAAGGACGAATTACTGGTAATATTAGAAACAGGGGCAATAAGAATCACCTGAGCTGTCCGGTTGCTCTGTCCACCAAAGTACCAAGGGAGGTTCAGCTGAAGAATATGACCAAGATATCGTCACTCCCCATAGGGTAAAATAGTAATGGTAGCTCTCCCCACTGAGACTTGCAGCTATGTATAAATCAGTAATACTCTCCCCAAGAAGAGTTAATCTACCATCAGCCCTGAAAAGGTTGGGTATCCCCAAAAGGTCTTAATATTCCTCAGTGGAGTATAAATACATTCCCCAACAAGTTTAAGAATACCCCCGGCAGTCTTAACATTCCTCAACAGAGTATAAGAATGTTCTCCAGCGGAATACAAGATACCCCAGTGGAGTCATTTCCCCAGCGCAGTCTAAAAAAGGCTTCCCCGCCAGAGTTGAATCATCTTACCCAGTAGATTCTGGAAGCTTATCCCCTGCAGAGCACAAGTAAATCTCCCCAGCCAGATTTAGAAGGTTATCCTCACAAGGGTCTAACTGGGTTATCCTCAGCAAGTTGCAACTGAAAGATCATCCCCAGCGAAGTTCTTTCTATCCCCAACGGAGTTCATCATTAAAATCCCCAACAGAGCTTATCAACGGAATCCCCAGCGGAGTTATCGTTAAAATCTTCAGCAGAACGTCTCTTCCCCACAGAGTAATTCCCCTCGGAGTAATCTCTTCATCAGTTTATTCCCCCAACGGAGTTCTTCTCTCCTACAGACTTATCATCTTCGTTCATCATCCCCAGCAGAAACGAAGAACTCAACTCTATTCTCCAGCAGCTCCGGGATTTCTTTTCCCCAGCTAAAGCATCATATTCCCATACATCATGATACACGTATATACGCATCATACGAATACAATCTCATTATTTTGAGAACATCATTGCTTGATCCATATCATGCATTTCATATGACTGACCTTTACCTTTCAGGAAAGATGCAGTTAAGTCCCCAGCTTAGTCGAAGACCTGACCAGTTCTTAAATCTCAATTGAATTATCCTCGGTTGAATTTCAGATGAGGTTCTCAATCTCGACAGTTTCTCTACGTCATAGTATGGATGAGTACTATAACCTCAACGGTATACTCCATTGAGAACGAGTCGGTTCCTAGATCTTGATGTTTTCCTCCGTCATAGTGTGGACCAGTTCTATAACCTCAACGGTATACTCCATTGAGCACGAGACAGTTCCTAGATCTTGATGAAGATGTTTTCCTACGTCATAGTATGGACGAGTACTATAACCTCAACGGTATACTCCATTGAGCACGAGTCAGTTCCTAGATCTTGATGTTTTCCTCCGTCATAGTGTGGACAAGTTCTATAACCTCAACGGTATACTCCATTGAGCACGAGACAGTTCCTATATCTTGATGAAGATGTTTCCCTACGTCATAGTATGGACGAGTACTATAACCTCAACGGTATACTCCATTGAGCATGATTCAGTTCCTAGATCTTGATGTTTTCCTCCGTCATAGTGTGGACAAGTTCTATAACCTCAACGGTATACTCCATTGAGCATGAGACAGTTCCTAGATCTTGATGAAGATGTTTCCTTACGTCATAGTGTGGACGAGTACTATAACCTCAACGGTATACTCCATTGAGCACGAGTCAGTTCCTAGATCTTGATGTTTTCCTCTGTCATAGTGTGTACAAGTTATATAACCTCAGCGGTATACTCTGTTGAGCACGAGACAATTCCTAGATCCTGATAAAGATGTTCCCCCCCAGTTGAATTATGGACAGGTTCTTAAGACTCAGCCGAGGCATTCTCTCAGTTGTAGCACAAGCCAGTTCCTAAATCTCAACAAAAGTTAGACTTCCCCAGCGGAATCTTGTACAACCACAGGTATGCAAGTTCTCGCTAAGGAATCTCTTATGCGATCGACACTCATGCAGATGGCATCTGTAAGCCCATCCTCCTATCAACAAATGGCATCTGTAAGCCCATCCTTCTATCAACAATCTCCAAATGGCATCTGTAAGCCCATTCCCGACATCACAAAGCTAATACTACACCATGCGAGTGCAAATTTCTGGGCACTCTAGTGTTCAATTATCTTCCACCTTCGGATCACGAAAGGCTCGAAAGCCAATCTATATCCTCCGGTTTAAGAAAATTGAACGGGGGCAATTGTTGTACCCCAAAATTTGCCCTCCCATATTCCTCAAGATTTGTCAAGAATAATCTTCAAGTTGCTCAAGTTGGCTCAAGGGTTGGACAGTCAAATCACCTCCTAAGGCAGTCAAGTCAAAATTAGGGTTTTGTGTTGCATCAAGGTCCTCACATCCAAATGACCTCAAGTTCTCTCCAATGTCCTAATATGTTCTTAAGTTCATCCATGTCAAATTTCAAGCCTTGCAGAGGAATTTTGGTCAGTCAATTGCTCAAGAGACCCAAAAGTCGACTGTGCTAGGGCAAAAGTCAACTGTGTCCCAAATACAGTCAAACCTCAAGATTTTTTGTCAACATTCTCATTTTGAAGGATAACTCATCATTTTATCAAGGTTTGGTCATGATTCATCAAGTATTGCTCAAGATTCATCAAAATTCAAAAGTTGCTAAATTAGGGTTTTGTAGGAAAAGTCAACTCAACTTTGACCAAGCATAACTTTCTCATACTTTATGTGAAATGACCCATCCAAATATCATTTTGAATAGGATTCAATTACCTACAATCCATCTTCACACCACAAGATCAATAAATGCTCTCACAAAAAGTTACAAATTTGGACATTATAGGTCATTTTTGAAAGTCAACAAAAACACCTTTTTTTCCAAAGCTTATAACTTGAGAATGGAACATCAAAATGAGATGAGACCAAAATTTTTGGCTAGAGGACATCTCAAGGTTTCTAAAAAGTCCAAGAACACCTCCAAAAGTTCAAAATTGAAGAAGTTATGCATTGTTGAAGTTGGGCATTTTTCCAAATTTGCCAAAAGTCAACTATCCTCAAAACTCCAATTTTTGACAAAAGGGCCCACTTTTTTCCACTTGATTTGGTCTTATCACACCACACACGTGTCCCATCTTTAATTTCATGACCAAACATTTATTTTTCTATTTTATTTCATTTTTATTGATTTAATTCATTATTAATCAATATTAAATCAAATAAAATCTAAAAATTGATGTAAGGGGATTCTTGTGATCAATACAGCTTGCAAATATCATGTGCAACTCAATCAAACTCGTGCCAAGTCAAAACATGCACAAAATCTCAGATTTGATACAAATATGGAAACTTGGTTATGGTGATCAAAATCTAATCTTCCATCTTCAATGCACTTGATTTCAGACCAAAAGACCAAACTTAATTCATTCTATAACACTCACACAAGCCACACAGACCTAGAACACGCACAGAGCTCTGTTGAAACGGCCAGAACAACTTTGGAAAAAAGCTTGAAAAGTGGGAGATCAAATTCTTGTTTGGAGGATTTTTCAAAGCAAAAGCTCAACACTACTCCCTTGCCTGGTATCCTGTGAAGCTGTAGCGATCAAAACCGGACCTTAAGACCACGTGTAACGTGTTGTAAGTGTTCCTAAATATGCCTTTGCACATGGAAATATAACTCCTCATTCTTGCATCTTTTTGACCAAATATTAACATATTCTTGATCCATGCTTGATTTCGAAGCTTTCTGCATCATTCAATTTTATTTTCATGGCTTCTAATGTGTTACCCGAACCTAGGGTTTCTTTGCTTCGTTTTTAGGCGTCTTGTGTACAGGCAAATCAAGGCAAACCATGGCCATATTTGTGTTCAGGGGAGAGAGACGAATCCAATGATGGTCGTAGCCTGCATTTTTGTGACCTAGGATGGATTTTTGAGACGTCCCACGAATCTTCCTGCGGATAAAAATCCGCAGGTAAATAACCAGGGTCGTTTGAAGAAGACGATAGCGTGTCCCTTTGCTATTGGTCCATTCAAATCAGTGGCGCTCTTTTTTATTATTTCAGGCTTAACGTTTTGTTTTTTATATAATATTCACTTCTCATTCCAATAACAATTAAGCAGTTTGGTTGGAGTGGTTGAGCGTGCAGGCATATGAGCAATGGGACCTGGGTTCGAATCCCAGGTCCCCCAAAACTTTGTTCAATTTTTTCTTCAGGAAATTGTGTGCAACTCCCAAGATGCAGTCCACCATACGCCTCAAGGATCCACCTGCCAGATGGCTTGCCATTCAAATCCAAGGGTCCAGATTGCATGTCCATCATACTCCTTGGTCAACAAACACACGTTGGATCCCAAAGGTCAAAGCAGGCTGGTTGTTTTGGGCCAACCAATTGCTGGTTTCACACCTAGATCAGGCCCACACCCCCCTGAGTATTTCTTTTTTACATTTTATTTCTTTTTCCTTATTTATTTATTTTATTATTATTATTATTATCTTAATTAATTAATTAACCAATTAACTTTTTTTCATAAAATCAGAAAACAAAAAATAATATCTTTATTAATTCCATTAATTTTATTATTTATTTTTGTAAATAAACAATTAATTTATTTATTTAGTTTAAATAGGTTTAATAATAACATATTTGCAATAAATTAAAATTAATTTAGAATTAGGTTTTTCAATATTTTTAACCATTCTTATTTTATTTCTTTAAATATAAAAAAATCCAAAAATATTTTCATTTAATTAATTAATTAATCATTAATTTTAGGTTAATTTTTAATTCAAAAAATAACAAAAAAATATGCTTTATTTATTTAAAAGGGTCAAAACCCTAAGACACTCTCATTTAAATTTCTCGCGCGCGAATTATTTTTTATCCATATTTCAATATTGTAACTGCTTCGGGAATGTAATAGTTTTTAATTAGGATTTTATTTATCGTTTTTATTTACTTTTCGCAATTTAATTTTAAAGGGTTTGTCTTTGGCGATGTAAATACCCGACGCCTTGTAATAGCGTAGATTTATTTTCCGCAATTTAATTTCCGCAACCATTAACTGTTAGATGTTTGATAAATAGGCAATGCATGACAAGATAAATCTTTAACCTAAAATCAACAAGTAGCTCACCATTAACATGTACAGATAAAAATAACTGAAAAACGATACACTCGCACATGCGCATTCTTAGGGTACACCTCACTTGGTTGCCTCGAACATGGTCATTGAGTATAGGAAGTTTTAGAGGTCGCCCTCTTGTCCAAAGATCATAAGTTACTTCGAAACGGTTTCCTCAAATAAAATGATCTAAGACATTAGAGTTACCACTAAGGCGTCCTAACATTGCTTTAGTGACCACACGTCCCTTAATCGAATTGACCCGAAAACTCCAACGACGGTGCTACCTACTCCTCAATAATGGGATAGCATTGTCTAAAGGAAACTTGTACAGTTTAATTCCTTTTTGAGTAGGTAGATATTCTTAAGTACTTGCTCTTTTGAAAACAAAAACAAAACTTTTCGCACTTACACCCCTTTCAAAACAAAAACTCTTTTCAAACCCACAATCACAAAGAAAAGCAAACTTTTGAAAACATAATGAGCAAGTACCTAAGAGCCCGTGGATAACCACAGATAGAAAGGGTGCTAACACCTTCCCTTTCTATAATCTACCTCCCGAACCCGAGAAATATCTCAAAAAGGAATTTTTCTGTGCTTTTGTCCTTTCCTTGTTGGATAAAATAAAAGACGGTGGCGACTCTTGCTTACCGCGACATTTTGCGAAAACAAACGCAAACACGAACCAGCATTCCAAAAACAGTCAATTCTCATTCCCACCGATCACAGAGACAAACAGACAAATATAGACTACGGGCACATCCCTTACCTAGAAGTCTCAAAGATTCCTCGTCAGAAGAGAACTCAAGGAGTGCTTTCGTATTTATCAATCGAGGAACAAAGAGATGTTCCCCATCATCGTCAAAAAGGAAGTTATTGTCTAGGTCCACGCACTTCTCCGGAGAGAAGATCTTGACATAGGCCGCTAGCTTATCATAAGCAAACAATTCCCGGGTGTCCAACTCCTCGGGCTTTATTACGTAACATTCGGGATTTTGCTCAAAAATTTTCCATTGCCACTCAAGAGGAAACTTCAATGTCAGTTTAGTCATTGTCCGACCATCTTTGACCCCCTCTGAGTGGTCGTACAGAAAGTCCACAACCACATCTAAAAGAGGCTTCACGACGAAGTACCTATCCTTGAAGTTTCTGACAGATTCCAGATACGATCAGAAGAGTTTCCCAAACTGCTTGAACGACACCCAAGCCTGTAGTTCATCGACCGTCTATCGTTGGAGATGGAAGATCCAGAAGAAAAGATTTAGAGTGGCACCAATCTTAAGGTACTAGCAGACGAGCTCAAATTCCCGCATGAACGCAAGCACGTTCGGGTGAAGCTAAGAAGTCGCCAGTTCTAACCATTTAAAAACTCCCACCTTGAAATCTGTGAAGGGAAAACACATCCTCGCTTCCTTAAATGAAAATTCATACATGGGAAAGCGTTTTCCCAGGAAAGAAGAATAGATCCTCCTATTCATGTGAGGGATTTGGAGTACCCAGGAGGCGGGGGCATCATTTGCTTTTTCCTCGACGACGTTAAATGCATCAGAAGCATCCTTCACAAAACTGGACCTCTTATTTATGGGTTCGGGCGTGACCCGAGTCAAGTTGTCGCCTGTAACTACATATTCCCCCTCATTGGGGTCGAGCAAAATATTTTCCTCGACTATTTGAGTCGTCGTACCTGAAAATCAAGGGGAAACAATGAATTTGACATTATCAAATTCACCCTTCCACCATAAATCAAGTGAAAGGGCGATGAGCGCGTCGAGAAATGGTCCTTGACCCAAGCCCTCAACAGCGAAAGTGGAGGAGAGCGATACCCTCGCGCGAGCATAAAAACGCGGGGGACATTTCATCGATAGAGATACTTGCTTGAATCCTCCCGCTCAAGGGGAGGACGTCCCTGACGCAAGTCCAGATGGAGCTCACTAGAAATCCATTAATCTTCATCTGTATTTCATGAACCCATATGAAGTTCATGGACCCCCATCCCAGAATCCATGAATGTTCATCCATATTTCATGAACTTCATCTGGAAATTCATCCATTCATAGGAAGATTCGGACGTTCAATCTAAGAACCTAAGAAAAACCATTGCTTACTTGGAGAAGATGAGCAGTGAATACGTCTACGACGGTGATGGGGCAACAGAATAACTTGTGAACGGAGGAAGAACAGGAGGAGAGAGAACTTGAAAATGACAAGTGAAAATCATGGCTCCCCTTTTTAAAGCTAGTCCCCACCACACGGGGTAGCGTGCGGAGGGTCATCATTACTTGGACTCTTAGACTGCCCTAGGCAATGATGGCATTCCAAACAGCTGCCACATGGGACATACAAAAGGACACACCGCTGACAAGAGTTTCACGCGCTTACATCGTTTCATCCATGTTGTCGAACACATGGAGGACACGAGCACGAGGAAACTCCCGGCTTTCCCGTGAATGCAAATCCCAAACAAGCACCATGTTAAGACAAGCAGAAGACGAGTCGACCAAGTGAATACTCCCAGAACAAGTCGAGCACGCCACGCACAATCTCGGAGTCTTCCTCGACCTAAATCACAGAGTCGTTCCCGATAGGAGTTGACAGTTTCCCCTCTTGGTTAACACTTTCTCGACATTTAAATTGATCTTAAGTCATCGCCCTTTCACCCAAGGACAATAACTTGGAGGGCTCCTGTTCTGGACTGGGTCGACATCTGCCCCGCTGTTGGGGAGGCCCAGTCCAGCGCCTCTACAAAGGCCCAAATTCATGCAGCCCAAACCAATGACCGTTGGGCACTTCCCCTGTGGCCACTAAGGGAACGTGACTTATAAGTGTCCATAATCGCCATTAACTTGCTCTCTAAGAAAAATGGGTCCAACTTTTCTATTTCCTCGGAGCAGTTGACCAGGAAGGAGGCCACGTGCTAGACTTCATACACTCGTACCCCGACAGTCTTCATTATTGGGTCTTATCGTGGCCCAACACTGAAGACCTTAGCCCAACACCGAAGGTTATAAATACCCTCTTACATGAGAGGGTCAGGTATTCATTCACTCACTCGCTCTTACTATCGTACTTGCGCTCTGATTGCTCTTGTTCTTGACATCAGAGTACCTTGCAGGTACACCCCATCCACTTCACTCAACAATTGTCGTCTAACTCTAGCTCGTGGGCCAGTAACGATTCCTTCTGATCCAGTGCGATCAATTCCTAAGATCTCTAATGCAAGAGTGCACTATATGACATAGAGATATAGTCTAATATACAAAAATTCTAAGTTTTCTTAATTTTGATATCATGCAAAGTATCTAATGGTAAAGTTGCACTCACATATTGAACCGTTAGAAATTGAGTAAAGTACCACTATAAGAAAAACTTGATGAATCACCCCTCACTAAATTTAGACGTTGCTTGATAATAACCTCGGATAAATCACAAAACAAAAAATAAAATTAAACAAATAAAGAGTGTAGGAGTGTCCCTCGCAAAAAAAAAAAAGACATTTTGAAATGTATTTGTTAGAGACTAATCATCATAAAATGTGATTGTTGCTTACGCGTGGGGTGCCCCTCGCAAGTGTTTTTCCCATTGTTCGATTCACCGCTTCGTGTGAGACGTGTTAGTTGCTTTAAAGATTATCTAAAAAGTGACTTTATAACTGCTCTCATATATGGAACTTCATCGCTCGCATGGTCATGGCTGCTCGCATGTACCTATACTGCAAAAATATAAAGATAAAAATTAGATGGTAACAGGGGCAGTGCTCGAGATTTACAGCCATCAAAATATTCTTTGGTTATTAATCCTCTATGAGTGCTCGAGATTTTCAGAATATATATCGAAGCTGTGAAAGAGAGAGCATGACAAGGAAAAACTAAACTAAACATCAATCTCAAATCAAATGCATATTTAATCTAACAGCATAAAATGCAAAAAGCCACAAAATCTTGTCGAAAGCCATTGAAGATTTCGTGAATCTATTACCAAGTCATAACGGAAACTGGAGAGAAAAAGAGAGATTTTGATGTTGCTAACCTCCTCAATGTTCGACGTTTTGGGAAATATTTGCATGGACTATGCATGCATGTCACTGCTATAACACTTTCTAACACTTTCTAACACTATCTATTTAACTAAGGGATTTGTCCCCTCACATATTTCTATTTTGTGATGGATTTTTAAAATTTGGGAGGTGTTATCTCTAGCTAAACACACACTTTTTTTTGTAAGTAGATATATTATTACCCACTCGAATATCTCACCAAACACACTAAAATATGTTACTAACCATTAAAAGTATTTTATTAACCATTTCACATGAATATATTCAAACATAAATTACATTACATTCATCTCATAATTAACTAAAATTAATTTTTCAACATCAATTAAATCAAAATTGACTTGTCACCACAAAACTTATCATACTTAATTATATAAAATATTAATGTAAGTGAAGACTCATTTTAGTCTCTCACAAAAGTTACATAATCTAAATCAATCCCTCGTAAAAAAATATATTTTATTTAATCTCTTATAAAATTTAACCAGACCATATTAATTCTTTTGTCAATATTTTTTAATATGGTTTTTTCTGAATTAATAATATCAAAAAAATAAAATTGTTTCAAATAAAGAATAGAATTCAGAATCTTTAAATCACATCTTCTTTACCATTATGTCAATGTATATTCATGACACATGATTCTCGTAATTTATAATAATATTAAACAATTCCGAATTTAAAATATAAAATATAAAATTTGTAAGCATGAGTCTCGAAGCCAACTCCTTTCAAATTAAATGTAGTCCCTTCACAACTAGACTAATTCTTGTTAATATTTCTAATAATGAATATTTAACTTAATAATTGAGAATAAACATTTTCTTATTTACTTATTTCAAATAACACACAAATAAATATTTATTTAATTCAAATAATATATAAATTTAAAAATAAAATTAATAAAATATAAATCTTCAATATAATTAATCAAATATAATTAAATTAAATAATATTTATTGAAATTAAATAACACACAAATAATATTTATATATTTTAAATTAATACAAATTAAAAATAATTAATTAATTTACTATTATTTCAATTAATTGTTAAAATATTATTAATTTTTAAAATTATTTAACTAATTTAAACTAAATAGTAACTAATTAATTTAATAGTAATTTAGTTAAATATTAATTAAATTATTTCTATTTGATTAATTGTATTTAGGATTTATATTTTATCAATTTTATTTTTAAATTGTGTATTATTTGAAATTAATAAATATTTGTTTGTGTTATTTGAAATAAGTAAATATTTGTTCAAAATTATTAAGTTAATTATTCATCATTAAAAATATTAACAATAAAAATTAATTTGTATAATTAGAAAATGACTATCATTTAATTTGAACGAACTTAAATTATGTATTTTTTGTTAAAAATTCAAAATTATTTAAAAATTTTAGAGATCGTGAGAATTATTTGCATGATTATACATTGGCCTAGTGGTAAAGACATAAAATATGGTTTAAAGGTCCAGAGTTCAATTTTTTATGGGAATTTCTTATTCCACTCCATGCTTTCGAAAATTTATTTTTTGTTCCTAAAACAATTGAACTTCAATGATGAGATCTTTAACTGCAACATAGAATCATCAACAATAATAAGTGAGATATAGCCAAATTCTGATTCCTTTTTTTATGCATCAGTCAATTAATGTACAAAGTGAGAATACTAGTAATAAATATCTTAAGGATACTACTATTAATAAAGAAATTAAATATATGATCCTATCAAAAGTTCTCAGACTTCAAGAAAACACAAACAAGTCTTACAAGCATGTTCTACATATATTTAAGAATCAGAAATATACTTTTGATTTGTATCGGAAGTGCATTTTTGATTTTGCGTAAGTGCAACTTAAAAAATGTGCGTACTGAAAATATATTTCTGATTTACGAGAGACAATTTCAGAATTACAATGAGTCTTTTTTTTTAGCATGGGGTGGAATAAAAAAATTTCTTTCTTATAAGAAACAATTTTGACTTTTTTTGATATTATTAATTCAAAATTATTTAAAAATAAAATTAAAAATAAAAATCAATTTAAAATTTAAAAATAAAAAATAAAATTCAACTTGATAGTCTAGTCACAGTTTAAAAGTAAGAACAAAAACCAATTTAAGAAAAATATTAACAAAGAGTATAATATGGACCGGTTAAATTTTGTAACATATTAAAATAAATTATTTTCTTTAAGGACTAATTTGGATTGTGTAACTTTTGTGAGAGACCAAAATGGACCTTCACTTTAATTATTTTTAAACAATTTCTTTCTCGTAATACCTCTTTAATTCGGATATACATATTCGAACGAACTTAATATTTTATTTTCTGAAGATTTTCGGACATGCATATCCGAACAAATCTCTATATTTCATTTTCAAAACGTTTTCAGATAAACATATCCGAATAAAACATATCATTTAAAATTAAAATTAAAATTAAAATCTCTAATTATTATTAACTTCATAAAATAATCATTTATCAAAATAACATACTAAAAATAAATTATAAATTACAATAATAATTTCTATTTAGAATAGATTATTTAGACTTTAAAGTTTCTAAACAATTTTATTGTATTCTTTTAAAACTATCTCAAATTAAAATAACAATTTATTTAAAATAAAATAAAATAAAAAATGTATCTTTAAATTTGAAAGATGATAAGACATACATTAAGAACATTAATATATCAAATGGATCTTTGAAAAGTTAGAACAAATTCTTCTTCATGTTTCTTTCTTACAATTTATAGAAATAACTAGAGCAAGCTTATAAATATAACATTTATTTTTCTAAACAAAGGGGAGAATGTTTTGATTTAAGTCTTAATTTAATTTAAAACTATAATTATTTCTTTTTAAACATATAAATCTAAAATAAATAAGAACAACAAAATTATATGTATTTAAAATAAATATCTTTCAGATTTAGAATGATTGCAATTTAAATTCAAAATAAAATTGAAATATTAAGTTATTTCAGATATACTTATCTGAAAATCTCCTAAAACCGAAATATTAAATTATTTCAGATATTCATATCCGAAAAATATTTTGAAATTTTCACAAGTTTTTTTCACCTATATAAAGGTATACTAAAAACTTCTCTTATTTTTATACGACTTTGATCTTCCATGCATTTTTTTAATATAGAAAATGAAATTTACTAATTTTAAACTAAACTAAAATACTCTCTGTTAGAAGTGTCAAAATTGGTCCCTGAATTCTAGTTTAATTGATATAAATTAATATTGTTAGATTGAATGTCATCACTAAAATTCGAATAGTAGTACTCACAACTATTTTAGGAGTGAATTTCTAGTAATTATTAACACGTTGTCCAAAAAAATTGCAAAAATTGAGTTAACACAAGATTCAAATAATTGAATTTATTTTAAAGGCACTCAAGTTGTGAGGCATTCCAAATTCAACATAACCATGTTTGGATTCATCTAATTCAACAAAACCATGTTCAAATTCATCTAATTGTATACCTTCCAAATTCAACAAAACCAATGGTAACTTGGTACAAATAATATGGTTACAAAAGAATCTCAAAAAAAAATTCTGCATCACATAGCATATGCCAAAAGGAAACTCCATAGCCTATGTATGCATTGATGGGGACTACATAAAAGTAACACCATAAACAAGGTGAAAACTAATGGTGAAGCTAATAAACATAAGGCAATATTCTCCATGGAACAAGTTTGCGATACTCTAACCATATATCTTTATACTTCTCCGCACATCGAGCTTCGTCTCTTCTCTCTCTCCATATTAACAGAATGAGAAGATAAATTGGATAGAAGTATGGAACTGGTGAACTGCAACAATTGGTAAATTAATTAAAAACGACTCGCATTGTTTCTTTTTAAAACAAAAATCTTCATAACTTCATAGAATTAAAGAGATCACCTGATGCCACAAGGTAAGCTAAAAGAGAGAGCAAGCAGCAAGTCTCCTAGGTAATTACAGTGTCTCGCAACACCCCTTAACAAAATATGATAATGATAAGTAATAAATTCAATGAGAAACATCGAGAAGCATATGAACATGTTTTAACTATCTTCGAGGTGACAAATGATAATTAAGGGATGACAAACGAAATCTTACCAATAACCAGAAGCAAGTAACTTGCCTCCAACGACTTTTGGAGGCTTACCCCATATAGGAGCCTTTGGATTCTTCTTGAAGTCGTGTTTCTGCTTGTTTGCCCCTCGAAATACCATGTATCTGCATATATATTTTCAATTACAGTTTATAAGTTTTACTGACAAATGATTATCTGATAATTTTATAATTTTATCAAATGAAGTTTTCATAAAATTTACTTCTATGTGTCAATTTAATGTCGCTTAAGGAGGGTGTGTGATGCATTATAGAATTCACTTTTACAGATTATGATTAAGTTACCCAATAAGGAAGACAAAGAAATTAGCTACAGCCGCGGCTGTTGTTAACTCCACATTGTTCCTCAAAAGCCACCAGCCCTATAACAGAAATTGCAGATTATCAATACATGAAAGATTTTAGATGTAAAGAATGTGAAGCTTACAAAACTAGTTGCAACTTTTACTTTTCAACACAGGTGAAAATAACCCATTTGAATCATACATCTAAAAAACATGCCTACCTTGGTAGGCCAATTTTGAGTGTTTGACCATTGCTTTTGTGTGAGTGAAACAAAATGTAAACAATATCGGTCTATTTTCTTGATGACAGCAAATTGTGCACACAACAAAATGTAATTATGATTTGCGAGTCAGGGGCTGCTATAATCTTGAACTATCTCTCAGCCTATTTTCTTGGACATTATTTTTCAAAAAATAATTAACTTATCTTCGTTTTGTCAATGATATGTAATGCACCAAGTACTTTTGTCACAAAAATATGTAAACACTGATATAATGTTTGTTGAAGTTGACGAGCTTTCTTTTGTAAAGAAAAAAGGAAACAAAAGTATTATTTAAAGCATTAAGAAGCAATAATACGCATTGTTCACAAGTGATTAATGGAAAACGTGTACTATGGATCTAAGATATTATAAGAGATACCTGTATGCTAAAAGTAAAAGGAATCCACACTAGATCTCCAAAGACCAACATGAAGCCCAATCTCTCCGCAATTATGTCCCATCTGCAAAAGACAAGAAAAGGATTGAAAAGAGAATTTCAATCATATATTAATCATATCAGTCTAGTCATTGGAATTTCTACGATGGGTGGTTCTTCCCCTAGTGCAGAAAGGTAATGCATAGACTGCATCGATAGACTTAATCATAGCAAATAATTCCACAAGCATGTAACCACCCCCGCCAAATAAAATATAAGCCGCACACTTACAAGATGTATACTTGTTGATATCTGGTTTATTTGAAATCTATGACAAAAGTCTAATTTAAGACATCTTAATGGAGTTCAAAACAATCTTGATTTAGTCTGAAGTTCGATAGGCATGAACGATTCAGAAACCCAATCCAAAAATAGACATTTTTTACTAAAACTCATCAGGTATTTTTTCCCATTGGTGCAAGAATTATAATTTAAAACAATATGTGGATGTCAACTCATCAGTTATTGTTATAAATCTTAAAATAGGACACGCTACTGATAATGAAATGTAAAGAACGCGTCAACCTAATACTATTCAAGTCACACGTATAACTCACTTACGTGGATGTCATATATTCTTCGTGTACAAAGTAGTCCAGGATGTATAGCTGGAACAAATAAGTAGAAATTACGGAAAATCAGAAACACAGAAGAGTTTTTTCAATCGACAAAAGAAAGTTATGCAAGTTTTTGAGATTACTGCACAGAATAGCTGGTAGAGAATCATTGACTTGCTCAAAGTACCATCTTGAATGCTCTTGGCAAGAACGGATAAGTTGATAAGTAGCCACCCCATCATTCCAGCTCTAACAAAGAAAAATCTGCAATTTATGTATTGTTAGACATATAGCAGCATATCAGAATGACTTAAGCCATATCTAATTAAAAAATTGTCAGTTAAGATGCACGTCAGCTATACATTTAAATTGTGTTCAAAAAATATTGCCTTGGAAAATAGGGACATTAACCTTATATTTGGTCAAATGACACAACTACAATAACATTAAATGACAGAAATTTTAGAATTAGGACATGGAATTAGAATGTAGACACATGTTTAGATTCATTTGCAACCTGCTTGGAGTATTATTATAGTTGCATACAATATCAATATGTCTTTCCCGTGTTTGCTCTATAACATGAATACAAGTATTCGGTATAACAAAAAACTCAATTTCATTCCTTCAAACTCAAATCAGTATTATCGATAGAGGATGGTGGAAAGCCAAAAAAAGTCCGGCATTTTAAGCCGCATAAAACCCCGTGGTCCTTCCATCCTTCACAATAATTTACAATACTGACGCAAATACTTGTTTTATCATTTTTATGAAGATCCCGGCTGTATAGCCTAGTGCCATACGATCACAATTAATAAAAAGTTGTTTTGAATAAGAAAAAGCAAGGAGCCAAGTCGAATAGATCACATACTTGAGGTCAATACCCATGAACTGAGGATTTAGTTGTATTCCAAACCACCTATTAAATAAAATAGAAAACAAATATCAACAAGATTAACTGTAGAAACACAATTTCTTCAGGGGATTAAAGTCTACTTGTTGCCACTAATTGCAGGGGCCAGTACTTTGTCCCAGTAGACAGAATAACAAAGATACATAATTTTGCCAAGGGAAGTACTTCGTCACAAACGCAGTTAGACATCATATTTTCCCCGTTTAGTTGGCCCACATAGTACATCGCAGTTTATTATAATGTTCATTACTTATTATTAGACATGAAATTTCCAACAGAATTAAGTACTGTATCAACATATTATTTAAAGTGAAATCACGGTAAAGAAAAGATATCAAATAAGTGTTCTTATTTTTATAATTTTATCAGTACGAGGTGCATGTAATCATGTTTAAACCCGAAAGTATAACTCATTGCAATGCGTTTTATTTATGCTACTTCCCAATAAGTTAAGGAGTTGATAAGAAATATCTAGATACCTACAAGTTCCAAATATTTGGCCTTTAAACTTTCCCACTAAAGTAACAATTATTTAAAGTAATCTTTAATATTCAGAGCATACCAATCGTCTATCAGGTTTCCACTAATATGAGGTTTTAGCGATGAACCTTTATTCCGTGACTTGCAACCGGAAAAATAGAGTACCAGGGTCACCTGTCATATCCAAGAGATGATCAGAAGTGACAACCTAAAGGGAGGATAACTGTCATGCAATCCAGAATCATAAAAATAAAACAGAAGATAATTTAAATGAACCTCTTATTCATAGTTGCATGACTATACCACAAACTGTATATGTATAGTATTTAAGTCCTAAATTTAGTGATGAAATTTTTATTTTTGATCAAGTTGAAAAACAGATCACATGGAATAAGTCATTTAAAAGGGGTAAAGGACTGCCAAAGCAAAATTTAGACAAACCACCAAAAGAGACCGTATGGCCAATACCATTTTTTTACTCAATGTGGTTAATACCACTTAATAATGTAAGATCCTGAAAGACCTTTTTTTTTTTTGAGAATTGTCGATTGAGTTTAGAACTTTGATATTTGCTTTCATTCTATTACATTAGCAGGAATGATTTGAAAACTAATTTATTTATACACCAAATTTGTCTTTATAACTAAGTTTTTCAGAATAAATTGAGTAATGACCTCTCTTACAATCCATGTAACCTGTTGAAAGTCTTTGATATGACAGACGAGAAAATTAAAATTCAATTTAGGGTGGTTTAGAAAGTATCTACATAGCATTCAAAATCAGCAGTAAGTGGAGAAGAAAGTTCTAATCATTGGGAGAGATATATAATCAAACTACAACAATACATATCACTCTTAAGTGTTTTCGAAGACAAACAAGGCCATTGCACAAAATAAGCAATGTAATTAAAGTTTGATGCTCCAAAAGTTAATTGTAAGCTTACATACAAGAAAACTGAAGATAAAAGTTGTAGACAGCAGCTCAAGTCCACTATCTGCTATGGCCTGCAAGAATTACCAAATCAGCTCATAAAACATGTTAAGTTTTGCACAACAACTACAAAACCAGAACCATGCTTTAATCCAAATCATTAATCTCAAGATATATCTTAATAACTTCTCTTATAGTTTTTCTAGGTCTTCCTATATCTCTAATTGTTTGACTCCTCTCTATCTGATCTACTCTCCTCACCATAGAATCTACATGTCTTCTCTCCACATGCCCGAACCACCTAAGTCTATTTTCCAACATTTTTTCTACTATAGGTTCTTCTACCGAACACTCTTTCTAATATTGTCATTTCTAATCTATTCATGTCTAGTCTTACCACACATCCAACCCAACATCCTCGTCTCTAAACTGCATTCCGCGACTGCAATGGGAGCTACAACATAAAGGGTTTAAAAGTCTCCCTAACAGCATCAAAATGGCAATTACAGCCGAATCAGCCAAATTTTCCTGCATTGTTCTTCAATTTAGAATCAGTGTTGTCCATGGCGGATGACGGTCTAAGGCAGCAAACTCCATTGTGATGAGCCCAAAAACTCACTTACATCCACCATAGTGCCGATATTCGATAACATCGGAGAGATTCGCAACAACTAGATTATTGATATAAAAAGTATACAGACACTTACAGTGGGAGATACAAATTCCATCTTGGCACTGATCCAAAGAAGTCCAACCAACAGGAGAAGCGAAAGTAGACCTGGAAAAAAATTCAAAATTCAAATAAAGTCAAAGGCCCATGATATGAAAAAAAAAAATCAAGAAGCAGGGTTTATAAATGAGAAGTAAAATAAGGAACCATTGCAGCGATAGTGAAGGCGAGTTGAATCAGAGAGAACAACCCCAGGAACAAGTTTTCCAGGGAGAATAGATCCAAGAATGGCCAAGTAAGCGAAAAAACCCGCAAGTAAAGAAACCTAAAAAAAGATATGAAATTGATTATTGTTTTGGAGAAAAGAAGCGAGATGAAGAAATGGGTTGTGAGTAGTAGGGACTAACGGAGTTGGAAGATGGAATGAGAGCGTGGATTAGGAAATCTAGATCCATATATGTTTCACTGTGAGTGTGCGGTGAATGAAGAAGAATAAGAGAGTGAGAATGCTATGGTGGTGGTTCTTCCGGTGGCTCAGTGGCTGTTCCAAGTTGGAATCTATGAATTTTCTTTGTAAAACAAAAACAACGGCTCTGAGTTAAAACTACTGAACTCCGTTAAACCCGCGTTATTGTAATCGTGAAAACAATAATGGAAACTAGTTACTAGGAGTACTCCATAAACAAAGTGAAGGTGCGAATAGCTACAAGGTATGGTTTGGTTGAGGAATGGCTATTCAGGGCCAGATTACGAGATTACGGCTAGCCCATTTATATTTAGGAGACGGAATTTCACTCTCCAAACTTACAACTTCGTAGTCATCTCTAACGAAATTTTATTTTTGTCTCCAGAATTCAGAGATGTGTCTTCGAATACATCAGATTTCATTTTTCTGGGGTAATTTTGGAGACAAAAGTAAAGTGAGGATATGTTTGTGTCATATCAGATTTGTGGTGTCTGATATCTAAGTTTGGTGTATGAAGTTAAAGAAATGGTTTAGACATCCTATTTATAGAAGATTTGGAACAATTTGCTCCTAAGAATTCTTATCATGTGTTAGGGCATGTTTCGGAAATACACTTCTGAAACAACCCCTTATTTTTTAAACAAAATTAGGGTGTTTTCGGAAGTACAATTCTGTAACATTCCATAATTATTTTTTTTTATAATTCGAAAATGTATTTCTGAATTATGCATAGACGGAACTCTATGTTGGCAAATTTAATATCATTCAAAGTTAATTTACAATTTAATCGGTAAAAGTATAAATCGGTAAATTATATAAATCAGTAAAATATTTAATAGATATATTATATATGTATTGAATCGTATAGATACGTTACAAAATAATTCGATATATTGTGCACGAAAATACATACAAAAAATTATCTGATTACATTCTAAAATGTACCGAACGAATGGCTACCGCTTAAATCTAAAACCGGTTCTTTCTTCGACTTCTTCATATTTGATTATCTTTCAAGTTCCAACAACTTGGTGAATTCGGCCATCCTTTTCAAAAAATGATTCAGCCAAGTTTCCGTCTCTTTTGCGGAATGTGTCGTCCATTGCACTGACGTAGCTGGAATAGGACACCCGGGCTTCAAAAATACTTGAATAAAATGGAGTGGCCTAAGATACCCAAAACATATGATGTGGTCAAATGGGTCTTGAGGTAGGCGACTTCGTAGTGGAAAAAATATCTCTGAAAAACCATATTTCGTGAGATCGATACACACCATATCATATGCACTTGCTATAAGATGGCCCATTTCAGGGAAGCACATTGTTGTACCCCAAAATTTTCTCTCTCATTTCTCAATAAATTTCTCAAAAGATCACCCTGGACCCTCAGGTTTGCTTCCATCCAATTTCAGGCATTGAATTACAAATTTTCCAAGAAAGTCATTCACAAGGGTAAAATGGTCATTTGCGCATTGAAAAGTCAAACTTTGACTTTTGATCAAAATCAAGTTTCAAGGACCATATTTCATCAAGACATGTTGAAATATGAAGTTTGTTTCATCAAGAAATTCAAAAGTCAAAATTACTTTGGAAAAGTCAAAATTCTAAATACTTAGAATTTTTCGAAGTGTTTAAAAAATATGACAAGCTCAGAACTTCTGATCAGATTATCACCATGATGCAAGCTGATTCTGAAATAATTTCTAACTCAAGAGTTTTAGATCTCAATATGACCTAAAATATCACAGAATAGAACTTCTCCTAGAAATGTTGGAATTTCAAGTCAAATCCTCAAAGACACGTCCCTAAAACTAAAGCATTCAGCAAATTCTTGACACTTTCAAGATAGAGTTTGGTCAGAACTTTTGGGCCAGTTTTCACAAAGATTCAGTCAAAGTTTGCAAGGGTAATTCAAAGAAGATTTACAAAGCGTGTTGCAAGCTCCCTGAAAAGTCTGAGAGCTCCTTCAGAACATGATAGAGCAAGAAGATACAAAGATCAGAAGTTGGATGTCTATTTTAAGTCACGCTGAAGCTGAACTTCTGATCCAGAATTAAGCAATGATGCAGAATCTCACGTTACAGGATTTCTGGTTTGATCAATCTCATCATCAGTTAATGCTCACAACCACTTTTGGGTCTTTATTCAAAGGATTTCCCCACGTATGGCAGTACCATTACTGTCTAGGAAAAGCAAACTCTTGTACAAGAGTGTGTTGGGTCCATGCGTTGCTTTTGCTTTTGAGGTTACCTTTCCTTAATTCCTGCTTACAATTCCAGCTTAGGCGTTGCTAAAGCTGCTAACCACCATACTTGCTTCAAGAACAAGGCAGCACCCTAACATGTGATGGTTGTACTCTACAATCTATAATATCCTTGCCCATAAATTGAAAGCCATTGGCAACTGTAAAGAGGTCATGAAATTTGAGAAAAGAAAAAGCCTTGAACCCCAGCTAAAATTCCAAGAGTGCAAAACTGCAAACACAAAAATACAAAACCTGTTAGCTTTTGATTATTGCATTCAGACTCCATTTTTCCTCAAGTGTTTCTTGACCAAGTCATCCATACAGTTTTTTATATACATTTAGAAGCCATCCTAGTTTCTGTTTTCAGACTAACACACTCTCCATCAACCTCCACCTCAAAAAGTCAGAATTTTGCTCCTTGGTTGTTCCAGAATTTTCCAACCATTCATAGCCCAAGTTGAAAGTTTCCAACCTACTGAGTACGTGAGGAAACTGATCAGAACATCCCAAGCAGTCAGAACCAGACTCCAGCTCACAGAACATTTTCCAGCTGCAAGGTAAGTTTCTGCTGGCCCTCCTCATATTACTTAGGCATTGTTAGATTTGCATGTTCAAAATACAATGTAGACATCCTGATTCTGATGTTATACATATTATGAGGTTTCATGTATTTGTCTGCCTAAGTAGGGAGAACATTAGTTCAGAACTTCTTAAGGAAACGAGGTTTAGCAGATACATGCTTGTTTCTGATTTACGGTCTTGACATTTTTTATGTTTCTGAAACCATGAGGGAAACCTACCATAATTGCTATGTTTGTGTTTTTTATTCTGTTGAGAAATGACCAAGTTGCAGATGTTATGATTAGCATGAAGAAAGAGGTAGAGTTTATCATCAGAACTTCCAAACTCTCTCAACAACCAAAAACTCCTGACTTTTCAGTAATATTAGCATTTCTAGGCTGCCAGCGGCATCAGAATTTCTGAAATCTTCTTTGTTCCCAGCGGACCCAGAACTTCTGACTTTACCTATTTCTACTAATATGATTTCTGTTTTTGCAACACGCCAGAGTCAAAACTTCTGATCTCTTTTAGTTCAGCAATGCGCTGATTCTATTTTCTTTTTTTTTACTATTTTTGCTATCACTTCTATTTTCACTAATCAAAAACACCAAAAACATTTTACATTTTACATGCTTTATTTTATTTCTTAACACAAAAAGATTAAAAATATTTTCTTAAACAAAACTTATTTCTTTTCTTAAACAAAACAAGTACATTTCACATTTTCTTGTACATTCTTATCCATTCAATATGGTTGTAATAGTAACTTAGGATTTAATTTTATTTGCAATCTCCATTTGTAAATCTGTACACCCCATCCTCCTAATGATTGTAATAGCGTAGGATATTTACTTTCCACACTTTTTATTGCTTTCATATATTGCTAGTAATTAGGGTGTGTATGGCAAGACATGAAATCAACAAATAGAGAACCCTAATCAAGACAAAAATGCATGCAATCAAACACACTTTGCACATATGCACACCTTAGGGTAATCTCACTTGTTTCCTATCAGAAAAAATAGTCATGCCCCTCGAACACAGGCGTTTTAGAAAAGACCCTCGATAAAAGATCATAGTCCCTCGATGACCCTCGATGTTGCCTTCGATAAACGATCTAGTCCCTAAACGATATTGCTAAAGCATCCTTAGGTTACCTTCTATGACTATACGATGACCCACGCTCGTCCCTTCACATCTAACGATGGGGATTCTTACCAAAATAATGGTAAGATAGCAACACCTAAAGGAGGAGAAAAAGAACATCTAAGACCTTTTGAGTAGGTAGATTCACTCCTAGTTGCTTGCTTGCTCACAACAAAAACATTATATACACCAACATTCTCACTCTGAAACATTTTTCAAAAGACAACACTTTGTATGCGTTCTTATAGAGACGAGAATCATAACAAAGACACCTTTTCAAAATCACTTTCAAAAACATATCTCACAAACACTTTTTTGAATCATTTTCGAAACAAACACTTTTGTATGCGTTCTTATAGAAACGAGAATCATTATGAAGTTACATTTTCAAAATACTTTCAAAACCCACAAGCACATTCAAACAAAAAGCAAGTGATCTAGCAAGTAACTAAGAGCCCATGGAAAACCATGGATGAAAAGGGTACTAATACCTTCCCTTTTCATAATCTACCCCCCGAACTCAAGAAATAATCTCAAAGGTCTTTCCTGTGCTTTTTCACCTTTCCTTTTGGATAAAAGAAAAGCCGGTGGCGACTCTTGCTAACCGCAACATTTGCGATTAAACGCAAAACACCCAAGTTAGTTCTCCCACCGTGTCACACACTTCCACTTTTCAGGTGGTGCGGAACCGGTGAGACTTGGAACAAGAGCGTTATGAATTTTATTGAAACGTTCCTTACCCTCGTATAGTCGTACATAATCTTCCTTATGCATTGTCAATTCTGAAATAAGTGTTTGTCGTACAATAGTGTGGTTCTCCTCACCTTTACCAAGTAAACCAGACACGGCCTGAAACCCGCAATTACCCCCCCCCCCCCCCCCCCCCCCTCGCATCTACATGTTGCACCCAAAATTTTTCCCTCTTATCTTCTCTTTTATCCAGCTTAGACTTTTTAATCCATCTGCATACATTCCATTAGGTCATTAACATAACATACATTCAATAAAGTACCATGGGTTCAAAGAATTAGAGATCAATCAAGCTATCATCATTCTAAGATGTGTGCTTCAATATGATTTGGACTACAAGAAAATATCAAGCTATACAGTTGATTCAAAGTTGTTTGCTCTCAAAGTCAACATTTCAAAGTTCAAGTTCATAAATTCACAACTTCTTCGTTATTCAACATTTTTTAGAGATTCTTTGGACATATGAATATCCTTGGCATCCTCTCCAGTTTTTTTACAAGTCAGGATCTGATAATGTGTGAAAAATCATCAAAAGTTCGATTACTTTATAGGTCATTTTGTGGATTTGACTTAATTTCAATCGACTATTTCCCAACTTGCAAGGATCATAACCTCCTAGATTTTCAACATCTTGAGACGATTCTTTTTGCACAGTATCACAAATGAGATTATCTACAAGTTTGCTTCAAGGATCAAATTCAAATTATGCTCAAAAGGCCATGAAATCGTGTGAAACATTATAGGCAATTTCTTGACTGTTTGATTTCATGTGATGTTGTCAACTTCTCAAAACCATATATTTTGCCTTAAAGCTTATTCTTGTGATCATTCAAGTCATGCGCAAGAATTCAAGCTCGAGTTCTTTTCGATTCAAGGCATTTTTCTAGGATACAAGTCCGTTCCAAATCGAGGTTTAAAGTTTCATTTATTTTTAGTTTATGATCAATTTAATTTCTATTTTATTTCTTTATTCAAAATCTTAAAAAAAATAGTTACTTCCATTTATTTCTTATTTTTAAAATGTTAGTTTTTTTTTATTATTCAATTTTTATTTTTATTTGGATTTTAATTCTCAATTCAATTTAAAACATTTTTTTAAATTGAGTTATTAATTAAGTCAAAATCAATTTTTAAAATTTTCTCTTTTCCCATTTAATTCAATTTTAAGTTTATTTTATATTTACATTTTTACTAACCATTTTCTTTTATTATTATTTTTGTTACTATTATATTAGTATTAGTACTATTTTATTTTAATGTCCAAATAAATAATAGAATGGATGGAAGAAAAAATGGAAGTGGGACCAACACAAGCCAAAATTCAAACTCAACAATTCATCGCAAATTCAAATTTGAAAACAGAGAAGAGAGGAAGCATTGTGAGGAATAGAAGGCGGAAGTGAAGTTTGTTGTTGTTTTATGGAAGAGAGGAAGCAGAGGATTTGATTAAGAAGGAATTGGGCCTTACCCCAGTCACAAAAGCCCACCAGCGAATTTTCATACACTCACCCTCATTTTTACTTTTTTAGCCCATTTCATTTTAATTGTTGTTTTTATTTCTAACTGCTTTAGTTTTATATAATAATTAGTTTGATAATTAATTATGTTAGTTGTTTTTATTTAATTTATATTATTTTGATTAATTAGTTTTATTAAATAATTTCAATTAACTTAATTATTTTTTGTGTGTTAATCATTTAACTATTTAAATTGTTATTCGCTTACTTGATTTCATCTTTGCACGTTGTTGTTTTTAATTAATTAATTAAATTTTGATTTAATTAGTTGATTTTGTTAACTAAAATTAATTAGTTTTTCTAATTAATTTTTCTTAACCTAATTAATTAAGTTTAATCAATTTTTAATTAATTGATTACACACTTACTTCTTTTGTTGTTTGAGACTAGTCTTGTATTGGATCATGATGTTTTCGTGTTTGTATTTTTTTATATGTTTGTGTGCCTCACATGCTCCCTTAGGATTATTAATTCAATTTTAATCTTTTGATTAAATTGAGTTAATTAGACATTAGGCTTATAAACCTTGCATGCTAACATTAGATAGTTCTCCCTTCATCAACCTTAGGACCATTTTGCATGCTAACATTAGGTAGTTATCCCCTTCATCCTAACTTTAGGTCCATCTACATGACAATATTAGGATTTTGAGTTTCCCTTAGCCTTTTTCTTTCCCCCTTTGCATCTTTAAAACTAAAACTTCTTTTTCTTATCAAAACTCAAAAATACTTAACAATAAAGAGGTGAACCATATGTCATGAGCCTTAAGTATTGGGAGAAGTATAGGGAGGCACATTACTTACTTTGTACTTCCTTTCAATCATAGTCTTTGATGTGGTTCAAATCACCAAATCCTTTTTCAAGGTAAAAAAATACAAACCAATTCAAACACTTTTGCCTTCAGGTTTTTTCTTTTGAAAACCTTTTCACGTAAAAACTTTTAATTCCTTTCTACGATAATGCGTGAGTCTCCAAAGGTCGATCTGCATTAGAATACGAAATTAACATCGTTCATAAAAAACACAAAACAAGCCAAATTTTTTGAGGTGGACTACGAGTGCCCTGATCTCTCATTGCACGAAGAGGATACGTAGGCACAAAGGTTCACAATCGTGGCAGACACAATAATAAAAACTTTTCTTTTTGTGTATATACTTTGCATTCATGCATTTTCCCTTAGCTTAATGGCTTTAGTTTGACACACTCTTTTATTAGAACAAAAATAGTGGATCCCGTGGAGTACCACGGACGTGAGGGGTGATAATACCTTCCCCTTGCGTAATCGACTCTTGTACCCGTTCTCTTGGTCGCAAGACCTTGATTTCACCTTTCTCATGTTTACTTGATGTTTTCCTTTCCCTTATGTAGGATAAATAAATATTCGACGATGACTTTATTGTTTGATGTATTTTTCCCAGTTGCCTCACTACAATCCTTTCAATGTTTTTGTGCATAAAAATCGGCATCTCATCAATGTGAATAATCCGTAGTGGAGTTGGTGGTTTTTTGATTGGCGGTGTACGAGGTGGTTTGGAAATGCGAGCTCCTTTAAAAAAATACTCTTTTGTGATTTTTTGGCTTGGAGAATTCGAGAAATGTGAATCAATAACTTCATGGTAAGATGGAGTTCTCCTTGTTGAATTGTCATCTTGTGTACTTTTACAATTTTTAGGGGCATCTTTGGTTTTTATCGATTATGAAGGAGGTTTCATATCGGTGGTTTCTGGATAGGATATTTTCCTCGGTTGTTCTTTAATGTGCAATCTCATAGTGCCATCCGCTTTAGAAAATCTATCTATTATCACTTCCAACTTGGTTGCTATGGTAATACTCGATGCACCATCTTTCGTAGAACCGTAGTTATCAAATCATAGTCTTTTCCAATGATCGTAGACCTCTTCCATATGTATGGGCGAATTCAGTTTCATATTTTTAGAAATGAGACAAGTACATGGAAGCCCGTATGTTTTCCTAATTGTAGATCTACACTTTGAACTATCCGGCCCCGTTGTCTTTGCATGCTTCACTTCATGAAAAATAAAATCCAATCCCGCTCGGGATACAATAAGATTTAACAATAAGTAAAGAGTGTTATCTTTAAAACAGTGTTCTATGACATTTATGCTCCTGCCAAAAGTTGTTTGAATTTCATTATGTCGGTTTTGGAGCATTTGGTTCACCATGTCCCATTCTCTACAAAATTCTCCCTTGCTATCACCCAACCATTTATTCAATGCCGCATGTGCAAATTCGACTTTATTAGTTGTAGTGTTTTCCAAGTGTCAAACACGGTTCGTCCAAGCACACACCACTTTCTCTTCCACTGTATAAAGAATACTAGTTTCAACATGTTTTAGAAAATTAGGAAACTATACACGCAAGCTCCTAAAATGTACCACATTCTCAACATACAACTTTTCTTTAGAAGAATTCAATATATTTGCCCATGCATCCATTATATTCTCCACCACAACACTAGCTTTGACAATATTTCTGTCTTCACCCTTGAAGTCTTTAGTTCCAACCGCTAGTTTGAGCTTAGATCTCACATTTTTTGTTATATGATACTGATAAAGTAATGCATATGATGTAGGAAACACACTTTCAACCGCATTCATAAGGGAATTATCTCAGTCAGTTATAATGACACTAGGGAACTTTTGTGGATCCTTCAACAAAGTCTTGCATATATCCAACACCCATGTAATGTTGTCTTCTTTATCATATTCGAGAAATGCAAATCCAACTGAAAAAGTCTTATCCGTAGAAGTGACACCAATAAATTCTAGAAGCGGAAGCCTATAATTGTTGGTATTGTACACTAAATTAATTATTAGGTCGTTCAGAAATGTGTTGAACAACTTGATACTTTCCAGATGAGTCCAAAAAATGTCACAGATATTGACTTTATCATCACACAATCTAAATATAGTGGTTATCATCCAAAAGTTTCAACAACTATTGCATTTCATACCTCATACCTTTACTCGCAATAATCTATTTATAACGTTCATTGTATACCTGCTTGACATTTGAAACATTTTGTGGTTGTTTCTGTTTCAAATATACAAGTATGTTTCTTGGTGCAACTTTAATTATCGTCATTTTCGAAATTATTTCCTTCTCCTCCGGCTTAAGTCGACATACAATTGGATGACCTTATAGCTTGGTGTCCAGTGCATGATTATTTTTATAGGAAATGATAGAAAATCGCCATGTATCATCCATCCTACATGATCCATGCAATTTGAACAGACACTCGCATTTTCTCGATCTAGTGTTATCATTTTTTAAGTTCTGAACTTTTGGAACATATTTTCTACTTCTCTCGCATCTCATGATTACAAATGCTTGCCTTCTACTAGTGCCATTGTTGAACCTTCCAATCACAACACCAAACTCGAGCTTGCTAGCTTTCATTCAGACCCAATCAAGCAAATGTTATTGATTATTGAAAACTTGATCATTTGCAAATTGTTGTCCAACATCTATGTCGATAATAATAAATTTAATGTCTTTCTTTACCTCATCTGACTTAGCATTATTATTCACGTTGTCTGAAACATCCTTGGGAAACATATCGGGGTGCACCATATCTAACATGCACAAAAACATATAAATTGTTCATAATTATGTTTATGTAACAGAGGAAGTTTCGAAAATTTAGTTCTGAAATAGGTTAGGTGGGTTTCGAAAATACATTTCCAGAGTTAGGCAGTTTTTCATCTCAAAAATCAGCATCAATGCAAGGAATTGAGAGATGAAATGAGGAAACTTTACCTTAAATTGCAGCTTTCTATGCTCTATTTGACATGCTAAAACACTTGAAACTTGTTTTAGAGACGAAAAATGGATTGAGTTCTTGGTGAGGGTTTTGGTTATGAGAAGCAAATGAATAGAATGAAATAGTTCATGCAGCAGGGTGGTATAACTAGCATATTTTCAGAAATACATCTCCGAAAATATGCTCGAATGTTTAGGTTTAATGTTTGGCTTGATACATGGTATTTTCAGAAGTGCAATTCTAAATTCTTCCCAAAATTCAATGTTTGGGTGCTGTAACACGGTGGGAGAACTGACATGGTTGTTTTGCGTTTGATCGCAAATGTTGTGGTTAGCAAGAGTCGCCACTGACTTT
Source organism: Vicia faba (assembly GCA_948472305.1). NCBI lineage: Eukaryota > Viridiplantae > Streptophyta > Magnoliopsida > Fabales > Fabaceae > Vicia > Vicia faba. The sequence continues at coordinate 276,804,760 of OX451738.1, read as the reverse complement.
TCTTTTATCCAAAAGGAAAGGCTGAAAAGAACAAGAAAGACCTTTGAGATGTTTTCTTGAGTTCGGGGGTAGAATATGAAAAGGGAAGGTATTAGCACCCTTTTCATCCATGGTTTTCTATGGGCTCTTAGTTACTTGCTAGATCACTTGCTTTTGTTTGAAAAATATGCTTTGTGTGGTTTTTTAAAGTATTTTGAAAAGGAGCCATCGTTTAGGCAAACTTTGTAATGATTCTCGTTCGTAAGAATATATACAAAGTGTTGATCTTTTGAAAATGTTTTCAAGTTTGAAAAGATGTTTTTGAAATTGTTAGTGTTTGTTTTGAAAATAGCAAGGATTTTTTTGTTTTGAAATTGAGCAAGCAACTAAGAGTAATCTACCTACTCAAAAGTATTTCATGTTTATTTCCTCTTTCCTTTTACATTGTTATCTTACCATTGATTCGGTAAGCAACCCTATCTTTAGATGTAAAAGGGACGGGCGTGGGTCATCGTATAGCCATGATTAGCAATGTTGTAAGATATCTTAGCATTTTCTTTAAGGGACTAAGATCATTTTGAAAGGCAACATGGATAGCGTCATCGAGGGACTATGATATTGTATTTGCTTGTTTTTGCTAAGATACCTCACATGCATAATATGGCCATTTTTGCAAGGCAACAAAGTGGATTTATCCTAAGGGTGTTTGTGTGCAAGTGTATTGATTTACATGCTTGATTTGTCTTTGGTTAGGGTTTACTACTTGTTAGTTTTAATCTTTCCATATAAAACCCTAATTACTAGCATTTGTATATAAAACATTTAAATTGCGGAAAATCAAAATACTAAGCTATTACATCATTTAGGGGAGGGGGTGTACAAATTACAAATGGGGAATTGCAAGAAATTAAATCTAAATAATTATTACAACCATATTGAATTTGAATAAATTGTACAAAAATAAATATAAGAATGCAAGAATATAAAATATAAGAAGAAATGTGATTTTTTGTTTGATTTTATGAAAAAGATTTTTTGACCTAGCTAACTAAAAAATAATAATAATTAAATAAAAATAAGAAAATTAAGATTAAGTTAAAAAAAAGTATTTTTTAGGGTTTTTCTTATGAAAGTTTTTATCTTAATGAAAATACAAATGAGAATTAATTAGTTAAAATAAACCTAAGCCCTAAATTAATTTTATTCACAAGAAAATAATATTATAGTCAAACCCTAGTCTAAATATTTATTGAAAAGAAATTAATTTATTAAATGAAAAATGTTTTTATGTTCTTTTAGTTTTTTTTATAGAAAAATAATAATAATAAACTAAATAAATATAAAATAATAAAAATATAAATATTTTTGGATTTTTATTAATGAAAATAATAATAATAATAATAATAATAATAATATTAATAATAATAATAATAAAATATGAAATAAAAATAAAATAAAAATAATAAAGTCAGGGAGGTTAACATCGAATTTGGGAGGTAATGTTAAGAAAAAGTCAGGCCCAAGGTATTGCTGGGCCAAACGCTTCCTGGAAGGAGAAATGATAAAAAATGTGGAAAAATGCAAAAGGCAGCGCGCTGAGGTTCGAACCTATGACCTCTTGATTACCATCGCGCTGCCTTACCACTGAGGTGGCTATACATCCGTTAATATAACTGAAATGATAAATATATAATACAAAACAAGTCCTGAATACACTTCATCTTCAACCTCCAGCCATACCACCTGTAACTTCACCATTTCTCAACAAAAATGGAAAATGTAAACATGAAAGTTGTTCCATTTTTTCATACGAATCCAACCATATAAATATCATAAACTATAAATCAAAGATGAATGAGAATTTTTGAAAGTACCAAATCCTGACCTAATTATTTTCAGAGGTTCATATTCAAAATTCTAACTACTCAAGCAACAATAATGAAATCTAAGGATATGGTTAGCTTTAGGACAATGATATCTACATTCTTATTCACAAATAAACCATTAATGATGCTTGTATGAAGAGTTCAAAAGTCAGAAAACTCACCTTGTAAGAGGGTATCATGTTTTGAGTTTGAGCAGCTTTTGATGAGTTCCAGTGATTAGGTTAGCTTCCTCAAGTTCCCAGGAAGCTAATGTGATGCTTGGCTTGAGCAGAAAGTGGCTGAGGAGTTCTGGAGAAGTCAAGGTGCAAGGTGTTGTTTTTGAAAATGGTGGATGATGATGGAGGTGTTACAGTCGTGTTGCAGGTGTTGGAATTGTTTGTGTATGTTATTTAGAAGCTTTTGAAAGTAAAAGACCAAGAAACGCACGAGCAAATTTAGAGATTTGATTCAAAACTCAGAAATGGCAAGTTTTGAGATGTTTTTGGTGGTTCTCTATTTTAGGAGGTTTCAGGGCTTGAGCATGCGTGTGTTTTCTTGCGAATGACTTGTGTTTATGTATGGAAAAGGTTTGGATGCTTGAGGTGGTCAGAAGTACAAGATCACATGTTTTGCTTCTTGACTTGTTTTTGAAGTAAGGTTGACAAACATGGTTTCAATGCATAGTACCAAGCTATCTAGAGTGGTTACCAACTTTAAACATGCTTATTTGACTTTTTAGAGGAAGTTTGTGCAGAAGGAACAAGTGAAAAGCTCAATGCAAGTTGTCTTTGCATAAAACTTTCTTTATGTAAATGGCAATGGTGCCTTTGTGCCATTAATGGAAAATTACCTTGGATAAAAGCTTGAATTAAATGGACAATATCTCAAAAGCAAGTGTAATCTTATGATTAGGGAGAGGTCTTGAGGTTTAGAGGCCTGCAAAGCAAGATTGTGCAGCATAGGTTTGAGATTTGAATTTTGTTCATCACAAAATTTGCCTTGTAAAACAACTTGAAACCCCAACTTCTGACCTTCGATTCTCCTTGCTCACAAATGATCTCAAGGAGCTATTGGACATTTTGGAAACATTGTAATGTTCTATACAAACCCTCTTTAAATCACTTTTGCAAAATCCAAATGGAACTATGTGAAACTTGGGTCAGAAGTTAGGTCAAAATCCTGACCTAAAATGTCCAAAATTTCACTAAGTGTTTTAGTTTCATGACCATGACTTCATGGATTAATAACTTTAGATCCAAGCATTTCTAGGAGAAGTTGTGTAAAGAAATGTTGTAGATATCATGGAGATCTAAAACTTTCATGTTGAAAGTTTCTTTTGAATCATCTTGCATCATGGTGAAAAATTGGCTCAAAGTTGTGAAAAAATATGAAGTTTTCGACACTTTGAAAATTTTCTAAGTTTGAAAACTTTGACTTTTCAAAATGAAATCTTGACTTTTTGATTTCTTGATGAACAAGTTTCATATTTTTACATGTTTTTATGAATTGTGATCTTTGGCACTTGATTTTGACTAAAAAGTCAAAATTTGACTTTTTAGTGTACAGTTGACTTTTGATCAATTGACTGAAAATCAACTATCAATCAATTGATCTTGAGAAATGTTTTGAGTAATTACATTAGGTCAAAATGATGCAATTGAACTCTTGAGATCATGTCTCAAACCAATTAACCATTTGCTAGGTCAAAATTAAGAAATTGCCCTTTCTCAGTCAAAACCCTAATTTTGACCATTTTGCCATTTTGATGATCTGATCAAATTTCTTGAGGAATTGTGGTACAAACTTGATCAAATGATACATATGAGTTTATAATGTTGATATGGATAAAAAATTATGAAGTTTGACTGTAATTGGCCACGGTTGACTTTTTCCCCAATACAACTGATTTTTAGGTCAATTGGTCAATTGATTGAGCAAAAATGTGATCCAAGGCTTGAAACTTGACATGAGTAATCTTGGGGGTCCATAATGATCCATGAAAGTAATATGATGCATTAAAAGTTAAATTATTCTTGTGCAGTCTCAAACCCTAATTTCAGTCATCAGTGCTTAAGGAGGTGTCTTGAGCTGATCAATCCTTGTGCAGTCTTGAACCCAAGGAGATCTTGTGAGAAAATATTTGATAAATGAGAGGGAAAATTTTGGGGTACAACAGCTTCCCTTTTTCAATCTTCTTAAACCTGAAGAGTTAGATTGGCGGATCCACCATTCGTGACTTGAAGGTGGAAGATGATCAGACACTAAAGTGCCCAAAAATTTGCACTCGAAGATGGATTGTGAGTGGGATCATGGATGCCATTTGGAGGAATGATGGAGATTTTCCGGAGATGGGCTTGTAGATTCCATCCAAAGGTGACTGTTGGCAGAGAATGTACTAAGTCTGAACTTGATTTCAACTGGAAAAGAATCAGAATAAATCTTTGGAGCGACTTATCTAAACTAGAAGAAGTCTTGTATGTTGTTTGACTGGGAAGAATCAGAATAAATCTTTGTGCGATTTATCTAAACCAGAGAAAGTGCCTGCAAGAAATAATCAGAATAAATCGTTGAGAGATTTATCTGAACCCGAAATGTTCCTTTGTAAAGTATCAGGATAAACCGTTGAGGGGTTTAAATTGAACCAAAAGAGATCTTGAGTATTCTTTAACTGGAAAGAATCAGAGTAAATATTTGTGCGATTTATCTGAACCAAAGAAAGTGTCTGCAGGAAATAATCAGAATAAATCGTTGATAGAATTTATCTGAACCCGGAGTTTTCCTTTGGAAAGTATCAGGATAAACCGTTGAGGGGTTTAAACTGAACCAAAAGAGGTCTTGAATTATTCTTTAACTAGAAAGAATCAGAGTAAATCTTTGTGCGATTTATCTGAGCCAGAGAAAGATGTCTATAGGAAAGAATCAGAATAAATCATTGAGAGATTTAAACTAAATCGGCATGGATATGGAGAAGAAATAGAATAAATTATTGAGAGATTTATCTGAACCAGAGAAGACAACTTCGTGAAAGGAATCCGAATAAATTGTTGAGATATAAAAAACTGAACCGGCACGAGTCTGAAAGAAACATATGTTACGTAGATGGTTTACCAATCATTTCTTGGGAATTGATCTGTAATTGACTTGTTGAAAATTTGATGATAATCTTATGTTGATTGATCTTTCCTGAAAAAGATGAAAGGTTAGTTGTATGCAATGTCATGATGTATGCAATGCATGGTGTAACGACGTTCTCAAAATAAATGAGATTGTGTCGTATGTATTTGTGCTGTCAATGTTATGATGTATGGATGCGATGTATGGACATGTTAATTGTTATTCCGCAGTGTTGCTGGGGAAATAAATCCTCGAGTACCGCTGGGTAAAAAGAGTGTAAGTCTCCATGTTTTGAAGTTTAAGTGTTGATGAGCTTTCATTTATTAGAGAAATAAACTCTGTTGCGTAAGGGAAACGTCGTGTGTGATATGGTGGCAGAACAGACTGTTTAATACTGGTTTGCGTTTTACATTTTTTATTCGCAAAATGTCGCGGTAAGCAAGAGTCGCCACCGACTTTTATTTCATCCAATCGGAAAGGAAAAAAGTACAGAAAAAAAATCCTTTTTTCGAGATTTTGAGTACGGGGGGTAGATTATAGAAAGGGAAGGTGTTAGCACCCTTTCTATCCATGGTTTTCCATGGGCTCTTAGGTACTTGCTCATCTTTTAAAGTTGCTTGTGTATGTGCTTTGTTTTTTTGAAAAGTTTGACTTCGTGATAACCCTTGTATCAGTCCTCAAAGGTGTGACGAAGTTGTTTTGAAAATTTGTTTGAAAAGTGTAAGTGTAAAAAGTTTTGATTTGAGCAAGTACCTACTAGCATCTACCTACTCAAAAAAATATCGTTTCTATTCTCGTTTCCTTTAGACAGCGTTATCCTACTATTGAGAAATAGGTAGCACCATCGTTGGAGTTGTAAGGGTCAATTCGAAAGGGACGTACGATCACTAAAGCAATGTTAGGACACCTTAGTAATAACCCTAAAGTCTTAAGATCATATTCGAGACAACATTTTCGAGGCAACATTTCTGAGGCAACATTCGAATGAGGCATTTGATCTTTGTTAGACAGGAGGGAAACCACTAAGACACCCTATACTTAATGATCGTTTACCAAAGGCAACTGAAGTGAGAGTATACCCTAAGAGTGATATGTGCGAGTGATCTGTTTTCAATTATTTATCTTTGCATATTAGGGTTTTCTAACTGTATTAGGTTATCATGCAATCTTGTTATACAATCCTATTAACATACACCTAGACAGTTAAATATTTGCGAGAATTAAAATGCGAGAAAGTAAACCTACGCTATTACAAGGCTTCGGGGAGGGGATTAATTACATAGCCAAAAAACCCGCAAAAGACGATAAATAAAAGAAAGTCCTAGATTAAACTATTACAAACTATGAACAATTACATCAATTTGTAAAAAAAATAAACACGCGCGATGAATCGAATACGAGACAAATAGGGTTTTGATCCTAACCTAAACCTAATTGCGATTAGTTAAAAAAATGTTTTTTTTTGTTTATTTAAGAAAATAAAGGAAACATTATATAAAAAAAAAAGAAAATCCTAATTCTAATTAATTTTAAATTAAAAAATAAATTAATTTATTCTAAAGCCTATTTTTGTATTTTGTTTATTTGAAAAATAAAAGAATTAAATCAATAATTTATCCTAATTTGCTAATTAGTTTTAATCATAAAAAAGGTTAAAATTACCCTAAGTTAAACCAAATTAAATTAAATTAACAAATTAATTTTTGCTAAAAAAATCTAATTCTAATTTTTTTTTGGGAATTCTTGATTTTATGATTTTTATGAAAAAATATTGATTTTAAAAGAAATAAAATGATCAAACAAATTAAAATATAAAATAAAAATAAGAAAAGAAAATGAGAATTGGGCCTGTGTAATTTGCTGGAGGAGGGGTGCAGATATGGTTTTTTGTAAGGCCCATTTATCATCAGGCCTGGTCATTGCTGGATCTGATGTGGGTATTGACTTGAGGAGCATGGTGAACCTTCAATGTGGGCATATTGGATTTGGCCAGGAGCACATCAGATGGCTGATGTTGAGGGTGTATGGTGGACGTTTGGACTTATGGGGTACCGAATCCTGCAAGAAAGCCTCAAAAAAATGGAAAATGCAAGAGTCAGGGATCGAACCCCTGCCCTTGCACACTGTAGCGCCTTAACTTCCTTCACTCTTTCCACTAGACCAATCTATTCAATCGTTAATATAATACAACAAATATAATATGATAGTGAATCAGGCCTATGCCCAGCTGTCACGCGCGCGCCCCAAGTGGGTCCCTGGGAATTTAAATGAGCCAATCAGTAAGCTCCCTTTAGCCACGCCAGCGTCTTCTTCGTTAATCTATTATTTTTGACATAATACTTTTACCTACGGTCGTATTCGTCGCTATATGCTATAGCGACGACATTTTTCTGTAGCTATAAACCTGCAAATCTTTAAAACACAATTCAAGCAAAACAAATTCCAATCAAAGGCATAGATCAATTGTATTTCCTCTTCTGCATATAAAAGGCCCTTAATTTGGCCCAATTTTTCCTCTAGCTAGGGTTCCCCAATTTGGAGCTTATGAACCCTAACCATGGCAAGTGACCATTCCTGCATCGAAACTCAAATCCAAGCTATCAAGAAGACTCTCAGCATGATCATGAACATGTTTATGTAAGCGAATTAGATTTTAAACATGTAAAACCAAAGAAACAAGTTTGAGTTCAGAGGGTGCAAACCTTGTGGTGTAACTAATGATTCTGAAGGTTTTCTGACTTGAGAGCGATTAGAATAGCTTCAATCCACGCCCAGGAATCGATTGCTGGCTTTAAATTTCCCTGAATCGTCCTCTAAATCAGAATTCGAAACTCACTTTTTTTGCAAAAAACTCACTTTTGTTTGCTGACTTTCACGGCCTCTAACCCCTCCCTTGTGCATTGGGTTTCTTCTATATATGTAGTGTAACGCATTAGGTCAATAAAAATGCATTGTATCTTTATCAATTATGGAGATTTGATTTGCTCTTTCAATGCATATGATTCCCTTCCAATTTTTCTCAAATCTAATATTTTCCAACCACATTGGCCTTGCACGATTTGATCTTCATTTGACAACATATAATATCTTCTTTCAATGCAAAAGATCATCCCTAAAATGCAATATATGATTTATTAGGATTTATTTGATTTTATTTGAATTTTAAATGAATAAAAATCAAAATAAATTAAATAAATGAGTAAATAAAGTATGTAGGGTCCCATAGGTCGTGTACTATGTTAGGAATGAGATGCAAGCATAAAAAGTTAGGCCCATTTAGCAAGAGATGCAAATTTTAGCACATTTGACTTTTGGTAATTTTGTAAAAAAAGGTCAACTTGGCCAATGCATAACTCTCTCAATTTTGACCCTAGAGAGGTGTTCTTGGACTTTTTTAGAAATCTTAGGATGTCCTATAAGCAACCCTTTTGGTCTCAACTCAATTGAGTATTCCATGTTCATGTATGAAGCTTTGACCCAAAAGGTGTTTTTGTTGACTTTCCAAAATGACCTATAATGTCAAAATTCATATCTTTTTGTGAGTGCATATTTTGAACTTGGGAGATGAATATAAATTGTAGGGAATTGCATCCTATTCAAAATGAGATTTGGATGGGTCATTTCTGATAAAATATGAGAAAGTTATGCTTGGTCAAAGTTGAGTTGACTTTTTCTACAAAACCCTAATTTAGAAACTTTTGGGTTTTGATGAATTGTGAGCAATCCTTGATGAATAATGATCAAACCTTGATCAAATTATGAATGATACTTCAAAATGAGGATGTTTACCAAAAATCTTGAAGTTTGACTGTATGTGGGCCACAATTGACTCTTGACCTAACACAATCGATTATCAGGCCTTTGAGCAATTGACTGAGCAAACTTCCTCTGCAAGGCTTGAAACTTGACATGGATTATCTTGAGAACATATTAGGATAATGGTGAGCATTTGGGATCCTTTAGACTCAAGCATCTTGATGCAAAATGAAACCCTAATGTAGACTGGCTTAGGAGAGAGTTTGTCTGGTCAACTCTTGAACTTCCTTGAGCAATTTGGGGACCTCACTTGACATGTATTGAGAAATATGGGAGGGAAAATTTTGGGGTACAACAGCTGCCCCTGTTCAACCTTCTTAAACCTGAGGATGTAGATTGGCTTGTCTGTCTTTCGTGATCTGAAGGTGGAAGATGATTGAACACTAGAGTGCCCAGAAATTTGCACTCGCATGAAGTGATACTTGTCTTGTGATATCGGGAATGGGCTTATAGATGCCATCTGAAGAAGTGCCGATTGCATAAGAGATTTCTTTTGCGAGAACCCATATACCTGTTGTTGAGGAGGACTTCGCTGAGGAATGTTGGTCTCTGTCTTGAGAAAAATAGAGTTTTAGGAGCTTCAGTTGCCGTTACTCTACTGGGAATAGTTCCGGTTTGGGAAACGGAAATAAGCTGTGTGTTTGGTCAGGGTACATGTCGCACCGCGACTTAGTGGGGAACTGTGATATTACTTGTGTTTGATGGGGTCCTGGTCTTATAGTGTTGTGGACTGTTGTCTGGGGATAAGGGAGACCGAACCTGGATAGTAAGGTTAGGAGAAGAACCTGGATAATAGGGTTACTTTGATATGAAAACCTGGATAGTAGGGCTGTGACAAGGAACATGGATAGTAGGGTTACTTCGATATGAAAGCCTGGATAGTAGGGCTGTGATAAAGAACCTAGATAGTAAGGTTACTTTGATATGAAAGCCTGGATAGTAGGGATGTGAGAAGGAACCTGGATAGTAGGGTTACTTCGATATGAAAGCCTGGATAATAGGGTTGTGAGAAGGAACCTGGATAGTAGGGTTACTTCGATATGAAAGCCTGGATAGTAGGGTTGTGAGAAGGAACCTGGATAGCAGGGTTACTTCGATATGAAAGCTTGGATAGTAGGGCTATGAGAAGGAACCTGGATAGTAGGGTTACTTCGATACGAAAGCCTGGATAGTAGGGCTGTGAGAAGGAACCTGGATAGTAGGGTTACTTCGATATGAAAGCCTGGATAGTAGGGTTGTGAGAAGGAACCTGGATAGTAGGGTTACTTCGATATGAAAGCCTGGATAGTAGGTGTGATACGGTGGGAGAACTGACTTGGAGTTTTGCGTTTGTTTTCGCAAATGTTTCGGTTGAGCAAGAGTCGCCACCGACTTTTTATTTTATCCTAAGGAAAGGTTAAAAAGCACAGCAAAAAACCTTTTGAGATGTTTTCTTGGGTTCGGGGAGTAGATTATAGAAAGGGAAGGTATTAGCACCCTTTCTATCCATGGTTATCCATGGGCTCTTAGTTACTTGCTTAGATCACTTGCCTTTTGTTTTCAATTTTTTGAAATGGTGCTTGTGTGTGTGTGTTTGAAAAATGTTTTGAAAAGAAGCCAATGTGGTGGCAACCTTTGTAATGATCCATGTGGGGATGTATACAAAGCTGTATGTCTTTTGAAAAGGTTTTCATTTGTTTTTTGAAAGTTGTTTTGAAAGTGTAGTGATGTGTGGTTTAGAAAATAGGCAAGTGTTTTAGTTTGCAAGTTTGATTCAAGTAACTAAGAGGTTATCTACTCCTAAATTTCTCAAAGTTTGTTGCTATGTTTTAACCCTTTTAATAAGTTTGTTCCACCATTGTATTTGGTGGACAATCTCATGTTAGGATGTGAAAGGGACGAGCGCGGGTCATCGTTTAGACCATGATTGCAATGGTGCCAAGTGTCTTTAGGCATTTTCTTTAAGGGACTTGATCATTTGTTTTGGCAATATTTTGAAAATGTTATCGAGGGACTATGATCATTTGGTTTGTTTATTTTGCCCAAAGAGACCTAACATGCAATATGGCCCAATTTTGAAAGGCAACAAGTGGAATACCCTAGGGGGTGCAAGTGTGATTTGTGTATCCATTTTCATGCTTTGTTTATCTTGAGATTAGGTCATAACTATTTTGTCGTTTTTCGCATACAAACCCTAATTCTAACATAGTATAATTAGAAAGCAATAAAGTGCGAAAAATAAATTTACTAAGCTATTACAAAACCAAATATGGGAAGGGGGGTACAAATGTTCAAATGGGGATTTTGACAAGGAATTTAAACCTAAAACTATTACATCAATGTTGAATATTTACAAGACAAATAATTGTATAATTAAAGGGAAATTGAAATAAATATGCAAAATGTAAAAAGAATTTTTATGTGTATGAAAAAAGAATATTATTTATGTGAAATAAAAAGAGAAATAAAAAGGTATTTTTTGGAGTATTTTCATATTTTAGGGCAAAACCCTAATTCTATTAAATAAAATACATTATTCATTTATTATGTACAAATATTTATTTACATATACAAAATAAAATAAAATGAGGTATTTGTCCAAAAATGTATTTTTATATTAATAATAATAAAAAAACAAAAATGTATATATTTTGTATTTACTCTAAATATATTAATAAATATAAGTATATATATGTATTATTTTAGATATGTATTATATATATATATATAAATAATAATAATATTTAATATTTGTAAAAGAGTATTTTTTATAAAAAGTATTTTCAGAAGGTAAAATAAAATAAAATAAAAATAAAAATGTATTTACACCATTTTAACATTTTTTAAATAAAAGTATATTTATTTACCTATTTATATTCAAATAACTAGTCTAACTAAATAAATATCCAATAAATAGGAAAATGGTATAAAAAAATATTTTTATGTTTTATATATGATGAGGAAAAATAAATAAATCAGGCCAAAAAAAGAAAAGTCAAAAAAACATCAAAATGAATGAAATGGGCTTGGGGGTTGCAAAACCAAAAACATGGTGTGAATAAGAAATATGAAACAAGCCCAGCCCAATGGACCCTTCTTCAACCTCCAGCCAAAAACGTTCAGAAAACGCGCGCTTGGTTCCAACATTCAAACATCCTGATTCCTGGCTTATTAATGAAAACTCATAACATAAAAAATGTTCAGCATCAAGAGACGAATCCAACCATATGCAGAACTTGTCCTAACTCTCTAAGATGAGGGAGAATTTCTTCTCCCCCAAATCCTAACCTAGATTTTTTGCCATTTTCAAACCTTAAATTCTCTCAGCTCAAGCAAAAGAAATGAAAAATAAAAACATGTACATGTTCAGTGGCATGAGTAGAACATTGTTTATTCACAAACTTAAAGCTAATGATGCCTAATAAGAGAGATACGAATTCAAAAACTTACCTGTTCAGTTGAAGTTCTATCTGACAATGGAGAAGCTCTCAGTGCAAGGTGATGATTGGGATAGTTTCCTTGAGGTCCAGGGATGCTATTCCAAGCTTTACTTTGTCTTGAAAGCTTTTGAATCGAGCTAGAGCACTTCACCTGCAAATCAGAAATATGAAAATGGTGGAACCAGTTAGAGGGATTACAGGTTGTGTTTTAGCTTTTGGTTAGCTTGCATAGATGGTAGGGAAGGTGTATGAACTGGTTTAGGCAAGAATGCTTGAAAGGATTGAGAGTTGGAACTCAATCTGCAGAGGTTGCTCTGTTTGAGTAGTTTCAAGGTGATTCTGAGTTTGGGAGTGTATGAGAGGTATTAGGGTCGTGCAATAGCTTGGTTGAGATGTGTGGAATGTGTTTGATAAGTTTGTCTAAGTGTTTGTAAGCTGATCTCAGAGTTGGTACAAGTTATGCTATCTTACTTGAACTTGAAGCAAGCAATGGCCACTTGATGATTCTAGCCTGTACAGGCCCTCACACTATGCTGCATACATTGGCCTTGATCAGTGCAATTTTCTCACAAACTTGTGCCAAGAAGATTTGGACTGTACCACTTGGATTGCAAACTTGACATAAAGTTCTCCTTTTCAAAAATGGAAATAGTGCTTTTTCTAGTTTAGGGTTAATTCTCCATGTAATGTCCAAAGGCTTAGAATAACAACTTGGCACAATGGTTTTGCATTAAATTTATGAGTGTCAAAGGGTTTTAGGACCTGTAATGTAGCTTAAGCATGCTGAGATTAAAATGCATAGTGTTATGAACATGTACATGGCCAAGAACAAAAGTGACTTTTTCCCATTTTGCAAAATTCGATTCTCCCTAACCATGAGGTTGTTTGATAAGTTCTTGGACATTTTGGAAAGCTTGGAATGTGTACTACATTCCATCTTTGAAATGCAAATTGAAATTCCAAGTGGAAGGGTATGGAAAATGGCCTTGAAGTTAGGTAGAAAAACTTGTCAAAAAGGTCAAATTTTCACTAAGTTATGAATGGTTTAGTGCCCTTATTCAAAAATTTGTAACTTGAGATACAAGCCTCATTTGGGAAAACTTTGTGAATAAAAGTTGTATATTATGCAACAAGCTACAACTTTCATGTTTTTACTTTTGTTTGAATCCAAATGAATCTTGGTGAGAAAGTGGGGCAAAGTTGGGAAAAAATTAGGGTTTTCCATAACTTAGAAAAATTCTAAGTTATGAAAAATTCCCATTTCAAACCCTAATTTGCATTTCTTGGTTTCTTGGTGAACAAGTTTCATGATTTGACATGTTTTGATGAAAAATGAAACTTGACTCTTGATTTTGACCAAAAAGTCAAAGTTTGACTTTTCAGTATACAGTCAAAATTGATCAATTGACTGGGAAATTCAACTGTCAATCTTGTGTACTTGGGATCTTTTGAGTTTGTTGAGCATGTCAAGATAATTCCATGGGGTCCTTGAGTCCATATGCGAGCTTGGTTTGCCATTGGCTAGGTCAAACAGTCAAAAATTGCCTTTGTGCAGTCAAAACCCTAAAAATGACCATTTTGCCCTTTTGATGATCTGATCAAATTTCTTGTGGAATTGTGATCCAAACTTGATCAAATGGTCCATATGAGTTCATAATGTTGATGTGGGTCAATTTTCATGAGATTTGACTGTCAATTGGCCACAATTGACTTTTTCCCAATACAGCTGATTTCTAGGTCATCTGTCCAATTGACTGGGCAAAACTTGGAATCAAGACTTGAAACTTGGTATGGATAAACTTGGGAGTCCAACATGAAGCATGAAAGTCATCCTAGGCATTTTAGGTCAAAATATCTTTGTGCAAACACAAACCCTAATTTGGGTCCACAATGCAAGGAGAAGTCTTGAGCAGAGGAAACCCTAACTGGATCTTGAGTTCCAAGGGTTTTTGTGATGAGAAAATGTTGAGGAAATGGGAGGGAAAATCTTAGGGTACAACAATTGCCCCTGTTCAATCTTCTTGAACCTGAAGAGTTAGATTGATAAGTTTGCCTTGCGTGACTCGAGGGTAAAAGGAGATTGGACACTAGAGTGCCCAGAAATTTGCACTCGCATGTCGGAGTATCAGCAATGTGAAGTCGGGAATGGGCTTATAGATGCCATTGGGAGAGATGATGGATAGGGATATGGGCTTATAGATGCCATCTGGAGATGCGACAGAACCTTGTCGGGAATGGGCTTATAGATGCCATTTGGAAGTGTTGATCGCATAAGAGATTCCTTAGCGAGAACTTGTGTATTTGAGAAAGACAAATGTTTTCCTGGCTTGTTACAGGTGTTTGATCTTGAATCTCCTCATGCAGACATGCCCTGGCTAGATACAGGTGTCGAATCTACAATCGGTTGCTCACAGATGTGCCCTGGCTGGATACAGGAATCGAATATGGAAATCTTCAGACGTGCCCTGGCTAGATACAGGAATCGAGTCTGGAAATGGTCGTCAACAGATATGCCCTGGCTGGATGCAGGAATCGAATCTGGAAATCTTCAGACGTGCCCTGGCTAGATACAGGAATCGAATCTGGAAAGGTGGTCGACAGATATGCCCTGGCTGGATACAGGAGTCGAATCTGGAATTGTTGTAGTTGCTAGATATGCCCTGGCTGGATACAGGAATCGAATCTTTGAACTCTTCAGACGTGCTCTGGCTAGATACAGGAATCGAGTCTGGAAACTGATTACTCACAGATGTGCCCTGGCTAGATACAGGAATCGAATCTGGAATTGTGACAGTTGAAGGTAGTTGTCTTTGGGATTGTCTTTTTCCCTGAAAAGACAAAAACATAAGTTGTATGCAATGTCATGATGTATGATATGCATGATGTCATGATGTTCAACATGAGGTAGTGTTGTATGCACTTTATCATGTAAGCAAGATGTATGAGAATGTGAAATGTTTATGAATGTAATTTCGTCTTAGGAAAATAAATCCTTGACGACCGGCTGGGGAATTGCTCTGTGGAAGAGATACTTTTGCCGAGGTTTTGATGAGAGGCCTGCTGAGGACTTTAATGATGGATTCCTCCGGGGATAAAAGAACTTTGCCGAGGGCGATCTTCCGTGGCAATTAGCTGAGGATAACCCAGTTATAAGCCCTTATGAGGAATAACTCTGAATAAAGCTCGGGAGAGACGTCCGTATTCTGCAGGGAACAAGCTTCCAGAATCTACTGGGGATAAGCTTTAAGACCTGCCGGGGAATGTATGGCTGAATCTTGTCTTACTCTGCGGGGCGTTGAGATGATTTGGTCACATTCTTCAGTCGAATCTACCTTGGTACCTTGGCGGACAAAGCAACCAGACTGCATCAGAGAATTTCACATTGCCCCTGTTTCTGATGTCACCTGTAATTAATTCTTTATTTCATATGCAAATATTTATGAATCAGCAATTTAATGTCAAATGCATATATCAAAAATGAACATTGGACGTTCTTCGCAAGACAAAACAGGAAAAGGAAAAATAATGGCAATTTGCATGGAAAAGTGGATTTGTATTGATTTTGAATTTTGCCTGTGAATAGGCGTTTTTGTACAAGAGGCTGACATCCTAGTAAGAGAATGCCGCCGAATAACATAGAATTTACAATTTTGAAAAGGAAACAAAACAGCTATGTGAACAATCCCACTGGGTTCCAACTCTGCTATCGCCTTTATGTCTTCAAGCGTCTCATCACTTTGCTGCTTGGTCGAAGATGAAGCTGATTGGTCGATGCCGAAATCTGAGCCAGATAGTTGATGCCGGATTCCGGATGCGAAGTGATCCAATGAGACATAGTGTTACGCTTTATCCCTAACTTTTGCCTGGACCGCCCTTTCGGGTTTTCAGCCCACCGGGATACCCATTTTTGCCCAAGCCTCCTTTTCAGGTTTTCGACTTGCCGGGTGTACATTTTTTTTTCATTTCATCCCTTATTTTTGCCCGAACCCTTTTGGTTCGCCGGGAAGCCCTTATTTTTGCCTAGGTATGTCAACCTAGCGGGTCTTTTACTTATGCGTAGTATTTTTTCACTATGTCTGCATTGGCGGGGTGAGGAAGGTCGTCACCATCCATGGTGGTTAGGATCATGGCTCCTCCTGAGAACACATGTTTAACCACAAATGGACCTTCGTACGTAGGGGTCCATTTGCCCCGGGGATCACTTTGAGGAAGGATGATGCGTTTGATTACCAGGTCCCCAACTTGATATTCTTGTGGTTTGACTTTCTTGTTAAATGCCCTGATCATCCGTTTTTGATACGTCTGACCATGACAGATAGCGGTGAGTCTCTTTTCGTCAATCAGATTTAATTGATCAAGTCGAGTCTGGATCCAGTCATCTTCACTCAAGCCTGCATCCTTCATAATCCGGAGAGAGGGTATCTGGACTTCAATTGGCAAGACTGCCTCCATGCCATAGACCAAGGAGAAAGGAGTTGCCCCGGTTGACGTCCTTGCTGAGGTACGGTACCCATGAAGAGCGAATGGTAACATCTCGTGCCAATCTTTATAGGTCACTGTCATCTTCTGCACAATTTTCTTGATATTTTTATTAGCTGCCTCTACAGCCCCATTCATCTTCGGCCGGTAGGGAGAAGAGTTGTGGTGCTGTAGCTTGAATTGTTCGCAGAGTTCAGTGATCATTGTGTTATTGAGATTGGTACCATTGTCCGTAATGATTCTTTCCGGGACGCCGTACCGACAGATCAGATTATGCCGGATGAAACGTGCCACGACGCTCTTGGTTACTGTGGCGTAGGAAGCTGCCTCAACCCACTTCGTGAAGTAATCGATTGCCACTAAGATGAAGCGATGTCCATTGGATGCCGTCGGTCGGATCTCACCGATCATATCAATGCCCCACATTGCAAAAGGCCAAGGTGCCGTCAGGACGTTCAGAGGAACCGGAGGAATATGCACCTTGTCAGCATAGATCTGGCATTTGTGACAAGTTCGGGAGTGTTGGTAACAATCAGCTTCCATTGTGGACCAGAAATACCCTGCCCGAAGGATTTTCTTAGCCATGGTGTGTCCACTGGAATGTGTCCCGAATGTACCTTCATGCAGTTCTAACATGATCTTCTCCGCTTCAGCCTTATCCACACAACGTAGTAGAGTTGAATCATGATTCCGTTTGTAGAGAATGCCGTTGATGAGGAAGAATTTCGCTGCAAACCTTCTCATGAACTTCTTGTCATTGACAAATGCACCTTCAGGGTATTCCTGAGCTTCCAAGTATCTCTTCACCTCATGATACCAAGGTTTTTCAGTCACCTTCTCAGCCTCAAGCTCGCAGCAGTATGCCGGTTCGTCCAACTTCCAGATAATGATCCGGGGGGCCTCATTGTCCCATTTAACTTTGAACATTGAAGACATCGTAGCTAGTGCGTCCGCTAGCTGATTCTCCTCTCTTGGGAAGTGCTCAAAAGTTATTTCTTCAAAGTGGGGAAGCAAGGTTGACACATACTCCTTGTAAGGAATAAGATTTGGGTGTTTCGTATCCCACTCGCCTTTGATCTGATTGATCACAAGAGCGGAATCTCCGAAGACACTCAGAAACTTGATCCTTAAGTCGATTGCAGCTTGTAAACCCATGATACACGCCTCATATTCTGCCATGTTGTTGGTGCAGTTGAAACATAATCGGGCGGTGAGTGGAGTATGAGTTCCTTTGGGAGATATGATTACAGCGCCGACGCCGTTACCCAAAGCATTGGAGGCTCCGTCAAAATGCATAGACCATCGGGATCCTTCCTCAGGTCCTTCATCCGGTCCAGGTACTTCACAGTCGGTTACCACCATGATATCTTCGTCCGGAAAATCAAAGTTCAATGATTGGTAATCCTCCACAGGTTGGTGTGCCAAATGATCTGCCAGTACACTTCCTTTAATTGCTTTCTGAGTTGTATACTGGATGTCATATTCTGTCAAGATCATTTGCCATCTCCCTATTCTTCCAGACAGAGCAGGCTTTTCAAATACGTACTTGATGGGATCCATCTTCGAAATCAATAGAGTAGTGTGAGTCAGCATATACTGTCTCAGCCGGCGAGCAGCCCATACTAGAGCGCAGCAAGTTTTCTCAAGCAGTGAGTAACGAGACTCATAGTCGGTAAACTTTTTGCTCAAGTAATAAATAGCGTGCTCTTTTCGGCCAGACTCGTCATGCTGCCCCAGCACACACCCCATTGAATTGTCAAGTACTGTCAAATATAATATTAGAGGTCTTCCTTCCACTGGCGGCATAAGAATGGGTGGCTCTTGGAGATATTCCTTTATCTTTTCAAAGGCGGCCTGACATTCATCGTTCCAGCGTACTACTTGATCTTTCTTCAGTAATTTGAAGATTGGCTCACAAGTAGCAGTCAGATGTGAGATGAATCGGGCAATGTAATTCAGTCGTCCCAGGAAACTACTGACTTCTTTCTCTGTCTTTGGAGTCGGCATCTCTTGTATGGCTTTTACCTTGGCAGGGTCCACCTGAATACCTTTATCACTTACAATGAAACCTAGCAATTTTCCGGATCTTACCCCAAAGGTGCATTTGTTGGGATTCAACCTCAGCTTGTATAACTTGAGTCGGTCAAACAGCTTCCTCAAATGATCAAGGTGCTCCTCCTCAGTTTGAGACCTTGCAATCTTGTCATCAACGTATACCTCAATCTCATGATGGATCATATCATGAAATAAAGCAACCATGGCACGTTGATAGGTTGCCCCAACATTTTTCAACCCGAATGGCATGACCTTGTAACAGAAGGTGCCCCACTGAGTCACAAAGGTAGTCTTTTCCATATCCTCCGGAGCCATCTTGATCTGATTATACCCTGAAAAACCATCCATGAAGGAGAAAACCTTGTGTTGAGCAGTATTGTCAACAAGAACATCGATGTGAGGTAAGGGGAAGTCATCCTTGGGGCTTGCCCTGTTCAAGTCCCTGTAGTCGACACACATCCTGACTTTACCGTCCTTTTTCGGCACTGGCACCACATTGGCAACCCACTGAGGGTAAGAAGTTACTGCTAGAAACCCGGCATCGAATTGCTTCATAACTTCAGCCTTGATCTTTCCAGACATCTCTGGGCGCATACGACGGACCTTTTGCTTTACCGGAGGGCAGTCTTCCTTGGTTGGTAGGTGATGAACTACAATGTCGGCATCCAAACCAGGCATGTCTTCATAGGACCAAGCAAATATCTCCATGTAATCACGTAGCATCTGGATCAATCGTTGCTTCACGCTGAGCTCTAGATTAGCCCCAATCTTGACCTCTTTCCTATCTGTCTCAGTACCCAGGTTAACTGTTTCCACTGGCTCTTCATGTGGTTGAATAGCCCTCTCTTCTTGGAGTAGCAATCTTGCGAGTTCACCAGGCACTTCGCAATCATCTTCACCTTCGCCTTCGGCCAAGTTGATCGGATTCTCGAAGTCATAACTGGCGGTAGCAGAGCTGTTACCAGTGAGATCCAGAGTGGATTGAAACCTGTATAAGTGAGTGTGTGTAAATATAGCTGTTTTGCAATATATATAACACAGAAAGAAAAAGAGCACAAGATTTGAAATGCAACAAATGTCCAATGTTTTGATTGATGATATATGGAAATGTCATACAAAAAGCCCTCACAAATGGAGCTACGATGCCCCGGGTAGGACACCGAGCCAACAAAGTTTTAACATATTGTTTGTTACAAATTGGAAATCAAAAGAAATTAATTACTGCGTGACAAATGTGATAGGTGTAAAATCCTTTGCCGTCCAGTTGTTTGGTCCGTTGCTGGTAGTCGGGTAGATCCAACTGTCAAACTCTGCTTCCTCTCCATCCTCCTCAATAGCATTCACCCTTGGGTTGGAGATAAACACCGGAGCCTTTCTGATCTTTTCCTTGCGCACAGCCCTCTGAGCCTCTGCAGTAAAGCCCAGCCCAAACTTGTCGTTCTTTTGAGTGAAGTCAGGAAGCTGACCCCAGTTTGCACAATTGCCTTTCTCGATTACAGCCCGGGCATCCTTCAAGGACGCCATCTTCAACGGAAAATCTTCTTCAATTACTGCCTCAGCTGATGCCAATACTGGAGGTACTTCCTCAAAATGCTGAAAGGGGGTTTCAATGAACTCCCCGTCCATCTCGATATACCGGAATGAATTCAAATGACTAACCATGTATTCCTCCTCGCCCTGCACAGTAACGATCTTCCCTTTGACAGGGTATTTGAGCTTTTGGTGTAGAGTGGAAGTTACTGCCCCAGCTTTGTGAATCCAGAGTCGACCCAATAAGCAGGAGTAAGATGGACGAATATCCATTACATAGAACGTTGAGTCGAAAACTTGGGAACCCACACGAATGGGGATGTCTACTTCACCGTGCACCATCCTCTTAGAACCGTCGAAGGCTCTAACAATGATGTTACTAGGTTTCAACTCCAGGCCCTCACAATCCAAGCGATCCAATGCTTTCTTGGGCAAGACATTCAGGGAAGAGCCGGTATCCACTAACACGTGTGCGAGAGTAGTGCCCCTGCATTCTATGGAAACATGCAGGGCCTCATTGTGATTTTTCCCTTTGGCGGTAAGGTCAGCATCCGAGAACCCTAAGCCATTGTCAGCCGTAAAATTAGCCACACAGTCGGTGAATTGATCCGCGGAGGTCTCTTGCGGCACATGTGCCGTTTTCAGAAAGGAAATCAGGGCTTTTGCATGGGCCTCTGAGCATAGCAGCAATGATAGCATGGTGATTTTGGAGGGGGTATGCCCCAACTGTTCAACGACATTAAAGTCACTCTTTTTGATAATTTTAAGGATTTCCTCCATTTCTTGTTGGGAGGCTTCCACAACAGTCTTCTTTTTTGGTGCCTCCGTCCTGGCAGAAAAATCGGTAGCAACTTCTTTGCCCCGAGCATCAGAGGACTCGGCGGCAGTAGTAGACACAGGAACTTGAACTGGAACATGCACACTTGCGGGTGTGATGGTGAGAGGTTTTCGGATAACTGGCGGTGCGATGTCAGGCGAGAAGAGCCTGCCACTGCGGGTAATCTTGGCGGGACCAGTGATGTTACTGATACTGGTATTGGTGTTGAACTCCTGCTTCACCCCAAGCACATACACGTCGGCTCCATAATGCCATGGAACAGATTTATCAGACTCATACGGAAGAGGCCCCGGGACAGTAATAGTGATGGGTGCAACAGACATAATTTGGGCTGGTTTCTTTACGGGAGCTTTGGTAGGATTGTAAATCGTGACAACAGATATTTCTTCTACAGCAACAAATGGAACAGCAGTTTTCTTAAACAGAATTTCCTTGCTATCCATCAGGCTTTGGATGCCTGATTTCAGCAGTGGACAACCGGTAGGGATAACAGCACACAGGAGGCAACCCTTGCTACAACCCGGAAATAAACCGGCTAGTAGCAAGTTCCTCTTAACAGTCAAAAGAGGGGTAACAACTTCATTCACCGAAACAACATACAACTCTTCCTCAATGGCATTTACTCTATGCTGGGGCATAGGAGCAGTTACAACATTCGGTCTCTCAGGCGCTTCAAACTGAATTTCCTTCGCGTCGATAAGATCTTGCACTTTGTTTCTCAAGGCCCAGCAATCATCAGTAGTGTGCCCGGGACTATCAGAATGATAAGCACACCGGGCATTTGGGTTATACTTAGGAGACGCAGTGTTGACGACCTTAGGAGCTTCTTTGAGGGTCACCAAGTTGGTTGACAATAGTTGGGGTAAAATTTGAGATAAGGTCATACTCAGCCGAGTATACTGCCTCTTGGGCCTTTCACCTCTTTGTTGATTGTACTGCTGAGGAGCAGCAACAGATTTTGAAATGACCAAAGCATTGATGGCTTGGCGACTTTCGGACTTGACTTGTCTTCTAGGACCATAGACGGAACTTGCTTCTTTCTTAAACGGCCTCTTCTCAGTACTTGTGGAGGCAGCTTTTTGTATCTTTCCTGACCTGATGCCAGCTTCAATTCTTTCTCCCGTCAGAATCAAATCCGTAAACCCAGCGGAGGAGTTACCAACCAAATGATTGAAAAATGGACCAGACAAAGTCCCTAGGAACATATCAACCAGCTCACGATCCGTCAATGGAGGCTGCACCCTGCCAGCCAAATCTCTCCATTTTTGTGCATATTCTTTGAACCCTTCACCCGTTCCTAGAGACATACCCTGAAGTTGAGTACGCGTAGGAGCGAGATCAGAATTGTATTGATATTGTCTGTAGAATGCGGTTGCCAAATCTTCCCAGTGTCGGATGCTAGTTCCATCTAATTGATAGAACCATTCAAGCTGTGACCCCAAGAGGCTATCTTGGAAGAAGTGAATCCAAAGGTTCTTATCCGCCGTATAAGGTTGGATCTTCCTTACGTACGACCTTAGATGCAGCTTTGGGCAGGAGACCCCATCATACTTGGCGAAGGCAGGCGCCTTAAACTTGTGTGGAATTACTACCCCAGAAGATAACCCCAAATCTCCAAAATCCAGCCCCGGCACATTCTGAATTTCCATGGCGCTCAAGCGGTCCTCCAATTGCTTGTATCTGTCAGCAGCAGGTGGGTATTGTTCGTCGTTATAGTCCGTCTCGTTGTCGGAGACTGCGGGACTAGGAGCTCCTCCCCCTTGGGGACTGTTTTTCTCAGCAGAAGAAGTAGTTGGATCAGCTTCATTATGGAGTGTGGTCCCAAATCTGCGTCCGGTGTTGAACAACGCAGTCCTCTTTTTCTTCTTCTTCTTCAGGAGTAGAGTCTTCAACTCTTGCTGACCTTGGGCCAGGCTCAGGACCATTTCTTGAAACTGGGCACTTTGGGCCTGAAGGGCCTTGATGGCTTGCTCACTGGATGAGTCTGGATTCATGATGACTGTTCAAAATAAACAGCGAAGGAGATTAAGCAACCTGTGAAATAGGGTACCTGCTATGCATATGGTGCAATGGAATGCGCATGTTTTATGTTTTCAAAGACAAACAAGATTCAACTTTGTAGACAAAAAGGGAAACACACTTCATTAGATTAAAATTTTCAATTGTTCAACAATTTGCCCTTAGGCATTACAGGAATGAAAAATACTGGAAAGGAAATAAAAGCTATAAAAGGAAATATCCAAAGCTCATCAATGCTCCCATGGCCTCCTTTTCTCAGTGCTGGTGTAGTTGTTCAGGACCCGCTCTTCCTCCAATTGCTTAGTCAGCCTCTGGATCTTCCGTTCCTGCTCGTTGAACTTCTCCCGATAGAAATCCAGTTCTTCCTTTAGCTGCACCCAAGATCTCTTCATTGTGTCAAAATCAGTTGGTATCTGAGGAGGGAGGACAGCTGGAGGAACCCCATCTTCATCGGAAGATTCAAGAATGATAGGTCTGACAGCTTCGTACGGCATCCCTAACCTCTGAGCACGGATGCGGACCCACTTGCAATAGGGTTCCATTGGTAGAGAAGTCTTTGGCCCCAACTCATGTGGGTCAGCTTTGTGAATTCTGTCCCAAGCTCTAATGAATCCATGGCGTAGTTTGTCACTGTCGGCCTGAAACTCAAAATGAAAGTGAGGAACCAGCATTTCATGAGGCCCAACTCCTCTGGCTCTTCCAAACTGACAGAGAGCTAAGCAGGGATTGTAAGAGATTCCTCCTTGGATGCCAATCAAAGGAACATTAGGGTATTCTCCGCAACGGTCAATAACAGTTACCTCATCCAACCCTCTGAGAGTCCAGGTGATGTCATTATCAGTGAGAGACATTAACCTCCGAGCCCAACCTTTTCCTTCTTCATTCTTCAGCACGAACTTAGGAAGGTGCGAAATAAACCACCTTACTAGCAAAGGAGCACAACACCATGGAGTCCCCCGTTTTCGAGCAGTACGAGCATAGAGTTGTTGTAAGATATCACCCAAAAGAGTGGGTACCGGATTCCGAGACATGAAGATCCTTATGACATGGGTACTAATAAAGGTGTCAGGGTTGGGAAACAGTACCAGACCATAGATCAAAAGAGCCAGAATATCTTCGTACGCCTTAAAGTCCAAGTCATTCCAGAAATCATTAGCTTTGCCAACCAGAAATTTGACCAAAAAGCCCTTGACTCCACTTCTAGTTTCCCAGTTAGCTAATACCTCTTCTTTGGTCAAGGGGAGGATTGCAGCAATCTCTTCAGGCCTAGGAGTATTTTCCAAACCAGTGAATGGAGTTTGTTCCAAGACAGGGATCCCAAGCAGATAAGAGAATTCTTCCAGGGTAGGAACCAGCTGGAAGTCTTGAAAGGTGAAACAATGATACAGGGGGTCATAAAACTGGGTCAGAACACTTGTCAGTTGTTGGTCCCATTTTGCAGTGATCAAGCCAAGGAGAGAACCATGTCTGTTGATGAAAGAAGAAGTGTTTGGAATCCTACCAACCAAATCCTTGAGTAAAACTGGTGGTTGAACAAAGTTGAGCCGGATAGTATTCCTACGCACGGGCATCATGATGTCCTACAAAACAAAGCAAAGATGAAACTTTTTTGTCTTTGAAATGGGTTAGTCCTTTATACAGGATGCATGCAATGGTATGATGTCATGATGCTATGATGAAGCACACCACAAGTATTCACATAGGCAAGCATGGTAAGGCACAAAAGTCACACAAGACACCCTTAGGTTTCAGGCCAGCATGAATTTCAAGTATTACCCTCTTTTGGTTTTGTTGGTTAAAACCTGTCCTATCAAAAGTAACCGGGTTCTAGAGGATCTCAAATCATTGGCTACCCTCAATCGGTCATAACTCCAGCATCGCAATCTTTTCTCGCGGCCAGAACCATCTCGAGAGTTTAGCCTCAATGAGTGTAGCATACTGCTATTGTCCTAATAGCCAAGTTTGGTCAATTTAGGGTTCTAAGGTTGGTTGGTGTTTAATGACTCCTTAGAAGACCTATATTCTCCTCATTGCAACACAAGGGATATAGGTACAGACCAAGGTGCCACACCAACGTAGCCACTGCTTCACCCATGTCGGTCTACGCCGGACAGGTCCCTCACAGATTATGCTACCTAAAAAGGGTATTTCCCAGATCCGGGTTAGGATCTATGAAACTCCGATGCAAAGCCCATAAATATAAAAGCAAACAAAGCAAACAATTGAAAACAAAGGTGATCTAAACCCTAAGGTTACTCCACTTTTAAGTTATCCCCAGCAGAGTCGCCAGTTCTGTGATACGATGGGAGAACTGACTTGGAGTTTTGCGTTTGTTTTCGCAAATGTTTCGGTTGAGCAAGAGTCGCCACCGACTTTTTATTTTATCCTAAGGAAAGGTTAAAAAGCACAGCAAAAAACCTTTTGAGATGTTTTCTTGGGTTCGGGGAGTAGATTATAGAAAGGGAAGGTATTAGCACCCTTTCTATCCATGGTTATCCATGGGCTCTTAGTTACTTGCTTAGATCACTTGCCTTTTGTTTTCAATTGTTTGAAATGGTGCTTGTGTGTGTGTGTTTGAAAAATGTTTTGAAAAGAAGCCAATGTGGTGGCAACCTTTGTAATGATCCATGTGGGGATGTATACAAAGGTGTATGTCTTTTGAAAAGGTTTTCATTTGCTTTTTGAAAGTTGTTTTGAAAGTGTAGTGATGTGTGGTTTAGAAAATAGGCAAGTGTTTTAGTTTGCAAGTTTGATTCAAGTAACTAAGAGGTTATCTACTCCTAAATTTCTCAAAGTTTGTTGCTATGTTTTAACCCTTTTAATAAGTTTGTTCCACCATTGTATTTGGTGGACAATCTCATGTTAGGATGTGAAAGGGACGGGCGCGGGTCATTGTTTAGACCATGATTGCAATGGTGCCAAGTGTCTTTGGGCATTTTCTTTAAGGGACTTGATCATTTGTTTTGGAAATATTTTGAAAATGTTATCGAGGGACTATGATCATTTGGTTTGTTTGTTTTGCCCAAAGAGACCTAACATGCAATATGGCCCAATTTTGAAAGGCAACAAGTGGAATACCCTAGGGGGTGCAAGTGTGATTTGTGTATCCATTTTCATGCTTTTTTTATCTTGAGATTAGGTCATAACTATTTTGTCGTTTTTCGCATACAAACCCTAATTCTAACATAGTATAATTAGAAAGCAATAAAGTGCGAAAAATAAATTTACTAAGCTATTACAAAACCAAATATGGGAAGGGGGGGTACAAATGTTCAAATGGGGATTTTGACAAGGAATTTAAACCTAAAACTATTACATCAATGTTGAATATTTACAAGACAAATAATTGTATAATTAAAGGGAAATTGAAATAAATATGCAAAATGTAAAAATAATTTTTATGTGTATGAAAAAAGAATATTATTTATGTGAAATAAAAAGAGAAATAAAAATGTATTTTTTGGAGTATTTTCATATTTTAGGGCAAAACCCTAATTCTATTAAATAAAATACATTATTCATTTATTATGTACAAATATTTATTTACATATACAAAATAAAATAAAATGAGGTATTTGTCCAAAAATGTATGTTTATATTAATAATAATAAAAAAACAAAAATGTATATATTTTGTATTTACTCTAAATATATTAATAAATATAAGTATATATATGTATTATTTTAGATATGTATTATATATATATATAAATAATAATAATATTTAATATTTGTAAAAGAGTATTTTTTATAAAAAGTATTTTCAGAAGGTAAAATAAAATAAAATAAAAATAAAAATGTATTTACACCATTTTAACATTTTTTAAATAAAAGTATATTTATTTACCTATTTATATTCAAATAACTAGTCTAACTAAATAAATATCCAATAAATAGGAAAATGGTATAAAAAAATATTTTTATGTTTTATATATGATGAGAAAATATAAATAAATCAGGCCAAAAAAATAAAAGTAAAAAAAACATCAAAATGAATGAAATGGGCTTGGGGGGTGCAAAACCAAAAACATGGTGTGGATAAGAAATATGAAACAAGCCCAGCCCAATGGACCCTTCTTCAACCTCCAGCCAAAAACGTTCAGAAAACGCGCGCTTGGTTCCAACATTCAAACATCCTGATTCCTGGCTTATTAATGAAAACTCATAACATAAAAAATGTTCAGCATCAAGAGACGAATCCAACCATATGCAGAACTTGTCCTAACTCTCTAAGATGAGGGAGAATTTCTTCTCCCCCAAATCCTAACCTAGATTTTCTGCCATTTTCTGCCATTTTCAAACCTTAAATTCTCTCAGCTCAAGCAAAAGAAATGAAAAATAAAAACATGTACATGTTCAGTGGTATGAGTAGAACATTGTTTATTCACAAACTTAAAGCTAATGATGCCTAATAAGAGAGATACGAATTCAAAAACTTACCTGTTCAGTTGAAGTTCTATCTGACAATGGAGAAGCTCTCAGTGCAAGGTGATGATTGGGATAGTTTCCTTGAGGTCCAGGGATGCTATTCCAAGCTTTACTTTGTCTTGAAAGCTTTTGAATCGAGCTAGAGCACTTCACCTGCAAATCAGAAATGTGAAAATGGTGGAACCAGTTAGAGGGATTACAGGTTGTGTTTTAGCTTTTGGTTAGCTTGCATAGATGGTAGGGAAGGTGTATGAACTGGTTTAGGCAAGAATGCTTGAAAGGATTGAGAGTTGGAACTCAATCTGCAGAGGTTGCTCTGTTTGAGCAGTTTCAAGGTGATTCTGAGTTTGGGAGTGTATGAGAGGTATTAGGGTCGTGCAATAGCTTGGTTGAGATGTGTGGAATGTGTTTGATAAGTTTGTCTAAGTGTTTGTAAGCTGATCTCAGAGTTGGTACAAGTTATGCTATCTTACTTGAACTTGAAGCAAGCAATGGCCACTTGATGATTCTAGCCTGTACAGGCCCTCACACTATGCTGCATACATTGGCCTTGATCAGTGCAATTTTCTCACAAACTTGTGCCAAGAAGATTTGGACTGTACCACTTGGATTGCAAACTTGACATAAAGTTCTCCTTTTCAAAAATGGAAATAGTGCTTTTTCTAGTTTAGGGTTAATTCTCCATGTAATGTCCAAAGGCTTAGAATAACAACTTGGCACAATGGTTTTGCATTAAATTTATGAGTGTCAAAGGGTTTTAGGACCTGTAATGTAGCTTAAGCATGCTGAGATTAAAATGCATAGTGTTATGAACATGTACATGGCCAAGAACAAAAGTGACTTTTTCCCATTTTGCAAAATTCGATTCTCCCTAACCATGAGGTTGTTTGATAAGTTCTTGGACATTTTGGAAAGCTTGGAATGTGTACTACAATCCATATTTGAAATGCAAATTGAAATTCCAAGTGGAAGGGTATGGAAAATGGCCTTGAAGTTAGGTAGAAAAACTTGTCAAAAAGGTCAAATTTTCACTAAGTTATGAATGGTTTAGTGCCCTTATTCAAAAATTTGTAACTTGAGATACAAGCCTCATTTGGGAAAACTTTGTGAATCAAAGTTGTAGATTATGCAACAAGCTACAACTTTCATGTTTTGACTTTTGTTTGAATCCAAATGAATCTTGGTGAGAAAGTGGGGCAAAGTTGGGAAAAAAATTAGGGTTTTCCATAACTTAGAAAAATTCTAAGTTATGAAAAATTCCCATTTCAAACCCTAATTTGCATTTCTTGGTTTCTTGGTGAACAAGTTTCATGATTTGGCATGTTTTGATGAAAAATGAATCTTGACTCTTGATTTTGACCAAAAAGTCAAAGTTTGACTTTTTAGTATACAGTCAAAATTGATCAATTGACTGGGAAATTCAACTGTCAATCTTGTGTACTTGGGATCTTTTGAGTTTGTTGAGCATGTCAAGATAATTCCATGGGGTCCTTGAGTCCATATGTGAGCTTGGTTTGCCATTGGCTAGGTCAAACAGTCAAAAATTGCCTTTGTGCAGTCAAAACCCTAAAAATGACCATTTTGCCCTTTTGATGATCTGATCAAATTTCTTGTGGAATTGTGATCCAAACTTGATCAAATGGTCCATATGAGTTCATAATGTTGATGTGGGTCAATTTTCATGAGATTTGACTGTCAATTGGCCACAGTTGTCTTTTTCCCAATACAGCTGATTTCTAGGTCATCTGTCCAATTGACTGGGCAAAACTTGGAATCAAGACTTGAAACTTGGTATGGATAAACTTGGGAGTCCAACATGAAGCATGAAAGTCATCCTAGGCATTTTAGGTCAAAATATCTTTGTGCAAACACAAACCCTAATTTGGGTCCACAGTGCAAGGAGAAGTCTTGAGCAGAGGAAACCCTAACTAGATCTTGAGTTCCAAGGGTTTTTGTGATGAGAAAATGTTGAGGAAATGGGAGGGCAAATTTTAGGGTACAACAGTAGGGCTGTAAGAAGGAACCTGGATAGTAGGGTTACTTCTATATGAAAGCCTGGATAGTAGGGCTGTAAGAAGGAACCTGGATAATAGGGTTACTTCGATATGAAACCCTAGATAATAGGGCTGTGAGAAGGAACCTGGATAGTAGGGTTACTTCGATATGAAAGCCTGGATAGTAGGGCTGTGAGAAGGAACCTGGATAGTAGGGTTACTTCGATATGAAAGCCTGGATAGTAGGGCTGTGAGAAGGGACCTGGATAATAGGGTTACTTCGATACGAAAGCATGGATAGTAGGGCTGTGAGAAGGAACCTGGATAGTAGGGTTACTTAGATATGAAAGCATGGATAGTAGGGTTGTGAGAAGGAATCTTGTCGCGCCGATGATTGCTTTGTTTAGCTCCGAGTGTTGATCATGGACTTACTGGAAATTGTTGATAATAATGTATTTCCTTAAAGAAATACAGGGTTAGTTATATGTGATGCATGAGATGCATTGTATGCTGATGTTCTCAAAATAAATGAGACTATGTTATATGTGATGTATGCATATGTCATGATGTATGAACATGAAATGTTGACGTGATAATCTGAGTCCGGGAAAATAAATCCTTGATTGCTATGAAAACCGTAGTTCCTCCACCTCTGTTGGGGATGGTAAACAAAGATGACCGTGGTGGGGATTTTCCCCTTGGCTGATAAATACTCTGCCGAACGAAACTTCGTCTAAGGATAACTCTGCGGGGAATAACTCTATTGGAGAGGAGATACTCTGTTGATAGATCTGTCGACTTAGAGAAATAAATCAGCTGGGGATGAACTTCTGTTGCTGGTGATAAACAAACTCTGCTTGGGGAAAATTTTACCGACTCACTCGCGATTGTGAACCTCAGCTGGGGAGAGTTGTGTCTTGTTTGGAAAAGCTAACACCACTGTCTTTGGATACTTCTTGCTCTGTGGGGAGTATACGTACCACTTCTCATGTTCTCCAGCTGGCTCCATCCCTGTACCTGATAGGCAGAGTAACTGTAGGTTTTGGGGCACTTCTTCCCTATTCCTGAAATTACGAGTAATTGTCTTTTGTTTCTTATGTAAATATTTATGAGCAACAATTATTTTCAAATGCATATATGAAAAATGAATCATTGGACTTTCTAGAAAAACAAAACATGAAGAAGAAAATAAATCAAGGCTTTGTGAAAATGATTTGTATTGATTTCGAAGTTGGCCGGTAATAGGCGTTTTGTACAAAGAGGCTGACGTCCTGGTAAGAGAACACCGCCGAAAGATAGAAATTACAATTTGTTTAAAAGAAAGAAAAACAGCTATGTGAAACAATCCCATCGAGTTTCAACTCTGCTATTGCCTTTATATCTTCGAGCATCTCATCACTTTGCTGCTTGGTTGAAGGTGGATCAGATTGATTGGCGCCATCTGAGCTTGATAGTCGATACCGAAGTCTGGCTGTGAGGTGATCCAATGAGACATAGTGTTACACTTTGATCCCTAATTTTTGCCTGAACCGCCCTTTTGGGTTTTCAGTCCTCCAGGATACCCTTTTTTGCCCAAGCCGCCTTTTCAGGTTTTCAACTTGCCGGGTGTATAGTTTTTTCATTTTCATCCCTTACTTTTGCCCAAACCCTTTTGGTTCGACGGGAAGCCCTTAATTTTTCCTAGGCCAGTCAACCTAGCGGGTCTTTGATTATTCGTAGTATTTTTTCACTATGTCTGTATTGGCGGGGTGAGGAAGGTCGTCACTATCCATGGTGGTTAGAATCATAGCTCCTCCCGAGAAAATTCTCTTAACCACAAATGGCCCTTCGTATGTGGGGGTCTATTTGCCCCTGGGATCACATTGCGGCAGTATGATGCGTTTGATCACTAGATCCCTGACTTGATATTCTTGACGTCTGACTTTCCTGTCAAAAGCCTTGATCATTCACTTTTGATACGTCTGACCATGATAGATAGCAGTAAGTCTCTTTTCATCGATTAGGTTCAGCTGATCAAGTTGGGTCTGGATCCAGTTGTCCTCGTTCAGACCCGCATCCTTCATGATCCTGAGAGAGGGTATTTGGACTTCAATGGGTAGGACTGCCTCCATGCCATACACCAAGGAGTAGGGTGTTTCCCTTGTTGACGTCCGTGCTGAGGTATGGTACCCATGAAGAGCGAATGGTAGCATCTCATGCCAATCTTTGTATGTCACCGTCATCTTCTGCACAATCTTCTTGATGTTCTTGTTAGTCGCTTCAACAACCCCATTCATCTTCGGCCGGTAGGGAGAAGAGTTATGATGCTGTATCTTGAACTGTTTGCAGAGCTCGGTGATCATTGTATTGTTGAGATTTGTACCATTATCCGTAATGATCCTCTCTGGTACACCATATCGACAGATCAAATTGTGTCGGATAAACCGCGCCATGATGTTCTTGGTTACTGTAGCAAAGGAAGTTGCCTCGACCCACTTCGTGAATTAATCAATTGCTATTAGAATGAAACGATGCCCGTTAGACGCAGTAGGTCTGATCTTGCCGATCATGCCAATGCCCCACATTGAAAAAGGCCAAGGAGCTGTCAAAACATTCAGGGGAACCAGAGGTACATGCACCTTATCAGCATAGACTTGGCACTTATGACAGGTTCGAGAATGCTGATAAAAATCGGCTTCCATAGTGGACCAGTAATATCCTGCCCGTAGGATTTTCTTTGCCATGGTATGTCCACTGGAATGAGTTCCGAAGGTACCTTCATGTAACTCTGTCATGATCCTTTCTGCCTCGCTCTCGTCTATGCACCGCAGTAAGGTCGAATCATGGTTACGCTTATAGAGGACACCATTACTGATGAAGAACTTTGCAACGGACCTTCTCAAGAACTTCTTATCATTAACAGATGCACCCTCGGGGTACTCTTGAGCCTTAAGATACCTCTTTACCTCATGAAACCAGGGTTTATCTACTACCTCTTCAGTCTCAATGTCATAGCAGTGTGTGGTTCTTCTAACCTCTCAATGGTAACCTGAGGAGCTTCATTGTCCCACCTCACTTTGAACATAGAAGACATAGTATCTAGCGTTTCCGCTAACTGGTTCTCTTCTCTGGGGAAATGTTCAAAGGTTATCTCCTCGAAGTGTGGGAGCAACGTCAGTACATATTCTTTGTAAGGAATAAGATTCGGGTGCTTCATATCCCACTCACCTTTGATCTGACTTATCACCAGAGCGGAATCTCCGAATATACTTAAGAACTTAATCCTCAGGTCAATAGCAGCTCGAAGACCCATGATACACACTTCATACTCTGCCATATTGTTGGTGCAGTTAAAACATAATCAGGCGGTGAATGGAGTATGACATCCTTTAGGAGATATAATTACAATGCCAACGCCATTACCCAAAGCGTTCGAGGCTCCATCAAAATACATAGACCATCGAGATCCCTTCTTAGGTCCTTAATTTGGTCCAGGTTCTTCGCAGTCGGTTACCAACATGATATTCTCATCCGGGAACTCGAAATTCATGGATTGGTAGTCATCCACAGCCTGATGCGCCAAATGATCCGCCACTACACTCCCCTTGATTGCTTTTTGGGTTGTGTATTGGATTTCGTACTCGGTTAGGATCATCTGCCATCTCGCTATTCTTCCGGACAGGGCAGGCTTCTCGAA
The DNA here is from genome assembly GCA_948472305.1 of Vicia faba. Taxonomy (NCBI): domain Eukaryota; kingdom Viridiplantae; phylum Streptophyta; class Magnoliopsida; order Fabales; family Fabaceae; genus Vicia; species Vicia faba. Next base: position 276,771,549 of record OX451738.1, on the reverse strand, counting down.
GATATACTTGATTGGATCCATCTTTGATATCAACAAGGTAGTGTGAGTCAGCATATACTGTCTCAGCCGGCGAGCAGCCCATGCCAAAGCGCAGCAAGTTTTCTCGAGCAATGAGTATCGGGTCTCACAGTCAGTAAACTTTTTGCTAAGGTAGTAAATAGTGTGCTCTTTTCGGCCAGACTCGTCATGTTGCCCCAACACACACCCCATTGAACCGTCTAGCACCGTCAAGTATAAAATCAAAGGTCTTCCTTCAACTGGAGGCATCAAAATTGGTGGTTCTTGAAGGTATTCCTTGATTCTTTCGAAAGCGGTCTGGCACTCATCATTCCACTTTACCACTTGATCTTTCTTCAGCAGCTTGAAGATTGGCTCACAAGTAGCAGTCAGATGTGAAATGAACCTAGCAATGTAATTCAAACGTCCCAGGAAACCTCTAACTTCTTTTTCCGTGCGGGGAGCCAGCATCTCTTGTATGGCTTTTACCTTTGCAGGGTCCACCTGAATACCCTTATCACTAACGACGAAACCCAGAAGCTTACCAGACCTTACCCCAAAGGTACACTTGTTCGAATTCAACCTCAGCTTGTACGTCTTCAACCTGTCAAGAAGTTTTTGGAGATGATCAAGGTTCTCTCTTAGTCTGGGACCTGGCAATCATGTCGTCAACATAAACCTCGATCTCGTGGTGAATCATGTCGTGGAACAAAGCGACCATGGCACGCTGATAAGTTGCCTCAACATTCTTCAACCCAAAAGGCATTACCTTGTAACAGAAAGTTCCCCACTGTGTAACGAATGTTTTCTTCTCCATGTCTTCAGGAGCCATCTTGATCTGGTTGTAGCCAAAAAAACCATCCATGAAGGAGAATATTTTATGCTGCGCGGTGTTATCGACCAGAACGTCAATGTGAGGAAGCAGGAAGTTATATTTGGGGCTCGCCTTGTTCAGATCTCTGTAGTCCACACACATCCGTACCTTACTGTCCTTCTTAGGCATCAGAACAACATTGGCAACCCACTGTGGATAAGAAGTGACAGCTAAGAATCCAGCGTCAAACTGTTTCATGACCTCTGCCTTAATTTTCTCTGACATTTCGGGGCGCATACGGCGAACCTTCTACTTTATCGGAGGACAGTCTTCTTTGGTCGGCAGGCGGTGTACCATAATATCAGTGTCCGAACCAGGCATGTCTTCATAGGACCAGGCGAAGATCTCAACATAGTCGTGTAACATCTGTATTAACCGTTGTTTGACATTAGGCTCCAAATTTGCACCTATCTTGACCTCTTTCCTGTCTTCCTCTGTACCCAAATTCACCGAATCGACTGGCTCTTCATGAGGCTGTATGGCCTTCTCTTCCTGCTGTAACAGTCTAGCAAGTTCTCCAGGCACCTCACAATCATCCTCACCTTCGTCCTCGGCTTGGTTGATCGGATCTTTGAAGTCATAGCTGGAAGTAGCAGAGTTGTTATCAATGGGATCCATAGTGGATATGGATCTGCATTATGATACGTGAGTGTGTGTAAGAGAATTGTTGTTTTGATAAAGTGAGAGACAGAAAAAACAAGGAGCGCAAAATTTGTAATGCAAGAAACGTCCAATGTTTTATTAATCATATATGAAAATGACAAGTAATAAGCCCTCACAAGCAAAGCCGAGGTGCCTCGGGCAAGGCACCGGGCCACAAAGTTTCAAATTGTTTATTACAAATCTTAAAACAAAAGGTCAATTACTGCGTGTTGTACCCTAAAATTTGCTCTCTCATTTCTCAAAGGATCAACCTGGACCCTCAAGTTTGTTTCCATCCAGTTGCAAATCTGAAATCACCATTTTTCAAGGAAATCATCCATAAGGGCAAAATGGTCAAAAGTATATTGAAAAAGTCAAACAGTGACTTTTAAATAAAAAAAAAATCAATTCATTAAAGCATAAAATAGGTTCATCAAAAAAATCAAAAGTCAGAAGTTACTTTGGAAAAAAAATCAAATCTTCTAAACATTTAGAAAAAATTTCTAAGTGTCTAGAGAATGTGATACTTCAGAACTTCTGAGCTAGCCTCTATGTAAGCACCGTCAGAAGATAACACTTCAATCAGAACATGCATTAGCATTACTCTTTGGTCAGAACATAACGCTTCAGTCAGAACATGATTCTTCAGCATGCAGAGGCTATGTTCAACGCTCTGATTAGAAGATGCTCCTTTAGCGTTTGGAGGTGATGTTTCTAATTTTCTACAATCAGAACATCACCAAACCCCAAACCTTAACCTGCTGCCCTGCTATGGCACAATCCTGCAAACCAGCTGCCACAACACTCCAAGGTATTGCTGATCCAGTCCACGCCTGCGTTTTTCTTGCACCAATTTAGCCTACAAAAACTGTGATTTGAAAGCAAAGGGGCAATATGCCAAAAATGTTTAAAAACTCATTTGTTCCCCCCCCCAAAACCACAACAAAATCCATCTATAAATAGCTTGTTTCATCACACGTTGAAGAGGTTAGTTTTTGGAGAGAGGGAGAATCACCAAAAGAAATAAAAAAAGGCTTTGAATCTTTGCAAAATTCCAAGAATCCAAACAAAAACTATAAACACCAAAAATACCAAAACCTTAGTATTTGATTCCAACATCAAAACTCCATTGTTCCTCGACTAAAACCATTCCCCACATTTGTTGGTTCATATACTAGAAGTTATCTTAACTTTTGTGTTCATATTGCTATACACTCTCCATTTACCTCCACCTCAAAGAAGTCAGAGTATCACCCTTTGACTGTTCCAGAAGTTGAAGACCTCTATCCTGTTGAGTACGTGAGCAAGTTACTCAGAACATCACCAAGGTCTAAGACCAACCTCCAGCTTACAGAATCTTCTCCAGTTGCAAGGTAAGCTTCTGCTAACTCTCATTACTTTGCTTAATCATTATCAGATTTGCATGTTCAAAAAAATACAATGTAAATATCATGTTTCTGACGTTATACATGTTCTGAGACTTCATGTGTTTGCTTGCCTAAGTATGGAATAAATCAGTTTCAGAACTTCTAAAAGAATTTAGAACTCAGAATTAGAATTAGCAGATTCACACTTGCCTTTGATTTATGGTTCTGATATTTCTTTCTTCTGAAATGCTGCAAAACCTGATATAGTTATCATATACATATCTTCTGTTTTATGGAGAAATGACCAAATGCAGATGTTCCGACTGCCATGAAGAGAGAGACCAAGTCCTGCCAGTGATATCAGAGCCTCTGAAATCTATTCTATTGCTGGTGGTTTCAGAACCTCTGAGATCTATTCTGTTGCTGGTGGTTTCAGAACTTCTGAAACCTGTTCTGTTGATGGTAGTTTCAGAACTTCTGAGATCTATTGTGTTGCTGTTGGTTTCAGAACTTCTGAAACCTATTTTGTTGCTGTGCGCCAGGGTCAGAACTTCTGACCTCCCTTAGTTATCAATGCACTTACTCCCTTTTTACTTTTTCTCACTATTTTTGTTATCACTTTCTATTTCATTAATCAGTAAACTCCAAAAACATTTTTTCATGCTTCACTTTATTTTCTAAAACAAAAGACCAAAAATATTTTCTTAAACAAACTTATTTCTTTTCTTAAATAAATAACCAATTCCATTTCTTGCACATTCTGATCCATTTCGATATGGTTTTAATAATAATTTAGGATTTAATTTTACTTGCAACCCTCATTCATAAATATGTACCCCCATCCTTCTAAAGCGATGTAATAGCTTAGATTTTATTTTTTCGCGTTTTATTTACTTTTCATATATTGCTAGTAAATAGGATGTATGGCAAGACATGAAAACAACAAAATAGACAACCTTAATCAAGATTAAAATGCATGCAATCAAACACACTATTCACGCACGCACCCTTAGGGTAATCTCATTTCGTTGCCTATCGAAAAAATAGTCATGCCCCTCGAATATGGGACGCTTTAGAAATGAACCTTCGATAAAAAGATCGTAGTCCCTCGATGACTCTCGACGTTGCCTTTGATAAAACGATCTCGTCCCTTACGAAAATTGCTAAAGCGTCTCATAAGTTGCCTTCGATGACTGTAAAATTGACCTGCGCCTGTCCCTTTACATCCAACGATGGGGCTTCTTACCAAATTAATGGTAAGATAGCAACATCTAAGGGAGAAAGAAAAGAACATTTAAGACCTTCCGAGTAGGTAGATTCGCTCCTAGTTACTCGCTTGCTCATGATAAAAACATTTTTACATCTACACTTTCATTTCAAAACATTTTCGAAAGACAAAACATTTTGTATACGTTCTTATAGAGACGAGAACCATTGCAAAACATTTTTTCAAAACCACTTTCGAAAACACGTTCCACAAATACATCTTTGAACTATCTTTCAAAACAAAACTTTGTACGCGTTCTTATAGAAACGAGAACCATTACAAAGAGATTTTTTCAAAACACTTTCAAAGCCCACACCACAAGCACACTTTTAAATAAAAGAAAGTGATCTAAACAAGTAACTAAGAGCCCATGGAAAACCATGGATGAAAAGGGTGCTAATACCTTCCCTTTTAATAATCTACCCCCCGAACCCGAGAAATAATCTCGAAAGGTCTTTCCTGTGCTTTTTTACCTTTCCTTTTGGATAAAAGAAAAGTCAGTGGCGACTCTTGCTATCCGCACAAATGCGATCGAAACGCAAAACACCAAGTCAGCTCTCCCACCGTATCATAGAACTGGCGACTCTGCTGGGGATATATAAAAAAAAGTGGGGTTACCTTAGGGTTAGATCACCTTTACTCGCTTTCATTATTTGACTTGTGTGCTTTATATTTAGTTCTTCGTATTGGGCTTGCTTTGATCCTCCACCCAGATCTGGGACACCTTTTTATGTAAATAGAAATAGATTATGGAGACTGTACGGTGTAGACCGATATGGTTAAAACAATGGCTATGTTAGTGTGACACATTTGTGGGTACCGGTATCCCTCGTGGTGAATCGAGGATAATACGAGGCCACTGAGTGGCGTCATGAAGCACTAATTAACCTTAGAACCCTAATTGAACAAACTTGGCTATTAAGACGTAGTGAGGTAACCGATTTCAGTGCAAAGCTGAAAATTGGTTGATACTCGATACTACACTCATTGAGGCTAGACTTTTGGGATATCTTGGCCGCAAGAAAAGATTGTTGTGCTGAGACAATGCCTAAGAGAAAGGTCGATGATATTGAAATCCTTTAGAACCCGATCATTATTTCTAGGACAGGTTAAGCCAACTAGACTTCAAGAGGGTACTTACCTACAAAACTCATGCAAGCATAAAACATAGGGTTTTGTTTGTTGTGAACATAAACATCATAAACATCATCAACATCATATGCATGCTCACTAACCATTTCAAGGATTTAGAAATTTATCTTTGTTTTTGTTTTGTAGGACATGAATTCTCTCCGAAGAAACACCATTTGAATCAGCTTTGTAAAAGCACATCCTCAACTTTAAGAGCTAGCCTCAAGAGTGCCCGGGGATTCTCCTTTTACCAAGAAATATGGTCAACTCCTCAGTTTGGCTACATCTAACTTCCAAGAAGAGATGATGTGTGTACTATTCCAATTCGTTGATCCCGTACATCATTGTTTCACTTTCCCGGACTATCAGTTGGTACCTACACTGGAAGAGTTCTCTCTACTCTTAGGGGTGCCCATGCTTAATCAGATACCATTCACCGGTTTAGAAGAGATTCCAAAACCTGAAGTCATCGCCGAAGCTTTACATGTGAAGAGGGCCGACGTCATAGCCAATTGGGAGACAAGAAGTGGGGTTAAAGGCTTTCTAGTTAAGTTTCTATTGGAAAAAGCTCGTTCATTATGGGATGACATGGATTTCCAAGCTTTCGAAGACGTATTAGCTCTCCTCATTTATGGTTTGGTTCTGTTTCCCAATTCGGACCAATTCATAGACGTTAATGCCATCAAAGTCTTTCTCTCTCTCTCGCAATCCTATACCTACCTTACTAGGAGACATCTTGCATTGCCTTCATACCCACACCATGAAGAAAAGAGGTACCCTTTTGTGTTGTATCCCCTTACTCGCTAAGTGGTTCACTTCACACCTGCCTCAGTCAGCATTGAAGAACGAGCAAAGATTGACTTGGTCTCAAATGATGATGTCTCTCACCCACTCTAATATCCGTTGGTGCTCGAGATCCTTGGAAGATATCTCTATCATTGACCACTGTGGGGAGTTCCCTAATGTACCTCTGCTTGGTATTAGGGGAGGTATCACCTACAACCCATGCTTAGCTCTTCGGCAGTTTGGGTATGCCCGAAGGGACGGCACTCATGAGATGCTCATCCGAGGTCTTGTGTTCGACTACGACAAAGAAGACCAAGGTTACCGCCAGAGGTTTACACGTGCTTGGGGAATGGTGAACAACGTGGACAGTAGGACTTTGAGACATAAAAACTCTATCCCTCTCGAGCCTTACCTTAAGTGGGTACGGGCTCGTGCCCAGAGTCTCTTGATGCCTTACCCTTCCATCCTTCCTATCATCATTGAGCCTGTTATTGAAGGAGACGTCCCATACACCGTTCTTCACCTTGACATGCCTACCTCTCTCGAAGACCTGCAGAAAGCTTGGGTTCAGTTGAAGGAAGAACGAGACACCTTTGAAACCCAGTACTACGCCAGTGAGAAGAAGGTTCTAGAGCTCACCAAACTGCTTCATGAAGAGAAAAATCTGAATACCTACATTGCTCCAAAGAGAATGCGTTCGGTCTTTTTGTCTTAGGAGTTTTGTTGTATTTTGTTTCTTTCCTTGTAAGCCCAAGGAGGCATGATGTATTCAAACTTGGTTTTATTTAATATGACGTGTGTTATTTTTTGGTTTGGACAAGTTTAAATCTCTAAGTTTCCTTGAAATAATTTGCATATTGCATCTTCATTCATCATAACATCATACAAGTTTCTCATAACAGGTCGCCTTATCCTTCTACTGTTTATTTCAGTGAGATGGATGTTGAACAGACTGTGAAAGATCTTCAGGCACAAAATGCCCAGTTTCAACAAATTCTCATGGCTCTGACAAAAGGACAAGAGGAGTTGAAGATTCTGCTGGCCAAAGAGAAGAAGAAGAAAACGAAGAGACCAACCAGTGTTGTGATCATGGGAAGAAGGTTTAAAGGGCAGACCAGGCGAACCTTAGACTTTGCAACATCATTGAGTGAAGGAGATAATCAAGGAGCCGAGACCCAGGAAGTGAAGAACGACCCAGTATTCGAAGGAGAGGAAGAGCCTGATTACTCTGAGGAACAATATCCTCCTGCTGATGATAAATACAAACAGCTAGAGGATTGTTTGAATTCCATGGAGATTCAGAGAGTACCCGGTTTGGACTTTGAAGAATTAGGACTCATCTTGGGGGTTGTCATCCCACAAAAATTCAAGGTCCCAACTTTCGCCAAGTACGATGGTGTTTCTTGTCTGAAGCTACATCTGAGGTCATATGTCAGAAAGATTCAACCCCACATGGCTGACAAGAATCTGTGGGTGCATTTCTTCCAAGAGAGCTTATCGGGGACTCAGTTGGATTGGTTCTACCAATTAGAAGGGTCCAATGTTCGCAACTGGGAAGAGTTGGCCGCCGCTTTCTACAAACAGTATCAGTATAATGCTGATTTGGCTATGACTAGGACATAGTTACAAAGCATGTCTATGGGAACAGATGAGGGTTTCAAAACCTATGCTCAAAAATGGAGGGATCTCGCAGGCAGGGTCCAACCCCATTTATCCGAGAGAGAATTAGTGGGTATGTTCCTAGGCACCTTGTCAGGACCATTTTTCAATCACCTGATTGGGAGTTCTTCATCTGGGTTTACCGAATTAATCATGACTGGTGAGCGGGTCGAAGCTGGTATAAAAAGCGGCAAAATTCAAAGAGATGCATCCTCAAGTATGGTGAAGAAACCTTTTATTGGAAAGAAGGAGGTCAGTACTGCATATGACCATATGAATCAAAACAAAACCGACCGTCGTCCGGCAGTAGGGGCTGTCATGATTTATAATCCTGCGCCAAATCAGCAGCGAAATTATCAGCGCAAACCAGAAGCGCCCATGAGACGATTTACCCGAATTAACATGACCATGTCTCAGGTTTTTCCACACCTTCTCAAGACCAATCTGGCAACTTTAAAGGAAGCTCCCAAGAATCCCAATACTGCTTCTCCTCGCTACAACCCGAACGCCCGATGTGCCTATCATTCTGAAAGCCCGGGGCACGATACAAATGATTGTTGGGCCTTAAAGAATAAGGTGCAAGACCTTATTGATGCGAAAGAGATTGAATTTGAGCCCCCAGAAACTCCTAATGTAACAACGACACCAATGCCCAGACATGGCCAAGGTATCAACGCCATTGACGATGATCGTTTTGTTTCCTCTGTGAATGACTTAGTTACTCCTCTGTTGACCATTAAGCAGAATCTACTGCAAGCTGGCCTGTTCCCAGGCTGCGATGAAGATTGTCACCTATGTAAATCTCTACCGGATGGCTGTTTGTTACTAAAGATAGGCGTCCAGCGCCTGATGACTAGTAAAGAAATCCTATTTGAAAAGTTACCTCTTATCAAAAGCTCTTATCAAGATGTTTCAATAATCACCATTTTTGACAATCCTCCCGGGGTCTCCACCAAAAGACCCGTCAGAATTACATCCGCTCCCAGATCTGCACCCTTAATCATCACTATGCCAAGACCAATACCATACTTCTCGGATAAAGATGTTCCCTGGAGTTATGAGGCTGACGTTTATTACTACGGCGTCAAACAAGATCAGTTGGCTGTCAAGAATGAAGTTGCGAGAGATATTGATCCCGATATCGGTAACATCACTGGAACCAGCAAAATAACAAGAAGTGGAAGAGTCTTCTCACCTGAGATTTCTCCAAAGACCGTTGCTACTCCTGTGATCATTACTACTGCCACTCCTAACGACACTCCCAGTGATACTCCTACTGTTATCCTTGCTACTGATACAAGGGGCAAAGAGACTTTGATTGAGCCTGCCCAAGCAAGAGAATGTCCCGAGGTCATCCTTGAAGCTTCTAGAAAAGAAATAGAAGAAATCCTGAAGATAATCAAGAAAAGTGACTACAAAATTGTAGAACAATTGGGGCAGACCCCCTCGAAGATATCATTATTGTCCTTACTTTTATGGTCTGAAGCTCACGCCAAAGCCTTGGTAAAGTTTCTTAAGACCGCCCACGTGCCCCAAGAGACCTCCATCGACCAATTTGAAAACTGTGTGGCCAATCTAACTGCTGATAACATATTGGGCTTTTCTGATACTGATTTAACCTCTAAGGGAAGGAAGCACAACGATGCCTTACATATTTCCATTGAATGCAGGGGCACCACACTTGTCCATGTTCTGGTGGATACCGGTTCATCTTTGAATGTCTTGCCCAAAAATGCTCTCGACCGACTGGATTGCGAGGGGCTCATCTTGAAACCTAGAAACATCATAGTGAGAGCCTTTGATGGCTCCAAGAGAACAGTGCATGGAGAAGTTAGTATCCCCATAAAAATTGGGACTCATACTTTTGACTCAATTTTCTATGTGATGGACATCCGCCCTTCGTACTCTTGTCTATTGGGTCGACCCTGGATCCATGGTGCTGGTGCCGTCACTTCCACCCTACACCAAATGCTAAAATACCCGATCAGAGGGAAGATTGTCACAGTTCACGGAGAGGAAGAGTACATGGTTAGCCATCTGAACTCTTTCATGTATGTTGAAATGGATGGTGAATTCATATAGACTCCCTGTCAGAACTTTGAGGAGGTTCCAACAACGGTCGCGGCAACCAAGTCTACTCCAAAAGTCCCGAATATTACCATACCTCCACTAAAGATGGTGTGATACGGTGGGAGAACTGACTTGGGTTTTGCGTTTGTTTTCGCAAATGTTTCGGTTTAGCAAGAGTCGCCACCGACTTTTTATTTTATCCTAAAGGAAAGGTTAAAAAGCACAGGAAAAACCTTTCGAGATGTTTCGTGGGTTCGGGGGGTAGATTATGAAAAGGGAAGGTATTAGCACCCTTTTCATCCATGGTTATCCATGGGCTCTTAGTTACTTGTTTAGATCACTTGCCTTGATTTCCAATTGTTTGAAATTGTGGTGTGTGTGTGTGTGTTTTGAAAATGTTTTGAAAAAGACGCCTTGTCTAGGCAACCGTTGTAATGACTCGTGTTTGAGTATATACAAAGGTGTGTATCTTTTCAAAAAGATGTTTCAAATGTTTTTGAAAGTTGTTTTGAAAGTGTTTGTGGAGTGTGGTTTTGAAAAGTAGGCAAGTGTTTTTGCAAGTTTGATCAAGTAACTAAGAGTTGTCTACCCCTAAATTTACTCAAAGGTTTTTCCTATGTTTTAACCCTTTTAACAATTTCGTTCCACCATTGTATTTGGTGGACAATCTCGCGTTAGGATGTTAACGGGACAGGCGCGGGTCATCGTATGGACCATGAATGCAATGGTGCCAAGTGTCTTTGGCAATTTTGCTTGAAGGGACTATGATCATTCCGTTTAGGCAACTTTCGAAAGCGTCATCGAGGGACTTATGATCATTTGAATTGTTTTGCCAAAGAAACTCAACGTGCAAGCATGGCCCATTTTGGAAGGCAACAAGTGGAGTAACCATAGGGGTGCAAGTGTGAATTGTGTATTGATTTCCATGCATTTGTCTTTGTATTAGGTTATCTAGCGTTTGATTTTATTTACATACAAACCCTAGGTTTAACCATGGTATATTTGAAAGCGATAAATTGCGGGAATTTAAAGTCTACGCTATTACAAATAAGTATCCGGGAGTGGGGGTACAAATGTTTACAAATGGGGATGAGACTTTAATAGGAGAGTAGTGTCCAAATATATTTACAATCAAATCGAATCAATCGCAATGTAAAATGTATCAATGTACAAGAATAAAGCAATGTGAATGTATCAATGTATTTGTGTAAGTGTATGATTATTTATTTACAGGTGAAATAAAAATAAAAAAAGTTAATTTTTGGATATCTTCATGTTTAGGGCAAAACCCTAATTTTGTAAATAAAAAAGTATTTATTATGTATTATATACAATATTTATTAATTATATACAAAAATAAATAAAAGAGAAGTATATTTGTAAAAAGGTAATTTTTGAGGTCAAATATTAATAAAAATAAAAATGTATTATTTTTGTATTTTTTATCCTAAATATTCTAATAAGTATATAAGTATTTATATTATGTATTAAATATATTAAATATATACAAAAATAAAATATTTATTATTTACAAAAAAAAAGTATATTTTTTAGGAAATGTTTTCAAAAGATAAAATAAAATAAAATCAGAAAATAAAATGTATTTTGTGTTATCTTTTAGTATTTCAAATAAAAGTATATATGTTTATTTATATGTACAAGTTTAAATAAAGCAAATAAATTCAAAATAAATGCAAAAATGGTTGAAAAAATATTTTTAATATTTTTTTATATTTTGACAAAAAATAATAAGTCAGAGGAAAAAATAAAAAGTCAAAAATGATTGAAAAATCACACAATGGGCCAAGGGGGTGTAAGTGGAAGAATGAGGTGCAAACAGAAAAATGAACCAAGCCCAGCCTAAAAGGAGTTATCTTCAACCTCCAGAAACTTTGAAACAAAGAGAACGCACATTTCCTTCTCAATCTGCTAACTTCTGATTCCTTGATTTTCAACAAAAACTTACAACATCAATGTTATAGAGCAACTTGTCACGATTCCAAATATATAAAGAAGTTGTTCTAACTCTCAGAAATGAGAGAGAATTCCCCCCCTCCCCCCCCCCCCCAATTCCTGACCTAGCTTTTTTCAAATGTTCATGTCCAAAATTCGTGCAGCACACACAACATAAATGAAAAGTGAGGATATGGGTAGCTTCAAGGCCATGAATAGAACATACCTTCTTCACAAACTTAAGCCTAGATATGCTTGGATAGAGAGATAGAAGTTCAAACTTTTACCTGTTCAGCTTGAATCGTGTACAACAATGGAGGCACTTTCAATGGATTTTGAGGACTTGTACAGCTTGCTTGAGGTCCAGGGATGCTTCCTCTATGCTTGGTGTGCTTTGAATCCTTCTGAATCAAGCTATGGAAGTCAACCTGCAAGAGAGAAAAGTGAAAATGGCACGCTTTGCTAGAGATGTTACAATCTGTTTCCAAGGCTTGGGATAATTTGTATGAATGTTATGGAAGGTGTTTGAGGTGGTTTGGATGAAAACGCACGAGGGAAATGAACTGGCCAAGTCAATCTGCAACAGGGACTCTGTTTTGCAGAAAAAATGGGCTTTGATGGACGAGGAGGTATTGAGGGTCAAGGGCTCGTGTTCTAGGTCAGTTAGGGAATGTCAAATGTGTTCACAAAGTTTGCTTGAGTTGGTTCTTGCAGGAATGTGAGTTGTTGTTCAAAATGCAAGTTTTCTTCCTTCTTAAGCCAAAAATGCCAAGTTAGGTTACAGGCTCATACAGGCCCCTCAAACATGCTGCAAAGTTTGTTCTTGATCAGTGGGATATGTCCACACATTTGTGCCTCAGAGATTTCCTTGTACCTCAAAGATATGGACTTTGACATAAAGTTGATCTTTTCAAAAATGGCTAAAATGCTTTTTCTATTTATGGCTTAATCTTGTATGTAATGGTTAAATACACAAAACAAGACATGAACACAAAGGATATGCATTAAATTATTGAGTGTGAATGAGATAAAAGGCATGTAATCTAGTTTGTGCAAGCTGAGTTTGAAAATGCATAGTGTATGAACATGCATTTGGCCATGAACAAAGTGACTTTTGCCCATATTGACAAATTCGAATCTCCCTAACCACAAGGGTGTTTGATGAGTTCTTGGATAATTTGGAAAGCTTGGAATGTGTACTACAATCCATCTTCGTAATTCAAGTTGAAATTCCAAGTGGAAGCATGTGAAAAGTGGTCATGAAGTTGGGCAAAAATCTAGCCTAAAAATAGGTCAAAAAAATTTCTAAGTTAAGAATGTTTTGCAACCCTATTTCAAAAATCATAACTTGAGCTACAAGCTTATTTTGAGGAAACTTTGTGAATCAAAGTTGTAGATTTTGCAATGGACTATAACTTTCATGTTTTGAGTTTTGTTTGAATCCAAATACATCTTGATGAAAAAATGGGACAAAGTTAGGAAAAAATAAGGAAATTTCATAACTTAGAAAATTTCTAAGTTATGAAATTTCTTCATTCTAAACCCTAATTTGTAATTTTTGGTTTCTTGATGAACAAGTTTCATAATTTGACATGTCTTGATGAAAAATAAATCTTGGCACTTGATTTTGACCAAAAAAGTCAAAGTTTGACTTTTCAGTATACAGTCAAATTTGATCAGTTGATTGGAAAATTCATTTGTCAATCTTGTGCATTTGGGATCTTTTGAACTTGTTGAATATGTCAAGACCAAGTCATTGAGTCCTTGAGTCCATATGTGAGCTTGAATTGCCATTGGTTAGGTCAAACAGTCAAAAATTGCCTTTGTGCAGTCAAAACCCTAAAAATGACCATTTTGCCCTTTTGGTGATCTGATCAAATTTCTTGTGGAATTATGATCCAAACTTGATCAAATGGTCCATATGAGTTCATAATGTTGATGTGGGTCAAAAATCATGAGGTTTTACTGTCAATTGACCACAGTTGACTTTTTCCCCAATACAACTGATTTCTAGGTCAACTGTCCAATTGACTGGGCAAAGATTGGAATCAAAGCTTGAAACTTGGTATGGATAAACGTGTGAGTCCAACATGAAGCATGAAAGTCATCTTGGGAATTTTAGGTCAAAACATCTTTGTGCAAACTCAAACCCTAATTTGGGTCAACAGTGCAAGGAGGAGTCTTGAGCAGAGCAAAACCTAACTTGATCTTGAGCTCCAAGGGTCTTGTGGTGAGAAAAAATTGATGAAATGGGAGGGCAAATTTTGGGGTACAACAGTTGCCCCTGTTCAATCTTCTTAGACCTGAGGATGTAGATTGGCTTGCGTGCCTTTCGTGATCCGAAGGTGGAAGATGATTGAACACTAAAGTGCCCAGAAATTTGCACTCTCATGGTAGAGTATCAGCAGTGTGATGGAGGGAATGGGCTTATAGATGCCATTTGGAGAGATGGTGGATAGGAGGATGGGCTTATATATGCTATCTGGAGACGTGACAAAACCTTGTCGGGAATGGGCTTATAGATGCCATTTGGAAGTGTTGATCGCGTAAGAGATTCCTTAGCGAGAACTTGCGTACTTTGAGAAAGGAAGATGGTTTCCTGGCTTGCTACAGGTGTTGATCTTCAGTCTCTTCATGCAGATATGCCCTGGCTGGAAGCAGGTATCGAATCTGGAAATTGGTCGTCTACAGATATGCCCTGGCTAGATACAGGTATCGAATCTCTAAACTCTTCATGCAGATATGCCCTGGCTGGATACAGGTATCGAATCTACAATCGATTGCTCACAGATATGCCCTGGATAGATACAGGAATCGAATCCGGAACTTCAAAAGGTTGCTTACAGACGTGCCCTGGCTGGATACAGGTATCGAATCTCTAAACTACTCATGCAGATATGCCCTGGCTAGATACAAGTGTCGAATCCACAATCAAATACTCACAGATATGCCCTGGCTATATACAGGTATTGAATCTGGAATTTATCGTCTACAAATATGCCCTGGCTGGATACAGGTGTCGAATCTGGAATTAGTCATCTACAGATATGCCCTAGCTAGATACAGGTATCGAATCTGGAATTGGTCGTCTACAGATATGCCCTGGCTGGATACAGGTGTCGAATCTCTAAACTCTTCATGCAGATATGCCCTGGCTGGATACAGGTATCGAATCTACAATTAATCGCTCACAGATATGCCCTGGCTAGATACAAGTATCGAATCTGGAATTGCGATAGTTGATAGTAATCATCTTTGGATTGACCTTTTCCTGAAAAGGCAAAACATTAGTAGTATGCAATGTCATGATGTATGAGATGCATGATGTCATGATGTTCTCAAAAATAAATGAGATTGTGTGATATGATGCGTATATGCATGCGTCATGGTGTATGATAATGTGATGAATGTATTTTTGTCTAGGAAAATAAATCCTTGACGACTTCCGGGAGGTTGTGGAATCCTGGGCTGATGTTGAAGAGTAGAGTTCTTCGTTTCCGTTGGGGATGATGGTTGCAAGAATAAACCGGTAGGAGAAGATGACTCCGTCGGGGAATAAACTTGTTGGAGAGATTACTCTACGGGGAATTACTCTGTGGGAAGAGATACTTCGCTGAGGTTTTGATGGGAGCTCCGCCGGGGATTCCACTGATAAGTTATGTTGGGGAATTTGATGAACTCCGCTGGGGAATAGGAAGAACTTCGCCGAGGACGATCTTTCCGTGGTAATTAGCTGAGGATAACCCAGTTATACCCTGGTGGGGAAATAACCTTTGAATAAAGTCGGGGAGATACGTATGTATTTTGCAGGTGATAAGCTTCAGAATCTACTGGGGATTCTTGTCTTGAGGGGATCTTCACTGGAGAATATTCTGTGAGGTGCTGAGAACGAGAGTCTTCATTCTGCTTGGGGATTGATAGTTGGAAGTTTTAGCTCCGCTGGGGATTTTGAAACTGGACTCTGAGGGGAGTTAGCTTCTGGAAGGCTCTCTGGCTGGGGAAGTCGAGAATCTTTTGATCGTTGCAGGTATCGATCAGGTTGGTCAAGGAGATACTGTCCTGGCTTGTTTCAGGTGTTGATCTCTGACCTGAGAAAGAAAGATGGTTTCCTAGCTTGCTACAGGTGTTGATCTTCAGTCTCTTCATGCAGATATTCCCTGGCTAGATACAGGTATCGAATCTACAATCAAACGCTCACAGATATGCCCTGGCTGGATACAGGAATCGAATCTGGAACTTCAAAAGGTTGCTTACAGACGTGCCCTGGCTGGATACAGGTATCGAATCTCTAAACTACTCATGCAGATATGCCCTGGCTAGATACAGGTGTCGAATCCACAATCAAATACTCACAGATATTCCCTAGATGGATACAGGAATCGAATCTGGAACTTCAAAAGGTTGCTTACAGACGTGCCCTGGCTAGATATAGGTATCGAATCTCTAAACTACTCATGCAGATATGCCCTGGCTAGATACAGGTGTCGAATCCACAATCAAATACTCATAGATATGCCCTGGCTAGATACATGTATCGAATCTGGAATTTGTCGTCTACAGATATGCCCTGGCTGGATACAGGTATCGAATCTGGAATTGGTCGTCTACAGATATGCCCTGGCTGGATACAGGTATCGAATCTGGAATTAGTCGTCTACAGATATGCCCTGGCTGGATACAGGTATCGAATCTGGAATTGGTCGTCTACAGATATGCCCTGGCTGGATACAGGTATCGAATCTGGAATTTGTCGTCTACAGATATGCCCTGGCTGGATACAGGTATCGAATCTCTAAACTCTTCATGCAGATATGCCCTGGTTGGATACAGGTATCGAATCTACAATCAATCACTCACAGATATGCCCTGGCTAGATACAGGTATCGAATCTGGAATTGGTCGTCTACAGATATTTTCCTGGCTTGCTACAGGTGTTGATCTGGAACTTAAGAAATACTCCACTTTGAGAATGAGAATCTTCATGCTTGAGAGAAACAGATTTTTAGGAGCTTCAACTGTCCAATATTCTGTTGGTGGTTACAACTTCCAGCAGGTGATGAAGGAATTGTTGAACACTTTTGACATTCGAATGCCCCAAGTGATGATGAAGGAGTCTTGAATCAGATTACTCTGCGAATTGAGAGATTTCTTGAAATCTTGACTGGACTGCCCCAGGTTAACTGAACTTTGAAAGATCTGTTGAAACTTTGACCGGACTGCCCCAGGTGTGCTGGATGGTGACATGTCAAGCCCCCTTGTTGATAGGAGATTTGTTAATGGAAGTGTCATCCTTTTGAAGTGATTTTGTTCACTGAGAGAGTTTTCGTTCCTCCGAACATTCGCTGTATGAATTTCTTCGCTGTCAAACAAATGACCAAATGCAAACAGTGATATTCAAACAATGCAAAGTTTATGTCTGTCTTGAAGTTTTGAAAAATGCGTTTTTTAGCAGAAAACTTTTCATAAGACAAAATCAACACAAGATTTAGAGCAAAGCCTTACAGGAGTCATGATACCTTTTGTAACAGTATGCTTTCGAACTAACCCATGCTTCAATTAGGACTTTGAAGGGTTGTAACGTGGCTTGGTTCACGGTTTAAGAAACAAAGGATAAAGGCTCAAAGTATATTTGTACCCACCCGCTCTTCGTGATGTTCTTCAATCCTAAGCTCAGTTAATTGTGCGTCGCACTCTATTCGAGTTTGGAACGACTTTTGGGTGATGGTTCACCAGTTGAATTTTGGGAGACAGTCATCATCTCCTTTTTCTTTTGCAACATTTTTCATGTTGTTGAGGATTTGTAATGACCTCTTTATTTTGATTTTGATCCCTAACTTTTGCCTGACTGTCTCTGTTTTCAAGATCACAGTCAGCAGGATGCCCCATCTTTCTTAAGCCTCCTTTACAGGTTTTGGCTCAGTGGGCTTTTTTTTTTTGAGAGATTGACTGCCTATGTGATAGGGAACCATCACTGTCTTTTGATTCCAGAGGAATTCTTTTCTTGTTGATGTCGTTCGTTGTGTTACGAACTGAGAGTTTGCGACTTTAATGCGCACCCTTTTTTTTTAATTAACTGAGATACTACCCTGCCCCAGGTTTATATCAAAGGTTTTGATTGTTTTAGAACAGAAAACTCCTACTTCTTTGGCTCGAAGGGGTTGACTAGGGATTATCTTCCTTATAACTCCAGTGTTTGGGAATTGAAAGAAATGCCTGTACATCATCAGCGAGGTCTGTTCAAAAGCATACTGCATGAGATTATGGTATTGTTTCATCATCCTCCCTCTAAAGGCTTGCAGCTTTTTATCAGGAGTCAAATATCATAAAGAAAGCATAAGAGTAAACGAATGGATGAATTCAAGACAAACATATGCAATGCATTAATGAAACAGAGTTTAACATCAACAGATAATTGTTTGAATAACAAAAGAAATTACAACTTTGAAAATTCAAATGAAGCAAAAGTCTTTCAGTTTGAGCTTTGTCATTTCAGGTGGAGAACTTCTTAACGAAAGATTTTCATCTCGCCGTCTGGCATGAACCTCAGCACTCCAATGTCAATCAGATCTTGAATCTTATTCTTCAAGGCCCAACAGTCGTCGGTGTCGTGTCCCGGGCTGTAGGAGTGGTATACACAAAATGCATCGGGATGATAGTTAGGAGCGGAGGTATTGGACTTCCGGATAGGATCCCTTAAAGCAGTCAGATTGACCTCCAACAAACGTTCCAGTATTAGAGATGACGGTATGTCAGTCTCAGTGAACTGTCTTCTCGACGTATTTTGATTATACCGATTACCCCGTTGACGCTGGCGAGGTTGTTGTTGGGCTTGTGACCCTGAAGCAAGTAGATGAGCCTTCCCCTTGTCTGCTTGCCTGGAGGGGGGTTGAGTGGTGACTTGCTCTTCAACCTCAGATGTCTGCCCCAGTTGGTTGTTCCGAAGCAGTTGGTTGACGAGAACTCTGAGTTCCTCTTGTCTTTGAGACAAGTCCTGGATGAGAGCCATCTGGCCCACCAGTTTCCCCATCATTTGGATCCTCATTGTTGTCAGCTCAGACTGCAGTGCTTCCAACTGATCACTCCTGGCATTGTTTGAAGTCTCCTGGACCAAGCCCTTTGTGAGGAGAGCTTTCATTTCTTCTTGCCCCAAGGACAGGTTCAAGAACATTTCCTGCAGCTGAGCAGTCTGGTCCTGTATATCCTTGACAGTCCTCTCCAGAGCCATCTCTTACTGAAATAAACAGTATGAGAGTAAGGAAACCTGAAAAAGGAACAACTGTCAAGATGCAATGCATGATATATGGATGCATGTTTTCAAGGATCTCTTGGGGTAAACACAAGAGAATGTTAGAGGTTGAACTTCGATCTTTGATTGGAGAACTTTGCATCGATGGATGTCTTTCCACGAGAATCAAGCTCACCATGTCAAGTGGGTCATAGCCCCTGATTCAAGTTGTTGCACTTGATCTTTGATTGGAGAACTTTGCAATGGTGGATGTCTTTCCACGAGAATCAAGCTCACCATGTCAAGTGGGTCATAGCCCCTGATTCAAGTTGTTGCACTTGATCTTTGATGGCATTTGTTTAGAGGAGAAACCTCTTGCCTCTTGGTAGACGTCTGGTTCAACGTAACCCTGCATCAAAAGAACCCTCGAGATCCTTGAAATGGTTATTGAAAAATGCTATGGTATGATGTCATGATGTTATGTACATGCATGCAAAAGCAAGTAAATGTATATATAGGCAATCATATTCACACAAAGAAAAACAAGTCCTTAGGTTTAGGCTTGCATGGGGTTGTAGGTAAGTACCCTCTTGAAGTTAGTTGGCTCATCCTGTCCTAAAATAGAAACCGGGTTCTAAGGAGCTCAATATCATTGGATTGTTTTCCGTGTTCATTGTTTTGGTTTAGCCACTTAACTGGCGACCAAAATATTCCAAGAAAACAACCCTCCATGAGTGTAGTATCGAGTATCTACCAACTTCGGACTGCACCAAAGTCGGTCATCTCACTACCCCTAAAAAGGCTAAGATGGTCAATTAAGGTTGTAAGAGTTCGTTAGTGCTTCACGACATCACTCAGCGGCCCCGTACTCTCCTTGATTGAACTCAAGGGTTACCGGTACTCACAAATATGTCACACTAACATAGCTTACTGCTTCAACCATGTCGGTATACCCCGCACAGTTCCCTCACAGTTTTTTTTTGCTATTTACCTAAGAAGGTGCCCCAAATCCGGGTGTAGGATTTACAACAAACCCAAACAAAAACCCAAAAGATAAAGCAATCAAGGCAATCAAAGCAAGAATGTAAATGTGATCTAAACCCTAAGGTAACCTCACTTTTAGATTCCTCCCCAGCAGAGTCGCCAGTTTTGTGATACGGTGGGAGAACTGACTTGGGTTTTGCGTTTGTTTTCGCAAATGTTTCGGTTTAGCAAGAGTCGCCACCGACTTTTTATTTTATCCTAAAGGAAAGGTTAAAAAGCACAGGAAAAACCTTTCGAGATGTTTTATGGGTTCGGGGGGTAGATTATGAAAAGGGAAGGTATTAGCACCCTTTTCATCCATGGTTATCCATGGGCTCTTAGTTACTTGTTTAGATCACTTGCCTTGATTTCCAATTGTTTGAAATTGTGGTGTGTGTGTGTGTGTTTTGAAAAAGACGCCTTGTCTAGGCAACCGTTGTAATGACTCGTGTTTGAGTATATACAAAGGTGTGTATCTTTTCGAAAAGATGTTTCAAATGTTTTTGAAAGTTGTTTTGAAAGTGTTTGTGGAGTGTGGTTTTGAAAAGTAGGCAAGTGTTTTTGCAAGTTTGATCAAGTAACTAAGAGTTGTCTACCCCTAAATTTACTCAAAGGTTTTTCCTATGTTTTAACCCTTTTAACAATTTCGTTCCACCATTGTATTTGGTGGACAATCTCGCGTTAGGATGTTAACGGGACAGGCGCGGGTTATCGTATGGACCATGAATGCAATGGTGCCAAGTGTGTTTGGCAATTTTGCTTGAAGGGACTATGATCATTCCGTTTAGGCAACTTTCGAAAGCGTCATCGAGGGACTTATGATCATTTGAATTGTTTTGCCAAAGAAACTCAACGTGCAAGCATGGCCCATTTTGGAAGGCAACAAGTGGAGTAACCCTAGGGGTGCAAGTGTGAATTGTGTATTGATTTCCATGCATTTGTATTTGTATTAGGTTATCTAGCGTTTGATTTTATTTACATACAAACCCTAGGTTTAACCATGGTATATTTGAAAGCGATAAATTACGGGAATTTAAAGTCTACGCTATTACAAATAAGTATCCGGGAGTGGGGGTACAAATGGGCATGAGACTTTAATAGGAGAGTAGTGTCCAAATATATTTACAACCAAATCGAATCAATCGCAATGTAAAATGTATCAATGTACAATAATAAAGCAATGTGAATGTATCAATGTATTTGTGTAAGTGTATGATTATTTATTTACAGGTGAAATAAAAATGAAAAAAAGTTAATTTTTGGATATTTTCATGTTTAGGGCAAAACCCTAATTTTTTAAATAAAAAAGTATTTATTATGTATTATATACAATATTTATTAATTATATACAAAAATAAATAAAAGAGAAGTATATTTGTAAAAAGGTAATTTTTGAGGTCAAATATTAATAAAAATAAAAATGTATTATTTTTGTATTTTTTATCCTAAATATTCTAATAAGTATATAAGTATTTATATTATGTATTAAATATATTAAATATATACAAAAATAAAATATTTATTATTTACAAAAAAAAAGTATCTTTTTTAGGAAATGTTTTCAAAAGATAAAATAAAATAAAATCAGAAAATAAAATGTATTTTGTGTTATCTTTTAGTATTTCAAATAAAAGTATATATGTTTATTTATATGTACAAGTTTAAATAAAGCAAATAAATTCAAAATAAATGCAAAAATGGTTGAAAAAATATTTTTAATATTTTTTAATATTTTGACAAAAAATAATAAGTCAGGGGAAAAAACAAAAAGTCAAAAATGATTGAAAAATCACACAATGGGCCAAGGGAGTGTAAGTGGAAGAATGAGGTGCAAACATAAAAATGAACCAAGCCCAGCCCAAAAGGAGTTGTCTTCAACCTCCAACAACTTTGAAACAAAGAGAACGCGCGTTTCCTTCTCAACCTGCTAACTTCTGATTCCTTGATTTTCAACAAAAACTTACAACATCAATGTTATAGAGCAACTTGTCACGATTCCAAATATATAAAGAAGTTGTTCTAACACTCAGAAATGAGAGAGAATTTCTCCCCCCCAATTCCTGACCTAGCTTTTTTCAAATGTTCATGTCCAAAATTCGTGCAGCACACACAACATAAATGAAAAGTGAGGATATGGGTAGCTTCAGGGCCATGAATAGAACATACCTTCTTCACAAACTTAAGCCTAGATATGCTTGGATAGAGAGATAGAAGTTCAAACTTTTACCTGTTCAGCTTGAATCGTGTACAACAATGGAGGCACTTTCAATGAATTTTGAGGACTTGTACAGCTTGCTTGAGGTCCAGGGATGCTTCCTCTATGCTTGGTGTGCTTTGAATCCTTCTGAATCAAGCTATGGAATTCAACCTGCAAGAGAGAAAAGTGAAAATGGCACGCTTTGCTAGAGGTGTTACAGTCTGTTTCCAAGGCTTGGGATAGTTTGTATGAATGTTATGGAAGGTGTTTGAGGTGGTTTGGATGAAAACGCACGAGGGAAATGAACTGGCGAAGTCAATCTGCAACAGGGACTCTGTTTTGCAGAAAAAAAGGGCTTTGATGGATGAGGAGGTATTGAGGGTCAAGGGCTCGTGTTCTAGGTCATGTGAGTTTGCTTGAGTTGGTTCTTGCAGGAATGTGAGTTGTTGTTCAAAATGCAAGTTTTCTTCCTTCTTAAGCCAAAAATGCCAAGTTAGGTTACAGGCTCATACAGGCCCCTCAAACATGCTGCAAAGTTTGTTCTTGATCAGTGGGATATGTCCACACATTTGTGCCTCATAGATTTCCTTGTACCTCAAAGATATGGACTTTGACATAAAGTTGATCTTTTCAAAAATGGCTAAAATGCTTTTTCCATTTATGGCTTAATCTTGTATGTAATGGTTAAATACACAAAACAAGACATGAACACAAAGGATATGCATTAAATTATTGAGTGTGAATGAGATAAAAGGCCTGTAATCTAGTTTGTGCAAGCTGAGTTTGAAAATGCATAGTGTATGAACATGCCTTTGGCCATGAACAAAGTGACTTTTGCCCATATTGACAAATTCAAATCTCCCTGACCACAAGGGTGTTTGATGAGTTATTGGACAATTTGGAAAGCTTGGAATGTGTACTACAATCCATCTTTGTAATGCAAGTTGAAATTCCAAGTGGAAGCATGTGAAAAGTGGTCATGAAGTTGGGCAAAAATCCTGCCTAAAAATAGGTCAAAAAAATTTCTAAGTTAAGAATGTTTTGCAACCCTATTCCAAAAATCATAACTTGAGCTACAAGCTTATTTTGAGGAAACTTTGTGTATCAAATTTGTAGATTTTGCAATGGACTATAACTTTCATGTTTTGAGTTTTGTTTGAATCTAAATACATCTTGATGAAAAAATGGGACAAAGTTAGGAAAAAATAAGGAAATTTCATAACTTAGAAAATTTCTAAGTTATGAAATTTCTTCATTCTAAACCCTAATTTGTAATTTTTGGTTTCTTGATGAACAAGTTTCATAATTTGACATGTCTTGATGAAAAAAATCTTGGCACTTGGTTTTGACCAAAAAAGTCAAAGTTTGACTTTTCAGTATACAGTCAAATTTGATCAGTTGATTGGAAAATTCATCTGTCAATCTTGTGCATTTGGGATCTTTTGAACTTGTTGAATATGTAAAGACCAAGTCATTGAGTCCTTGAGTCCATATGTGAGCTTGAATTGCCATTGGTTAGGTCAAACAGTCAAAAATTGCCTTTGTGCAGTCAAAACCCTAAAAATGACCATTTTGCCCTTTTGGTGATCTGATCAAATTTCTTGTGGAATTATGATCCAAACTTGATCAAATGGTCCATATAAGTTCATAATGTTGATGTGGGTCAAAAATCATGAGGTTTGACTATCAATTGACCATAATTGACTTTTTCCCCAATACAACTGATTTCTAGGTCAATTGTCCAATTGACTGGGCAAAGATTGGAATCAAAGCTTGAAACTTGGTATGGATAAAATTGTGAGTCCAACATGAAGCATGAAAGTCATCTTGGGAATTTTAGGTCAAAACATCTTTGTGCAAACTCAAACCCTAATTTGGGTCAACAGTGCAAGGAAGAGTCTTGAGCAGAGCAAAACCTAACTTGATCTTGAGCTCCAAGGGTCTTGTGGTGAGAAAAAATTGATGAAATGGGAGGGCAAATTTTGGGGTACAACAGATGGCCTCGTTGAAAGACGCTCGAGTAGTAGTTGAAGAGGGAGGATGTACTATTTGGGGTCAGCTTCCAGATATTCCCTACAAGTCCGAAAAATTTGGGTTGGGGTTCACTTCAGAGGCTCAAAAAGCTGTTCGACATTCTCGCGCTGGGGGACCACCTTTGCGTATCAGCAATCAAGGAGTCAATGCAATATGAGACAGTGATGGTAGCTGTGACATGGACGAATGGATTTTTCCAACCATCGGCGGAGGGCTCAACAATTGGGAGGCCAAAGATTTCATTCCTATTACTTTTATTCAAGAGTAATTGTCTTTTAATATTTTTAGGCTTGTAATATTTAAACAATTCAGACTTTTTAAAACCTTGTGTCTTACCCGAGGCACAACGGTCCATTTGTGAGGGTTGTCACTTCATTCTCATATGTCATTAATGAATCATGGACGTTTTTGCATCAAATTTTGTTTTCTTCGTCTTTTTTACATTTTATTTCTTTCAAAAGTAGCTATGCTCTTACACACACTCACATATTAAAAATGCAAATCTACATCCACTCAGGATCCCATGGGTAATAGTTTTGCTATGGCCAATTGTGACTTTGAAAATCCGATCTACCAAGCCGACGACGAAGGTGAGGAAGATTATGAAGTGCCAGGGGAGTTGGCCAGATTGTTGCAACAGGAAGAAAGGACCATCCAGCCACACGAAGAGCCGGTCGAAATAGTTAACTTGGGAACTAAGGAAGATAAGAAAGAAGACAAGGTGGGTGCCAACTTAGAACCTAATGTCAAGGAGCGCCTGATTCAGTTATTGCACGATTATGTTGAGGTCTTTGCCTGGTCGTACGAAGACATGCCGGAACTGGATACATACATTGTGGTACATCGTCTGCCTACAAAGGAAGATTGTCCCTCGATAAAGCAAAAGGTTCGTCGCATGAGGCCCGATATGTCGGAAAAGATCAAAGCAGAAGTTATGAAGCAATTCAATGCCGGATTTTTAGCTGTCACCTCTTATCCCCAATGGGTGGCCAATGTTGTTCCTGTACCCAAGAAAGACGGTAAAGTGCGGATGGGTGTGGACTACAAAGACTTAAACAGGGAAAGCCCCAAAGATGATTTCCCACTCCCCCATATCGACATCTTAGTTGATAATACGGCGCAACACAAAGTGTTTTCCTTCATGGATGGCTTCTCGGGCTACAACCAAATCAAAATGGCGCCTGAGGATGTGGAGAAAACGACCTTTGTTACACAGTGGGGCACTTTCTGCTATAAGGTCATGCATTCGGACTGAAGAATGTTGGGGCAACCTATCAACGCGCCATGGTAGCTTTATTTCATGACATGATACATCATGAGATAGAGGTCTACATATACGATATGATATCCAGATCGTAGACGGAAGAAGAGCACCTTGATCACTTACAGAAGCTGTTTGAAAGGCTGAAGAAGTACAAGTTGAGATTGAATCCAAACAAGTGTACATTCAGAGTACAGTCTGGTAAACTCCTGGGGTTTGTCGTCAGCAACAAAGGTATCGAGGTTGATCCTGCCAAGGTTAAGGTAATACAAGAGATGCCTTCTCCTCGTACTGAGAAAGAAGTCAGAGGATTCTTGGGACGTCTGAATTACATAGCCAGGTTTATTTCTCACCTGACAGCTACTTGTGAGCCAATCTTCAAACTCTTGAAGAAAGATCAAGTAGTCAGATGGAACGACAAATGCCAAGTTGCTTTTGACAAAATCAAAGAATACCTGCAAGAACCTACTGTGTTGTTGCCACCTATCGAGGGAAGGCCATTGATCTTATATCTAACTATTTTAGAAAACTCAATGGGGTGTGTGCTGGGGCAGCATGACGAGTCTGGCCGAAAAGAGCATGCTATTTATTACCTGAGCAAAAAGTTTACCGACTATGAAACAAGATATTCATTGCTCAAGAAAACTTGCTGCGCTCTGGCATGGGCTGCTCGCCGGCTGAGACAGTATATGCTGACCCACACTACTCTATTGATATCTAAAATGGATCCGATAAAGTACATCTTCGAGAAGCCTACTCTTTCTGGGAGAATAGCGAGATGGCAGATGATCCTGACAGAATATGACATACAATATACTACCCAAAAAGCTATAAAGGGTAGTGTATTGGCTGATCACCTCGCTCACCAAGCTGTGGAAGACTATCAGTCCATGAAGTTCAAATTCCCGGATGAAGACATCATGATGTTAGACAACTGTGAAGAAATCAGGCCATGTGATGGACCCGAACAAGGATCCCGATGGACCCTGTTCTTTGATGGGGCATCCAATGCACTTGGAAACGGTATCGATGCTGTACTCATATCTCCATAAGGATGTCATACTCCATTCACTGCCAGACTTTGCTTCAACTGTACAAACAACATGGCAGAATACAAAGCATGCATCTTCGGTCTCCAAGCTGCTATAGACTTGGGGATCAAATACTTGGATGTATTTGGAGATTCAACTTTGGTCATCAGTCAGGTCAAAGGGGAATGGGACACCAAACACCCCAATCTTATCCCTTATAAAGAACATGTGTTGACATTGTTGCCGCGTTTCGAGAAGATTACCTTCGGGCATTTCTCGCGAGAAGAAAATCAGCTAGCAGACGCACTAGCTACAATGTCATCTATGTTTAAAATTAATTGGGATAATGAGGCTCCTCAAATCACCATTGAGCGGGTGGATGAACCAGCCTACTGTTACGAGATCAGTACTGAAGAAGCAGTTGATCGACCTTGGATCCATGAAGTTAAAAGATATCTCGAGTCCCAGGAATACCCCGAAGGAGCTTCGGTGAATGACAAGAAGTTCCTAAGAAGGTTCTCGGCTAAATTCTTCCTTAGTAACGACATTTTGTACAAACGCAGTCATGACTCTATATTGCTTCGGTGCGTAGACAAGGCTGAGGCTGAAAGGATCATGGCCGAATTACATGAAGGCACTTTTGATACTCATTCCAATGGGCATACGATGGCAAAGAAAATCCTATGGGCAGGCTATTATTGGTCTACCATGGAAGCAGATTGTTATCAAAACTCCCAGACTTGCCATAAGTGTCAAATTTATGCTGACAAGGTGCACGTACCTCCGGTTCCTCTGAATGTCTTGATGGCTCCTTGGCCCTTTGCTATGTGGGGAATCGATATGATTGGGGAAATCAAGCCAACGACCTCCAATGGACACCGCTTCATCTTAGTGGCCATCGACTATTTTACAAAGTGGGTTGAGGCAGCTTATTTTGCTTCTGTTACTAAGAATGTGGTCGCCTGGTTCATCAAACAGAATCTCATATGTCGGTACGGTATCCCAGAGAGAATCCTCACTGATAATGGTACGAATCTAAACAACACTATGATCACCGCCTTGTGCGAGCAATTCAAGATTCAACATCACAATTCTTCCCCTTACCAGCCAAAGATGAATGGTGCTGTAGAAGCTGCTAACAAAAACATTAAAAAGATCATACAGAAAATGACAGTCACATACAAAGACTGGAATGAGATGTTACCATTCGCTCTCCACGGGTATCGTACCACAGCTTGCACGTTAACTGGGGCAACACCTTTTTCTCTCGTATACGGCATGGAAGCTGTCTTGCCCATTGAGGTCCAGATCCCCTCTCTAAGAATCATGAAGGATGCTGGTTTGAATGAAGAATATTGGATCCAGACTCGGTTTGACCAACTAAACTTGATTGATGAAAAGAGGCTTACAGCTATCTGTCATGGTCAGATGTACAAAAAACGCACGATCAAAGCTTTTAACAAAAAGGTCAAACGTCAAGTATATCGGGTCGGTGACTTGGTAATCAAGCGTATCATTTTTCCACAAGGTGATCCCAGGGGAAAATGGACCCCTACATATGAAGGGCCGTTTGTAATCAAAAGCATTTTCTCTGGTGAAGCAATGATCTTGACTACTATGGATGGCGACGACCTCCCACACCCTGTAAATACAGACATAGTTAAAAGATACTACGCATGATCAAAGACCCGCTAGGTTGACTGGCCTAGGTAAACATAAGGGCTTCCCGGCGAACCAAAAGGGTTCGGGCAAAAATAAGGGATGAAAATAAAAAATCTGTACACCCGGCAAGTCGAAAACCCGAAAGGGCGGCTTGGGCAAAAAAGGGTATCCCGGTAGACTGAAAACCCGAGAGGGCAGTCCAGGAAAAATTTAGGGATTAAAGCGTATGACTATGTCCCGTTGAATCATCTGGCAGACAATCTTCAGCATCGACCGATCAACTCAAATGGCTCTAAATCAATCCAATCGACTTCGCTGAGGCGACAAGCGGATAAGACATTCAGAGACATGAAGACTATAGCAGAACGGGAACCCCATGGGATTATTTCACATAGCTATATTTTCTCTGTATCAATTTTCATTTTTTTACGACGATATTCTCTCGCTAGAATGCTCGTCTCATTATACAAAAAAATACTTATTCAAGTTAATACAAAGATATCCCTTTTGAAAGTGCAAAACCATCTGTTTTTCTTTATTTCTATGTTTTATTTACAAAAACGTCCAATGATTTATTTTTGAACATATGCATTTGAACGTGATTACTGTTACAAATAAACAAAAAGAAACAGAAAGACAATTACATATGACTTTAAGAAATAGGATAATATCTATAAGCCATTCCATAAAACCCCCGCAGGTACTTTCTCCAACCAGAGAAGAAACAAATGCATCCTATTACAGAATCGCTAACATATCCCTAGTATGCAGCATGTTGGTATCAAGCGGTCTCATATTCTTGACACAACAAAAACTTCCAACCACTGGTCCAGAGTGTCCCCAGTAAGTTGCCCAACTTCCCAGATTTCCTCAGCAGGATTTCACGAAGTCTACAAGCAATGTCCGACTTTTCCTCTGTACAACAGGGTTTATATTTGGGAATTCACCCATCAATGCTTCAAAAGGGATTTATTTTCCCCGCTTCCAGCAACGCTACGACACAAACAATCTTTAATTCCATACATTTGCATCCATACATCATGACATTGATAGCTCAAGTACATATAGTGAAATCTCATTCATTTTGAGAGGAAAATATCACCCCATGCATCGCATACATCATAGCATTGCATACAAATTAACTCTTCACCTTTTGTAGAAAAGAATCATTTGACAGGAAATCATCCTCAACAAATTTCTAACAGACCAAGATTTTCAACAAAAAAAGACTGGTCGATCATCTACATAACAAAATATTTCTTCCAGATTTTCACTGGTTCAGATAAATCTCTCAACGGTTCATTCTGATTCATCTCCAGATTCTCACTGGTTCAGATAAATCTCTCAACAGTTTATTCTAATTCGTCTCCAGATTTTCATTGTTTCAGATAAATCTCTCAACGGTTTATTCTGATTCATCTCCAGATTACTTCACTAGTTCAGATGAATCTCTCAACGGTTCATTCTGATTCATATCCAGATTCTCACTGGTTCAGATAAATCTCAATGGTTTATTCTGATTCGTCTCCAGATTTTCACTATTTCAGATAAATCTCTCAACGGTTTATTCTGATTCATCTCTAGATTATTCTCACTGGTTCAGATAAATCTCAACGGTTTATTCTGATTCATTTCTAGATTCTTATTGGTTCAGATAAATCTCTCAACGGTTTATTCTGATTCGTTTCCAGTTTCTTACTAGTTCAGATAAATCTCTCAATGGTTTATTCTGATTCGTTTCTAGATTCTTACTGGTTCAGATAAATCTCTCAATGGTTTATTCTGATTAGTTTCCAGATTCTTACTGGTTCAGATAAATCTCTCAATGGTTTATTCTGATTCGTTTCCAGATTCTTACAGGTTCAGATAAATCTCTCAACGGTTTATTCTGATTCGTTTCCAGATTCTTACTGGTTCAGATAAATCTCTCAATGATTTATTCTGATTTGTTTTCTGTTAAAATCAAGTTCAAACTTTCCGTCAACAATCACCTTTGGATGGCATCTATAAGCCCATCTCCGACAATTCTCCTTTGTTTCTCCAAATGGCATCTTTAAGTTCATTTCCTTACACAATCAACCAGTGCATCATCAAGTGCAAATTTCTGGGCACTCTAGTGTTCAATCATCTTCTACTTTCAAGCCACGAACGACAAACACATCGATCTCACTTTTCAAGTTTAAGAAGATTGAACAGGGGCAGCTGTTGTACCCAAAAATTTTCCCTCTCATTTCTCAAAGGATCAACCTGGACCCTCAAGTTTGTTTCCATCCAGTTGCAAATTTGAAATCACCATTTTTCAAGGAAATCATCCATAAGGGCAAAATGGTCAAAAGTATGTTGAAAAAGTCAAACTTTGACTTTTAAATCAAAATAAAAAAAAATCAATTCATTAAAGTATAAAATGGGTTCATAAAAAAAATCAGAAGTCAGAAGTTACTTTGGAAAAAATCAAATCTTCTAAATATTTAGAAAGATTTTTTAAGTGTCTAGAGAATGTGACACTTCAGAACTTCTGAGCTAGCCTCTATGTAAGAACCGTCAGAAGATAACGCTTCAATCAGAACTTGCGTTAGCGTTTATTTTTGGTCAGAACATAACGCTTCAGTCAGAACATGATTCTTCAGCATGCAGAGGCTATGTTCAACGCTCTGATTAGAAAATGCTCCTTTAGTGTTTGGAGGTGATGTTTCTAATTTTCTGCAATCAGAACATCACCAAACCCCAAACCCTAACCTGCTGCCCTGCTATGGCACAATCTTACAAACCAGCTGCCATAACACTCCAAGGTATTGCTGATCCAGTCCACGCCTACATTTTTCTTGCACCAATTTAGCCTACAAAAACTGTGATTTAAAAACAAAGGGGCAGTATGCCAAAAATGTTTAAAAACTCATTTGTTTCCCCCCCCCCCCAAAACCACAGCAAAATCAATCTATAAATAGCTTGTTCCATCACACGTTGAAGAGGTTAGTTTTTGGAGAGAGGGAGAATCACCAAAAGAAAGAAAAAAAGGCTTTGAATCTTTGCAAAATTCCAAGAATCCAAAAAAAAACTATAAACACCAAAAATACCAAAACCTTAGTATTTGATTCCAACATTAAAACTCCATTGTTCCTTGACTAAAACAATCCCCACATTTGTTGGTTCATATACTAAAAGTTATCTTAACTTCTGTGTTCATATTTCTATACACTTTCCATTTACCTCCACCTCAAATAAGTCAGAGTATCACCCTTTGACTATTCCAAAAGTTGAAGACCTTCATCCTGTTGAGTACGTGAGCAAGTTACTCAGAACATCACCAGGGTCTAGGACCAACCTCCAGCTTACAGAATATTTTCCAATTGCAAGGTAAGCTTCTGCTAACTCTCATTACTTTGCTTAATCATTATCAGATTTGCATGTTCAAAAAAATACAATGTAAATATCATGTTTCTGACGTTATACATGTTCTGAGACTTCATGTGTTTGCTTGCCTAAGTATGGAATAAATCAGTTTCAGAACTTCTGAAAGAATTTAGAACTCAGAATTAGAATTAGCATATTCACACTTGCCTTTGATTTATGGTTCTGATATTTCTTGCTTCTGAAATGCTGCGAAACCTGCTATAATTATCATATACATATCTTCTGTTTTATGGAGAAATTACCAAATGCAGATGTTCCGACTGCCATGAAGAGAGAGACCAAGTCCTGTCAATGATATCATAGCCTCTGAAATCTATTCTGTTGCTGGTGGTTTTAGAACCTCTGAGATCTATTCTGTTGCTGGTGGTTTCAGAACTTCTGAAACCTGTTCTGTTAATGGTGGTTTCAGAACTTCTGAGATCTATTCTGTTGCTGTTGGTTTCAGAACTTTGAAACCTATTCTGTTGCTGTGCGCCAGGGTCAGAACTTCTGACCTCCCTTAATTAGGAACGCGCTGACTCCCTTTTTACTTTTTCTCACTATTTTTGTTATCACTTTCTATTTCATTAATCAATAAACTCCAAAAACATTTTTTCATGCTTCACTTTATTTTCTAAAACAAAAGACCGAAAATATTTTCTTAAACAAACTTATTTCTTTTCTTAAATAAATAACCAATTCCGTTTCTTGCACATTCTGATCCATTTCGATATGGTTGTAATAATAATTTAGGATTTAATTTTACTTGCAACCCTCATTCATAAATATGTACCCCCATCCCCCTAAAGCGATGTAATAGCTTAGATTTTATTTTTTCGCGTTTTATTTACTTTTCATATATTACTAGTAAATAGGATGTATGGCAAGACATGAAAACAACAAAATTGACAACCTTAATCAAGATTAAAATGCATGCAATCAAACACACTATTCACGCACGCACCCTTAGGGTAATCCCATTTCGTTGCCTATCGAAAAAATAGTCGTGCCCCTCGAATATGGGACGCTTTAGCAATGACCCTTCAATAAAAAGAACGTAGTCCCTCGATGACCCTCGACGTTGCCTTCGATAAAACGATCTCGTCCCTTACGAAAATTGCTAAAGTGTCTCATAAGTTTCCTTCGATGACTGTAAAATTGACCCGCGCCTGTCCCTTTACATCCAATGATGGGGCTTCTTACCAAATTAATGGTAAGATAGCAACGTCTAAGGGAGAAAGAAAAGAAAATTTAAGACCTTTCGAGTAGGTAGATTCGCTCCTAGTTACTCGCTTGCTCATGATAAAAACAATTTTACATCTACACTTTCATTTCAAAACATTTTCAAAAGACAAAACATTTTGCATACGTTCTTATAGAGACGAGAACCATTGCAAAACATTTTTTCAAAACCACTTTCGAAAACATGTTCCACAAATACATCTTTGAACTATCTTTCGAAACAAAACTTTGTACGTGTTCTTATAGAAACGAGAACCATTACAAAGAGATTTTTTCAAAACACTTTCAAAGCCCACACCACAAGCACACTGCCAAATAAAAGCAATTGATCTAAACGAGTAACTAAGAGCCCATGGAAAACCATGGATGAAAAGGGTGCTAATACCTTCCCTTTTCATAATATACCCCCCGAACCCGAGAAATAATCTCGAAAGGTCTTTCCTGTGCTTTTTTACCTTTCCTTTTGGATAAAAGAAAAGTCGGTGGCGACTCTTGCTATTTGCACAAATGAGATCGAAACGCAAAATACCAAGTCAGTTCTCCCACCATATCACACTGCGGAATAAAAGAAACAAGTATGAAGTCCTTCGCCGTCTAGTTGTTTAGTCCATAATTGGTTGTAGGGTAGATCCAGCTATCGATGTCTAAATCCTCTTCACCGTCTTCAATTGCATTAACTCCCCGATTGCTAATATGTAGAGGAGGTCTTCCGATCCGTGCGCGCCTAACATCCCTTTGAGCCCCTGTAGTAAAGCCCAAACCAAAATTTTCAGTTTTGTGAGTGAAATCAGGGAGCCGACCCCAATTGGTACACCCACCTTCTTCAATTACAGCCCTGGCGTCTTTGAGAGAAGCCATCTTTAACGGAATTTTGATGGTGGTAACTTCAGTTGATGCCGAGAACTGAGGGACCTCTTAGAAATTTTGACAAGACGTTTCTATGAATTCCCCGTCCATCTCCACATAGCGAAAGGAATTGAGATGGCTCACCATATACTCCTCTTCACCTCGTACTGTGACAATCTTCCCCTTTACCAGATATTTCAGCATTTCATGGAGCACAGAAGTCACTGCCCCAACCTTATGAATCCAAGGACGACCCAACAAACAAGAATAGAATGGCCTGGTATCCATCACGTAGAAGGTGGACCCAAAGGTCTGAGAACCCACCTTGACAGGGATGTCCACCTCCCCGTGCACCATCCTTTTTGACCCATCAAAAGCCCTTACCACAATGTTACTTGGCTTTAGAATCAAATCTTCACAATCCAGACGGTCTAGCACTTTCCTTAGTAGAACATTCAGTGAGGACCCGATATCTACCAGTACATGGTCCATAGTGGTGCCCCTGCACTCGATCGAGACATGCAGAATATAATTATGATTTCTCCCCTTAGCAGTCAGATCCACATCTGAAAATCCTAACCCATTGTCAGCAGTTAGGCTAGCCACACCATCTTTGAACTGATCTGCAGAAGTTTCCTGCGGCATATGCACAGTTTTGAGAAACGCAATCAAAGCCTTCGCATGGGCTTCAAAACATAACAACAAGGACAACATGGAGATTTTTGATGGGGTATGACCTAGTTGCTCGACCATATTATAGTCGCTCTTCTTGATAGTTTTCAAAATTTCCTCTATCTCTTGTGTTGTACCCCAATTTTTGCCCCTAAGATTCCCCTATCATATCATGTCAACTTGATCATAACAAAATCACATTAGGGTTGGTTCTTCCTCTTTTTTATATCTCCTATTTTTAAGTTTGCTCTTGAGAAATCTCCAAGCACCTTAGTTGTGTATTTTGTATATGCGTTGATAATTAACCTCTAACCAAAATACAAAAAATATTTGTCTTTGTCTTTGCAAAATTGTGTTTTGTAGGTACCAAGTCGAAGCATCCAACAAATAAGGTTTTCTGGTATTATTTCCCTAAAAATCTCTTTTTTGCAAAGAAAAATAAAAATAATTAAATTTTTTTCAATTTTTTTTGTTTTCCTGTACAATCGATTGCTCCCATAGTGCAATCGATTGCACAGTGTATTGTGCATAATCTTTGAAAAAAAACTGTGTTTTCAGCCTTCAAAAAAAAAAAAATTAGTATGTGTCGACACATACATGTTATGTATCGACTCATGCAAGTTGATTGATTCTGTATGGTGTCGAAGTAGCAGCTTGCATCGACACATACATGTTATGTATCGACTCATGCAAGTTGATTGATTCTGTATGGTGTCGAAGTAGCAGCTTGCATCGACACATACATGTTATGTATCGACTCATGCAAGTTGATTGATTATGTATGGTGTCGAAGTAATAGCTTGCATCGACCCATAGAGGCTTGTGTCGACTCATGCAAGTTGATTGATTCTGTATGGTGTCGAAGTAGCAGCTTGCATCGACCCATAGAGGCTTGTGTCGACTCATGCAAGTTGATTGATTCTGTATTGTGTCTCAGTAGCAGCTTGCATTGACACATAGAGGCTTGTATCGACTCATCCTGCTTTGTATAACTAACATGTGTCGACACATACATGTTATGTGTCGACTCATGCAAATTGATTGATTCTGTATTGTGTTGAGATAGCAGATTGTGTCGATCTATAGAAGCTTGCATCGACGCATGTTGTGTTATACAACTAGGATGTGTCGATGCATACGACTCTTGTGGCGACTCATAACAGCAAAACACACGTGATTTTTGAAAAAAAACCAGCAATTTCAAAACTGTCATCTTTTTGGTTCCATTTTTTCTGCATAATTTGAAAATTATATCATTAATTCAATTTTTGGCTCCAAGAATCAATTACCAAATTACCACTAATCCCAATCCTAAACTCTATAAATAGAGCCCTCATTTCATTCAAATTGGAAGCTTTTGATAGCTAAAATCACTTTGCTAAAAAATCTCTCAATTCTCTCCATCTACCAAATTCACTCAAAGCTCCATTTTCAAAAAGTTAGTAAGCTTTGCATTGAAGCTTACTAATCTTTGAGCTAAACCTTCATCCAAACACTTTTTCTTCATCAATTCTCTACATCCAATCTTTGGCAATTGATTCTTGTGGTTGAATTGAAGCAAATTCTGGAATTTGTTTGATAATTCTCTAATTCTACCTTTGGTAAGTTGGATCATCATCTTTCACAATGTGATCTCTTATAGATTTCTGGTTTTGATTCATTGAGCACTGTTTTATGATTCCATTAGTGCTATTTTCTCATAATTTGATGGAATTTTCACGCTCAATTGGATCCATGATCATAAGGTGTTTGATGAAAAGTTGGAACAAGAATTTGATCCTTGAGATGCTGTTTTCGACTGATTTTAACAGGTTGCAATAAATTGTTGTAACATTGCAATTGTTTGTCACAGAAACTTGATTTGAAAAAAAACTGCACTGATGCAATTGGTAGCTGTCGAAGCATAATTGATTGTAACAGTGTCGAAAATACTTTTTCTGCCTTATTTTGGGGCTGTTTTGACTCAAATATTTTTCTGCTCACTCTCTTTGATGGATAATTTGGATTACAATTTTAAATGTCCAATTTCTCTTTAAATTCAATGGACTTTGTGGTGTAGATGAAGTTGGATAAATGTTCATCAATTCAAATCTACCTAAGAGTGAATTATTTAATTCATTTTTGGTGCTTTGGATTAATGATATGTTTAGTGCTTTAATCCATCTAGAGGAGTGGTTGAATTTAAAGATGAAAGAATTTTGAGATGGTGATCCAAATTAGCTTATCATTCCCCTCCCTCTTCATCTTATCCATTTCTTTTTTTAATTGTGCTACATGTTAAGTGATGGTGATCTCTATATCCTTTATCCAAACATGAAGTACATAGATTGCTATTGACCGACCTCAAAATAGGTGCGACTTCTATATAAGTCCACTTACGATTGCTTAACATAGCGCTAAAGTTTGTCCCGATTCGAATAAATGATCATTCATGGCCCAAACTTATGATTGCAAGCCCAAGTATGTTAATTTGATCTCTTTGATCCAATAACCTTGAGATTCATTGTGTGGAGGCTTTGGTTCTACCAATCCTCTAATGGATCTGCAACACCTTTGGTCAACGCGGATCACTTAAACATCATTGATCATTAAATGTTACTTTTGAGGATTCCAAAATGGATGATATACTTTACAAAAAGCAGATGCAACTTGTTGTGTGGAGGCTTTGGTTCTACCAATCCTCTAATGAGTTCCAAATTCAAGTTCAAGATGGTCATCCAACTAACCACTAATTTCTAACAATTGACTTTACTTTATGTTTTTATTTTTTATGCTTTATGTACCATTTAATTTAAGCATTTACATTTCATGCCATTTTTTTATTTTTGCTCACTTGAGCATTTACTTTTATGTCATTTTTATTTTGCTCACTTCAGCTTTTCTTTTCCTTTTAAAGAAACCCAATAATCAACATGAACCATAAAAATCTTTAATGATACTTGGACTATTTGGTTACCATCCTTGGCATTATGGAGTATTGGACTTATTGGACTTAGGATTAGAGACCTTGGCCTATCTTGGAGACTTTGTGACTTTATTTGATATTTTGTCTGGAGTTCTTGAGGTTTACCTCAAGACATTGGGTTGTTTGTTTGTTTTGTGTGCAGGTTATGGTGATTACATACTTTGTTTGTAATCTGGAATTCACCCGTATACAGCCGTTACTCTGTCCAATTTTTGCGAAGACTTAATACACTTGAAGTTTGGTTCTCTCAAGAGGTCTAGTATCTTTGCTTGCTTGGTTTCAATCCGAAGAATGGGAATTCTATATTGACTCATAATGTCAAGTATTGGCTTCTTGTTGGTTAGATGGTTCTTATCTCTAGCTTTTACCTTATCCTTTAGGATAGTCTCTTCATCTCCTCCCATCTTCTTTAGTTTCAAAAATATTCTCCCTCCTTTTAAAAACTCTTCTTATTTCTAAACTTGAAACACTTTCATAATAAACTTGGACTTAGGTCCATGCATTTTTCAAAACATTTTCATAAATAAATTTCAATCAATTTAATAATACTTTGACATTTTTGTGAGAAGACTAAAAGTCAATCAATCTCATTTCAAACCATTTTTGCCACTTTGGTTTTTTATTTTAAAACTTTTCTTAAAAGATTAGACTCTTGTCAATCCTTGTAGTGATGCAAACAACTATACTTCTACAATATGTAGTAAAGAGAGATATTTTCCCCTTGGGTGTTGAGTGAGGCATTGTTGATTTTAAAATCCAAGCCATATCCTCCACTTTGGGATGATGCAAATTCTCCTTTCTCATGATTGTGGGTAGTAAGTATGTTTTCCACACGGACAATGACAATGATGTCTTATCTCATAAATTAACCAACACACTTGTGTTTCAAATTTTTAAAAGAGGAACTACGTGTACCCTGATCCCCTATTGTAAGAAAGGTGGTACGTAGGCACTAAAGGTTCGCAACCGCGGCGGGTGCAAAAATCATAAAAATATTTCTTTTCTCACCTCCACCATCCATTTTATATACAACACATTTTTATAGCCAAATATACAGATTTTTTCAAAGAGGTTCCTGTGGAGTACCATAGATGTTTAGGGTGCTAATACCTTCCCTTTTCATAATCAACCCCCTTACCTTGAATCTTTCCCCTTTTTTTTTTGGGTTATTCGCTCTTTTCCCATTCCTTTGGAAACAATAAAGCGCAGTGGCAATTTTTATTTTTGATTTATATAAAGTCTAGTCAATCCAATGGCTTAGTCTTGAACATTTCTACCACTACATCTTGTTTCGAGGTTTCCACAATGATCTTCTTAGGTGCCTCCGTCCGGGCAGGCTCACCTATGATTTTTTTGCCTTGAGTCCCAGATGGCTCGGCGACGGGGGTGATAACTAGAGTAGGAACTGGGACAGTAGTTGATGTACTAGCAGACGGAATGACAAAAGGTTTGTGGGCAGTCAGAGGGGAAATCTCGGGAGAAAAGAGTCTTCCACTTCTGGTGACCTTGCTTTCCCCAACAATATTACCGATGTCCGTATCGGCTTCTTCAGTCCTCATATCTTGTTTAACACCATGGTAATATACATTAGCACTGTAGTGCCATAGGATAGCCTTTTTTGAAGTATAGGGGATGGGACCCGGAGCGGTGATTATTAACGGAGCAATTCTTGGAACAGATGTAACCCTAACAGGTTTTATCGAGGAAGCCTTGGCAGAAATGGTTAGGATGACAACATCTTCAAACGAAATCATAGTCTTCTCAAACAAAATTTCCTTATTATCCATCAGGCGTTGAACACCTGACTTCAATAAACAGCAACCGAAAGGCAGAATTGAACACATGTGGCAACCTTCACCACAACCCGGAAATAAACCAGTCGACAACAAATTCTTCTTAACCGTCATCAAAGGAGTAGAAATTTCTTCCACAGAGGTCACAAATGAATCGGTGTCCACAGCATTGACTCCACGATCATGTTTGGGCATATGAGCAGTTATAACATTTGGCTTTTCTGGAGCATCAAACTCAATCTCTTTAGCCTCCAGCAAATCTTGCACTTTATTCCTCAGAGCCTAGAAATCGTTTGTGTCATGGCCTGGGCTTTCTGAATGGTAGGCGCACCGCGTGTTGGGATTGTATCTGGAAGAAGCAGTGTTTGGATTCTTGGGAGCCTCTTTCAAGGTTACCAAGTTGGATTTTAACAGATGAGGCAAAACTTCAGCTAAAGTCATGTTGATACGGGTAAACTGTCGTTGTGGTCCTTCTACCCTTTGCTGATTATTGCATTGCAGAGCAACCACGGGTCTCGATATCACTACAACATTTACCGCTTGATGGTGTTCAGGTCTTCTTTGGCCCCTCAGGCCGTAGTCTGCACTAGCTTCCCTCTTACCGATGAAAGGCTTCTTCGCTGCACTGGACGAAGCATCTTTCTGTATCTTACCACTTCGGATACTAGCTTCTACTCTCTCTCCCGTCAAAATTAATTCCATAAACCCAGATGACGAACTGCCGATCAAGTGATTGAAAAATGGACCGGATAGCGTCCCTAGAAACATGTCAACCAACTCCCTATCAGACAAAGGGGGTTGGACTCTTCCAGCCAAGTTTCTCCACTTCTGAGCATAATCCTTAAAACCTTCACCTGCACCCATGGACATACCCTGGAGCTGAGTACGAGTGGGAGCAAGGTCGGTGTTATACTGATACTGCCTATAAAAAGCAGCAACAAGGTCTTCCCAGTTCCGGACACTGGCTCCTTCCAACTGATAAAACCATTCAAGCTGAGTCCCTAACATACTATCTTGAAAGAAATGTACCCACAAATTTCTATCAGCAATGTGGGGTTGGATTTTTCTGACATAAGAGCGGAGATGGAGTTTTGGACAGGATACTCCATCGTACTTGGCAAAAACCAGAGCTTTGAACTTATGAGGGATCACCACTCCCGATACCAGTCCTAGTTCTCCGAAATCCAAACCAGGGATCTTCTGAATCTCCATAGCACTCAGTCGGTCTTCTAGCTGCTTGTACCTATCCTCAGCAGGAGGATATTGCTCATCGTCGTAATCCGTATCATTATCAGAAACTGCAGGACTAGGGTCCTTTACTCTTTCTTGGTTCTCCCCGTCTTTGGATGAGGAGGTCAAATCAGCTGGCCGTCTCAACCTTTCTCCGAATCTTCTACCCATGTTCAGATACCAACCTTCTTCTTCTTCTTTTTCTCTTTCAGAATAAGGGTCTTCAGATCCTCTTGCCCTTTAGCCAGACTTAAGAACATCTGTTGGAATTGGGCGTTCTGTGCCTAAAGATCTTTGATAGCTTGATCGGAAGACATTTCTGCTGAAATAAACAGCGAAGAAGATGAGAAACCTGTAATGGTACCTGTAATGGTGTGTATGATAATGGGATGCGCATGTAATGATTTCAAAGACTTTAGGAGATTTAAATTTGCAAACCAAAAACAAATAAACTATTAGATTAACTTTGAAAGGTTCAACAATGCCTTTAAGGCATTAAAAGAAGTAAATAAAACAAACTCTAAAAACTAGAAAAAGCAAAATCAAAAGTCCCATAGACGCTTCCTCTTTGTGCCGATGTAGTCATTGATCACTCTTTCTTCCTCGAGCTGCCTGGTGAGCTTCAAAATCTTCATTTCTTGCTCATGGTACTTTTCCCGATAAGTATCCCTCTCATTCTTCAGCTGAATCCAAGACCTCTGCAACTCCCCAGGATCAGTGGGCATATAAGGATAGAGAACCGTGTAAGGAATACCCTCTTCATTAGTGGGTTCCAAAATCACTGGTAATAAGGATTCATAGGGCATCCCAAGCTTCTGGGCACGAGCTCGAACCCATTGGAGGTAAGGCTGCATAGGAAGGGAAGTCTTTGGTCCCAACTCTTGGGGGTCAGATCTGTTCACCATGCCCCAAGATCGTATAAACCTTCGACGGTGCTCCTTAACGTCCTCCTTGTAGTCAAATACAATGTCCTCAAGAAGTAGCTCATGGGGACCATCTCTCCGAGCACGACCAAATTGTCGCAAAGCTAGACAAGGATTGTAAGTTATACCCCCTCTGATTCCAAGCAATGGGACATTAGAGTATCCCCCACAACGGTCAATAACAATAGTGTCTTCCATAGCCCGGGAACTCCAAAGAATATCTGTATGGGCAAGTGACATTATCCTGTAGGACCAACTCAAACCTTCTTCATTCTTCAGCACAGACTTAGGGAGGTGCAAAATAAACCACCTCGACAGCAATGGCATGCAACACATAAGAGTCCCTCTTCTTCGCATGGTACGAGTATAGAGGGCATGCAAGATATCACCCAGCAGGGTAGGTACATGATTGCGAGAAAGGAAAATCTTGACAGCATTCACATCTACAAAGGAATCCGCATTCGGGAAGAGAACCAACCCATAGATAAGGAGAGCCAAGATATCTTCGAAAGCCTGAAAATCCAAATTATACCAGAATAGCTGAGCCTGGTCTATCAGAAATTTGGCTAAGAAACCTTCGACCCCGCTTCGTGTTTCCAAATTGGATACTACATCAACCCGTTTCAAATGCAGAGCTAAGGCAATGTCTTCTGGTCTAGGAACTTCTTCCATACCAGTGAAGGGTACTTGTTCAAGGATGGATATGCCCAATAGGTGAGAGAACTCTTCCAAGGTGGGAACCAGCTGGTAATCTGGAAAGGTGAAGCAATGATGCATGGGGTCGAAGAACTAGAAAAGTACACTCGTCATCTACTCATCAAGATTTGAAGTGACCAGGCTGAGAAGTTGACCGTGTCTCTTAATAAACATAGAAGTCTCATAAACTCTTGAGGCTAGCTCTTTAAGTTGGGCAGGTATTTGCACAAAGTTGACTCAGATGGTATTTCTGCGCACGGAAGCCATAAT
Organism: Vicia faba; assembly: GCA_948472305.1. Classification (NCBI taxonomy): domain Eukaryota; kingdom Viridiplantae; phylum Streptophyta; class Magnoliopsida; order Fabales; family Fabaceae; genus Vicia; species Vicia faba. The sequence goes on along the minus strand of OX451738.1, from coordinate 276,729,343 downwards.
CTGCAAAACAGAATAAAGATAAATTCCCTTGGTCTTTGAAATGGTTAGTATAATGAAGTATGAATGCCATGTTGTGATGCATGATGTCATGGTAAACCACAGGTATAACAAACATAGATATTGCAAATACAGTCAAATCACACAAAACCCTTAGGTTTAAGGCTTGCATGAGGTCAAAGGTAGTACCCTCTTGAAGTTAAGTTGGTTTCAACCTGTCCTAGCAAAAGTATCCGGGTTCTAGAGGATCTCAATATCACTGACCATCTTCCATCGGTCATGGTTTCAGCTCACACGATCTTTTCTTGCGGCCGGAACTATCTCGAGAGTATAGTCTCAATGAGTGTAGCATCGAGTATCAACCAGTTCCCAGCTTTACACTGAGGCCGGCTATCTCACTACTTTCTAATGGACAAGTTGGTCGATTAAAGGTTCTAAGGTCAATTGATGCTTAACGACACCACGCAGCGGACCCATATTCTCCTCGTTTCTCCATAAGGGATACCGGTACCAACCAATGTGCCACATCAACGTAGCTACTGCTTCAACCATATCGGTCTACGCCATACAGTTCCCTCACATTCTATTGCTACTTACCTAAAAGGTGTCCCCAGATCCGGGTTAGAATCTATAGTAACCCTAAACAAAAACCCTTAAAAGTAAAGCAATCAAAGCAATCAAGAGAAGCAATTATGATGAACTAGATCCTAAGGTATACCCCACTTATTAAATCCCCAGCAGATTCACCAGTTCTGTGATACGGTGGCAGAACCGACTGTTTAATACTGGTTTGCATTTTGCGTTTTTTATTCGCAAAATGTCGCGGTAAGCAAGAGTTGCCAGCGACTTTTATTTCATCCAATCGGAAAGGAAAAAAGTACAGAGAAAAAAAAATCCTTTTTTCGAGATTTTGAGTACGGGGGGTAGATTATAGAAAGGGAAGGTGTTAGCACCCTTTCTATCCATGGTTTTCCATGGGCTCTTAGGTACTTGGTCATCTTTTAAGGTTGCTTGTGTATGTGCTTTGTTTTTTTGAAAAGTTTGACTTGGTGATAACCCTTGTATCAGTCCTCAAAGGTGTGACGAAGTTGTTTTGAAAATTTATTTGAAAAGTGTAAGTGTAAAAAGTTTTGATTTGAGCAAGTACCTACTAGCATCTACCTACTCGAAAAAAATATTGTTTCTATTCTCGTTTCCTTTAGACAGCGCTATCCTACTATTGAGAAATAGGTAGCACCGTCGTTGGAGTTGTAAGGGTAAATTCGAAAGGGACGTACGATCACTAAAGCAATGTTAGGACACCTTAGTAATAACCCTAGAGTCTTAAGATCATATTCGAGGCAACATTTCTGAGGCAATATTTCCGAGACAACATTCGAATGGGGCATTTGATCTTTGTTAGACAGGAGGGCAACCACTAAGACACCCTATACTTAATGATCGTTTACCAAAGGCAACCGAAGTGAGAGTATACCCTAAGAGTGATATGTGCAGGTGATCTGTTTTCAATTATTTATCCTTGCATATTAGGGTTTTCTAACTGTATTAAGTTATCATGCAATCTTGTCATACAATCCTATTAACATACACCTAGACAGTTAAATATTTGCAAGAATTAAAATGCGAGAAAGTAAACCTACGCTATTACAAGGCTTCGGGGAGGGGATTAATTGCATAGCCAAAAAAACCGCAAAAGACGATAAATAAAAGAAAGTCCTAGATTAAACTATTACAAACCATGAACAGTTACATCAATATTGTAAAAAAAATAAACACGCGCGATGAATCGAATACGAGACAAATAGGGTTTTGACCCTAACCTAAACCTAATTGTGATTAGTTAAAAAAATGTTTTTTTTTGTTTTGTTTATTTAAGAAAATAAAGGAAACATTAGATTAAAAAAAGAAAATCCTAATTCTAATTAATTTTAAATTAAAAAATAAATTAATTTATTCTAAAGCCTATTTTTTGTATTTTGTTTATTTGAAAAATAAAAGAATTAAATCAATAATTTAACCTAATTTGCTAATTAGTTTTAACCATAAAAAAGGTTAAAATTGCCCTAAGTTAAACCAAATTAAATTAAATTAACAAAATTATTTTTTGATAAAAAAATCTAATTCTAATTTTTTTTTTGGGAATTCTTGATTTTATGATTTTTATGAAAAAAATTGATTTTAAAAGAAATAAAATGATCAAACAAATTAAAATGTAAAATAAAAATAAGAAAAGAAAATGAGAATTGGGCCTGTGTAATTTGCTGGAGGAGGGGTGCAGATATGGTTTTTTGTAAGGCCCATTTATCATCAGGCCTGGTCAGCGCTGGATCTGATGTGGGTATTGACTTGAGGAGTATGGTGAACCTTCAATGTGGGCATATTGGATCTGGCCAGGAGCACATCAGATGGCTGATGTTAAGGGTGTATGGTCGACGTTTGGACTTATGGGGTACCGAATCCTGCAAGAAAGCCTCAGAAAAATGGAAAATGCAAGAGACAGGGATCGAACCCCTGCCCTTGCACACTGTAGCGCCTTAACTTCCTTCACTCTTGCCACTGGACCAATCTATTCAATCGTTAATATAATACAACAAAAATAATATGATAGTGAATCAGACCCATACCCAGCTGTCACGCACGCACCCCAATTGGATCCCTGGGAATTTGAATAAGCTAATCAGTAAGCTCCCTTCAGCCACGCCAGCGTCTCCTTTGTTGATCTGTTGTTTTTGACATAATACTTTTACCTACCGTCGTATTCGTCGCTATATGCTATAGCGACGACATTTGTCTGTAGCTATAAACCTGCAAATCTTTAAAACACAATTCAAGCAAAACAAATTCCAATCAAAGGCATAGATCAATTGTATTTCCTCCCCTGCACATAAAAAGGCCCTTAATTTGGCCCAATTTTCCCTCTAGCTAGGGTTCCCCAATTTGGAGCTTACGAACCCTAACCATGGCAAGTGACCATTCCTGCATCGAAACTCAAATCCAAGCTATCAAGAAGACTCTCAGCATGATCATGAACATGTTTATGCAAGCGAATTATATTTTAAACATGTAAAACCAAAGAAACAAATTTGAGTTTAGAGGGTGCAAACCATGAGGTGTAACTGACGATTCTGAAGGTTTTCTGACTTGAGAGCGATTAGAATAGCTTCAATCCACGCCCAGGAATCAATTGCTGGCTTTAAATTACCCTGAATCGTCCTCTAAATCAGAATTTGAAACTCACTTTTTTTGCAAAAAACTCACTTTTGTTTGCTGACTTTCACGGCCTCTAACCCCTCCCTTGTGCATTGGATATCTTCTATATATGTAGTGGAACACATTAGGTCAATAAAAATGCATTGTATCTTTATCAATTATGGAGATTTGATTTGCTCTTTCAATGCATATGATTCCCTTCCAATTTTGCTCAAATCCAATATTTTCCAGCCACATTGGCCTTGCACGATTTGATCTTCATTTTACAGCATATAATATCTTCTTTCAATGCAAAAGATCATCCCTAAAATGCAATATATGATTTATTAGGATTTATTTGATTTTATTTGAATTTTAAATGAATAAAAATCAAAATAAATTAAATAAATGAGTAAATAAAGTATGGAGGGTCCCATAGGTCGTGGACTATGTTAGGACTGAGATGCAAGCATAAAAGGTTGGGTCCATTTAGCAAGAGATGCAAATTTGAGCACATTTGACTTTTGGCAACTTTGCAAAAAAAGTCAACTTGGCCAATGCATAACTCTCTCAATTTTGACCCTAGAGAGGTTTTATTGGACTTTTTATAAAGCTTAGGGTGTCCTATAAGCAACCCTTTTGGTCTCAACTCAATTGAGTCTTCCATGTTCATGTATGAAGCTTTGACCCAAAAGGTGTTTTTGTTGACTTTCCAAAATGACCTATAATGTCAAAATTCATATATTTTTGTGAGTGCATATTTTGAACTTGGGACATGAAGATGAATTGTAGGGAATTTCATCCTCTTCAAAATGAGATTTTGATGGGTCATTTCTGATAAAATATGAGAAAGTTATGCTTGGTCAAAGTTGAGTTGACTTTTTCTACAAAACCCTAATTTAGCAACTTTTGGGTTTTGATGAATTGTGAGAAATCCTTGATGAATCATGATCAAACCTTGATATAATGATGAATGATACTTCAAAATGAGGATGTTAACCAAAAATCTTGAATTTGAGTGTACGTGGGCCACAGTTGACTGTTGACCTAGCACAGTCGATTTTCAGGCCTTTGAGCAATTGACTGAGCAAACTTCCTCTGCAAGGCTTGAAACTTGACATGTATTATCTTGAGAACATATTAGGACAATGGTGAGCATTTGGGATTCTTTGGACTCAAGCATCTTGATGCAAAATGAAACCCTAATTTGAGGTAGACTGGCTTAGGAGAGATTTTGTCTGGTCAACTCTTGAACTTCCTTGAGCAATTTGGGGACCTCACTTGACATGTATTGAGAAATATGGGAGGGAAAATTTTGGGGTACAACACCGTGTATTACTTGTGGACCTTGTGAAATCCTGTTGGGGAATCCTGATAAATTGGTCGACTCTCACTGGGGAATCTTAGGAGCGGTAACTGGAAGTTTTGTTCCGTCAGGGATGTGAGAAAGCTCGATATCATTAAGCTGCACACTGTGGGGGACTTTATGGAATAGTCTAAAGATGTTATCCTATTTCTTAAAGCCATTAGTTATTATCTTTCTATTTTCTATTCCTTTTTTTGTTCATTTGTAAACAGTAGTCACGTTCAAATGCATATGTTCAAAAATAAATCATTGGACGTTTTTGTAAACAAAACACAAAAATAAAGAAAAACAGATAGTTTTGCACTTTCAAAGGGATATCTTTGTATTTAACTCGAATAAGTATTTTTGTACAATGAGACGAACATCCTAGTAAGAGAATGTTGTTGTAGAAAATGAAAATTGTTACAAAGAAAAGATAGCTATGTGAAATAATCCCACGGTATCCCATTCTGCTATAGCCTTCGTGTCTCTGAGCGTCTTGTCCACTTGCTGCCTTGTCCGAAGCTGATTGGATTGATCAGAACTATTGAGTTTGTCAGTCCAAGCTAAAGGTTTTCTATAAGGTAATCCAATGGTACATAGTCATACACTTTAATTACCTAACTTTTTTCTGGACCGCCCTTTCGGGTTTTCAGTCCACCGGGATACCCTTTTTTGCCCAAGCCGCCCTTTCGGGTTTTCAGCTTGCCGGGTGTACAATTTTTTTTGTTTTATCCCTAATTTTTGCCCGAACCTTTGTGGTTCGCCGGGATGCCCTTGTTTTGCCTAGGTGTGTCAACCTAGCGGGTCTTTTATGCGTAGTATCTTTTGACTATGTCTGCATTCACAAGGTGTGGAAGGTCGTCGCCATCCATAATGGTTAAGATCATTGCTCCACCAGAGAATATGCTTTTGATCTCAAATGGTCCCTCATATGTAGGAGTCCATTTTCCCCTGGGATCACCTTATGGTAATATGATACATTTGATTACCAAGTCACCAACTTGATATACTTAATGCCTGGCCTTTTTGTTAAAAGCTTTGATCATACATTTTTAGTACATCTGGCCATGACAGACAACCGTAAGCCTCTTCTAATCAATTAAGTTCAACTGGTCAAGCCGAGTTTGGATCCAATTGTATTCACTCAGCCCTGCATCCTTTATGATTCTTAAAGAAGGTATTTGGACTTCAATTGGTATGACAACTTCCATGCCATATACCAAGGAGAAGGGAGTTTCCCCTGCTGATGTGCGTGTCATAGTACGGTAACCGTGTAGAGCGAATGGTAGCATCTCATGCCAGTACTTGTAGGATACTATCATTTTTTGTATGATCTTTTTGATGTTCTTATTTGCGGCTTCGACAACACCATTCATCTTTGGCCGGTAAGGAGAAGAATTATGGTGCTGGATCTTGAATTGTGTGCACAGTACGGTGATCATAGTATTGTTGAGATTCATACCATTGTTTGTGATGATTCTATCCGGGATGCCGTAGCGACAGATGAGATCTTGTTTGATGAAACTGGCCATAACATTCTTGGTAGCAGAAGCAAAAGAAGCTGCCTCAACCCACTTTGTGAAATAGTCAATGGCCACCAAGATGAAGCGGTGTAGATTAGAAGTTGTAGGTTTGATTTCTCCAATCATATCGATGCCTGTTGTACCCCAAAACTTGCCCTCATATTTTTCCATAAGAAATCACAGCTTCGGGTTTTCCCTGACTTTTTCAGATTGGTGTAAGAATCAGTCAAACAGACTTTTTCTTATCAGTCTATCCAAATTAGGGTTTTCATGGCTCTGGAACAGTTCAAGCAGATTATTAGGGTTTGGTTGAGTTTGGCTCAAAGTTTGATCAGACAGGCGTTTCTTTGGTGTTAAGTCAAGAATTAGGGTTTTGCGCGCGCAGTTTCAGAAGAGTTTGAATCCACAGTGTTTTAATTGGTTGTTACACTGTTTTGACATTTGTTCAAAATTTCTGTCTAAACATCTGGGATAAAGGCTAAGGCATTTGATTTGAGATGGGATAAAAGCTGAGGTATTTGAATTGAGAATTTGCAGTGTTTGATTTAATCAGTAAAGAGATAAGCATATGGACGTTAGTTTGATTAACTGTGCAATGTTCATGGCTAATTAGAACGTCGGGTTTATTAATTGATTGCAAGACTACAGTGTTTATTAATTATTTATTTTTTCTAAGTCAGAATAATTGGATCTACTTCCAGTTATTTTAATTCAAGAAAGCTTAAATAATTAAATAAATAATTGAAGAGAAATAAAAGAGAAATCTGACAAAAAAGGATTTGTTTATTCAATTTGAATTGTTTGTTACAGATATTATTTGAATACTGTAAAATTATTTACAGTTATTTACATTAATATTATTACAAATGATTAAAATTGAAATAAAGCTATGTCCTAAATGTCTTGAAATCTTCATCTTCGACTGCTACTCATCCTTTGCTCAACTGATTTTTACCTGCAAAAAGAAAAGAAAAGAAGTCAATGCAGATAAAATTAAAGGCAGACAGATATTTTAAAGCTCATCATTAAAAGTGACTGGCCGGAATCAGTTTATTCACCCTCTCTGCAAATCACAAGAAAACTCTTGGTTCACAAAGAGGGATATGCTTGCGAAAAAAATATGAAATGCACAAAGCTACAATATTGCACAAATTCAAAATTGTCAAACAAGCTGCATAGTTCATAATTCCAAATTGTCAACCAAAGTTTTCAAACTAAATATCAAACAGGCTGCATAATTCCAAAAGTCCAAACTGAACTGCACAAATTGCAAGTTACAAAAATCCAAAACAAGTCCAATGTCAACCAACTATCCAAGAGCTATCAAAAGGCTGTCAAAAGATATCAAGAAGTACACAATATGCAGGAAATCTGGAAAGTGTGTAGAGGAAAACTAACAATGCAAACATATTCAAAAATCATCATTTCCCAAGCCAATCACTTTTTCAGAGCATAGTACAGTAAGCAATAAACAAATGCTTTTTCTGATAGAGAGAGAAAAGAGAGAGAGAAGAGGCTTACAGGCTTGAGGCTTAGAAAAAGATATAAACAAGTTATCAGAACACAGTAGAGAAGGAGGCAGATTATCACAAAAAAACAAGTTCGCACAAACTATAACATTGCTCAAACTGCCTCCAACACAAACAAACAATACCAAACCTGTTACAATTTCAAAGCTGTTTGCCTGCATAGAGCTTGCTTCAAGCAAGCCTGTAACAAACCAGAGCTGCCTCAAGCTGGTTTGAAGCTCAAGCCAAGCCTGTAACCTGACTTCCAACAACAAAGCCCTGCATCATGTAAAACATTCAAACTACCTGCTAAGCATAAACCTCCTGCCTTTCTAAATCTCAAACACAAGCCTAAAGCTTCAAACCTGTTCAAGCCTGTCAAAATAACAAAGAACACAAGCTTGAAGCCTGTCAAAACTCAGTTTTCAAAAGCCAACATATCACAAAAAAACAAAGCTTCCTTTAAACCAGTCAAAACTAGGACATCAAACCAGAAAAAGCCTTTACCAATATGCTTACCTATAATATCCAAACCATTTCAAAGTATCAAACATATCCAAACAAAGCTCTTAGAACTGGGAAGTTCATCATTGAGCAAGCATATCAAAGATATCATAATCAATATCATTAGCAATCAGAAGCTCACTCAAAAAACAAGAGAAGGACAAAGCAGGCAAGCTCAGATTCAGAAAATCATCATAAAAAACCTTAAGCAATAACCAACAAGGGAACTCAGCAATCAACATCATTAAGCAAGTATTTCAGGAGCAAGCAAAAGAGAAGAAGAAAAGAAGTTTCAGAAGTGTTTGAGCTAGGGTTTTCAAGGCAATCATCATAAAACCCATAAAAGAAAGATACCAGGAATACCAGAACAAGCCTCGTCATTGCACTCCCTCCGCCCGGCCGCCTAGGACGCCGCCGTCCTCCTCTGTCTCCTCTCCAAAGGTAGTACTTTTCCCCTTTCTCTTTTCAGCTTCACACCTCACATAAACATACATAATATAAAGGTCAGAACACCACAAAGCTAAAACACGAGCAAGACAAAATACGAAACCCTAAGACGTAAAGAAGGGGAAGCTGTTACCTTTTTTGTCGCTGTTATGCTCGACCATGGAGGGAGAAGGAGTCAGAGGTGGCGCTTGGTGGCCATAGGCGGAGAATAATTTTGTTCAGAGACCATGGCTCAAGAACGAAGAAGACAATGTTAGAAACGGCGCCGCTCTAAACCTGTAACCCCAATCCAGTTCTGAGACTAACTCAATGAAACCCTAACAAATGTGTAAAATGCGTTTGGGCCTTGCCCCACAAAAGCCTAAGCCCATCAGAATTCCAGCATGCATACCCCCCCCCCCCCCCCCTTTTGCTTAAAACCGTTCACTTGGGCCTGCCCCTCTTACTAGACTAAAGCCCATTCTTTTTTTGTTTTGTACATAAACTAATATCTTTTTTACTTATCATTTTATTTTTCTTTTTATAATTTAAACTAATATATTTTATTTATTTTGTTAAATAAAACAATACATTATTTTTATACAAAACTTTCTTTTATTTTATTATATTTGAAAAAAACATGAATATTAGATTTAATTAGGTTAATAGACTTTTATCTTAAAATTCTTTTTTCATAAATCTTTTTCATACATAAAGACATTAATACATAAACAATGGATTTTTATTAAGTTAATCTTTTTCTTTCATTAAACCTTTTGTATACAAAACATTAACAAAATACATAAAAAATAGATTTTTTAAGTTAAATACTTTTCTATAACTAAAACATTTGTTTGTACAGAATTAACAAAAACACAAAAAAGATAATAATACAAAGAATAGATATTTACTTAATTTTGCATTACGTTAACATTTTTATCACTTGTAAATATTCACATACACTTACACATATACTTTTGATACATTGCTTTTATTCTTGTACATTACTACATTTTACATTGCGATTGCGATTCAATTTGGTTGTAAATATATTTGGACACTACTCTCCTAATAAGTCTCATCCCCATTTGTAAATATTTGTACCCCCATTCCCGGATACTTATTTGTAATAGCTTAGACTTTAAATTCCCGCAATTTATCGCTTTCTATATACTGTATAGTAATTAGGGTTTGTATGCGAAGATTTAAAATCAACCGCTAGATAACCTAATACACAAGATAAATGAATGACAATCTATACACCATTCACACTTACACCCCTAGGGTAATCCCGCTTGTTGCCTTCCAAAATGGGCCATGCTTGCATGTTGAGTTTCTTTGGCAAAACAAAACAAATCAAATGATCATAGTCCCTCGATGACGCTTTCTCAAGTTGCCTAAAAATGATCAAGTCCCTTAAAGGAAAAATTGCCAAAGAAACTTGGCACCATTGCATTCATGGTCCATACGATGACCCGCGCCTGTCCCGTTAACATCCTAACACAAGATTGTCCACCAAATGCAATGGTGGAACAATACTGTTAAAAGGGTTAAAACATGAGAAAAATCTTTGAGTAAATTTAGGGGTAGACAACTCTTAGTTACTTGATCAAACTTGCAAAACACACTTGCCTACTTTTCAAAACCCACTTCACAAATACAATTTCCAAACAACTTTCAAAAACATTGAAATATCTTTTCGAAAAGACAAACACCTTTGTAAAACATTCGAGTAAAGAATTGTTACAACGGTTGCCTAGACAAGGCATCTTTTTTAAAACATTTTCAAAAACACACACACACCACCATTTCAAGCAATTGAAAATCAAAGGCAAGTGATCTAAAACAAGTAACTAAGAGCCCATGGATAACCATGGATAAAAAGGGTGCTAATACCTTCCCTTTCTATAATCTACCCCCCGAACCCATGAAACATCTCAAAAGGTTTTTCCGGTGCTTTTTAACCTTTCCTTTAGGATAAAATAAAAAGTCGGTGGCGACTCTTGCTAAACCGAACAAGTGCGAATACAAACGCAAAACCTCAAGTCAGTTCTCCCACCGTATCACAGAACTGGCGACTCTGCTGGGGAGAAATTTAAAAGTGGGGTTACCTTAGGGTTTAGATCACCTTTACATACTTGCTTTGATTGCTTTGATTGCTTTACTTTTTGGGTCCTTGTTTGGGTTTGTTGTAAATCCTACACCCGGATTTAAGGCACCTTCTTAGGTAAATAGCAATAAAACTGTGAGGGAACTGTGCGGGGTATACCGATATGGTTGAAGCAGTAAGCTATGTTAGTGTGACATATTTGTGAGTACCGGTAACCCTTAAGTTCAATCAAGGAGAGTACGGGGCCGCTGAGTGATGTCATGAAGCACTAACAAACTCTTAGAACCTTAATTGACCATCTTAGCCTTTTTTAGGGGTAGTGAGATGACTGACTTTGGTGCAGTCCGAAGTTGGTAGATACTCGGTACTACACTCATTGAAGATTGTTTTCTTGGAATATTTTGGTCGCCAGTTAAGTGGCTAAACCAAAACAATGAACACAGAAAATAATCCAATGATATTGAGCTCCTTAGAACCCGGTTTCTATTATAGGACAGGATGAGCCAACTAACTTCAAGAGGGTACTTACCTACAAACCCCATGCAAGCCTAAACCTAAGGACTTGTTTGCTTTGTGTGAATATGATTACCTGTATATACACTTGCTTGTTTTTGCATACATGTACATAACATCATGACATCATACCATAGCATTTTTTTCACTAACCACTTCAAGGATCTTGAGGGTCTTTTGATGCAGGGTCACGTTGAACCAGACATCTATCAAAGGGCAAGAGGATTCTCCTCTAAAAAAATGCCATCAAAGATTAAGAGCAACAACTTGAATCAGGGGCTATGACCCACTTGACATGGTGAGCTTGATTCTCGTGGAAAGGCATCCACTGATACAAAGTTCTCCAATCAAAGATCGAAGTTCAACCTCTAACTTTCTCTTGTGTTTACCCCAAGAGATCCTTGAAAACATGCATCCACATATCATGCATTGTATCATGACAGTTTTTACTTTTCAGGTTTCCTTACTCTCCTACTGTTTATTTCAGTAAGAGATGGCTCTAGAGAGGACTGTCAAGGATATCCAGGACCAAAATGCTCAGCTTCAGGAAATGTTCTTGAACTTGTCCTTGGGGCAAGAAGATGTGAAGGCTCTCCTCACAAGGGGCTTGGTCCAGGAGAATTCAAACAATGCCAGGAGTGATCAGTTGGAAGAGCTTCAGTCTGAGCTGACAACAATGAGGATCCAAATGATAGGGCAACTGGTGGGCCAGATGTCTCTCATCCAGGACTTGGCTCAAAGACAAGAGGAACTCAGAGTTCTCGTCAACCAACTGCTTCGGGAAAACCAAGTGGGGCAAACATCTGAGGTTGAAGAGCAAGTCACCACTCAACCCCCCTCCAGACAAGAAGACAATGGGAAGGCTCCTCTACTTGCTTCAGGGTCACAAGCCCACCAACAACCTCGTCAGCATCAACGGGGTAATCGGCGTAAGCAAAATACGTCAGGAAGACAGTTCACTGAGACTGACATACCGTCATCTCTAATACTGGAGCGCTTGTTGGAGGTTAACCTGACTGCTTTAAGGGATCCTATTCGGAAGCCCAATACCTCCGCTCCTAACTATCATCCCGACGCATTTTGTGTATACCACTCCTATAGCCCGGGACATGACACCGACGACTGTTGGGCCTTGAAGAACAAGATTCAAGATCTGATTGACATTGGAGTGCTGAGGTTCATGCCAGACGGCGAGATGAAAATCTTCCGTTAAGGAGTTCTCCACCTGAATTGACAAGGCTCAAACTGAGAGATTTTGTTTCATTTGAATTTCCAAGTTGTAATCTCTTTGTTATTCAAATAATTAACTGTTAATGTCAAACTCTATTTCATTAATGCATTGCACATGTTTGTCTTGAATTCATCCATTCGTTTTCACTACTCTTATGTTTTCTTTATGATATTTAACTGCAAGCCTTTAGAGGGAGGATGACGAAACAATACCATAATCTCATACAGTATGCTTTTGAACAGACCTTGCTGATGATGTACATGCATTTCTTTTAGTTCCCAAACACTGGAGTTATAAGGAAGATAATCCCTAGTCAACCCCTTCGAGCCAAAGAAGTAGGAGTTTTCTGTTCTAAACAAATTAAAACCTTTGATTTAAACCTGGGGCAGGGTAGTCTCTCAGTTAATTCAAAAAGGTGCGCATTGAAGTCGCAAACTTTCAATTCGTAATACAACGAATGACATCAACAAAAAACATTCCTCGGGAATCAAAAGACAGTAATGGTTCCTTATCTCATAGGCAGTCATTATCTCTCAAAAGAGAAAAGCCCACTAAGCTAAAACCTACAAAGGAAGCTTAAAGAAGCTGGGGCATCCCGCTGACTGTAATCCCGAAAACAAGAACAGTCAGGCAAAAGTTAGGGATAACAAATCAAGAAAGAGGTCATTACAAATCCTCAACAACATGAAAAAATGTTGCAAAAGAAAAAGGAGATGATGACTGCCCTCCAAATTCAATTGGGGAACCATCACCCAAAAAGTCGTTCCAAATTCGAACAGAGTTTGACGCACAATTAACTGAGTTTAGGATTGAAGAACATCACGAAGAGCGGGTGGGTACAAATATACTTTGAGCCCTTATCCTTTGTTTCTTAAACCGTGAACCAGACCACGCTACAACCCTTCAAAAGTCCTAATTGAAGCATGGGTTAGTTCGAAAGCATACTATTTCAAAAAGTATCCTGACTCCTGTAAGGCTTTGCCCTAAATCTTGTGTTGAATTTGTCTTATGAAAAGTTTTCTGCTAAAAAACGCATTTTTCAAAACTTCGAGACAAGCATAAACTTTGCATTATTTGAATATCGTTGTTTGCACATGGCTATTTGTTTAACAGCGAAGAAATTCATACAACGAATATCCGATGAACGAAAGCTCTCTCAGTGAACAAAATCACTTAAAAAAGGATGACACTTCCATTGACAAATCTCCTATCAACAAGGGGAATGACATGTCACTATCCAATTAACCTGGGGCAGTCCAGTCAAGGTTTCAACAGATCTTTCAAAGTTCAGTTAACCTGGGGCAGTCCAGTCAAGATTTCAAGAAATCTCTCAATTTGCAGAGTAACTTGGGGCAAGTCTCCTTCATCATCACTTGGGGCATTCGAATGTCAAAAGTGTTCAACAATTCCTTCATCACCTGTTGGAAGATACAGTTTCAGATATGCTCCAGACACGGTAGCCATTCTGTCACTCATTCAGATCCTAGTTACAGTTTCAGATACACTCCAAACAAGGAAGTCATTCTGCTACTCATACAGATCTCAAATCCAAGATACAGTTTCAGATACGCTCCAGACACGGTAGCCATTCTGTCACTCATTCAGATCCTAGTTACAGTTTCAGATACACTCCAAACAAGGAAGTCATTTTGCTACTCATACAGATCTCAACTCCAAGATATAGTTTCAGATACGCTCCAGACACGGCAGCCATTCTGTCACTCATTCAGATCCGGTTACAGTTTCAGATACACTCCAAACAAGGAAGTCATTCTGCTACTCGTACAGATCTCTACTTAAAGATACAGTTTCAGATACGCTCCAGACACGGTAGCCATTCTGTCACTCATTCAGATCCAGTTACAATTTCAGATACACTCCAAACAAGGAAGTCATTCTGCTACTCATACAGATCTCAAATCCAAGATACAGTTTCAGATACGCTCCAGACACGGTAGCCATTATGTCACTCATTCACAGTATCAGTTACCGTGAAGCCTGGATTACGACCAGATAGTGATATCTCCTAAGAGCAAGCTATGAAGCCCAGATTCGACTGGATAATAGTCTTATCCCCAACAAGTTATTGCGAAGCTTGGAGATCGACCAGATAGCAGTTAACGGTTAACAGAGTGAAGACTCTCATCCTTAAAACCTCATAAGATTGGTATACTCCCAGTTTCTGACTGTTAACAGAATGAAGATTCTCATCACCCCGGAAGATTGGTATACTCCCAATTTCTGACCCCCAACAGAATGAAGATTTTCATTCTCAAAGTGGCATATAACCTGAGTTCTCAATTCCCCAAACAGAGTTTAACTTCAGGATCCTCAGTAGAACAAGAGCTTTCTCAAAGCTGATTTTCCCAGCCAGAGAGCCTTCCAGAACCTAATTCCCCCCAGAGTTAAGTTTCAAAATCCCTAGTGGAGCCAAAACTGTCAATCCCCAGCGGAGCTAAAACTTCAAACTATCAAATCCAAGAAAAATCAAGACTCTCAGTCTCAGTTCCTCACAGGATATTCAGATATTCCCCGGTGAAGATCTCCTCAAGACAGGAATCCCCAGTAGATTGGCATACAACCCAAGCTCCTGATCCCCCAACAGCGGTCCCAGGACTTCTCATTTTCAACGATCAAAGGATTTTCAATCCCCTGCAGCAGTCAAGGAATTACTTTCCTCGGCAACAGTCAAGATTCTTTTATCTCCAGCCATCCAGGATTCATCTATCTCCAGCAAGACAGCTCATCAGCTTACATGCGCATTCATCACATTCATATCATAAACATTGATATAACATATATTGCATCATGCATCATGACATTGCATACAACTAACTCTTTACCTTTTCAGGAAGGATCAGTCAACAGACAAAGATCATCATCTTCCGAGATTCTTTCTAGAAATAGTTCAGATGTGACCCAGACATGGCGACATTCTGATACTTATTCCAGATTTATTCAGATGCAGTTTTACACGGACTCATCATCAGGAAACCCTACACCGGTTCCTTCTCCACTTCTCAACTTTTGAAAATAGTTTACGGACGCTTCCCAACAACGGATGCTGCTCTATTGCTTATTCAATTTCAAGACTTCTGAAAACAGTTTACAGATTCTCCAAACACGGATGTTAATCTATCGCTTGTTCAGATGCAACTTTTGAAAACAGTTTACAGATGCTTCCCAACAACGGATGCTGCTCTATTGCTTATTCAACTTCAAGACTTCTGAAAACAGTTCACGGGTTCTCCAGTAACGGATGTTAACCTATCGCTTGTTCAGATTCTTCTCAACTTTTGAAAACAGTTTACGGACGCTTCCCAACAACGAATGCTGCTCTATTGCTTATTCAACTTCAAGACTTCTGAAAACAGTTTACGGGTTCTCCAGACACGGATGTTAACCTATCGCTTGTTCAGATTCTTCAGCCTCTGAAAACAGTTTACGGACGCTTCCCAACAACGAATGCTGATCTATTGCTTATTCAACTTCAAGACTTCTGAAAACAGTTTACGGACGCTTCCCAACAACGGATGTTGATCTATTGCTTATTCAACATCAAGACCTCTGAAAACAGTTCACGGATTCTCCAAACATGGATGTCGATCTATTTCTTATTCAGACCCCCAGTTCAGAGATGTTCCAAAACATGGATACCTTTCTGATACTCATCCACTCACCAATGACGTACATTTCCAGATGGAGTCTCTAAGTCCATCCTCATACCAACAATTTCCAGATGGCATCTCTAAGCCCATCCCCCGACAAGATTCTGTCACATTTCCAGATGGCATCTCTAAGCCCATCCCCCGACAAGATTCTGTCACATCCCTAGATGGCATCTCTAAGCCCATCACCAAATGGCATCTTTAAGCCCATTCCCTCTACCATCACATCACCGAGTGCAAATTTTTTTGGGCACTCTAGTGTCCAATCTCCTTTTACCCTCGAGTCACGAAAGGAAAACTTTCCAATCTAACTCTTCAGGTGCAAGAAGATTGAACAGGGGCAACTGTTGTACCCCAAAATTTGCCCTCCTATTTTTCCATAAGAAATCAAAGCTTCGGGTTTTCTCTGACTTTTTTAGATTGGCGTAAGAATCAGTCAAACAGACTTTTTCTTATCAGTCTATCCAAATTAGGGTTTTCATGGCTCTGGAACAGTTCAAGCAGATTATTAGGGTTTGGTTGAGTTTGGCTCAAAGTTTGATCAGACAGGCGTTTCTTTGGTGTTAAGTCAAGAATTAGGGTTTTGCGCGCGCAGTTTCAGAAGAGTTTGAATCCACAATGTTTTAATTGGTTGTTACACTGTTTTGACATTTGTTCAAAATTTCTGTCTAAACATCTGGGATAAAGGCTAAGGCATTTGATTTGAGATGGGATAAAAGCTGAGGTATTTGAATTGAGAATTTGCAGTGTTTGATTTAATCAGTAAAGAGATAAGCATATGGACGTTGGTTTGATTAACTGTGCAATGTTCATGGCTAATTAGAACGTCGGGTTTATTAATTGATTGCAAGACTACAGTGTTTATTAATTATTTATTTTTTCTAAGTCAGAATAATTGGATCTACTTCCAGTTATTTTAATTCAAGAAAGCTTAAATAATTAAATAAATAATTGAAGAGAAATAAAAGAGAAATCTGACAAAAAAGGATTTGTTTATTCATTTTGAATTGTTTGTTACAGATATTATTTGAATACTGTAAAATTATTTACAGTTATTTACATTAATATTATTACAAATGATTAAAATTGAAATAAAGCTATGTCCTAAATGTCTTGAAATCTTCATCTTCTACTGCTACTCATCCTTTGCTCAACTGATTTTTACCTGCAAAAAGAAAAGAAAAGAAGTCAATGCAGATAAAATTAAAGGCAGACAGATATTTTAAAGCTCATCATTAAAAGTGACTGGCCGGAATCAGTTTATTCACCCTCTCTGCAAATCACAAGAAAACTCTTGGTTCACAAAGAGGGATATGCTTGCAAAAAAAATATGAAATGCACAAAGCTACAATATTGCACAAATTCAAATTTGTCAAACAAGCTGCATAGTTCATAATTCCAAATTGTCAACCAAAGTTTTCAAACTAAATATCAAACAGGCTGCATAATTCCAAAAGTCCAAACTGAACTGCACAAATTTCAAGTTACACAAATCCAAAACAAGTCCAATGTCAACCAACTGTCCAAGAGCTATCAAAAGGCTGTCAAAAGATATCAAGAAGTACACAATATGCAGGAAATCTGGAAAGTGTGCAGAGGAAAACTAACAATGTAAACATATTCAAAAATCATCATTTCCCAAGCCAATCACTTTTTCAGAGCATAGTACAGTAAGAAATAAACAAATTCTTTTTCTGATAGAGAGAGAAAAGAGAGAGAGAGAAAAGGCTTACAGGCTTGAGGCTTAGAAAAAGATATAAACAAGTTATCAGAACACAGTAGAGAAGGAGGCAGAATATCACAAAAAAACAAGTTCGCACAAACTGTAACATTGCTCAAACTGCCTCCAACACAAACAAACAATACCAAACCTGTTACAATTTCAAAGCTGTTTGCCTGCATAGAGCTTGCTTCAAGCAAGTCTGTAACAAACCAGAGCTGCCTCAAGCTGGTTTGAAGCTCAAGCCAAGCCTCTAACCTGACTTCAAACAACAAAGCCCTGCATCCTGTAAAACATTCAAACTACCTGCTAAGCATAAACCTCCTGCCTTTCTAAATCTCAAACACAAGCCTAAAGCTTCAAACCTGTTCAAGCCTGTCAAAACAACAAAGAACACAAGCTTGAAGCCTGTCAAAACTCAGTTTTCAAAAGCCAACATATCACAAAAAAACAAAGCTTCCTTTAAACTTGTCAAAACTAGGACATCAAACCAGAAAAAGCCTTTACCAATAAGCTTACCTATAATATCCAAACCATTTCAAAGTATCCAACATATCCAAACAAAGCTCTCAGAACTGGGAAGTTCATCATTGAGCAAGCATATCAAAGATATCAGAATCAATATCATTAGCAATCGGAAGCTCACTCAAAGACCAAGAGAAGGACAAAGCAGGCAAGCTCAGATTCAGAAAATCATCATCACAAAACCTTAAGCAATAACCAACAAGGCAACTCAGCAATCAACATCATTAAGCAAGTATTTCAGGAGCAAGCAAAAGAGAAGAAGAAAAGAAGTTTGATAAGTGTTTGAGCTAGGGTTTTCAAGGCAATCATCATAAAACCTATAAAAGAAAGATACCAGGAATACCAGAACAAGCCTCGTCATCGCACTCCCTCCGCCCTGCCGCCTAGGACACCGCCGTCCTCCTCCGTCTCCTCTCCAAAGGTAGTACTTTTCCCCTTTCTCTTTTCAGCTTCACACCTCACATAAACATACATAATATAAAGGTCAAAACACCACAAAGCTAAAACACGAGCAAGACAAAATACGAAACCCTAAGACGTAAAGAAGGGGAAGCTGTTACCTTTTTTGTCGCTGTTATGCTCGACCATGGAGGGAGAAGGAGTCAGAGGTGGCGCTTGGTGGCCATAGGCGGAGAAGAATTTTGTTCAGAGACCATGGCTCAAGAACAAAGAAGACAATGTTAGAAACGGCGCCGCTCTAAGCCTGTAACCCTAATCCAGTTATGAGATTAACTCAATGAAACCCTAACAAATGTGTAAAATGCGTTTGGGCCTTGCCCCACAAAAGCCTAAGCCCATCAGAATTCCAGCGTGCATACCCCCCCCCCCTTTTGCTTAAAACCGTTCGCTTGGGCCTGCCCCTCTTACTAGACTAAAGCCCATTCTTTTTTTGTTTTGTACATAAACTAATATCTTTTTTACTTATCATTTTATTTTTCTTTTTATAATTTAAACTAATATATTTTATTTATTTTTTTAAATAAAACAATACATTATTTTTATACAAAACTTTCTTTTATTTTATTATATTTGAAAAAAACATGAATATTAGATTTAATTAGGTTAATAGACTTTTATCTTAAAATTCTTTTTTCATAAATCTTTTTCATACATAAAGACATTAATACATAAACAATGGATTTTTATTAAGTTAATATTTTTCTTTCATTAAACCTTTTGTATACAAAACATTAACAAAATACATAAAAAATATATTTTTTAAGTTAAATACTTTTCTATAACTAAAACATTTGTTTGTACATAATTAACAAAAACACAAAAAAGATAATAATACAAAGAATAGATATTTACTTAATTTTGCATTAAGTTAACATTTTTATCACTTGTAAATATTCACATACACTTACACATATACTTTTGATACATTGCTTTTATTCTTGTACATTGCTACATTTTACATTGCGATTGTGATTCAATTTGGTTGTAAATATATTTGGACACTACTCTCCTAATAAGTCTCATCCCCATTTGTAAATATTTGTACCCCCATTCGCGGATACTTATTTGTAATAGCTTAGACTTTAAATTCCCGCAATTTATTGCTTTCTATATACTGTATAGTAATTAGGGTTTATATGCGAAGATTTAAAATCAACCGCTAGATAACCTAATACACAAGATAAATGCATGACAATCTATACACCATTCACACTTGCACCCCTAGGGTAATCCCACTTGTTGCCTTCCAAAATGGGCCATGCTTGCATGTTGAGTTTCTTTGGCAAAACAAAACAAATCAAATGATCATAGTCCCTCGATGACGCTTTCTCAAGTTGCCTAAAAATGATCAAGTCCCTTAAAGGAAAAATTGCCAAAGACACTTGGCACCATTGCATTCATGGTCCATACGATGACCCACGCCTGTCCCGTTAACATCCTAACACAAGATTGTCCACCAAATGCAATGGTGGAACAATACTGTTAAAAGGGTTAAAACATGAGAAAAATCTTTGAGTAAATTTAGGGGTAGACAACTCTTAGTTACTTGATCAAACTTGCAAAACACACTTGCCTACTTTTCAAAACCCACTTCACAAATACAATTTCCAAACAACTTTCAAAAACATTGAAATATCTTTTCGAAAAGACAAACACCTTTGTAAAACATTCGAGTAAAGAATTGTTACAACGGTTGCCTAGACAAGGCATCTTTTTTAAAACATTTTCAAAAACACACACACACCACCATTTCAAGCAATTGAAAATCAAAGGCAAGTGATCTAAAACAAGTAACTAAGAGCCCATGGATAACCATGGATAGAAAGGGTGCTAATACCTTCCCTTTCTATAATCTACCCCCCGAACCCACGAAACATCTCAAAAGGTTTTTCCTGTGCTTTTTAACCTTTCCTTTAGGATAAAATAAAAAGTCGGTGGCGACTCTTGCTAAACCGAACAAGTGCGAATACAAACGCAAAACCTCAAGTCAGTTCTCCCACCGTATCACAATGCCCCACATAGCAAAGGGCCATGGGGCCGTCAAGACGTTCAAAGGAACTGGATGCACATGCACTTTGTCAGCATAGATCTGACACTTGTGACAGGTCCGTAAATGCTGATAGCAATCTGCTTCCATGGTAGACCAGTAGTACCCTGCCTGTAGGATCTTCTTAGCCATCGTATGCCCACTAGAATGGGTGCCAAAAGTGCCTTCATGTAGATCATCCATGATCTTTTCTGCCTTATCCTTGTCTATGCAACGAAGCAAAACAGAGTCGTGGTTGCGTTTGTAGAAGATGCCATTAATGATGAAGAACTTAGCAGAGAATCTTCTCAAGAACTTCTTATCATTGACTAAAGCTCCTTCTGGATACTCTTAAGCCTCGAGATACCTCTTAACTTCATGGAACCAAGGCTGGTCCACTACTTCTTCGGTATCAATCTCGTGACAGTAAGCTGGTTCATCCATCTGTTCAATGGTGATCTGGGGAGCCTCGTTACCCCACTTGAGTTTAAACATAGATGACATTGTGGCTAGCGCGTCCGCTAGTTAATTTTCCTCTCGTGGAAAATGCTCAAAGGTAATTTCCTCGAAATGTGGGACTAATGTCAACATATATTCTTTGTAGGGGATAAGGTTAGGGTGCTTCGTGTCCCATTCTCCTCTGATCTGGCTGATGACTAAGGCTGAATCTCCAAATACACTTAAGGACTTGATTCCCAGATCTATGGCAGCTTTGAGACCAAAAATACACGCTTCGTATTCTTCCATATTATTAGTACATTTGAAGCAAAGTCTTGCGGTAAAGGGAGTATGATATCCTTCATGGGATATAATTACAGCACATATGCCATTGCCGAGTGCGTTGGATGCCCTATCAAAAACCAGGGTCCATCAAGATCCTTGTTCGGGTCCGTCATATGGTTTGAGTTCTTCACAGTTATTTACCATCATGATGTCTTCATCTGGGAATTCGAATTTCATGGACTGGTAGTCATCCACAGCTTGATGAGCAAGGTGATAGGCTAGTACACTGCCTTTTATTGCTTTTTGGGTAGTCTACTGAATGTCGTATTCAGTTAGGATCATCTGCTATCTTGCTATTCTCCCAGAGAGGGAAGGCTTCTCGAATATGTATTTAATTGGATCCATCTTGGATATTAATAAGGTAGTATGGGTTAACATATACTGTCTTAGCCGGCGAGCAGCCCATGCCAGAGCGTAGCAAGTTTTCTCGAGCAGTGAATATCTTGTTTCACAATCGGTAGACTTTTTGCTCAGGTAATTAATAGCATGCTCTTTTCGGCCAGACTCGTCATGCTACCCCAACATACACCCAATTTAATTTTCTAAGACAGTTAGATACATGATTAAAGGTCTTCCCTCGACTGGCGGCATCAAAACAGGAGGCTCTTGAAGGTACTCTTTGATCTTGTTGAAGGCAACTTGGCATTCATCATTCCATTTGACTACTTGATCTTTCTTCAGTAATTTGAAGATTGGTTCACAAGTAGCAGTCAGGTGAGAAATGAATCTGGAAATGTAGTTTAGCCGTCCTAAGAATCCTCTGACTTCCTTCTCAGTGCGAGGAGCAGGCATTTCTTATATTGCTTTCACCTTGGCAGGGTCTATTTCGATACCTTTACCGCTGACGACGAAGCCTAGGAGTTTACCGGACCTCACCCCAAATGTGCATTTATTCGGGTTCAACCTCAGCTTATATTTATTTAGTCTCTCAAACAGTTTCTGCAAATGGTCAAGATGTTCCTCTTCAGTTTGAGATCTGGCTATCATGTCTTCCACATAGACCTCTATTTCGTGATGTATCATGTCGTGAAATAGAGCTACCATGGCACATTGATAGGTTGCCCCAGCGTTCTTCAACCCGAATGGCATAACCTTGTAACAAAATGTGTCCCACTGTGTGACGAAGATTGTTTTCTCCATGTCCTCAAGTGCCATTTTGATTTGATTGTAACCTAAGAAACCATCCATGAAGGAAAACAATTTATGCTATGCAGTATTATCAACCAAAATATTGATATGGGTAAGTGGGAAATCATCCTTAGGGCTTTCCCTATTCAAATCTCGGTAATCCACACAAATGTGCACTTTGCCATCTTTTTTAGGCATTGGAACAACATTGGAGACCCATTGTGGATAGGAGGTGACAGCTAAGAATCTGGCGTTGAATTGTTTCATGACTTCAACCTTGATCTTCTCTGACATGTCTGGCCGCATGCGACAGACTTTTTATTTTACCGGAGGGCAATCTTCTTTTATCGGTAGATGATGGACCACAATGTCAGCATCAAGTCCTGGCATGTCTTCATACGACCAGGAAAAGACCTCAACATAGTCATGTAGCAACTGAATTAAGCGCTACTTGACACTAGATTCCATATTGGCTCCTACCTTGACTTCTTTCTTATCCTCTTCAGTACCCAAGTTAACTGTGTCCATTGGTTCTTCGTGGGGCTGTATGGTCCTTTCTTCCTGTTGTAGTAACTTGGCAAGTTCCCCCGGCACTTCACAATCTTCCTCACCTTCGTCTTCGGCTTAATAGATTAGATGTTCAGAGTCACAATAGGCCATAGCAGAATCATTACCCATGGGATCCCGAGTGGATGTAGATCTGCATTTTGAATGTGAGTGTGTGTAAGGGTATAACTATCTTTGAAAGAAATAAAAATGTAGAAAAAGAAAGACAAAGAGCACAAAGTTTGTATGCAAAAACATCCATGATTCATTGATGACATATGAAAATGAGGTAACAACCCTTACAAATGGACCATTGTGCCTCGGGTAAGACACAAGGCTTTAAAAGTCTGAATTGTTTAATTATTACAGGTCCGACAAAAATTTAAAGACAATTACTGTTGGATAAAAGTAATTGGGACAAAATATTTAGCTTCCGAGTTGCTGAGTCCTCCATTGACAATTGGGAAATTCCATTCCTCTAGGTCGTAGCTGTCCTCATCCTCCTCCACTGCATTGACTCCGTGGTTGCTAATCTTCAAAGGTGGTCCCCCGACACGAACACGGTGCACAAATTTCTGGACTCCTGAAGTGAAACCCAAACCAAATTTGTCATATTTGTAAGGGATATCCAGGAGTTGGCCCCAAATAGTACACCCACCTTCCTCGATTACTGCCTTAGCATCTTTCAGAGAAGACATCTTTAGCAGAGGTCTTGTAATCTTCGGGACTTGGGAAATAGCCTTTGTAGTTGCCACTGTTTGTGGGACTTCCTCGAAGTACTGAAATAGAGTTTCAATTAATTCACCATCCAATTCCACGTATCTGAAGAAGTTCAAGTGACTGACCATATATTCCTCTTCTCCATGGACAGTAATGATTTTTCCCTTGGTTGGGTATTTCCGCATCTGATGTAATGTAGAGGTAACGACACCAGCGTCATGAATCCAAGGTCAGCCCAACAAACAGGAATAGGAAGGGCAAATGTCCATCAAATAAAAAGTTGAATCAAAGGTTTGAGTTCCAAATTTTATGGGGATGTCCACCTCCCTATGCACCATTCTCTTTGAACCGTCGAAGGCACTTACCACTATGTTGCTGGGTTTTAAGGTCAAACCTTCACAGTTGAGTCTATCCAAAGCTTTCTTAGGCAGCATATTCAAAGATGAACTAGTATCAACCAGGACATGGGCCAAAGTTGGGCCCCGACATTCGACAGAGACATGCAATGCCTTGTTGTGCTTCCTTCCTCTAGGTGTCAGGTCAACATCGGAAAAGCCTAAACTGTTGTCAGCGGTCAAACTGGCCACACAGTCTTGGAACTGATCAGCAGAGGTTTCTTGTGGCACATGGGCAGTTTTAAGAAATTTTACCAAGGCCTTTGCATGAGCCTCAGAGCACAACAATAAAGCCAGCATGGAAATCTTTGACGAAGTCTGCCCTAGCCGTTTGACTATGTTGTAGTCGCTTCTCTTTATAATTTTTAGAATTTCTTCCATCTCCTTTTGGGAGGCTTCTGGGATAGATACTGATTGCACCTTCATTCGGACAGGCTCAACCAAAATGCCTTTGCCCCGAGTCTCGGTCGACTCGGTGGTAGGGGTGTCAGTAGGGATAACCATGAGAATTGTAGTAGTAGTGTCAACAGGAACAGAAGCAGGGATGATTACAGGACCGATAATAGTCTTCGGAGGAGAAATCTATGGGGAGAATACTCTTCCACTTCGGGTTATCTTGCTGGTTCCCACAATGTTGCCGATGTCGGGGTCAGCCTTCTCAAAAATCGAGTCCTCATCAGCCAGCCAATCCTTCTTAACACCGTGATAGTAGACGTCGCCCCCATAGTTCCATGGGACAGTTTTATTTGAGGAGTACGAGATCGGCCCTGGAATAGTAATTATCAGCGAAGTCACCTTAGAAATTTATGTAATCCTAATGGGTATTTTGGTGGAGACCCTGCAACGATTGGCGAAAATGGTTACGATTGAAACATCATTGTAAGAAATGGTTGGAATATGAGTCTTTTCAAATAAAATCTCTTTGTCATCCATTAGGCGCTGGACACCTGCTTTCAATAAATGACAACCAGTTGGTAGGGATAAACAAAAGTGACAGCTTTTGTCACAACCCGGAAATAAACTGGCTTTCAACAGGTTCCTCTTGACAGTCAGGAGAGGAGTAACAAGTTCATCAACAGCAACAATAAACATATCATCTTCAACAACGTTAACATCACGGCCATGCTTGGGCTTAGGAACAGTGACAACATTTGGGATCTCAGGAGCATCAAATTCAATTTCTTTTGCCTCGGGAAGGTCTTGCACCTTGTTTTTCAAAGGCCATTAGTTGTTGGTATCATAGACTGGACTTTCTGAATGGTAAGTACAGCGAGCATTAGGGTGGTAATGAGGAGAAGCGGTGTTGGGATTCTTCGGGGCTTCCTTCAAAGTTACCAGATTGGATCTCAATAAATGTGGTAGGACTTGAGACATCGTCATATTTATCCGGGTAAATTGTCTTACTGGTCTTTCCATTCTAGGATGGTTGCTCCTTTGTTGAGTAGGTGCAAGCTTAGGGATCATGACAGCCCTTACCATTGGACGACGTTCATTTCGGTCTTGATTACTTTGAGGGTATACAACACCAACTTTTTTCTTCCCAATAAATTGTTTTCTTACAGCACTGGAGGATGCGTCCTTTTGGATCTTCCCACTCTTAATCCCAGCTTCCACTCTTTCTCCGGTCAAGATTAATTCAGTGAAGCCTGCTGAGGAGCTTCCAGTTAGTTGATTAAAGAAAGGACCGGACAGGGTACCCAAAAACATGTCCACTAGTTCCCTATCAGACAAGGGAGGTTGGACTCTTCCTGCTAAGTCCCTCCATTTATAAGCGTAGTCTTTGAAACCTTCGCTTGAAACCATAGCCATACTCTGGAGTTGAGTACAGGTGGGAGCAAGGTCTGCGTTGTACTAATACTGTTTATAAAAAGCAGCGGCTAGGTCTTCCCAATTATGGATATTAGCCCTCTCTAGTTGATAGAACCAATCTAGCTGAGTTCCGGATAGACTATCCTGAAAGAAGTGGACCCACAAATCTCTGTCGGTAGTGTGAGGCTGTATCTTCCTCACATAAGATCGGAGGTGCATTTTAGGACACGAAACCCAGTCGTACTTATAGAACACTGGTGCCTTGAACTTTGGTGGAATAACAATCTCATACACCAAACCTAACTCTTCAAAGTACAGCCCGGGCACTTTCTGAATCTCCATTGCACTTAGACGCTCTTCCAGATGTTTGTATTTGTCGTCGGCCAGAGGATACTGTTCTTCCGAGTAATCCTCTTCTTCTTCCTCTTCGGATTCTGGCTGGGCAGTCACTTCCTTGCCTTTCCCTTCTTGATTATCCTTTTCACTAGACGATGTTGCAAAGTCAAGGGTCCATCTGGCTAGCGCTGGGAACCTTCTCCCTAGATTTAGAACACCGGTTGCTTTCTTTGCTTTCTTCTTCTTTTCTTCTATCAACAAAGTTTTCAAATCCTCTTTCCCTTTTGCCAAAGTCAAGAACATTTGTTGAAACTGAGCATTCTGCGCCTGGAAATCTTTTACTGTCTGCTCAAGATCCATCTTACTGAAATAAACAGTAGAAAGATAAGGAGACCTATGGTAAGAAACCTGCTTATGATATGATGAATGGAGATGCATATGCAATGATTTCAAGGAAATTAGAGATTTAAATTTTCTTTAGACAAAAAAGTAACACACGTTATATTAATAAATCAAAGTTTGAGTACATCATGCCTCTTTGGGATTACAAAGCAATACAAAAACTCTAAGATAAAAAAGTTGAACGCATCCTCTTTGGTGCGATGTAGGCGTTCAGACTCCGCTCCTCATGAAGTTGCTAGGTGAGTTCCAAAACCTTCTTCTTGCTGGCGTAGAATTGGGCCTCGAAAGTGTCTCGCTCCCCCTTAAGCTGTATCCAATCGCTTTGCAAGTCTTCAAGAGAGGTGGGCATGTCAGGATACAGGATAGTGTATGGAACATCTCCTTCCACAACAGGCTCTATAATAACCAGGAGAATGGGGAGGGGGGGGGGGGGGTAAGGCATTATAAGACTTTGAGAACGAGCTCGTACCCATTTGAGGTAAGGCTCAAGAGGGATGGAATTCTTATGCCCCAATGTCTTGCTATCTACCTTGTTTAACATCCTCCAAGCTCGGATAAACCTCTGGCGGTGACCTTGATCGTCATTCTCGTAGTCAAATACCAACCCTTGAATAAGCATCTCATGTGGGCCATCCCTTTGGGCGTAACCAAAATGTCTTAAGGCTAAGCAGGGGTTGTTGGTGATACCTCCTCTAATGCCAAGTAGGGGGACATTAGGGAATTCTCCATAACGGTCTATGATAGTAACATTCTCTATAGATCGGGAACACCAATGAATGCCTGAATGTTTGAGCGTTATCAACCTATGTGACCACCTTGAACCTTGCTCGTTCTTCAATACATATTGGGGAAGATGCGAAATAAACCATCTTTCCAAAAGAGGAGTACAACACATAAGGATACCTCTTTTCCTCATAGTGTGAATGTGAAAATAATGTAGGATGTCTCCTAGCAAGGTAGGCACCGGGTTACAAGACATGAAGATTTTGACGGTGTTTACATCTATGAGTTGGTCGGGATTTGGAAACAAAATCATCCCATAGATGAGGAGAGCCGCAATTCCCTTAAAAGCTTGTAAGTCCAAGGAGTTCCACCAGTTTTGGGCTTTCTCAAGCAAGAACTTGGCTAAGAAACCTTTGACACCACTCCTTGTTTCCCAATTAGTTGTGACATCAGAGGGTTGGAAGTGTAGGGCTTGTGCAATCTCTTCTGGCTTTGGATCTCTTTCCATACCGTTGAAAGGTAGTTGATTGAGAATGGCAATCCTCAAGATTTGGGAGAATTCTTCCAAAGTTGGCACAAGTTGATAATCGGGAAATGTGAAGCAATGGTGTAGAGGGTCAAAGAACTGGAAGAGCACCTTCATCATGTCCTCATCAGTGTTGGAGGTAACCATGTTTAGTAGGAAACCATGTATCTCGGTAAATGGATAATTCTCGGGAACCCTTGATGCTAAATCTTTAAGTTGAGGAGGGATCCTTACAAGATTGACTTGAATGGTTTTCCTGCGAATAGAATCCATGTCCTACAAAACAGAACAAAGATAAATCCCAAGATCCTTGAAATGGTTAGTGAGTATGAGTATGATGTTATGATGTTTATGATGTTATGTACAAGTATATATATACAAACAAAACAAACAAGTCCTTAAGTTTAGGCTTGCATGGAGTCTTATAGGTAAGTACCCTCTTGAAGTTTAGTTGGCTCAAACCTGTCCTAGCAATAGTAACTGGGTTCTAAGGGAGCTCAATATCACTAGTTTGATTCCTCGAGCATTGTTTCAGCGTAAGCCTCTTTAATGGCGACCAAAATATCCAAAAACCAAACCTCAATTAGTGCAGTATCGAGTATCTACCAACTTCAAACTACACCAAATCCGGTCATCTCACTATGTCCTAATGGCCAAGTTGGTCAAGCAAAGGTTCTAGAAGTTAGTTAGTGCTTCATGACATCACTCAGCGGCCCCGTATTCTCCTTGATTACTCAAGGGCTACCGATACCCACAAATATGTCACACTAACGTAGCTATTGCTTAGACCATGTCGGTATACCCCGCATAGTTTCCAGAATGTATTGCTACTTACCTATAAGGTATCCCAAATCCGGGTAGAGGATTCAAACCCAAACAAAGAACCAAAATGTAAAGCATACAAGTCAAACAATGAAAGCAAGTAAATATGATCTAACCCTAAGGTAACCCCACTTTTAAATTTCCCCCAGCAGAGTCGCCAGCTCTGTAACGCGGTAGGAGAACTGACTTGGTTGTTTTGCATTTGATTGCAAATGTTGCAGTTAGCAAGAGTCGCCACCGACTTTTCTTTTATCCAAAATGAAAGGCTGAAAAGAACAGGAAAGACCTTTGAGATGTTTTCTTGAGTTCGGGGGTAGATTATGAAAAGGGAAGGTATTAGCACCCTTTTCATCCATGGTTTTCCATGGGCTCTTAGTTACTGGCTAGATCACTTGCTTTTATTTGAAAAATGTGCTTTGTGTGGTTTTTGAAAGTATTTTGAAAAGGCGCCATCGTTTAGGCAAACTTTGTAATGATTCTCGTTCGTAAGAATGTATACAAAGTGTTGATCTTTTGAAAATGTTTTCAAGTTTGAAAAGATGTTTTTGAAAGTGTTGGTGTTTGTTTAGAAAATAGCAAGGATGTTTTTGATTTGAAATTGAGCAAGCAACTAGGAGTAATCTACCTACTCAAAAGTATTTCATGTTTATTTCCTCTTTCCTTTGACATTGTTATCTTACCATTGATTTTGTAAGTAACCATATCTTTGGATGTAAAAGGGACGGGCGTGGATCATCGTATAGCCATGATTAGCAATGTTGTAAGATATCTTAGCATTTTCTTTAAGGGACTAAGATCATTTTGAAAGGCAACATGGATATCATCATCGAGGGACTATGATCTTGTATTTGCTTGTTTTTGCTAAGATAACTCACATGCATAATATGACCATTTTTGCAAGGCAACAAAGTGGATTTATCCTAAGGGTGTTTGTGTGCAAGTGTATTAATTTACATGCTTGTTTTGTCTTTGATTAGGGTTTACTACTTGTTGGTTTTAATCTTTCCATACAAAACCCTAATTACTAGCATTTGTATATAAAACATTTAAATTGTGGAAAATAAAAATACTAAGCTATTACATCATTTAGGGGATGGGGTGTACAAATTACAAATGGAGAATTACAAGAAATTAAATCTAAATAATTATTACAATCATATTGAATTTGAATAAATTGTACAAAAATAAAGATAAGAATGCAAGAATATAAAATGTAAGAAGAAATGTGATTTTTTGTTTGATTTTATGAAAATGATTTTTTGACCTAGCTAACTAAAAATAATAATAATTAACTAAAAATAAGAAAATTAAGATCAAGTTAAAAAAAAGTATTTTTTAGGGTTTTTCTTATGAAAGTTTTTATCTTAATGAAAATACAAATGAGAATGAATTAATTAAAATAAACCTAAGCCCTGAGTTAATTTTATTCACAAGAAAATAATATTATAGTCAAACCCTAGTCTAAATATTTATTGAAAAGAAATTAATTTATTAAATGAAAAATGTTTTTGTGTTCTTTTAGTTTTTTTTATAAAAAAATAATAATAATAAACTAAATAAATATAAAATAATAAAAATATAATTTTTTTTGGATGTTTATTAATGAAAATAATAATAATAATAATAATAATAATAATAATAATAATAATAATAATAATAATAAAAGATGAAATAAAAATAAAATAAAAATAATAAAGTCAGGGAGGTTAACATTGAATTTGGGAGGTAATGTTAAGAAAAAGTCAGGCCCAAGGTATTGTTGGCCCAAACGCTTCCTGAAAGGAGAAATGACAAAAAATGTGGAAAAATGCAAAAGGCGGCGCGCTGAGGTTCGGACCCATGACCTCTTGATTACCAGCGTGCTGCCTTACCATTGGGGTGGCTATATATCCGTTAATATAACTGAAATGATAAATATATAATACAAAACAAGTCCTGAATACACTTCATCTTCAACCTCCAACCATACCACCTGTAAATTCACCATTTCTCAACAAAAATAGAAAATGCAAACATGAAAGTTGTTCCATTTTTTCATACGAATCCAACCATATAAATATCATAAACTATAAATCAAAGATGAATGAGAATTTTTGAAAGTACCAAATCCTGACCTAATTATTTTCAGAGGTTCAGATTCAAAATTCTAACTACTCAAGCAACAATAATGAAATCTAAGGATATGGTTAGCTTTAGGACAATAATATCTACATTTCTTATTCACAAATAAACCATTAATGATGCTTGTATGAAGAGTTCAAAAGTCAGAAAACTCACCTTGCAAGAGGGTATCGTGTTTTGAGTTTGAGTAGTTTTTGA
The DNA here is from genome assembly GCA_948472305.1 of Vicia faba. Taxonomy (NCBI): domain Eukaryota; kingdom Viridiplantae; phylum Streptophyta; class Magnoliopsida; order Fabales; family Fabaceae; genus Vicia; species Vicia faba. The sequence continues at coordinate 276,698,087 of OX451738.1, read as the reverse complement.
TGAGTTCCAGCGATTGGGTTAGCTTCCTCAAGTTCCCAGGAAGCTAATGTGATGCTTGGCTTGAGTTGAAAGTGGCTAAGGAGTTCTGGAGAAGTCAAGTTGCAAGGTGCTATTTTTGAAAATGGTGGATGATGATGGAGGTGTTACAGTCGTGTTGCAGGTGTTGGAATTGTTTGTGTATGTTATTTAGAAGCTTTTGAAAGTAAAAGGACAAGAAACGCACAAACAAATTTAGAGATTTGATTCAAAACTCAGAAATGGCAAGTTTTGAGATGTTTTTGGTGGTTCTCTGTTTTAGGAGGTTTCAGGGATTGAGCATGCGTGTGTTTTCTTGCAAATGACTTGTGTTTTTGTATGGAAAAGGTTTGAATGCTTGAGGTGGTCAGAAGTACAAGATCACATGTTTTTGCTTCTTGACTTGTTTTTGAAGTAAGGTTGACAAACATGGTTTTAATGCATAGTACCAAGCTATCTAGAGTGGTTACCAACTCTAAACATGCTTATATGAATTTGTAGAGGAAGTTTGTGCAGAAGGAACAAGTGAAAAGCTCAATGCAAGTTGACTTTGCATAAAGCTTGCTTTATGTAAATGGCAATGGTGCCTTTGTGCCATTAATGGAAAATTACCTTGGATAAAATCTTGAATTAAATGGACAATAGATAAAAAGAAAGTGTAATATTATGATTAGGGAGAGATCTTGAGGTTTAGAGGCCTGTAAAGCAAGATTGTGCAGCATAGGTTTGAGATTTGAATTTTGTTCTTCACAAAATTTGCCTTGTAAAATAACTTGAAACCCCAACTTCTGACCTTCGATTCTCCTTGCTCACAAATGATCTCAAGAATTCTTGGACATTTTGGAAATCTTGTAATGTGATCTACAAACCCTATTTTAATCACTTTTTCAAAATCCAAATGGAACTATGTGAAACTTGGGTCAGAAGTTAGGTCAAAATCCTGACCTAAAATGTCCAAAATTTCACTAAGTGTTTTAGTTTCATGACCATGACTTCATGGATTAGTAGCTTGAGATCCAAGAATTTCTAGGAGAAGTTATGTAAAGCAATGTTGTATATCTCATGGATGTCTACAACTTTCATGTTGAAATTTTCTTTTGAATCATCTTGCATCATGGTGAAAAATTGGCTCAAAGTTGTGAAAATATATGAAGTTTTCAACACTTAGAAAAATTTCTAAGTTTGAAAACTTTGATTTTTCAAAATGAAATCTTGACATTTTGATTTCTTTATGAACAAGTTTCATATTTTGACACGTTTTTCTGAATTGTGATCTTTGGCACTTGATTTTGACCAAAAAGTCAAAGTTTGACTTTTCAGTGTACAATTGACTTTTGATCAGTTGACTGAAAATCAACTATCAATCAATTGATCTTGAGAAATGTTTTGAGTCATACAATTAGGTAAAAATGATGCAATTGAACTCTTGAGGTCATGCCTCAAACCAATTAACCATTTGCTAGGTCAAAAATCAGAAATTGCCCTTTCTCAGTCAAAACCCTAATTTTGATCATTTTGCCCTTTTGATGATCTGATCAAATTTCTTAAGGAATTATGGTCCAAACTTGATAAAATGATACATATGAGTTTATAATGTTGATATGGATAAAAAATTATGAAGTTTGACTGTAAATTGGCCACAATAGGCTTTTTCCCCAATACAATTGATTTTTAGGTCAATTGGTCAATTGACTGAGCAAAAATGTGATCCAAGGCTTGAAACTTGACATGAGTAATCTTGGGGGTCCATAATCATCCATGAAAGTCATATGAGGCATTAAAAGTTCAATTATCCTTGTGCAGTCTCAAACCCTAATTTCAGTCACCAGTGCTTAAGGAGGTGTCTTGAGCTGATCAATCCTTGTGCAGTCTTGAACCCAAAGAGATCTTGTGAGAAAATATTTGATAAATGAGAGGGAAAATTTTGGGGTACAACAGGTGCATTCGGAGATGCATCTCTGAAACACCTTGATTTGGGGTGCGTTAGGAGATACATCTCCGAAGGGTATTTTCGGGTTTTTAGGGTTTTTTTACCACCCCAAAGAGGTGTACAAAGAAATTCCCTTTAGATGCTCTTATGCGTTATTCCATACCACCGTAAAAATTTCATACTAATGAAAGATTCACCTTTATTGTAACAAAAATTAATACGAAGATGCATTTTTGTATGCGTAAAAGTGTATCTGAAAGTTCATCTCCGAATATATTATTTATTCAAATAGTTGTGGGTGGTCTAGATATACATCTATGAACTCTTCTTTGAATTCTAAGTAAATCTTACCGAACATCTCTATATTCCAATTGTGAAGGCTACCATTAAGTAGTCTTAACTTCTCTTTCAACACATAATCGCTTCTACCCAACAACCTCAATTTCCCCTATTCCTTTTCCACGTACGACAAAAACTCCTTATTCTTAAAACAACTATATAAAAGGTTTCGGTCCCTAATCAGAAGCATTAATGATAAGCCATATTGGGCAATGATCCGAGATGTCCCGCTTGCCAACCAACGGCCCAACAATCCCCCAATCATGAATCAATTCCTTCGACAAGAGAAACCTATCAATGCGACTCATCGATTTACCATCCCCCACTAAACCAAGTATATCTCTTTCCTCTACAGATCACGTCCACCATGTTACTTTCTTCAATAAACTCAGAAAAAGACGCATTCAGAAATCCTGCTGGCCACTGAGTTACCATGTCTTTCTCCAAAGTTGGTGATCGCATTGAAGTCTCTTCCAATACACCACTCCTTATCTATAAATTTATACTTTCAACCTATCAAATATTTCCACAACTTCTTCTTGAGAGATAAAGAACAAGGAGAGTATACATTTATAACATAATATACCTTACCCTTTACCACCAGCTTAATACCCAGGAAACCTACACCTTTGAAGCTCATAAGAACCTCACAGGAACCCTCCTTCGAAAGAATAATCAATCCCCCCGAGACTCCTGTTGATCCCGCAAAAGACCACCCCACCTCCTCTTTATTCCAAAAACTTTTAACTATTAGAGAATCTACCGTAGCCAATTTAGATTCTTGCACCCAAAAAATATTCACTTTACCTTGAGTTATAATGTTACTAATTATCTTCCTCTCCAATTTAAAACCACCACCTCTAATATTAAAGGAACTAATAATCATGGTAACAAATTATTGATCCCTGCAAACCCATCTTCTTTTCTCTGTCTCTATTTTCCATCTTTGATATCTTGCGCTTGTAATCTTTCCCCCCATTTGCAACAACTCCTAACTTTGAAATTTCCTCCCACACCCTTATTCACAACATTTGAATTCAAAGGCTCCTAGAATCTTACGTTCCCAAATGCTATGTCGTTGTCTGATGTTTGATCACAACATAAAATTTCACCATCCGAAAAAATCTCATCCTCCTCTATACACTTCGGATTAGAAGAAAACCTATCAAATAAGCTTTATTTCTGCCTCTCCCCATTACCCAAATGAATTCCTGGAACCCGAGTCGACAAATATTGTTGCAAAATGATGGGATTCTCCTAAACTTCATTTATCACTCTCTTCTTTGGCCTCTTATATTTTGTGACTAAAGGCCCACCAGAAACATAAACACTTTTAATCTTGGGGGGGGGGGGGGGGGGGGGGGGGGGGGGGGGGAGGGGGGGCTTTTTTGAATGTAAGACTTTTGACTATTTTCTCCTTATTTTTAAAAAAGGTATCCACTGAAAAGTTGTCAGCCCTTTTCAAACCTCCTGAACTTGATACCTTAACCTTTAGGGACCCATCTCTTTTATGTCCTACTTCACACGCAACCTTTGCAGCCTCGATTGTTGCACCAAAACTACCTAAGTCGCCTCTAGTTTCCACCTTTTGAGAAACATCAACATTATTATGGCCCTCTGCCCTAGACAAGACTACCTTCTTTTAATTGCATCCAATCTCACCTTCCTCAAACTCCTCCAGTGACAGCTCTGTCGTGTCTCCTTCTCCAAACTCATTATTGTGATTGCTCCATCTATTTGCCCAGTTAGAAGAGGCAAAGTCAAAAAAATAAATCATCGGGGGTCTGTGATTCAAAGGGATACGAAGGGGATCATGAGAGTCCTCCATCAACTTGAGTTTAAACACAACACCATTGATCTTAGCATCAATAACTTTGTTCAAAACCGACGCAAAAAAAGTTCTTACTAAAAATTTGGTCATGTCCATGTTTTTTTGCCTTCAAGGTATTATCATCACAACATACTAATCTCCAACAGATTGCAAAATACCATTCAAATTCAAAATTGTTTGAATGTTATAAGCCATACATGGATTATGAAAAATCCCAACATATGTTTTCTTGAATCTAGCAAACTCTTCTTGACTTGTAATGAAGCTCAAACTTGACCCAAGATTACCTTTAGCTACCTTGGGCTTGAGATGGGAACCATAAACCAATTATGTAAATAATCTAATTCCAAGAAACTCTTTTGTCCATGTCCTCCTAACCTTTTGCTTAAATTTCACAATCTTAGGGTTTACCCATAAACCTCTAGACTTAGACGAACCCACGTTGTTCCTAAGAAATCTCGGTAAATTTGCATGTAACTTCCTGCCATCTATCAACACATTGTCTAGCTTCACCCTTCGAATCCTCTCATCTTCAACCTCATTGAATCACACGAAACCAAACGCTTACCAAACTTGTTTCTTTTGGGTGGGATGACAACCTCCACTAGATCTTCAATACAACAAAAAAGTTCTGCAATCTCAACCGCCTCAATCCTTTTCGGATACTCCAAAAACTAAAACGATGATAACCCCACCAAACCCTCATCCCTTAATTGATTTCCCCTTGGGAAGACATCCTATCTTGGAGCCAAACGCTTGAAAACAATCCTTTGAACCTTCAAACAATCCATTGTTAAGCTAGAGTCGTCTTGGTCGAATCAAAGTTAAATTTACAAGACAATACCCATAAAATCTAGGCCATTCAAAAATTAATACATGATGCCGTGTAACATTTATTTATGTTATATGAACACAAATGCAAATAAGTATATAATATATGGATATGAAACTAGTTCAATTGAGTGTCAAAATTGTCAACATTCTTAAAAACTCTCGAGTAGTGGTTAATATCTAACATAGAAGTACAAATATTTGTCATAAATGACCACAATATTTTTATTACCAAAATTATTTTATGACTAATATTTTTGGTTCAAAAATTTGAATGAGGAATAAAAAAATAAATTGTATAAAAAATTCAATTATGTGTGACTGAATAGAAAACATGGACTGAAACTTAATTAAACTAAAAAACTAAAAGCTAGTAGAATCTATTAAAAGGTGACTTACATATAGTACTATAAAATCTGGATAGATATATAAAATTAATATATGATCCCTGGGTATTTTTAGTATGATTATTAAATATTTTACATTTAAGAGTGTAACAAAAGAATAGGTGAGTGTAAGTGTAATTTTAATTATTTTAATTCAAACAAATAATAAATATTTTAAAACTAGGAAAATTAAATATCACAAGCAGGTTTGCCCGAGAGGTTAAGGGGGAAGACTTAAGATCTTCTGCACATAAGTGCGCGTGGGTTCGAACCCCACAGCTTGCAAATTTTTTATTTATTTATTTTGTACTATTTGTTAAGTCGGGTGTTTTTTGAACCGACCTAAAATGTTTGGTTTTATTTTATTCCTTATTTGGTATCACAATAATTTTCTTTGGCAGTAAAAATCAAAACAAATATTGTCATTAAACACTAGGCTAATTAATCCATCCTTCAAGATAAAGGGGTTGTGTACACGTAATATCATCTTCTTGTGTTGTATTGGAAAGCAAAAATAAGAGCACAAGATGATATAAATATTTTTACATAAAAATTGTTTACACCTCAGAAATCCTTTGCATGTAATTTGATTTCTAAAGTTCATTGAAGATAGCCTATGACCAAGTTAAAAGTAGTTTAATAATTACCATTTACATTTTTTATCAACCAAAGTTCCACTTGTAACACTAGGCTTTAACACTTATGTTTACCAATTCCACTTTTAAACATGCCTTAATCAATAACAACTTATTTTACTTGTAATGTAGCTTAGATTTTGAATAGTTAAAAAATATCCTTAATTGAGGAATCAAGTTCTTTCTATGGCATTGTCATTTTGTAGTTGAGATTCAAATTATACGCTAAGTATGAGAAAGAATATTGAATTTATGTTGAAGTCTCTGTGGAGACGTAGATAAATCTTTGTAGTTGTGGATTATTTTTCAAAATAGGTAGATGCAGTCTCATTAAAATATGTGAAGTAAGACTTGATCAATTTAATCGAAGAACATATTGTGTTTTATTTTGGAATACCACAGACACTAACTATTGATTGCATTTAAGTGTTTATAAGGAGTAAAATTGTGAGATGTTGAATTGAAAAAAATAAAATTATTTTCTTCAAGACCTAATTATGCTCAAGGAAAATGGACTGGTCAAAACCATAAATAAGTTCTTAATCATTTTAATAAGATATTTCTAAGCTTCTAGATTTTATTTATGTATAGTCTAAGTTTCTAGTTTTAACCTATTGCTAAGTTTACCATCAGCTAAAACTCTTGTGTTGGAACACGTGGAGTTAAATGATCATGTTGTTGTACTAATGTGATTGTTTTATGGTGAAAATGAGTACGGAGGACCAAGTTGGGTAGATATCATTACTAGGACCATGTACAAAGATAAATTAAAGCTTCTGAGAAGTCATTCTTGTTCAAGGGATACACAACTCACAACAGATAAAAATGGTTCAAAAAGGACAAGTCATAAAGCTCAAAAAGAAAAACAATAATCACATAAAAAATCACCAAAAGCTACAAATGTGTCACCCAACAAATTTTGAACTAGTATATCTAAAAGTCAATTGTTGCAAGAAATATCACCATCGCCACCACCATTCCCTTTCAAATACTGAGAATGCTCAGGGAAGATATGTAGTTGGTAATTTCATGGAGATTTTGTAGTAGTTCCATATCAACATACTATTCATTAAAGCCATTCAAAAAATGAAAAATTATTCTAAATTTATGAAAGATGTTTTGACATAGAAGAGAAGGGTGTGATAATTTGAAATAGTTGTACGACCATGACTGCCAATGAGAAGAATGAACTAATCCCCACAAAAGTTTTAATGGGGTTGAGGATTTGCATGAAGTATAAAAGAACTTAACAAGGCCACATTGAAGTATCATTTTCCTATTTCATTTACTAACCAAATTCTTGATAGGTTAATAGGAAAATAATTTTATTACTTCCTTGCAGGATACTATGATATAACCATATTTCCATAGCCCCAAAAGACCCATAATATCATCATGCTTGTCCTTATGCTTCTGGCTAGGAACTTTTGAAAAGCTTTGTCATATTTCTTAATGACATCATCAATACTCTCAAAAGATTATGGAAGAGTCCTCGTGCCTTTGAGAGTATTATCTTTAAGAAAAAAGTTTTCTTAAAATGGAGAGATCTTCCTTAAGCTTGTTGTTTTCATAATATATTAATTCATGGGACCTTTTAAGTTCCTTGAATTCAATCTTGAGTAACTCATATTTTTCCAGAATTTCAAGTAAACAAAAAGTTAATTTATAATGAGAAGATCAAAAAACACCTCTTTGGGGAATACCTCTTATGTGTCTGAATCAGACTCTGCTTCATCTTCTGTAGAAATCTTTTCAATAGACGTTCTAACTTGAGTCATCAGCGTCACGTTAACACATTTTTCTTATGATTCGTCTTCTGAAGAATCAAAACCATCCAAGTTTTCACCAGCTCTTTCTTCTTGCTCTTGAGAGCTTTCTTCTTGGGCTTATCCTTCTGAAGTTCAGGACAATCATTCATGTAGTTTCCTGGCTCATTGCACTCATAACAAGTGACTTCTTTGTCACTAGACTTCCTTTGATCAGAAATAGACTCGAAGGGACCACTTGTCCTTCTAGTACTTCTGAACATGTTGCCTTTATTTCTCTTCTAGAGACGGTTAACCCTTCTGGACATCAGACAAAAATCATCTTCAACCTCATCAGAATCTTCTTCTGAATCCTCAACCTCTTCAGCTTGAAGAGCTTTGAATTTCTCACATCTTCAGACAGATTTGAGTGCAACAAACTTGCCTTTATTTTGAGGTTCATCATGTTCTAGCTCAACTTCTCGATTGTTTATAGAACTCATTAATTCTTCTAGAGAGGTGTTATTGCGATCCTTTGCAAGATTGAGTGCAGTTACCATAGGCCTCCATTTGGATGGCAATCTTATGATAATCTTATTCACATGATCTAATGTAGAATGACATTTTTTTAGAACTCGAAGTCCTGCAACTAAGATTTTAAACCTTGAGAACATCATCTCAATAGTTTTATCATCCTCCATTTTGAAGGCATCATACTTTTGAATTAAGGCTAGAGCTTTGGCTTCCTTGACTTGATCATTCCCTTCATGAGTCATTCTGAGGAGAGTCAAATATAGACTTAGCCGAGTATCTATTTGTGACATTCACTATTGATCTCTTCTACAAGCTCATTACCTTCAACTACCGGCGCTTTAGATTATTTTCCCCTAAGTCCTTAGTGAGAAAACCTTTAACCATCCATCCTAAATCCTAAGTCCTTAGAAATATTTTATGGAGTCAAGCCTTTATCTTATCAAGGGTTAACTCTGGTGACTATAGGGTATCCCTAGTCCTAGGTGACATCTACTATAGCCTAATCATACAAAAACCTTAACAACCGCGATCTAGCTGGTTGTTAACCGTAACTCAATCCTAATTAGTCCGGTCAGGAAAGCATTAGAAACCTTGATTGATTAAATTGAAAGGAAACTACTGTATTAAAAATCAATAATTTGTATTCAATACATTTGTAAATCAGGGACATCCTCTAGCATTGAGGGGGGGGGGGGGGGTTAGCCGCACATAATATTCAAAGAGATTTCAATAAATATAAAGATAGACATTACACAAATTGATGGTGACTCGGATCTTCAATTGCTTCTGCTCATGAAAGGTCTTCGTTCTCCCAAAACTTGCATAGACTTCAATCTTCTTCGTCAAATTCTTCTTCCGTTCCAAAAAGTCCCTTTTTCTTCTCCAAATCAGGTATTTATAGTGTCAGGTCATCCCCCTATGATTCCAAATGTCTAAAGTACCCTTAATGATCCAAGAATACAACAAAATAATTGGAATTTTATACGCCTAAGATGACACGGGTCGTGTCAGTGGACACAGACACCCGTGTCAGCATCTGTGTTTTGCTTTGTTCCATCATTTGGCCTAGCTGAATTGATACAGGTTGTGTCAGTGGACATGGGCACCCGTGTCAGCTCCTGTGATTCTTCCCCCAATGTTCATACTTCAGCTGACTTGACACGGGCCGTGTCCTGTGACACGGGCTCCCGTGTCGCCTTCTGTCTTGCTCCTAATCTTCACTTTACCAAGTCCCGCCCTGACACGACTCGTGTCAGGTCACACGGCCACCCATGTCAGGGCTCTTGAAACACTTTTTCCCAGATCTGTAACTTCTGCACCTTTCTGCCCCGCTTTATCCTGTTTTATTCTTTTGAACCTGAAAATGTTAAAATACAAAACCAAAGCATAAAATACAGTAAAATGAAATAAAACACCAATCAATTAAACAAAACGATAACTAAAATAAATGCTAAATTCCTGTGTAAAAAACACTGATCAATGGGAATGGTAGTTAACAAGTACAAAAGGTTTGTCTTGGCGCCACCCTATTAGAGTATGAGTCACATTGTACTTTATACTTTTATGATCTTCATCATACGCAATCCCTTATTATATATCCTTTTCTTCTATATCTTCAAAGGCTTTTGATTTATATGTTGATGAAGCATGTTGTAGAAGGATCAGAACTTTGAATCTTCAGAACCTAAGTCTTTGAGTCTTCAGAGCTTATTCAGAGAACCCTTACCTTCAGAGTCTTCAGCACATGGTCTTCAGAAGAATGTCTTCAGATCTTCAGAGCCTGTTTAGAAGAACCTTGTCTTAAGCTTTTTCATAACTTAGAACAACAGAAGTAAAGTTTTAGAAGGCCTCAAAAGCTTCCTTGCATAAGTCACGATCAGAAGCTCTTTTACTGACGTTCCTTAGAGCTGTTGCATAAGAAGCATTCCAGAATCTTGAGTTAACTTGTAACACACCGTATATTTTCTTCCAGAGTGTTGAGTTTATAACTTGATGACTTCACACATCTTATTACCAGAGTCAGGACCTGTTTATCAAAAGCTACACACTAGACATAAACCATTAGAGTACACAATTATTCTCTAAGATAACATGTAAAGTTATCATCAAAACTTAAGGCTAGATAGATAACCAATTTTGTTCTTACACAAACCAAATACTTCATCATAATGCATCACTAACAATAACTCACCAATATATAATATTATACGATACATCACTAATACAACACCATAGAATTCATCACCAAATGGCAATTAGTCAATTACAACAAGTAAACTCCTTCCACCATCATTAACCATTCATAACATTATACCTTAAGGAAAGTATTTTATTCATACCCTTAAATTCATATTTAGCCTCTTAGGACATCACCATGAGATAGTACCATGTGTTAGCTTTCTAACGCTTCAAATTGCGCCTCAAATGGAGTCACAAAACTCAAGTTATGATGAACACTGTATATGAACAAAATTATCATGGTCGTGACGGGTGTACTGTTACAAAGCTGACGATTGTCAACTGGTTGGACACAATGACGGGTTGTCAGTCACCGCTGTAGAATGCAGAATATCCGTGTTTTTCACCATTTAAGGCCTTCTGAACCTTCGATTTTGATTCCGTAAAAAGACAAACACTCAGAATTCGATATACAATAATTATATATAAATTATACAGTAACAAACACAAATTATAAAAACCCAACATCAAATAATCATCAATCAATCATAGAATTAAGGTTATCTTTAAGGCACCAAATTCACAACAATTATGTTCATACAATTCAAATTCACATACGATCAATATGCATAAAACTCAACAACATACCAAATATGAATTTACACATCAAAAACACCAAATTCACAACAATGGTGTTCATATAATTGAGATTCACATACAATCAATATGCATAAAATTCGGCAACATACCAAATATGAATTTACACATCAAACAACATAACTATCATGAATTAATCATAACTATACCCAAAACTCATAAAGCATATCAATGGAGAAAACATCCTAGAGGAGGGTGAGGATCCATCTCTACCCTTCATGCAATACACCTAATACTCAAGTAATTTCTCTCCTTTGAACCTTCAACCAATCCATTGTTAAGCTAGAGTCGTCTTGGTCGAATCAAAGTTAAATTTATAAGACAATACCCATAAAATCTAGGCCATTCAAAAATTAATACATGATGTCGTGTAACATTTATTTATGTTATATGAACACATATGCAAATAAGTATATAATATATAGATATGAAACTAGTTGAATTGAGTGTCAAAATTGTCAACATTCTTAAAAACTCCCGAGTAGAGGTTAATATCTAACATAGAAGTACAAATATTTGTCATAAATGACCACAATACTTTTATTACCAAACTTATTTTATGACTAATGTTTTTGGTTCAAAAATTTGAATGAGGAATAAAAAAATAAATTGTATAAAAAATTCAATTATGTGTGACTGAATAGAAAACATGGACTGAAACTTAATTAAACTAAAAAACTAAAAGCTAGTAGAATCAATTAAAAGGTGACTTACATATAGTACTATAAAATATGGATAGATATATAAAATTAATATATGATCCCTGGGTATTTTTAGTATGATTATTAAATATTTTACATTTAAGAGTATAACAAAAGAATAGGTGAGTGTAAGTGTAATTTTAATTATTTTAATTCAAACAAATAATGAATATTTTAAAACTAGGGAAAATTGAATATCATAAGTAGGTTTGCCTGAGAGGTTAAGGGGGAAGACTTAAGATCTTCTGCACATAAGTGCGCGTGGGTTCAAACCCCATAGACTGCAATTTTTTTATCTATTTTTTAAGTCGGGTGTTTTTTGAACCGACCTGTAAAAATCAAAACAAATATTGTCATTAAACACTAGGCTAATTAATAAGTCGGGTGTTTTTTGAACCGTCCTGTAAAAATCAAAACAAATATTGTCATTAAACACTAGGCTAATTAATCCATCCTTCAAGATAAAGGGGTTGTGTACACGTAATATCATCTTCTTGTGTTGTATTGGAAAGCAAAAATAAGAGCACAAGATGATATAAATATTTTTACATAAAAATTGTTTACACCTCAGAAATCCTTTGCATGTAATTTACTTTCTAAAGGTCATTGGAAATAGCCTATGGCCAAGTTAAAAGTAGTTTAATAATTACCATTTACATTTTTTATCAACCAAAGTTCCACTCGTAACACTAGGCTTTAACATTTATGTTTACAAATTCCACTTTTAAACATGCCTTAATCAATAACAACTTATTTTACTTGTAATGTAGCTTAGATTTTGAATAGTTAAAAAATATCCTTAATTGAGGAATCAAGTTCTTTCTATGGTATTGCCATTTTTGTAGTTGATATTCAAATTATACGCTAAGTATGAGAAAGAATATTGAATTTGTGTTGAAGTCTCTGTGGAGACGTAGATAAATCTTTGTAGTTGTGGATTATTTTTCAAAATAGGTAGATGCAGTCTCATTAAAATATGTGAAGTAAGACTTGATCAATTTAATCGAAGAACATATTGTGTGTTATTTTGGAATACCACAGACACTAACTATTGATTGCAATTAAGTGTTTATAAGGAGTAAAATTGTGAGATGTTGAATTGAAAAAAACAAAATTATTTTCTTCAAGACCTAATTATGCTCAAGGAAAATGGACTGGTCAAAACCATAAATAAGTTCTTAATCATTTTAATAAGATATTTCTAAGCTTCTAGATTTTATTTATGTATAGTCTAAGTTTCTAGTTTTAACCTATTGCTAAGTTTACCATCAGCTAAAACTCTTGTGTTGGAACACGTGGAGTTAAATGATCATGTTGTTGTACTAATGTGATTGTTTTATGGTGAAAATGAGCATGGAGGACCAAGTTGGGTAGATATCATTACTAGGACCATATACAAAGATAAATTTAAGCTTCAGAGAAGTCATTCTTGTTCAAGGGATACACAACTCACAACAACTAAAAATGGTTCAAAAAGGACAAGTCATAAAGCTCAAAAAGAAAAAGAATAATCACATAACAAATCACCAAAAGCTACAAATGTGTCACACAACAAATTTTGAACTAGTACATCTAAAATTCAATTGCTGCAAGAAATATCACCTTCGCCACCACCGTTCCTTTTCAAATACTGAGAGTGCTCAGGGAAGATATGTAGTTGGTAATTTCATGGAGATTTTGTAGTAGTTACATATCAACATACTATTCAATAAAGCCATTCAACAAATGAAAAATTATTCTAAATTTATGAATGATGTTTTGACATAGAAGAGAAGGGTGTGATAATTTGAAATAGTTGTACAACCATAACTGCCAATGAGAAGAATGAACTAATAATCCCCACTAAACTTTTAATGGGGTTGAGGATTTGCATGGAGTATAAAAGAACTTAACTAGGCCACATTGAAGTATCATTTTCCTATTTCATTTACTAACCAAATTCTTGATAGGTTGATAGGAAAATAATTTTATTACTTCCTTGCAGGATACTATGATGTAACCATATTTCCGTAGCCCCAAAAGACCCATAATATCATCATGCTTGTCCTTATGCTTATGGCTAGGAACTTTTGAAAAGCTTTGTCATATTTCTTAATGACATCATCAATACTCTCAAAAGATTATGGAAGAGTCCTCGTGCCTTTGAGGGTATTATCTTTAAGAAAAAAGTTTTCTTAAAATGGAGAGATCTTCCTTAAGCTTGTTGTTTTCATAATATATTAATTCATGGGACGTTTTAAGTTCCTTGAATTCAATCTTGAGTAACTCATATTTTTCCAGAATTTCAAGTAAACAAAAAGTTAATTTATAATGAGTAAGATCAGAAAACACCTCTTTGGAGAATACCTCTTATGTGTCTGAATCAGACTCTGCTTTATCTTCTGTAGAAATCTTTTCAATGGACGTTCTAACTTGAGTCATCAGCATCACGTTAACACATTTTTCTTATGATTCGTCTTCTGAAGAATCAAAACCATCCCAAGTTTCCATCAGCTCTTTCTTCTTGCTCTTGAGAGCTTTCTTCTTGGGCTTGTCCTTCTGAAGTTCAGGACAATCATTCATGTAGTTTCCTGGCTCATTGCACTCATAACAAGTGACTTCTTTGTCACTAGACTTCCTTTGATCAGAAATAGACTCGAAGAGACCACTTGTACTTCTAGTACTTCTTAATATGTTGCCTTAATTTCTCTTCTAGAGACAATTAACCCTTCTGGACATCATACAAAACTCATCTTCAACCACATCAGAATCTTCTTCTGAATCCTCAACCTCTTCAGCTTGAAGAGCTTTGAATTTCTCACATCTTCTGACAGATTTGAGTGCAACAAACTTGCCTTTATTTTGAGGTTCATCCTGTTCTAGCTCAACCTCTTGATTGTTTATAGAACTCATTAATTCTTCTAGAGAGGTGTTATTGCGATCCTTTGCAAGATTGAGTGCAGTTACCATAGGCCTCCATTTGGATGGCAAGCTTCTGATAATCTTATTCACATGATTTGATGTAGAATGACCTTTGTTTAGAACTCGAAGTCCTGCAACTAAGATTTGAAACCTTGAGAACATCATCTAAATAGTTTTATCATCCTCCATTTTGAAGGCTTCATACTTCTGAATTAAGGCCAGAGCTTTGGTTTCCTTGACTTGATCATTCCCTTCATAAGTCATTCTAAGAGAGAGTCAAATATAGACTTAGCCGAGTATCTATTTGTGACATTCACTATTGATCTCTTCTACAAGTTCATTACCTTCAACTACCATCCCTTTAGATTATTTTCCCTTAAGTCCTTAGTGAGAAAACCTTTAACCATCCATCCTAAATCCTAAGTCCTTAGAAATATTTTATGGAGTCAAGCCTTTATCTTATCAAGGGTTAAATCTGGTGACTATAGGGTATCCCTAGTCCTAGGTGATATCTACTATAGCCTAATCATACAAAAACCTTAACAAGCGCGGTCCAGTTGGTTGTTAACTGTAACTCAATCCTAATTAGTCCGGTCAGGAAAGCATTAGAAACCTTGATTGATTAAATTGAAAGGAAACTACTGTATTAAAAATCAATAATTCATATTCAATACATTTGTAAATCAGGGACATCCTCTAGCATTGGGGGGGGGGGGGGGGGGGGGTTAGCCGCACATACTATTCAAAGAGATTTCAATAAACATAAAGATAGATATTACACAAATTGATGGTGACTCGGATCTTCAATTGCTTCCGCTCATGAAAGGTCTTCGTTCTCCCAAAACTTGCATAGACTTCAATCTTCTTTTGTCAAATTCTTCTCCCGTTCCAAAAATCCCCCTTTTTCTTCTACAAATCAAGTATTTATAGTGTCAGGTCATCCCCCTGTCATGCCAAATGTCTAAAGTACCCTTAATGATCCAAGAATACAACAAAATCTTAAAATTGGAATTTTATACGCCTAGGCTGACACAGGTCGTGTCAATGGACACAGACACCCGTGTCAGTTTCAGTGTTTTGCTTTGTTCCATCATTTGGCCCAGCTTAATTGACACGGGTTGTGTCTGTGGACACGGGCACCCGTGTCAGCTCTGTGATTCTTCCCCCAATGTTCATACTTCAGCTGACTTGACACAGACCGTGTCCTGTGACACGGGCGCCCGTGTCGCCTTCTATCTTTCTCCTAATCTTCACTTTACCAAGTCCTCCCCCTGAAACGGCTCGTGTCAGGTGACACGACCACCCGTGTTAGGGCTCCTGAAACACTTTTTCCCAAAACTCTGACTTCTGCACCTTTATGCCCCGCTTTGTCCTGTTTTATTCTTTTGAACCTGAAAATATTAAAATATAAAACCAAAGCATAAAATACGGTAAAATGAAATAAAACACCAATCAATTAAACAACACGATAACTAAAATAAATGCTAAATTCTTGTGTAAAAAACACTAATCAATGGGAATGGTAGTTAACAAGTACAAAAGGTTTGTCTTGGCGCCACCCTATTAGAGTATGAGTCACATTGTACTTTATACTTTTATGATCTTCATCACACACAATCCCTTAGTCTTGATCTTTGTCTTCTATATCTTCAAATGGTTTTGATATGTATGTTGATGAAGCATGTTGTAGAAGGATCAGAACTTTGTATCTTTAGAACCTAAGTCTTTGAGTCTTCAGAGCTTGTTCAGAGAACCCTTACCTTAAGAGTCTTCAACACTTAGTCTTCAGAAGAATGTCTTCAGATCTTCAGATCCTGTTTAGCAGAACCTTGTCTTAAGCATTTTCAGAACTTAGAACAACAGACGTAAAGTTTTAGAAGGCCTCAAAAGCTTCCTTGCATAAGTCACGATCAAAAGCTCTCTTACTGACGTTCCTTAGAGTTGTTGCATAAGAAGCATTCTAGAACCTTGAGTTAACTTGTAACACACTGTAGATTTTCTTCCAGAGTGTTGAGTTCATAACCTGATGATGTCACATACCTTATTACCAGAGTCAGGACCTATTTATCAAAAGCTACACACTAGACATAAACCATTAGAGTATACAATTGTTCTCTAAGATAACATATAAAGTTATCATCAAAACTTAAGGCCAGATACATAACCAATCTTGTTCTTACACAAACCAAATACTTCATCATAATACATCACTAACAATAACTCACCAATATATAATATTATATGATACATCACTAATACAACACCATAGAATTCATCACCAAATGGCATTTAGTCAATTACAACACATAAAATCCTTCCATCATCATTAACCATTCATAACTTTATACCTTAAGGAAAATATTTTATTCATACCCTTAAATTCATATTTAGCCTCTTAGGGCATCACCATGAGATAGTACCATGTGTTAGCTTACTAACGCTTCAAATTGCGCCTCAAATGGAGTCACAAAACTCAAGTTATGATGAACACTGTATTTGAACAAAATTATCCTAGTCGTGACGGGTGTACTGTTACAAAGATGACGATTGTCAAATGGTTGGACGCAATGACGGGTTGCCAGTCACCGCTGCAGAATTTCCGTGTTTTTCACCATTTAAGGCCTTCTAAACCTTCGATTTTGATTCCGTAAAAAGACAAACACTCAGAATTCGATATACAATAATTATATATAAATTATACAATAACCAACACAAATTATACAAACCCAACATCAAATAATCATCAATCAATCATGGAATTAAGTTTATCTTTAAGTCACCAAATTCACAACAATGGTGTTCATACAATTCAAATTCATATACAATCAATATGCATAAAACTCAACAACATACCAAATATGAATTTACACATCAAAAACACCAAATTCACAACAATGGTGTTCATAGAATTGAAATTCACATACAATCAATATGCATAAAATTCAGCAACATACCAAATATGAATTTGCACATCAAACAACATAGCTATCATGAATTAATCATAATTATACCCAAAACTCATAAAGCATATCAATGGAGAAAACATCCTAGAGGAGGGTGAGGATCCCTCTTACCACAATTACTTCATGACCTAATACTGAAGTAATTTCTCGCCTCTTACCACAATTACTCCAGATCTAGCTATGGTGATCTCCTTCTCCCTTAAGCTCTTGGTCTTTTATTTCTTATTGCCTTTTTTCTCTAATTCTCTTGTTCTTCAACTCATTAGTTTTTATTCATGAGATGTGATATCTTTATTTATCTCATTTTCATCTAAATCATATTTTTTTTATCTTCTTCTTCTCCCGGTATCTAACTTTCATCTAAATAATTATCTAACTACACATTTTGTATTTTTATTTTATACCAAGACTGTTGTACCCCAAAATTTTCCCTCTCACTTATCAAGAATTTGCTCACAAGATCTCCCTGGGCACAAGACTGCACTAGGGTTTGATTAACTCAAGACACCTCCTTAGGAACTGATGACCAAAATTAGAGTTTGAGTTTGCACAAGGATCTTTGAACTATAAATGCTTCATATTACTTTCATGGACCATTATGGACCCCCAAGATTACTCATGCCAAGTTTCAAGCTTTGGATCCCATTTTGGCTCAGTCAATTGAGCAGTTGACCTAAAAATCAGTTGTATTGGAGAAAAAGTCAACTATGGCCAATTTACAGTCAAACTTCATAATTTTTTATCCATATCAACATTTTAAACTCATATGTATCACTTGATCAAGTTTGGACCACAACTCCTCAAGAAATTTGATCAAATCTCCAAAAGGGCAAAATGGTCAAAATTAGGGTTTTGACTAGGAAAGGGCAATTCCTGATTTTTGACCTAACAAATGGTCAATTGGTTTAAGGCATGATCTCAAGAGTCCAATTGCATCATTTTTAACTAATGATATGGTTCAAAACATTGCAAGTCCATTGGATTGATAAATGAAGTTTGCAGTCAACTGATCAAAAGTCAATTGTATACTGAAAAGTCAAACTTTTACTTTTTGGTCAAATTCAAGTGCCAAAGATCATAATTCATCAAAACATGTCAAATATGAAACTTATTCAACAATAAATCAAAAATTCAAGATTTCATTTTGAAAAGTCAAAGTTTTCAAACTTAGAAATTTTTCTAAGTGTTGAAAACTTCATATTTTTTTCACAACTTTGAGCCAATTTTTGACCATGATGCGAGATGATTCAAAATAAACTTTCAACATGAAAGTTGTATATCTCCATAATATCTAACAAATTGTTTTACATAACTTCTCCTAGAAATTCTTGGGTCTCAAGTTATTAATCCATGAAGTCTTGGTCATGAAACTAAAGCACTTAGTGAATTTTCAGCAATTTTTAGTCAGGTTTTTGTCCCAACTTCTTGGCCAATTTAATCAAGTTCCAGCTTGATTTAACAAAAGTGGAAAACATGAAAGTTGTAGGGGAGGTTCTGATATTTCTAAAAAGTCAAAGAACTCATTGAGATCATTCTTGAGCTGAGAGAATCGAAGAGATGAAGTTAGGGTTTCATTCTTGAATTACAAAGCAGAATTTGTGATGAACACTTGACTAAAATTCCAACCAAAGCTACAAGATCTCTCTTTTCAGGCTATGTTCTCTCCAAATCTATGCATAATCAAGCAATTTCACAAACCCTAAGTGTATTACACAAGAATTTGAAGCTTTGTCCAAGTCTTGATACCATTTATGTTTAGAAATGCAAAAGCAACATTTCCATTTGCATAAAGCTTCACTTTTCCAACCACTCTCTTCTTTCAAAGCTTGAAATCTATTCCAAAGATGACAGAAAAATCTCTCAACATCAGAGGCAATCCACAAAACCTGCAAAGCATGGCTAAGTTCCTTAATTCACTCCTTTCTTCATCATGAAGCAACTTGTCTTTATGAATTTGAAAAAAGGCATAACATGTGATTTTCAAAAAGTCTGAGTTTTTCAAGTCTCAAACCTTCTCTATAAATAGAAGAACCATTTGCAAGACAAAGAGGTTAGAAAAATAGAGACAAAAGCCATAAGTTTTATTGGTAAACTCTCAAAATCTCATATTCATAAAAGCCATAACAGTCCACAAAACTTCTACTCTTCAGTTTTAAAGTCCAAACTTTTGAACCTCTCATACCTTGCAAATTCTGTCCAACCATCTAAACACCCCACACACATCATACAAAAGTTATTCAAACACAAGAAAAAACTTATGTAACATCACTATCATCACTTCCCAAGCTCAACAACAGTCCATACAGCAGCTCAAACTCAAAGCACAAACTTCAGTTTCAAGGTAAGTTTTCTTGATTTTGAACTCTTCATACAAGCATCATTAAGGGTTCATTTGTGAAGATAAAATGTAGATATCATTGCCTTAAAGCTAACCATGTGCTTGCTTTTCATTTTCACTAATCATGTGTTGAGAATTGACTTTTACATGTAGCAAAACAGTGATAAAAACAAAAAATAGCAGTTATGCATCGACACGAAATGCTATGAGTCGACACATACAGTGTCCAAAACAGGTTATGAGTCGATGTAAACCATTATGCATCGATACAAAATGTTGCATGCGTCGACACGAAATGCGAATGCGTCGACTCATACTGAGTTAAATTTAATTTTTCAACAGCAAGGAAGTTTTTGTATCAATACGTAATGGCATGCGTCAATACATAAATTGTTTTTGTATCAATACGTAATGGCATGCGTCAAGACATAAATTTTTTTCATATCAATATATAATGGCATGCGTCAATACATAAACTATTTTTGTATCAATACATAAGTGTATGTGTCATTACATAAAAAAAATTCAAAATAATTTTCTTTATTTATTTATTTATTTTTGTATATTATTTATTCATTCAATATGGTTGTAATAGTAAATTATGATTTATTTGCTTTCATCCCCCCATTTGTAAATTTGTATCCCCATCCCGTAAATGATGTAATAGCGTAGGATTTTAACTTCCGCAACTTATCGCTTTAATATAATTGTTAGTAATTAGGGTGTGTATGGCAAGATAAAATCAACAAGTAGAAAACCCTAATACAAGACAAAACAAGCATGAAAATCAATACACTTGCACACAAGCACCCCTAGGGTAAAATCCACTTGGTTGCCTTATAAATGGCCATATTACGCATGTGAGGCATCTTAGCAAAAACCATCAAAATACAAGATCATAGTCCCTCGATGATGCTACGAATGTTGCCTTATAAATGATCTTAGTCCCTCAAGATAAATGCTAAGATACCTTGCAATATTTCTAATCATGGTTATACGATGACCCACGCCTGTCCCGTTTACATCCAAAGATAGGGTTGCTTACCAAATCAATGGTAAGACAACAATATCTAAGGAAAAGAAAATGAATAAGAAAGACATTTGAGTAGGTAGATTACTTCTAGTTACTTGCTCCATTTCAAAACAACTATCCTTGCTATTTTTCAAAACAAACACACACATTTCCAAACATCTTACAAACATTGAAAACATTTTCAAAAAAGACAAACATCTTTGTACACATTCTTACGAACGAGAATCATTACAAAGATTGCTTAAACAATGGCCTCTTTTACAAAATACTTTCAAAACCACAAAAAGCACAATTTCAAAACAAAAGCAAGTGATCTAGCAAGTAACTAAGAGCCCATATAAAACCATGGATGAAAAGGGTGCTAATACCTTCCCTTTTCATAATCTACCCCCCGAACTCAAGAAACAATCTCAAAGGTCTTACCCGTGCTTTTTCACCTTTCCTTTTGGATAAAAGAAAAGTCGATGGCGACTCTTGCTAACCGTAACATTTGCAATCAAACGCAAAACCTTCAAGTCAGTTCTCCCATCGTATCACAGAACTGGCGAATCTGCTGGGGATTCTTATAAAAGTGGGGTTACCTTAGGGCTAGATCACATTTACTTGCTTACATTGTTTGACTTGTATGCTTTATATTATGGTTCTTTGTTTGGGTTTGAAATCCTCTACCCGGACTTGGGATACATTATAGGTAAATAACAATACATTGTGGAAATTGTACGAGGTATATCGACATGGTCTAAGAAATAGCTATGTTAGTGTGACATATTTGTGGGTACCGGTAGCCTTTGAGTCAATCAAAGAGAATATAGTGCCGTTGAGTGATGTCATGAAGCACTAATGAACTTCTAGAACCTTTTACTTGACCAACTTGGCCTTTAAGATGTAGTGAGATGACCGGCTTTGGTGCAGTCTGAAGTTGGTAGATACTCGATACTACACTCATTGAGGGTTGGTTTCTTGGGATATTTCGGCCGCCAGTAAAGAGGCTTGAGCTGAAAAAATGACCAAGGAAATAATCCGGTGATATTGAGCTCCTTAGAACATGGTTACTATTACTAGGACAAGTTTAAGCCAACTAAACTTCAAGAGGGTACTTACCTATAAAACCCCATGCAAGCCTAAACTAAGAACTTGTTTGCTTTGCTTGTATGTGCATACTTGTACATAACATCATGGACATCATGAACATCACATACATCTACTAACCATTTCAAGGATTTTGGAGATTCATCTTTGTTCTTGTTTTGTAGGATATGGATTCACTTCGCAGGAAAACTATCCAAGTCAACCTTGTAAGAATTCCTCCACAACTTAAGGAGCTAGCTTCAAGGATCCATGAGAACTCGCCATTCACCGAGAGACATGGTCGTCTACTCAACTTGGTCACCTCCAACACAGATGAGGATATGATGAAGGTGCTCTTCCAGTTCTTTGATCCTTTGCACCATTGCTTCACATTTCCCGACTATAAGCTTGTGCCTACTTTGGAAGAATTATCTCAACTCTTGAGGATTCCCATTCTCAATCAACTACCTTTCAACGGTACGGAAAGAGACCCAAAGCCAGAAGAGATTGCTTAAGCTCTACACTTGCACTCATCTGATGTCACAACTCATTGGGAAACTAGGAGTGGTGTCAAAGGCTTCTTAGCAAAGTTCCTGTTTGAGAAAGCCCAAAGCTGTTGGAATTCCTTAGACTTGCAAGCCTTTGAGGAAATTGTGGCTCTCCTCATCTATGTGATGGTTTTGTTTCCCAATCCTGACCAACTCATAGATGTGAGTGTCATCAAAATCTTCATGTCACGCAATCCGGTGCCTACATTGCTAGGGGATATCTTACACTCTTTTCACACTCGCACAATGAGGAAAAGAGGTGTCCTTATGTGTTGCACTCCTCTCTTAGAAAGATGGTTTATTTCTCATCTTCCCCAATCAGTTTTAAAGAATGAGCAAGGTTCAAGGTGGTCACAAAGGTTAATGACGCTCAAACATTCAGATATTCATTGGTGCTCCCGATCCAAAGAGAATGTTATCATTGTTGACTGTTGTGGGGAATTCCCTAATATCCCTCTGCTTGGCATTAGGGGAGGCATCACCTACAAACCATGCTTAGATCTAAGACAGTTTGGTTACGCCCGAAGGGATGGCCTGCACGAGATGCTGATTTAAAGTCTGGTATTCGACTACGACAACAACGATCAAGGTCTTCGCCAGAGATTTATCCGAGCTTGAAGGATGCTAAACAAGGTGGATAGCCAGACTTTGGGACACAAGAATTCCATCCCTCTTGAGCCTTACCTCAAATGGGTACGAACCCGTGCTCAAAGTCTTATGATGCCTTATCCTTCCATTCTTCCGGTGATCATTGAGCCTGTTAAGGAAGGAGAAGTTCCATACACTATCCTACATCCTGACATGCCCACATCTCTTGAAGACCTACAAAGGGATTGGATACAACTCAAAGGAGAGCGAGATACTTTCGAAGTCCAATTCTACGCAAGCGAGAAGAAAGTTTTGGAACTCACTAGGCTACTTCATGAGGAGCAGACTCTAAATGCCTACATTGCACCAAAGAGGATACACACTACTTTTTTACCTTAGAGTTTTGTATTATTTTGTCCAAGGGACATTGATGTACTCAAACTTTATCTTATTAATATGACGTGTGTTTTCCTTTTTGTCTAAAACAAACTTGAATCTTTAAAATCCTTGAAAACATTGCATATGCACATACCATTCATCATAACATAAACAAGTATTTTGCAACGAGTTTCCTCATCTCTCTACTGTTTATTTCAGTAAGATGGATCTCGAACAGACAGTCAAAGATCTCCAAGCTCAAAACACGCAGTTTCAACAATTGCTCATAACCCTAGCCAAGGGCAAGAAGAGTTGAAGACTCTGTTAGCTGAAGAAAGAAAAAAGAAAACAAAGAAGGTCACTGGGGTTTTAAACACGGGGAGGAGGTTTCAGAGGCAGACTAGAAGAACCTTGAATTTTGCAACAACGTCTGGTGAAGGAGAGGGGAAAGGAAAAGAAAGAGCGGTCCCGTCAAAATCTGAAGAGAAGGAAGAAGAGGAAGACTACTCTGAGGAACAGTATCCTCCAGCTGATGATAAGTACAGACATCTTGAAGAGCGTTTGAGCGCTATGGAAATACAAAAGGTGCCATGATTAGACTTTGAGGAATTGGGACTAGTGTTAGGAATTGTGATCCCACCGAAATTCAAAGTGCCTTTGTTCGCAAAATATGATGGGGTGTCATGTCCTAAGATGCATCTCTGATCGTATGTGAGAAAGATCCAGCCGCACTCCGCCGATAAAGACTTATGGGTGCATTTTTTCCAAGATAGCCTATCTGGAACACAACTCGATTGGTTTTACCAACTGGAAAGGGCCAACGTCCACAACTGGGAAGATCTTGCTGCAACTTTCTATAAGCAATATCAATATAATGCTGATTTGGTGCCTACCCGTACTCAACTTCAGAGTATGGCCATGGCTTCCAATGAGGGTTTCAAGTATTACGCGCAAAAATGGAGAGATCTAGCTGGGAGAGTGCAACCTCCTCTATCTGAAAGGGAATTGGTGGGCATGTTCTTAGGCACTCTATCGGGCCCTTTCTTCAACCATTTAATTGGAAGCTCATCTGTCGGATTTACTGAGTTAATATTGGCCAGAAAAAGGGTGGAAGCTGGCATAAAAATTGGAAAGATTCAGAAGGATTCATCTGCCTCTACAACTGTAAGGAAGCCTTTCATTGGGAAGAAAGAAGTAGCTACTGTATATCCATAAAGGAACCAAGGGAGAGATGAACTCCGACCAATGGTAGGGACTGTTATGATCCCAAAGGCTACATCTGATCAACCAAGAAGTAACCAACCAAGGGTGGAAAGGCCAGTCCGAAAATTCACCAGAATCAATATGACTCTATCCCAGGTTTTACCGCACCTTCTGAAATTCAATTTGGCAACTTTAAAAGAAGCTCCGAAAAACCCCAACACAACGTCCCCTCATTATCACCCAAATGCCCGTTACGCATATCATTCTGAAAGTCCGGGTCACGACATTAATAACTGTTGGGCCTTGAAAAACAAAATTCAAGACCTTATAGAGGCAAAAGAGATTGAGTTTGATGCGCCCGAGAAGCCAAATGTCATTTCTGCTCCTATGCCCAGACATGGTCACCACACCAATGCTGTTGAAAAAGATTTGTTTGTTACCATAATCGATGAACTTTTGACTCCACTCCCAATCATTAAGATAAAATTGTTGAAAGCCGGTGTATTCCTGGGTTGTAATGAAGACTGCCATCTTTGCTTATCCTCACCAACTATTTTCCCTTTGTTGAAAATAGGCATTCAACACTTGATAGACAACAAAGAGATTCTGTTTGAAAGTACTCCTGTTTCACCTGTTCCTGTTGAAGACGTTTCAATCATCACCATATCCGCCAATTCTTCCAGGGTCCCCAAAAGACCCGTTAGGATTACATCGGTTCCAAAAGCTACTCCTCTTATAATCATAATGCCTGGGCCAGTCCCGTATGAATCAGATAAAATTGTGCCGTGAAACTACGGTAGGGACATCTACTACCATGGCATCAAACAAGATGGGCTGGCCGTCGAATATATAAACTCTGAAGAAGAAGACTCCAACATTAGCAATATTTTTGGAACCAGTAAGATTACCCGAAGCGGTAGAATCTTCTCTCCAGAAATTGCCCCCCCAAAGGCAGTTTTTGGACCCGTGGTTGCTCCAAAGGTTACTTCCGTACCAATAATCATCTCTGCAAGTGCTTCTATTGATAAAGACGATACAACCCCTGATATCATTCCTACCAACACTCCTGCTGCTGAAACTCGAGGAAAAAGTATTCAAGTAGAGCCTGTCCGGACGAAGGCTCAATCACTGACTATCCCCAAGACCTTCAAGAAGGAAATGGAGGAGATTCTAAAAATAATAAAGAGGAGCGGCTACGACGTAGTTGAACAGTTGGGGAAAACTCCCTCCAAGATCTCCGTGCTGGCATTGTTACTGTGTTCCAAGGCACATGTGAAAGCCCTGGTAAAATTCCTAAAGACAGCCCATGTGCCTCAAGAGACATCTGCTGACCAATTTCAAGATTGCGTGGCTAGCTTGACAATAGATAACGACCTAGGATTCTCGGATGCTGATCTAACACCAAGGGGAAGAAAGCACAATGAGGCATTTCATGTCTCTATGGAATGTAGAGGCACAACTCTGGCCCATGTCTTGGTGGACACCGGCTCATCTTTGAATGTTTTACCGAAGAAAGCTCTCGACAGACTAGACTGCGAAGGACTGACGTTGAAACCCAGTAACATAGTCGTAAGAGCATTTCATGGCTCAAAGAGGATGGTGCAAGGGGAGGTGGATATCCCCATAAAGGTTGGGACTCAAAATTTCAACTCAACCTTCTATGTAATGGACATCCGCCCCTCTTACTCCTATCTGCTAGGACGGCCGTGGATCCATAATGTTGGCGCTGTCACCTCTACACTACATCAAATGTTGAAATATCCGGTCCAGGGAAAGATTATCACCATCCACAGAGAGGAAGAGTATACGATTATCCACTTTAATTCCTTCAGGTATGTGGAATTGGACGGCGAGTTCATTGAAACTCCTTTTCAACATTTCGAAGAGGTTCCCCAAGAGGTAGCAGTGACCAAGATTGTGTCCCAGGTTCCCAAGATTACAAGACCTCTACTCTGGATGTCATCTCTAAAAGACGCCAAGGCAGTAGTGGAGGAGGGTGGATGCACCATCTGGGGGCAACTTCCGGATATTTCGTATAAATCTGATCAGTTTGGCTTAGGGTTCACTTCAGGTGCTCAGAAGGCTGTACGCCATGCCCATGCTGGAGGGCCACCCTTGAAGATTAGCAACCGAGAGGTCAATACGGTGGAAGATGGTGAAGAGGATTGCAACTTGGAGGATTGGATATTTCCAACTGTCAACGGAGGACTTCGCAATTTGGAGGCCAAAGACTTTGTCCCAATAACTTTCATCCCTCATTATTTTATATTTACATTTCTGTTGGACTTGTAATATTCACAAACAATTCGCACATTTAAAACCTCGTGTCTTGCCCGAGGCACAATGGTCCATTTGTAAGGGTCATTATTTCATCTTCATATGACATTCAATGAATCATGGACGTTTTTCACATACAAACTTTTGTGCTCATTGTTTTTCTTTTACATTTTATTTTTTAAAGGATGGTTATACCCTTACACACACCCATACTCACAAATGTAGGTACCCCTCCATTCCGGATCCCATGGGTAACGATACTGCTACTGCCTTTTGTGAATATGAGGATCTAATCTACCAAGCCAAAGACGAAGGCGAGGAAGATTGTGAAGTACCAGGGGAACTGGCCAGACTACTGCAACAAGAGGAAAGAGCCATTTAGCCTCACGAGGAACTTGTGGATACAATCAACCTGAGTACTGAGGAGGATAAAAAAGAGGTCAAAGTGGGTGCCAATCTAGAGCCCAGTGTCAAGGAGCGTCTGATTTAGCTGTTGCATGATTATGTTGAGATCTTTGCCTGGTCATATGAAGACATGCCAGGACTTGATACAGACATCATGGTACATCGTCTACCTGCAAGAGAAGATTGTTTTCCAGTAAAACAAAAGGTTCGCCGCATGAGGCCTGATATGTCAGAAAATATTAAAGCAGAAGTCATGAAGCAATTCAACGCTGGATTCTTGACTGTCACCTCTTATCCCTAATGGGTTTCCAATGTTGTTCTCGTGCCCAAAAATGACAGAAAAGTACGAATGTGTGTGGACTACCGAGATTTGAATATGGCAAGCCCTAAGGATGATTTTCCACTCCCCCACATTGATATTCTAGTCGACAATACGGTACAACACAAAGTGTTTTCCTTCATGGATGGTTTCTCAGGTTACAACCAAATCAAAATGGCGCCTGAGGACACGGAGAAAACAACATTTGTCACACAGTGGGGCACTTTCTGCTATAATGTGATTCCATTCAGACTGAAGAATGTTGGGGCAACCTATCAGCGTGCCATGGTAGCTTTATTTCACGACATGATACATCAAGAAATAGAGGTCTATATGGACAAAATGATAGCCAGATCTCAAACAGAAGAAGAGAATCTTGATCACTTACAAAAACTGTTTGAGAGACTGAAGAAGTATAAATAGAGGTTGAATCCAAACAAGTGCATATTTGGGGTACGGTCTAGTAAACTCCTAGGCTTTATCGTCAGCAACAAAGGTATTGAAGTAGATCCTACCAAGGTAAAAGCAATACAAGAGATGCTTGCTCCTCGTACTGAGAAGGAAGTCAGAGGGTTCTTGGGACGTTTGAACTACATTGCCAGATTCATCTCTCACCTAAAGCTACTTGTGAACCAATCTTCAAATTGTTGAAGAAAGATCAAGTAGTCAAATGGAATGACGAGTGCCAAGTTGCTTTTGACAAAATCAAAGAATACTTACAAGAGCCTCCTGTATTGATGCCACCAGTCGAGGGAAGACCATTGATCATGTATCTGACTATTTTAGAAAACTCAATGGGGTGTGTATTGGGGCAGCATGACGAGTCTGGCCGAAAAGAGCATGTTATTTATTACCTGAGTAAAAAGTTTACCGACTGTGAAATCAGATATTCACTGCTCGAGAAAACTTGCTGTGCTCTGGCATGGGCTGCTCGCCGGCTAAGATAGTATATGCTGACTCATACTACTTTGTTGATATCTAAAATAGATCTAATAAAATACATCTTCGAGAAGCCTGCTCTTTCTGGGAGAATAGCGAGATGGTAGATGATCCCGACGGGATATGACATACAGTATACTACCCAGAAGGCTATAAAGGGCAGTGTACTAGCTGATCACCTTTCTCACCAAGCTGTAGAAGACTACCAATCCATGAAGTTTGAATTTCCAAATGAAGACATCATGACGGTAAATAATTGTGAAGAATTCAGGCCATATGACGGACCTGAACAAGGATCCCGATGGACCCTATTCTTTGATGGGGAATACAATGCACTTTCCAATGGTATTGATGCTATACTCATATCTCCGGAAGGGTGTCATACTCCCTTTACCGCAAGACTCTGCTTCAATTGTACAAACAATATGGCGGAATACAAAGCGTGCATCTTTGGTCTCAAAGCTCCCATAGACTTAGGGATAAAATCTTTGGATGTATTCGGAGATTTAGCTTTGGTTATCAGTCAAATCAAAGGGGAATGGGACACCAAACAACCTAACCTTATCCCTTATAAAGAACATGTTTTGACATTGTTACCACATTTTGAGAAGATTACCTTCGAGCATTTCCCGCGAGAAGAAAACCAGCTAGCAGACGCTCTAGCCACAATGTCATCTATGTTTAAACTTAATTGGGATAACGAGGCTCCCCAGATCACCATCAAACAAATGGAGGAACCTGTGCACTATCACAAGATTAATACTGAAGAAGTAGTGGACCAGCCTTGGTTTCACGAAGTCAAGAAGTATCTCGAGGCTCAAGAATATCCAGAAGGAGCTTAAATCAATGATAACAAGTTCTTAAGGAGATTCTCTGCTAAATTCTTCCTTAGTAATGGCATCCTGTACAAACGCAATCATGACTATGTTACTTCGGTATGTAGATAAAGTTGAAGCTGAAAGGATCATGGCTAAATTGCATGAAGGCACTTTTGGCACCCATTCAAGTGGGCATACAATGGCAAAGAAAATTCTACGGGTAGGCTATTACTAGTTTACCATGGAAGCAGATTACTATCAACACTCTCGAACTTGCCATAAGTGTCAGATTTATGCTGACAATGTGCACGTACCTCCGGTTCCTCTGAATGTCTTGACAGCTCCTTGGCCCTTTACTATGTGGGGAATAGATATGATTGGGGAAATCAAGCCGACAACCTCTAATGGACACCGCTTCATCTTAGTGGCCATTGATTATTTTATAAAGTGGGTGGAGGCAGCTTCCTTTGCTTCCGTTACCAAGAATGTTGTTGCCCGTTTCATCAAGCAAGATCTCATTTGCCGGTATGGTATCCCGGAAAGGATCATCACTGACAATGTACAAATCTCAACAACACTAAGATCACCTCCTTGTGCGAGCAATTCAAGATCCAGCATCATAATTCTTCCCCTTACTGGCCAAAGATGAATGGTGCTGTCGAAGCTGAAAATAAGAAAATTAAAAAGATCATACACAAAATGATAGTCACATACAAAGACTAGCAATAGATGCTACCATTCTCTCTCCACGGGTATCGTACCACAACTCACACATCAACCGGGGCAACACCCTATTCTTTGGTTTACGACATGAAAGTCGTCTTGCCTATCGAGGTTCAGGTCCCCTCTCTAAGAATTATGAAGGATGCAAGGATGAATGAAGAAGATTGGATTCAGACTCGGCTTGATCAACTAAACTTGATTGATGATAAGAGACTTACTGCTATTTGCCATGGTCAAATGTATCAAAAACGAATGATCAAGGCTTTCAACAAGAAGGTCAGACGCCAAGTGTATCAAGTTGGAGATCTTGTGATCAAACACATCATACTGCCACAAGGTGATCCTAGGGGAAAATGGACTCCTACCTATGAAGGACCATTTGTAATCAAAAACATTTTCTCTGGGTGGGTAATGATCTTAACCACCATGGATGGCGACGACCTGCCGCATCCTATGAATGCGGATATAGTCAAAAGATACTACACATAAGAGACCCGCTAGGTTGACATACCTAGGAAAAACAAGGGCATCCCGTCGAACCAAAAAGGTTCGGGCAAAAATTAGGGATAAAACAAAAAAAATTGTACACCCGGCAAGTTGAAAACCCGAAAGGGTGACTTGGGCAAAAAAGGGTATCCCGGTGGACTGAAAACCCGAAAGGGCGGTCCAGGAAAAAGTTAGGGAATTAAAGCGTATGACTATGTCCTGTTGGATCACCTTACAAACAACCTTTGGCCTTAACTGACAAACTCAGAGGTTCTGATCAATTCAATCATCTTCGGACGAGGCAACAAATAGACAAGATGCTCAGAGATACAAAGGCTATAGCAAAATGGGAACCCCATGGGATTTTTACACATAAGTGTCTTTTTTGTATCAAAATTTTCATTTTTTACGACATCATTCTCTTACTAGAATGCTTGTCTCATTGTACAAATACTTACTCAAAGTCAATACAAAGATATTCCTTTGAAAGTGAAAAACTATATGTTTTTCTTTACTCTTGTGTTTTGTTTACAAAAACGTCCAAAGATTAATTGTTGAACATATGCATTTGAACATAATTACTGTTTACAAATAAACAAAGTAAAAGACAATTACTAATAGATTTAAGAGGTAGGGAAATATCTCTAAGCTATTTCCATAAATTCCCCCACAATTTACAGTTTAATTCCCAGCGGAACAAGCTTCCAATTATCAATCCCCAGTAGAAGTCGTTCAATTTCTCAGGATTTCACAACAGGATTTTACAAGTAGTACATGGCATTTCCATTACAATAGAGTTTATTTCTCTAAACAGAAATCCATCAACACTTAGACTTCACAACATGAAGACTTATACTCCATATCCTCAGCAACAGTCAGGGATTTATTTTCCCCAATCCGACAACAGTGTGGCAGATTAGCTCACATGCGCATACATCGCATCCATATATCATAAACATCGATAAAACGGATGCATTATATCATACATTTCATACAACATGACTTTGCATTTTAGCTAACATTTTAACTTTTTCAGGATAAGATTAATCAAACAGCTACCATTAACAATATTCAAAGTCTTCAGATACAGTTCAGATACGCTCCAGACACAGATGCCATTCTGATACTCATTCAGATTCAGCTTTCAGATACACTCCAGACACGGATGCCATTCTGATACTCATTTAGATTCAGCTTTCAGATACAGTTCAGATACGCCCCAAACATGGATGCCATTCTGCTACTCATTCAAGTGCAAATTTTAGATACAGTTCAGATACGCTCCAAACACGGATGCCATTCTGATACTCAATCAAGTGCAACTTTCAGATACAGTTCAGATACGCTGCAAATACAGGGTCCATTTTGATACTCATTCAAGTGCAACTTTCAGATACAGTTCGGATACGCTCCAAACACGGATGACATTCTGATACTCATTCAAGTGCAACTTTCAGATACAGTTCAGATACGCTCTAGACACGAATGCCATTCTGATACTCATTCATATTCAACTCTCAGAAACAGTTCATTTATGCTCCAGACACGGATGCCATTCTGATAATCAGCTCCCAGATACATTTCAGACAAGCTCCAGACACGAACGCCATTCTGATACTCATTCTTTCAGCTTACAAATTACAATACAAACAATCACTTTTCAATGGCATCTTTAAGCCCATCTCCTACAACTTTCTATCACCTCTCCAAATGGCCTCTTTAAGCCCATTCCCTCAACCATCACATCACCGAGTGCAAATTTCTGGGCACTCTAGTGTCCAATCATCTTCCACCTTCGAGCCACGACTGGCAAAACACGCCAATTTTACTCTTCAGGCTTAAGAAGATTGAACAGGGGCAGCTATTGTACCCCAAAATTTTCCCTCTCACTTATCAAGAATTTTCTCTCAAGATCTCCTTGGGCACAAGACTGCACTAGGGTTTGATTAGCTCAAGACACCTCCTTAGGAATTGATGACCAAAATTAGGGTTTGAGTTTGCACAAGGATTTTTGAACTATCAATGCTTCATATTACTTTCATGGACCATTATGGACCCCCAAGATTACTCATGTCAAGTTTCAAGCTTTGGATCCCATTTTGGCTCAGTCAATTGAGCAGTTGACCTAAAAATCAGTTGTATTGGAGAAAAAGTCAACTATGGCCAATTTACAGTCAAACTTCATAATTTTTGATCCACGTCAACATTTTAAACTCATATGTATCACTTGATCAAGTTTGGACCACAACTCCTCAAGAAATTTGATCAAATCTCCAAAAGGGCAAAATGGTCAAAATTAGGGTTTTGACTAGGAAAGGGCAATTCTTGATTTTTGACCTAACAAATGGTCAATTGGTTTAAGGCATGATCTCAAGAGTCCAATTTCATCATTTTTTAACTAATTATATGGTTCAAAACATTGCAAGTCCATTTATTGACAGATGAATTTTGCAGTCAACTGATCAAAAGTCAACTGTATACTGAAAAGTCAAACTTTTACTTTTTGGTCAAATTCAAGTGCCAAAGATCATAATTCATCAAAACATGTCAAATATGAAACTTATTCATCAAGAAATCAAAAATTCAAGATTTCATTTTGAAAAGTCAAAGTTTTCAAACTTAGAAATTTTTCTAAATGTTGAAAACTTCATGTTTTTTTCACAACTTTGAGCCAATTTTTCACCATGATGCGAGATGATTCAAAATAAACTTTCAACATGAAAGTTGTAGATCTCCATAATATCTAACACATTGGTTTACATAAATTCTCCTAGAAATTATTGGATCTCATGTTATTAATCCATGAAGTCTTGGTCATGAAACTAAAGCACTTAGTGAATTTTCAGCAATTTTTAGTCAGGTTTTTGTCCCAACTTCTTGGACAATTTTCATAAAGTTCCAGCTTGATTTAACAAAAGTGGAAAACATGAAAGTTGTAGGGGAGGTTCCGATCTTTCTAAAAAGTCAAAGAACTCATTAAGATCATTCTTGACCTGAGAGGATCGAAGAGATCAAGTTAGGGTTTCATTCTTGAATTACAAAGCAGAATTTGTGATGAACACTTGACTAAAATTCCAACCAAAGCTATAAGATCTCCCTTTTCAGGCTATGTTCTCTCCAAATATATGAATAATCAAGCAATTTCAAAAACCCTAAGTGTATTACACAAGCATTTGAAGCTTTGTCCAAGTCTTGATACCATTTATGGTTAGAAATGCAAAAGCAACATTTCCATTTGCATAAAGCTTCACTTTTCCAACCACTCTCTTCTTTCAAAGCTTGAAATCTGTTCCAAAGATGATAGAAAAATCTCTCAACATTAGAAGCAATCCACAAGACCTGCAAAGCATGGCTAAGTTCCTTAATTCACTCATTTCTTCATCATGAAGCAACTTGTCTTTATGAATTTGAAAAAAGGCATAACATGTGATTTTCAAAAAGTCTGAGTTTTTCAAGTCTCAAACCTTCTCTATAAATAGAAGAACCATTTGCAAGACAAAGAGGTTAGAAAAAATAGAGAGAAAAGCCAAAATTTTTATTGGTAAACCCTAAAAATCTCATATTCACAAAAGCCATAACAGTCCACAAAACTTCCACTCTTGAGTTTTAAAGTCCAAACCTTTTAACCTCTCATACCTTGCAAATTCTGTCCAACCATCTAAACACCCCACATACATCATATAAAAGTTATTCAAACACAAGAAAAAACTTATGTAACATCACTATCATCACTTCCCAAGCTCAACAACAGTCCATACAGCAGCTCAAACTCAAAGCACAAATTTCAGTTTCAAGGAAAGTTTTCTTGATTTTGAACTCTTCATACAAGCATCATTAAGGGTTCATTTGTGAAGATAAAATGTAGATATCATTGCCTTAAAGCTAACCATGTGCTTTCTTTTCATTTTCACTAACCATGTGTTGAGAATTGACTTTTACATGTAGCAAAACAGTGATAAAAACAAAAAACAGCAGTTATGCATCAACACGAAATGCTATGAGTCGACACATACAGTGTCCAAAACAAGTTATGAGCCGATGCAAACCATTATGCGTCGATACGAAATGTTGCACGCGTCGACACGAAATGCGAATGCGTCAACTCATACTGAGTTAAATTTCATTTTTCAACAGCAAGGAAGTTTTCGTATCAATACGTAACGACATGCGTTAATACATAAACTATTTTCGTATCAATACGTAATGGCATGCGTCAATACATAAATTGTATTCGTATCAATACATAATGGCATGCGTCAATACATAAACTATTTTCGTATCAATACATAAAAAAAATTCAAAATAATTTTCTTTATTTATTTATTTATTTATTTATTTTTGTACATTATTTATTCATTCAATATGGTTGTAATAGTAAATTAGGATTTATTTGCTTTCATCCCCCCATTTGTAAATTTGTATCCCCATCCCCTAAATGATGTAATAGCGTAGGATTTTAATTTCCGCAACTTATCGCTTTAATATAATTGTTAGTAATTAGGGTGTGTATGGCAAGATAAAATCAACAAGTAGAAAACCCTAATACAAGACAAAACAAGCATGAAAATCAATACACTTGCACACAAGCACCCCTAGGGTAAAATCCACTTGGTTGCCTTATAAATGGCCATATTACGCATGTGAGGTATCTTAGCAAAAACCATCAAAATACAAGATCATAGTCCCTCGATGATGCTACGAATGTTGCCTTACAAATGATCTTAGTCCCTCAAGAGAAATGCTAAGATACCTTGCAATATTGATAATCATGGTTATACGATGACCCACGCCTGTCCCGTTTACATCCAAAGATAGGGTTGCTTACCAAATCAATGGTAAGACAATAATATCTAAGGAAAAGAAAATGAATAAGAAAGACATTTGAGTAGGTAGATTACTTCTAGTTACTTGCTCCATTTCAAAACAACTATCCTTGCTATTTTTCAAAATAAACACACACATTTCCAAACATCTTACAAACATTGAAAACATTTTCAAAAAAGACAAACATCTTTGTATACATTCTTATTAATGAGAATCATTACAAAGATTACCTAAATAATGGCCTATTTTACAAAATACTTTCAAAACTACACAAAGCACAATTTCAAAACAAAAACAAGTGATCTAGCAATTAACTAAGAGCCCATGGAAAACCATGGATGAAAAGGGTGCTAATACCTTCCCTTTTCATAATCTACCCCTCGAACTCAAGAAACAATATCAAAGGTCTTTCCTGTGCTTTTTCACCTTTCCTTTTGGATAAAAGAAAAGTCGGTGGAGACTCTTGCTAACCGCAACATTTGCAATCACACGCAAAACCTTCAAGTCAGTTCTCCCACCGTATCACAAAGACAAACAAACAGACATAATATAAATAAATAAATAAATAAAGATAATAGAAAAAGTATAGAGGAAAAAATTTTGGGCCTGGATTTAGCAAAATTTGGGGGTGTACAGAGGGGGAATGGGTGCCCAAGCCCATTAACAGAGTCCAACGATCCAGTGCATGCACCATGGGGAGGCAGGATTGGGAGCGTTAGATCTTGATCATATAGTTGCAAACAGAGGTACATGGTAAGCTTGATGGAGGGATCATACCATATTTTGTGGTGTTTGATGTTCAACAATCAACCTTCAAAAGGGAAACAACAAATATGGAGGCAATGTAGGTGTATCTCAGCGGCGACCAACAAGAGTAAGTTCTTTTTCTCTCTTCTTCTTAGATTAGGGTTTTGTGCTCTTTGTGTAAAGCTGCGTGAATCCACCCTTGCATAGTCCCCAATGAATGCTTATATATAAGTAGTTTAGGGTTTTTATGTGACTGAAATTGGGTTGAGATTTGAGAAATGAAAATTTCCATATTTGTCCTCAAAACAAGCCTGCGAATTTACTACTTTTTTGGGTCCAAACTTCCACTTTGTTTGCACTATTTTGCTGCTAAACAAAAATGTAAATATTGGGCTTTTAAATTGTCATCCGATTATTTGTACTGCTCTTGACACCTAATTCTATGACACTTAAATATTTGCTTGGCATATTTGACAAAACTTGGAACTTGGTTTGGTTTAGCCCATGAAAGTGATGGTAAATCGGGGCTGAAGTTGCCACTTGAGGGTGAAGACAAAGGTGTCACACCGAGGAGCTCTTGACATGGGATTTCTATGCATAAAGAAAAACTTGAAGATGGAAGGAACTTGGAGATTAAAACTTGAAGATCATCATGGGATTTCTATACAAAATACTACGATTATTGCTTGTGAATATTATCTTGAAATCACTTCGGGGGAAGTAACACATAAAAGCATTTGACAAAGCATCAAAAAATAATTTTTGTTAGAAAAACATAAAAAGAAAATCCACGTCTACATCCATACACATGTCTACGCCTACGCCAGCACTCACAGCACAAAAGTCTATACACATGTCTACTCCCATGTTCACGTCCGCAACGTAAAGTCTGCACATACGTCTACACCTACGCTTACGCTTACAATACAGAAAATCAATCAAAAACTTGCTAACACTCTTCAACATGTTCAAATCAATTCAATAATGTCACGACAACACAACATACAGCGCTGGGGAATTGGTAACTAAAAACCAATGGTTTAAAGGAGAGAATGCCAGAAACAATCTTCATAACATTGGAAGGCATATACGCATTTTACATACACGAACATTACACACACATTTTGCATACATACAAACATTCAATACGCATACACTCAGGGTTCCATATCAACACCAAACGTCATACGCATGCATCATACAACAAACAAACAATCTCACCCTCAATTTAGCCATCTAAGGGTCAATCAAAGCACACTTTTTCTACAAATCCAACCCATCACCTAAGACTCTATGCAATGATGAGTTCCTTACAACATAGAATTACCTAAGTCTCCATGCAGTAATATGCCAAACCTAATACATTACCTAAGTCTCCATGCAGTAATGTGCAAAAACCAACCTAACCCACTGCCTAAGACAT
Source organism: Vicia faba (assembly GCA_948472305.1). Classification (NCBI taxonomy): domain Eukaryota; kingdom Viridiplantae; phylum Streptophyta; class Magnoliopsida; order Fabales; family Fabaceae; genus Vicia; species Vicia faba. The sequence continues at coordinate 276,660,324 of OX451738.1, read as the reverse complement.
CGTGCAGCAGCGCAGTTCCTTGTTCTGTAATAAAGACCACTGCCTAAGATATCGTGCAACAATGTGTTTCTTTATTCCGCAATACAGACCATCGTCTAAGACGACAAACAGTGATGTTCGAAAACCAAATGTAGCTTATCGCCTAAGATGACATGCAATGATTCGCGAACCTAACCCACTGCCTAAGACATCATGCAGCAGTGCGGTTCCTTGTTCTATAATACAGACTATCTCCTAAGACTTCATGCAGCGATGCTCGAAAACCAAAATTTAAGCTTATCGCCTAAGACTTCACGCAACGATTTACGAACCTAACCCATTGCCTAAGACTTCATACAACAGTGCATTTCTTTATTATGCAACACAGACCATCACCTAAGACTTCATGCAGCGATGCTCGAAAACCAAAACTTAAGCTTATCGCCTAAGACTTCATGCAACGATTTTCGAACCTAACCCATTGCCTAAGACTTCATGCAGCAGTGCGTTTCTTTATTCTACAACACAGACCATCGCCTAAGACTTCATGCAGCGATGCTCGAAAACCAAAATTTAAGCTTATCGCTTAAGACTTCACACAATGATTTGTGAACCTAACCCATTGTCTAAGACTTCATGCAGCAGTGCATTTATTTATTCCGCAACACATACCATCGCCTAAGACTTCATGCAGTGATGCTCAAAAACCAAAGAATAGCTTATCACCTAAGACGTCATGCAGCGATTCGCGAACATAACCCATGGCCTCAGTCTTCAAGCAGCCATGCATCATCAGTTATTGTTTTATTCACCCTCTAAATGGGTGAATAATCAAAACCAAACTAAGACATACAAAATTGCACTCTCAAACCTCAAGACCATCTTCCTCGTCATCAAACCCTGGTAAGCGATATATCATCAGCTTTGCCTACTTCCTTAAGACTCGTAAGGGTATGCTACATCAAAGTAACCTTATGTTTGTGGGACAAATTTTAGGGTATTCCAAGTATTCAATAAACTCCCAATAAGAATGCGCAAGACTCGCGTATTCTCACACTATTCGATTGGAAGATAATTGAATAGGGGCAGCTGTCGTACCCCAAATTTTCCCTACCACGACGATTATATTTTCAAGATTTAAAATAGAAGAAATATTTAATTAAAGATGGTACAGCAGTATCTGATGGCCCATCTTTATCCAAAATGATCAGGGGGTGTACTTTAATTCAGGAAAGTGGAGCTTTCTAAATCACAAAATCCCATGTATCCGTAGGCCCATTTACGAAGCATGTTGGCCTATGTCCCATGAGATTCAAAAATGGGAAAATTATTTCAACATTAATAATTAATTTTAAGCTACTATTAAGTCCATTAAGATTTTTCGCTGTTAGCAAAATAGGTGGTAAAGTTTTTAATTTGCAAAATTATTTAGTCAGCCCATTTTAAAATTCGTATTAACCCTTTTTTTTGTTTTAGTAACAGACCCAATAAGATTTTTGACAGTCAGCCCATTGTTTTCGTGTTTGCTGTCCTTTTAAAAAAAGAAAAGAAAAAGACATTATTATTAAAACCTTTTTATTATAAAAATATATTTCAAATCGGATTATTTTATCTTTTATTGATAAAAGGTTTTATGAAAATGGTATTATGAAAAAGATTTTATCAAACGTTTTAGTAAGTTGTTGTTTTAGAAAAAATTTGTTGGGTCAATGTGCAAAGGTCAATTAGGCCCAGTCCGGGAATGCTTGTGGACAAATATGCTTTTTATACAATGAAAGCCCAAGTTTGAAACGTTTGATGGACAAAAAGATGCATAACCCATGTTTGAGAAACGGGTACTTTTTCAATCATGAAAGATTTGCACAACATTTTGGTATCATTAACAAATTAATGTGTAAATTAAATCAAATTGCAGTACAAAACTAAATTAAAACAAAATCGAATCTGCAAAATTCATTCAATCAAATCTTTAAACTCAATTAAATATGAGAAATTACATTACAACAAAATCCTATATTCAAAATAAATTACAAGTTATGAATCAATTAAAGGAGTCAAAATCCCTAGTCTGTGTTCCTAAATCTATGCTAGTTTATAACAACAACCATAATCTTAACCCTATATATACTAGAGAGCAAAATTAACAGAGGAGAATTGGAGAAGAATTGAGGAAGACACGGGAAGAGATCGAGATACCGATATTAGCCCGTTGAAGACGAAGAGAGAAAGAGAAATTAGGGTTTCAACATTTGAAACCCTAATTGTTGAGATCGTTGTCATTGCTCCACTGTCCGCCACTGTTACTTCGGTCATCACCATCATCAAGCTCCTTTGTAACCTGCGAATTGAAGAAGAAAGGGTTAGAAACTGGCACGCTCGAAACCAGAAATCGGAATCGTGAAGGGGGTAAGGTAACTTTTTTTGTTTTATCATTAATTAGGGTTTTGTTGGTAGAGCCACAGTGGAAAAAAGGAGGACTCTTGAGCCATCGCAGAGACATTAAATTAGGGTTAGAGAAGGATAAAGGAAAGGGGTAGAACGAGAGAGAGGATGGAGTTACTGTAAAAATTGAAAATTTATAATGAAAAATGAAACTAAAATAACTTGTTATATTTCGTTGGTATCCAATACGCACGCGCCCGTAACAACTTAGCGTGCACCTTTTATATTGTCCATTAGATCATCATCGGACGACCGTGAGGTCAAGTCCACAAGAGATCTTATGCACCCTTACACACTAGATCACACAGGCCCCTTCAAAAATCTGTAATGGGCCTAGTCCATGTGCTATTCACACCCCATTCCCTATTTTACTAAGACATTAAACAAATCGCACCCCCTGCGCATTGGGCCAGCCCAGTCTGCTTTTAACATCCCCCTGTTTTACTTAGCAACTTAAAACGACACCCCTCAGGAATTAAATTATTTGCTTTTTTTTTATAATTCTTATTTTTAATTCTATTTCCCTTTTTATTATTTATTTATTTTTTTAATAATAATTATTGTTATTAATATAATTATTATTGTATAATTATTGTTTAATATTATTATAAATATTATTTATATTATCATTTAAACAATTATTTTTATCCAAAAATCTCATGAACATTATTTTATATATTTTGCATTAAATATTTTTTTAATCATGCATTAATCACGAATTTTTGCAATTAATATTATAAAAAATATTCAACAAATCTCAAACTATTTTTCGCGAACAAACTAATTTAAACAACGGTTTTTTGCAAAAGGGTTTCAAATGATTTTGACTAATCGCGTATTTAGCCAAAATCTCCGTAATCACTACTCCCGGTCAAATGCGAGGCGATTCAAAATACATTTCCAACCCCTAAAAAACACAAACCCCACGCGAACTACGAATTGGGACTCTGATTCCTCCTAAAAGGATACGTAGGCATACAATTAAAATCATGGCGAGTTACCCTATTAAAAATTAAAACCATTTTCCCCTATTAAAAATTAAAACCTTGTTTACCCGAAACCTAAAACCTAATATCCTTGTGAACAAGGTAGACGAAAGGTGTCTAACACCTTCCTTTCGTCTAATGAAGTCTGAAACCTAGAATCTCTGTCTTTACAATTTAGGGTTTCCTATTAGATGTCCTTCCTTAGGATAAAAACTGATAGTGGTGACTTTGATTTTAAATCTAGTCGCAACAGGTGTATTGTCTCAAGAGGGCCATTAAAGTCTGATGGCTTTAATAGGTTTTGCGACTCATTTTGAATAATAATAGAAGGGGAGTGTGTCTTAAGTAAAAAATCATGGGTGTTTAATCAGAATGGCCTATTTGGTTTATAGGCCTATTTAAGATAGAGAGGGAGTATGTTGTTATAAAAAAGGCTTAACTTTCTAAATGGTATTAAGATTTTTTGAAGGCCCAATATGTTAGAACATAGTTTGGTTCTACATCCTTGTAAGAGTTTTGATGATAACAAATACATCTTATATATAAAGAACAAATATACTTTAATTAAGTATTTTAATATGCATGGAAACTCTGATGTAAGAATCATAGAAGATGAGAGAGTTACGCTTCTGAAGCTCTTATATGACACATCATACTTAGAAGCAAATCTGTGTAACACGCTTAAAATGAATAAGTTCTAATGCTACAACTTCTGATTGCAACAACACTGCGAGCCAAACTCTGTTATTCTGATAAAGTAAAGTTCTGGAAGAACAAAAATAAATCTCAAACGATATCATTCATCTTCTGATATGATTCAAAGAAAGCAATGTTTTGAAGCATTACTAAGACATTCATTACAAATAAAAAAGTAACGGCTGAACCAATACAAGATCTCTATTTTTGGAAAGAACATTAACTACACATTATCAACATTCCAAAAGCATCTTCTCATATCTCTCATGCATCGCCTATATAAAGAAGACTTGAAGAAGAGATCAAGCTACACACTACTGCACACTGAAAGAGAAAAATCATTATTACCCTATTATATCTTCTGCTTTTCAATTGTGTATAAATCACTGTAGTAATATAGTTTTGTTTAGAAAAAAAATTTGTACACACCTCCAATTGTTGTATCTTGTAATACCTTGAGAAAACCAAGTTGTGGTTTAAATTCAACAAGACATTGACAGTAGTAATTGTACATGTCTAATCAAGTTTTGATTAGTGGATTAAGACCTCGTTTGAGAAAGGCGAAATCACCTTAGCGGGTGGACTAGAGTAGTTTGAGTTCAAATGAACCAGGATAAGCAATGTGTCTATTACTTTATTTTTGAAAACCCCAATTCAAACCCCACTTTCTTGTGTTTTTCCATTCTTGAATTGGCATCAGAGCGCCTGGTTGTTGCGACTGATTTTTAAATCAGAGCCGCCAGTATTAGTTTTTATCCTAGGGAAGGGAATCTAATAGAAAACCCTAATTCGTAGACAGAGATTCTAGGTTTTGGACTCAATTGGATGAAAGGAAGGTGTTAGGCACCTTTATCTACCTTGTTCACAAGGATATTAGGTTTTAGGTTTAGGTTTGGTATAAACAGGATTTTAAGTTTTAATTAGAAAGACTCGCCAAATTTTTTGATTGTATGCCTACGTATCCTCTTATGAGGAATCAGAGTCTCAATTCGTAGTTTGTATGGGGTTGGTGTTTTTTAGGGGTTTGCAAACATATTTTGAATCACCTCGCACTTGGCCGGGAATAGTGATTGCGAAGATTTTGACTGAATGCGTAGTAAGTCAAAACTAGTTGGAAACCCTTTTGCAAAAAAATAGTTGATTAGCTTAGTTTATTGCGAAAAATAGTTTGATGCTTTGTTTGTGTTTTTTATCATATTAATTGCGAAGATCTTGATTAATGCATGATTAGAAAAATTTAATGCAAATAATATATAAAATAATATATGCAATTTTAACATAAAAATGATTTATTTAATCATATAATAATATTTAGATAGTAAATAAAATATAAGAATAGCCAATAGAAGATAAATATTGATAACAATAATAATAATAATAGCAAATATAATAATTATGATATAATAATAATAAAAAAAATCACTATTTGCTAATAATAATAATTATCGTAAATAAATAATATATATGTGTGTATATAAAAAATAGAAAGAATTATGAAAGAAAATAAATAAACTAACTCAGGGGGGTGCAATTTCTAATTGACAAGTAAAACATGGGGTGTGGTAAATAATTTGAATCAGGCCCAGACATGAGTCCAGGCAGGGGGTGCGAATGTTTTGTTGTTTCAGTAAACTAAGGACGGGGGTGGGGGGGTGGGGGGGTGGGGGGTGAACCTTAACGGGCTTAGGCCCAGACGCGTTTGGAGGGTTCCTGGTGGACCGTGTGTTATAAGGGTGCACGAGTTTACCATGAGACTTGGCCTATCCACCGTCTGATCATGATCTAATAGATAAAAATGAGGGACCATGTTACATATGATAGGCGTGGAGTATACGATTTATTCAGCATATAAGTTATTGTTATCTTTTACATTACTTCTTTATTTTGTTCAAAACCCTTCATCTCTCTCTCTTTCACAAACAATTCTTCTTCCCTCCCCTGTAAACCCTAAAGCCCCAACAACCACCACGATGGCGCCGGAAAAAACAAAATCTACCCCCACAAACCTCTAGCCCTACATCAATCAAACAACACAACTAAAAGAGAGTGAGTTACCCCTCCCGATTCTCCAAGTGTCCGGCTCTGACTAAAGGCAGCGATGGGTGGTTGAAGGCAGTCGTCAATGACGATTGTGGTTTCTGACAACGAAACCCCAATCGTCCTTATCTGCTTCAACGACGTTGGTTCTTGTTTATTCAAGTTCGCCGGATTCAAGTTTGACTCTCTACTGCTCAAGCTCTTCGCGGCGTCCTTCTTTCGTAAACAAAAATCTCCCCCTTCATCTCCCCCCTCTGTGTATTTAGAGGATTTTATTTATAGGGTTAATTAGGGATCACTATTACGAATTGTTAGCTTGGATTTAGGGAAATTAGAACATTATTAGGGATTTGGAACAATCTTAGATTTCAGAATTTCAGTAATTGATTCAAATTATTTGGTTTCTGTAATATTTTAGATTGGCTCTGTAATACTGATTTGTTCTTGTAATGATTTGGATTGGATTTTATTTGTTAGTTTGATTCGTAATATTTGATTTCCTTTCTGCAATTTACACGGTCTGATTTATGTTGGGCTTCGTTCTTTGGATATCTGATTATGCGCCATTTTCTTATGAAAGATTTGATTTAGTTTTTCCAATCTGCACAGTATTGGTTAATTGGTAAAACATGCATTTTTTCTGGATAATTCACACAGTAACTGTTATTTTACTTTGGGCCTTCGTTTGTGATTTTTCAGTTCATCCCAACATGTTTAGCTGCTCTTTGGGCCTTTAATGTGACAATAATCAACAAATAAAAATTTTGTTATAGCAAACATGTTTTCCTTTCAACGCAAATTGGGCCTAATTGGTTTTCACAGATTGATCCAGCAGATTTTTTTTCTATACAATAAATTATATTATATTAATGCACTACCTTTTAATTATAATAATAAAAAAAAATTATCAGCAACAACAGAAAAATATATCACTTTTTTCAACACAGAAATATGCTTTCTTTCTTTTTAAAAAAAATAATAGTAACAAAGGTTTTAGTAACAATAATGTTTTTTCTTAAAAACCTCAAATAGGCTGACAACAATCCAACGGGCTTGTCAATTGTAACCACACCCCTCTTTCTGCTAATGACAAACATTTAAATGGGCTAAGTTATTTAATTTTTTAATTAATAGCAACTTAAACTTAAGTCACCTTAATAATTTAATAACTTAGTAATTACTCGAATAATTTTTATTTTCGAATTGCATGGGCCATTGGCCAACATGCCTCATGAACGGATTTATGAGTCTTTCCGATTTAGAAAGCCCTATTTTATTGAATTAAAATACACCATTCTTTCTTGGATAAAGATGGGTCATCAGATGCTGCTGTACCATCTTTAATTAAATATTTCTTCTATTTAAATCTTGAAAAATAAAATCATTGAGGTAGGACAAATTTGGGGTAAGATAGCTGCCCCTATTCAATTATCTTCCAATCGAATAGCGTGAGAATACATGAGTCTTGTGCATTTTGATTGGGAGTTTATTGAATACTTGGAATACCCAAAAAATTGTTCGACCAATCATAAGGTTACGCTGATATAGCATACCCTTACGAGTCTTGAGGGAATAGGAAAAGCTGATGATATATCGCTTACCAGGGTTTAATAACTAGGTAGATGGTCTTGAGCTCGAGAGAGTGGTCTTGTATGTCTTGGTTTTGCTTTAGCTTGTTCCTCCATTTGAGGGGATGAATAACACTTGATGATGCATGGCTGCTTGAAGACTGAGGCCATGGGTTATGCTCGCAGATCGCTGTGTAAAGTATGAGGCGATAGGCTGGATTTTGGTTTTCGTGCATCGCTGCATGAAGTCTGAGGCGATGGTTTCGAGCATGAATATATTGCGGCTTAGAGGCAATGTGTTTGAGTTCGGGGAACATATTGTGGCTTAGAGGAAATGTGTTGAGTTTGGATAATACATTGCAGCTTAGAGGTAATGTATGAGTTTCGAGAATACATTGCGGCTTAAAGGAAATATGTTGAGTTTCGAGAATAGATTGCAGCTTAGAGGAAATGCGTTGAATTTCGAGAATACGTTGCGGCTTAGAGGCAATGTGTTGAGTTTGGGTAATACATTGCGGCTTAGAGGCAATGTGTTGAGTTTGGATGATACATTGCAGCTTAGAGGCAATGTGTTGAGTTTGGATAATACATTGCGACTTAGAGGCAATATGTGAGTTTCGAGAATACGTTGCGGCTTAGAGGAAATGTGTTGAGTTTGGATAATACATCGCGTCTTAGAGGCAATGTGTGAGTTTCACGAATACATTGTGGCTTAGAAGAAATGTGTTGAGTTTGGATAATACATCGCGGCTTAGAGGTAATGTAGTGAGTTTTGAGAATACACTGCAGCTTAGAGGCAATGTACTGAGTTTGAGAATACATTGCGACTTAGAGGCAATGTATTGGGTTTTGAGAATACACTGCGGCTTAGAGGAAATGTATTGAGTTTCGTTCATTATTGCATGGAGACTTAGGTAATGGGATGAACGCGTCACGAGATGGAGACTTAGATGAAGGGTTGGATCGCGGGAGAAGTATTTGGTTAATGGACCCTTAGATGATTGAATCGAGGGTAGTATTGTTCGTTTGTTGTACGATACAGGCGTGTGACGTTTGATACCAGGGTGGAACCCTAAGCGTATGTGTATTGAATTGTATGTATGCAATGTATCTGATGTTTGATATGGATATGTCAGACGTATGTATGCAATGTATGTACAATGCATGTATTCTTTGAAATGCTATGAAGACTATTTCTGTCATTCTCCCCTTTAAGCCATTGGTGTTGAATTACCAATTCCCCGGTGTTATATGTTATTGAATTTGAACACAGTGGACAATGTTAGCAAAATTTGAACATTGATTTTGGATTGTGTGTGCGGGTGTAGACGTAGACGTAGACGTAAGTAATGGCATATGCATAGATTTATATGTTGTAAGCACAGGCGTAGACGTGTGTATTCGCATATGTGTGGCCTTTGTACGTGCAGGCGTAAGCGTAGACGTATGTATTAGCATATGCGTAGATTCGTATGTTGTAAACGTAGGCGTAAGCATAGACGTATGTATAGAATTGGCAGGAGTATACATGTCCGTGGACGTGTGCGAATGTATACCTCGTGTTGCAAGTGTAGGCATAGGCGCTGACACGGACGTAGACTTTGCGTGCGGATGCGTAGATGTAGGAATAGACTTTGTATTATTGAGTGCAAGCATAGGTGCAGATGTACGTGTGGACGTAGACTTTTTGCATCGTGAGCGTAGACATAGGCGTGAACATGTGTGTAGAATTTTGTGTTGCTAGACGTAAGAGTAGGCATATCCATGTTCATGGACGTAGACGTGGATTTTATTTCAATATTTTTCTAACCAAAATGTTTTTTCGATGTTTTGTCAAATGCTTTTATTTGTTAATTTCCCCGAAATGATTTCAAGACAATATTTATAAGCAATAATCGTAGTATTTTGTAAACAAGTCAGAGGAAAAAAACGTGATTTGAAAGGTGCAAAAAAAGAAAATGTTTTATTGATATGCCTCTGAATAGGCGAGAGTACAAGATGCAATTCCTAGAAAGAGGTAATTACATAAATTCTTTGAACCGTAAATGGTAATGAAAAATGATAATTACTACTGTTGTTCCCCAATATCCTTTTAATGATCTTATCTCCTTTGTTTCTGAGTTATATGATTCAGATCTATCTCTTCCTTCGTGGTTTGTAGTCGCAGTTCTTAGATCGCAGTATTTTTGTTCTTTATTTATTTTTGAATGATCCCTAATTTTTTCCTGGATTGCCCTTTCGGGTTTTCAATCCATCGGGATAGTTTTTTTGTTCTAGGCCCCTAATTTTTTCCTGGATTGCCCTTTAAAGTTTTTGATTCACTAGGACGCTCCTTTTTGCCTAAGTCGCCCTTTTGGGGTTCGAGCTTAGCGAGCTTTTTATACATAGTATTTTTTGTCTGCGTCTGAATTTGTCGGATGTGGTAGTTCTTCCCCATCCATTATTGTGAGGATGAGACCACCTCCGGAGAATGCTGTTTTGACTACATATGGACCTTCGTAGTTAGGTGTCCATTTACCATGTGAATCGAGGCGAGGTATTAGAATATTTTTGAGCACTAGGTCCCCTTCCTTGAATATTCGAGGGCGTACTTTCTTGTTGAAGGCTCTCTTCATTCTCTTTTGATGTAGCTGACTATGACACAAAGCTGTCAATCGTTTTTCTTTAATAAGGTTGAGCTGGTCAAGTTGTGACTGCACCCACTCTTCTTCTTCCAACTTTGTTTCCCTCGGGACCCGAAGTGATGGTATCTCAACTTCCACCAGGAGTACCACTTCCATGCTATATACTAGTGAGAAAGGAGTCGCTCCTGTCGATGTGCATATAGAGGTGTGTGATCGGTGGAAATAGAACTGACTGTTTTTTAAGCTGGTTCGCGAAATGTCGCGGTAAGCAAGAGTCGCCACCGTCTTTTATTTTCTCCAACATGGAAAGGACAAAAGCACAACAAAATTCCTTATGAGAACGTTTCTCGGTTCGGGAGGTAGATTTATAGAAAGGGAAGGTGTTAGCACCCTTTCTATCCGTGGTTATCCACGGGCTCTTAGGTACTTGCTCTTATGTTTTCAAAATGATGTTTGCTTTTCAAAATGTGAGTGGGTTTGAAAAAGTTTCATTGAAAGATTTCTGAATGACTCTTGTATCTGTCCTCAAGAGTGTTTGAAAAATTTGTTTTGAAAGATTTTGAAAGTGTCAGTGTGAAAAGATTTTTGATTTGTTTTTTAGAGAGCAAGTACCCATGAGTCATCTACCTACCCTAAGGAATTAGGCTGTGTAAAAGTCCTTAAGGTAGTGCCATCCCACCATTGAGAGGTAGGTAGCACCATCGTTGGAGGTGTTTGGGTCAATTCGATTGTAGGGACAGTGTGGTCACCGAAGCAATAGTAGGACACCTTAGAAGCAACCCTAATGTCCTAGATCCTTTTTAATCCGAGGCAACTGTTTCGAGGCAACTGTTTCGAGGCAACGGGATCTTGGACATAAGAGCGACCGCTAAAATGTCCTATACTTGACGACCGCGTTTCGAAGGCAATGAGTGAGGCATACCCTAGAAGTGGTGTGTGTATTGTGTGTTGTTTTCATGTTATGTTTTATCTTTGATCATGGCATTGTGAGCTACGGGTTTTTTTAATTACCATACATTCTTTCATGCGAGTTTAGCAGTTAGGAGTGCGGAAAATTAAACACATAAAGATAAAAGCTACGCTATTACAAGCCGCGGGTCTATACATTGCCAAAATACAAAGACCTGTTTTTGATAAAGATGCGGAAAGTAAATAAACGCAATAAACCTAATTACTATTACATCCTTGAACAGTTACATAATAATCAATAAGAAAATAATGCGCGAAAAGAATTAAAATCAGGACGTCCGAGGGTTTTGACCCTTTTGCTTGAAATTAAATTAAATTAATACCTAATAATTATTTAATTAAAGAAAAGAAAGTATTTTTTTTTTATGTTTTTTGTATTTATGAAATAAAGAAAATCAAAATCAAAAGAAAACCCTAGTTCTAAGTTTATTTTAATTATTAATGAAAATATTAGAGTTAACCTAATTTAAGCTAATTAATTAATTTACATGTTATTTACAAAAATAATAGTAATTAATAATAATAATAAATAATGATAATAATAATTAATTAAGAAAAGATAAAAAAAGTCAAAACCTAATTCTATGCAATTTTTATTTATTAAGGAAAAAGATTAACATTAAAACCTAATTTAAACTAATCAATTAATTTTTATTTACAAAAATAGATTAATGGTAAATTTACTAAATAATTAAAAATAAAACATTTTTTTGAGTTTCTGATTTTTTATTAGGAAAAACTATTTTATGGTGAATTAATAAAAATAATTAAAGCAATTAAAAGAATTAAAAAAAAAGAAAAGAAAATAAAATTATGCAAGGCAAACCAAGGGGGTGTCTGGCCCAAAGTGGAGGTTTATGTGGAATTCAGGCCCATTAGACAAAGTCACGTTTGAATTTCTGGTTGTGTGCATACTGGTTGACTGGAGTGCATCATGGTCTTCACTCTGTAACCACTGGATTGATCATCATGAGCGCTTGGCAAGCTTAGGCGTGAGGATGCATGGTGGGATATTGAACGAATGCTGCACTAGAACATGCTAAAACAAAAATCATCAATTATATGGGGGACCTGGGAATCGAACCCAGGTCCCTATGCTTGCAAGACACGTCCTCCACCATCTGAGCTACGAAGCGCGTTTGTTAAACTAATAGACAACAAATGTAATATATGAAAAATGCCAATTATGCTGGGACATAAAAAAACGCGCTAAGATTTGAATGCTCCATTAGCGCTTGGACAACTCACCTTTCTTCTTCGTTTTCACCTGCAACATGAATAAGATAGCGGGGGTTTTAAACCCCCACAAAGCACAAGTCCAAAAAATAGCGATTACGTACACAGATTATATAAATTGAGCGCGAGTATCTCATTCGATTCGTCTTGTTGCAACGAATTTGTCCATATATGGCTTGAGGTCTAATTTTACAGCATACGCAAAGCCCTAATTTTCGAACCTTGAAACCCTAGATATCGCCCATGGTGGATTTTGATTTAGGCAGTTTCAGCACAATTCAACTATACCAAAAGCTTCAGGGAGTTGTTAGTAATATAAATCAATGAGCAAAACATGTCAATGATGCATAGAAATTAGGTTTCGATTAGGAAAATATTCGTTCAAACCATGACTTTGTTTTACCGTTTCTTTGAGTATGAGAGCTGGAAAGTGCTTGCAATACGTTCAGGGAACTCTCAGCAAGGGATTAGAATCAACAAACTTCTTTGAATTGGACTGCAAATTAGAAAACAATTTTTGAGTTTTTTCACTTTTTTTTCAATGTTGCATATGATGTTCTTGCAGCAATTTTTCGTGTCCTTGAGTAGGGTTTCACTCAGCATATGTATGTGATGTGAATTAGGTCAAAACCTTGGCCCAAAAGTCCATGAATTTATGTTTGCAATCTTTGATTTTCAATTATGTGATTTTCAATCTTTTTTCAATGAAAACCTTGCCAATTATGGAGATCTTGTCCCCTTGAGTGATGCACGAGATCTTTAGCATGTGTGGAGTGTATTTGCTTCATAAAAAGATTTGACAACCATGCTTTGATATTTTTCTATAATTAAAACCAATTAAATGAATTAATAATAATAAAAATTCAATTAATTAATTAAAACTAAGAAAATAAATCATTTTAAGCTTAATGGGTCATGCATAGGCTTTGGGTAAAGATTCAAGAAAGAATTTGAGGCCCATTAGCAAAATTGAAGTGTTTTAGGCAAAGTTGACTTTTGAAGGTTCCCAAAAATTTCCCAACTTCTCCAATGCATATCTTGCTCAATTTTGAAGCTATGAACATGTTGTTGGACATTTTGGAAAGGTCTTGAAGTTCTCTAACCAATGCCTTTGGTCCCATGTCATTTTGATTTACCAATCTCAAGTTATGGTCTTTGACTTAAAGTGCCTTTTTGTTGACTTTTGAAAATGACCTATAATGCTGAAATTGATAACTTTTTGCGAGAGCATTCCTTGGATTTGGAGTGTGAAGATGAGTTGTAGGGAATGTCATCCCCTTCAAAATGAGCATTGGATGGGATTTTTCTGATGGAACATGAAAAAGTTATGCCTTGGTCAATTTGCAGTTGACTTTTCAACTGTCCAAAAATAGAAACTTTTGCATCTTGATGACTTTTTGAGCCATGCTTGTGGAATCATGATCAAGACTTGATCAAATGATGATTGTGGCTTCAAAATAAGATGTTGACCAAAATTTTTGACTTTTGACTGTCAAATGACCATTTTACCCCTGCAGTTGACTGTGAAGCAATTAGGGTTTTTTGACTGTGCAACTTGATGCTGTGAGTCTTGAAACTTGACATATGGATGCTTGACAATGTATATGGGCACATGGGACTTGATTGGACCCTTGAAAATCTCAATTTCTTTGCAAGAACCAAAACCCTAATTTTGACTGTGTTAGGAGGCAATTGGACTGTGCAACCCTTGAGAGATTTTGAACCATTTGGAGATTGATCTTGGCAAATCTTGAAGAATATGGGAGGGCAAATTTTGGGGTACACCAGTTGCCCCTGTTCAATCTTCTTAGACCTGAGGATGTAGATTGGCTTGCACGCCTTTCGTGATCTGAAGGTGAAAGATGATTGAACACTAGAGTGCCCAGAAATTTGCACTCGCATAGTAGAATGTCAGCAGCGTGATGGAGGGAATGGGCTTACAGATGCCATTTGGAGAGATGATGGATAGGAGGATGGGCTAATAGATGCCATCTGGAGACGGTTGTTGCGTGGATGGGCTTATAGATGCCATCTAGGTGTCGATCACGTAAGAGATTCCTTAGCGAGAACTTGCGTACCTGAGAAAGAAAAATAATTACCTGGCCTGTTACAGGGGTTGGTCTTCAAACTCTTCATGTAGATATGCCCTGGCTGGATATAGGAATCGGATCTTCAAACTCTTCAGACGTGCCCTGGCTGGATACAGGAATCGAGTCCGGAAAATAGTCGTCAACAGATACACCCTGGCAGGATACAGGAATCAGATCTTCAAACTCTTCAGACGTGCCCTAGCAGGATACAGGAATCGAGTCCGGAAAATAGTCGTCAACAGATACACCCTGGCAGGATACAGGAATCGGATCCTCAAACTCTTCAGACGTGCCCTGGCAGGATACAGGAATCGAGTTCGGAAAATAGTCGTCAACAAATACACCCTAGCAGGATATAGGAATCGGATCTTCAAACTCTTCAGACGTGCCCTGGCAGGATACAGGAATCGAGTCCGGAAAATAGTCGTCAACAGATACACCCTGACAGGATACAGGAATCAGATCTTCAAACTCTTCAGACGTGCCCTGACAGGATACAGGAATCGAGTCCGGAAAATAGTCGTCAACAGATACACCCTGACAGGATACAGGAATCGGATCTTCAAACTCTTCAGACGTGCCCTGGCAGGATACAGGAATCGAGTCCGGAAAAAAGTCGTCAACAGATACACCCTGGCAGGATACAGGAATCGGATTTTCAAACTCTTCAGACGTGCCCTGGCAGGATACAGGAATCGAGTCCGGAAATAGTCGTCAACAGATACGCCCTGGATGGATATAGGAATTGGATCTTCAAACTCTTCAGACGTGCCCTGGCAGGATACAGGAATCGAGTCTGGAAATAGCGACAGTTGATAGTAACCATCTTTGTATTGACCTTTGTCCTGAAAAGACAAAACGTTAGTTGTATGCAATGTCATGATGTATGAAATGCGTGATGTCATGATGTTCTCGGGGAGGAATGAGATTGCGTTGTATGTATTTTGTCATGTATGTAAGCAGGATGTATGAAATGTGATATGTTTATGAATGTATTTTCGTCTAGGAAAATAAATCCTTGACGAATGCCGGGCAGTTAAATCCTGGGCTGACGTTGAAGAGTGAAGATCTTCATTTCCACTAGGGATGATGGTTGCAAGAATAAACCGGTAGGAGAAGGTGACTCTGTTGGGGAATAAACTTGTTGGAGAGATTACTCTGCGGGGAAATACTCTGTGGGAAGAGATACCTTGCTGAGGTTTTGATGATAACTCTGCTGGGGATACCATTGATAAGCTATGTTGGAAGATGAACTCCGCTGGGGGATAGGGAGAACTTCGCCGAGGACGATCCTTCCGTGGCAACTAGCTGAGGATAACCCAGTTATAAGCTCTGATGAGGAGTAATCTTCTGAATAAAACCGGGAAGAGGTGCTCGTACTCTGCAGGTGATAAGCTTCCAGAATCTACTGGGGATAAGCTTCCTGAATCTACTGGGGAGATTGGTTGAACTCTCCTGGGGAAACTTTTCAGATTGGACTGGGGAATGGCTCCACTGGATGTCCGGTATTCCGCCGGGGAACAATCTTATATTAAGACTGCCGGGGATGCTTGTTAGGAATGTTTGTGCACTCCGTTGGGGAATGTTGAGATCTTCGGGGGATAATCCAACTTCCTTAAGGCTGACTGAGGATAACTCTGCTCGGGGAGAGTGTCGTTGACTTGCTGGAGATATTGTGCCTTGTAGGGCTTATGGGAATCCAACTCTGCTTAGGAGGGAGTATTACTGATTCTTGTTCTTACTCAGCGGGGAGTGAAGATATCTGGGTTACGTTCTTCAGCCGAACTTACCTTGGCACCTTGGTGGACGGAGCAATTAGATTGCTTAGACAACTCATTATTGCCCCTGTTTCTGATGTTACCTGTAATTAATCCTTTGTTTCGTATTCAAATATTTATGAGTTAGCAATTAGTGTCAAATGCATATATCACAATTTGAACATTGGACGTTCTTTACAAAACAAAACAGAAAAAGGAAAAAACAATTGGCAATTGGTCTGAAGAGTGAATTTGTATTGATTTTTTGAATTTGCCTGTAAATAGGCGTTTATGTACAAGAGGCTGACGTCCTAGTAAGAGGACGCCGCCGAACAACAGAGTTTATACAATTTTGTGAAAGGAAAACAAAACAACTATGTGAAAGGAATAATCCCATTGGGTTCCAACTCTGCTATCGCCTTTATGTTTTCGAGCGTCTCATCACTTGGCTGCTTAGTTGAAGATGAAGCTGATTGATCGATGCCGTCTGAACTTGATGTTTGATACCGGATTCTGGATGTAAGGTGATTCAATGAGACATAGTATTACGCTTATCCCTAACTTTTGCCTGGACCGCCCTTTCGAGTTTTCAGTCCACCGGGATACCCATTTTTGCCCAAGCCGCCTTTTCAGGTTTTCGACTTGCCGGGTGTACAGATTTTTTCATTTCATCCCTTATTTTTGCCCGAACCCTTTTGGTTCGCCGGGAAGCCCTAATTTTTGCCTAGGTATGTCAACCTAGCGGGTCTTTTATCATGCGTAGTATCTTTTTACTATGTCTGCATTGGCGGGGTGAGGAAGGTCGTCACCATCCATGGTGGTTAGAATCATGGCTCCTCCTGAGAAGACATGTTTAACCATAAATGGCCCTTCATATGTGGGGGTCCATTTTCCCCTGGGATCACTTTGAGGAAGAATGATGCGCTTGATTACCAGGTCCCCAACTTGATACTCCTGTGGTCTGACTTTCTTGTTAAATGCCCTGATTATCCGTTTTTGGTACGTTTGATCATGACAAATAGCAGCGAGTCTCTTTTTGTCAATTAGTTTAATTGATCAAGTCGAGTCTGGATCCAGTCATCTTCGTTCAAACCTGCATCCTTCATTATCCGGAGAGAGGGTATCTGGACTTCAATAGGCAAGACTGCCTCCATGCCATAAACCAAGGAAAAGGGTGTTGCCCCGGTTGACGTCCGTGCTGAGGTACGGTACCCATGAAGAGCAAACGGTAACATCTCTCGCCAATCTTTGTAGGTCACTGTCATCTTCTGCACAATCTTCTTGATATTCTTATTTGCTGCTTCTACAGCCCCATTCATCTTCGGCCGATAGGGAGAAGAGTTGTGGTGCTGTATCTTGAATTGCTCGCAGAGCTCAATGATCATCTTGTTATTGATATTGGTGTCGTTGTCCATAATGATTCTTTCCGGGACGCCGTATCGACAGATCAGGTTGTGTCGAATGAACCGTGCCACGACGTTCTTGGTTACGGTAGCATAGGAAGCCGCTTCAACCCACTTTGTAAAGTAATCAATTGCCACCAGGATGAAGCGATGCCCGTTGGATGTCGTAGGTTTAATCTCGCCGATCATATCAATGCCCCACATTGCAAAAGGCCAAGGTGCAGTCAAGACATTCAGAGGGACTGGAGGAACGTGCACCTTATCAGCATAGATCTGGCACTTATGACATGTCCGAGAATGTTGGTAACAGTCGGCTTCCATTGTGGAACAGAAATATCCTGCCCGAAGGATTTTCTTTGCCATGGTGTGTCCACTGGAATGCATTCCGAAGGTACCTTCATGTAGCTCTGCCATGATCTTTTCTGCTTCAGTCTTATCCACACAACGCAGTAAGGTCGAATCATGGTTTCTCTTGTAGAGAATGCCATTGCTGAGGAAGAACTTTGCCGCGAACCTTCTCAGAAACTTCTTGTCGTTGACAGATGCACCCTCGGGGTATTCTTGAGCTTCCAGGTACCTCTTCACCTCATGATACCAGGGTTTTTCAGTTACCTCTTCAGCCTCAAGATCACAACAATATGCAGGTTCGTCCAACTTCCAGATAATGATCCGGGGAGCTTCGTTATCCCATTTGATTTTGAACATAGAAGACATCGTAGCCAGCGCGTCCGCCAACTGATTCTCCTCTCTTGGGAAATGTTCAAAAGTTATCTCTGTGAAATGGGGGATCAACGCCAACACACATTCTTTGTAAGGAATAAGGTTCGGATGTTTCGTATCCCACTCGCCTTTGATCTGATTGATCACGAGAGCGGAATCTCCGAAGACACTCAGAAACTTGACCCTTAAGTCAATTGCAGCTTGAAGACCCATGATACACGCCTCGTACTCCGCCATGTTGTTGGTGCAGTTGAAACATAGTCGGGCAGTAAGTGGAGTATGAGTGCCTTTGGGGGATATGATCACAGCGCCAATACCGTTACCCCAAGCGTTTGAGGCTCCGTCAAAGTGCATAGACCATCAGGATCCTTCCTCAGGTCCTTCATCTGGTCCAGGTACTTCACAGTCAGTCACTACCATGATGTTCTCGTCAGGAAATTCAAAGTTCATTGACTGGTAGTCGTCCACTGCTTGGTGTGCCAAATGGTCTGCCAATACACTTCCCTTGATAGCTTTCTGAGTGGTATACTGGATGTCTTATTTTGTCAAGATCATCTGCCATCTTGCTATTCTTCCAGACAGAGCAGGCTTTTCGAATATGTACTTTATTGGATCCATTTTTGAAATCAATAGAGTAGTGTGAGTCAGCATATACTGTCTCAGTCGGCGAGCAGCCCATACCAAAGCGCAGTAAGTTTTCTCGAGCAGTGAGTATCAGGTCTCACAGTCGGTAAACTTTTTGCTAAGGTAATAAATGGCGTGCTCTTTTCGGCCAGACTCGTCATGCTGCCCCAGCACACACCCCATTGAGCTGTCAAGTACTGTCAAGTATAATATTAGAGGTCTCCCTTCAACCGGTGGCATAAGAATGGGTGGTTCTTGGAGATACTCTTTGATTCTTTCGAAAGCGGCCTGACATTCATCATTCCAACGTACTACCTGATCTTTCTTCAGCAGCTTGAAGATTGGTTCACAGGTAGCAGTTAGGTGCGAGATGAATCGGGCAATGTAGTTCAGACGTCCTAGAAAGCCTCTGACTTCCTTCTCTGTCTTGGGAGTTGGCATCTCTTGTATGGCTTTCACCTTGGCAGGGTCCACTTAAATACCTTTGTCGCTAACGATGAAGCCTAGCAACTTTCCAGATCTTACCCCGAAGGTGCACTTGTTCGGATTCAACCTTAGCTTGTATAACTTCAGACGGTCAAACAGCTTCTGTAAATGGTCAAGGTGTTCCTCCTCAGTTTGAGACCTTGCAATCATATCATCGACGTATACTTCAATCTCATGGTGGATCATGTCATGAAATAAAGCAACCATGGCGCGCTGGTAGGTTGCCCCAGCATTTTTCAACCCAAAAGGCATGACCTTGTAGCAGAAGGTGCCCCACTGAGTAACAAAGGTAGTCTTTTCCATGTCTTCAGGAGCCATTTTGATCTGATTATAACCTGAAAAACCATCCATGAAGGAGAACACCTTGTGCTGAGCAGTATTGTCGACCAGAGCGTCGATGTGAGGTAGAGGGAAATCATCCTTGGGGCTCGCCCTGTTCAAATCCCTGTAATCAACACACATTCGGACCTTGCCATCTTTCTTCGGCACCGGAACCACGTTGGCAACCCACTGAGGGTAAGAAGTCACTGCTAGAAACTCGGCATCAAATTGTTTCATAACCTCAGCTTTGATTTTCTCGGACATCTCTGGACGCATGCGGCGGACCTTTTGTTTAATCGGAGGGCAGTCTTCCTTGGTAGGTAGGTGATGAACCACAATGTCGGTATCCAACCCAGGCATGTCTTCGTAAGACCAGGCAAAGATTTCCACATAATCATGCAACATCTGAATCAACCGTTGTTTTACGCTGAGCTCTAGATTGGCACCAACTTTAACCTCCTTTCTATCTGTATCAGTACCCAGATTTACCGTTTCCACTGGCTCTTCATGTGGCTGAATGGCCCTCTCTTCCTGGAGTAACAGTCTTGCAAGCTCACCAGGCACTTGGCAATCATCTTCACCTTCGTCTTCGGCTAAGTTGATCGGATTTTCGAAGTCATAACTGGCAGTAGTAGAGTCGTTACCAGTGAGATCCAGAGTGGATTGAAACCTGTATAGGTGAGTGTGTGTAAATATAGCTATTTTGCAATATATAAAGAAAGAAAGGGAGCACAAGATTTGAAATGCGAAAAACGTCCAATGTTTTATTCATGATATATGGAAATGACAAGTAATAAGCCCTCACAAATGAAGCCACGGTGCCCCGGGTAAGACACCGAGCCATAGAGTTTCACATTATTGTTTATTACAAATTTAAAAACAAAGGAGTTCATTACTGAGTAACAAAAGTAACAGGTATGTAGTCTTTTGCAATCCAGTTGCTTGATCCATCCTCGGTTGTTGGGTATATCCAGCTGTCGAACTCGGATTCTTCCACTTCATCCTCAACCCTGATAGCATTCACTCCATGGTTAGGCATGGGAGCAGTCACCACATTAGGCTTCTCGGGCGCCTCGAACTGAACCTCTTTAGCATCGATAAGGTCTTGAACCTTATTCCTCAGGGCCCAACAATCATCAGTAGAATGCCCCGTGCTATCAGAGTGATAAGCACAGCGGGCGTTGGGATTGTACTTCGGAGAGGTTGTATTTACCACCTTCGGAGCTTCTCTGACAGTTACCAAGTTGGTGGATAGCAGTTGCGGCAAGATCTGCGACAAGGTCATACTAAGCCGAGTATATTCTCTTCTGGGTCTCTCACCCCTTGGTTGGTTAGGTTGCCGAGGAGCGGCAGCAGGCTTTGCAATTACCACCGTGTTGACAGCTTGGCAGTGTTCCGGTTTGTTTTGCCTTCTGGGCCCATACACAGTACTGGCTTCCTTCTTGAAAGGCTTTTTCTCAGAACTTGAGGATGCACCTTTCTGTATCTTCCCTGATTTCATGCCAGCTTCTATCCTTTCCCCAGTCAGAATGAGGTCTGTAAACCTTGCATACGAATTGCCAATGAGATGATTGAAGAATGGACCAGATAGGGTCCCCAAGAACATGTCCACTAGTTCACGGTCGTTTAACGACGGCTGCACCCTGCCAGCCAGGTCCCTCCACTTCTGCGCGTACTCTTTGAAACCTTCTCCCGATCCTAGCGACATACCCTAGAGTTGGGTACGTGTAGGAGCGAGGTCGGCATTATACTGATACTGCTTGTAAAAAGCAGTAGCCAAGTCCTCCCAGTTACGAACCTTGGTTCCATCCAGCTGATAGAACCATTCGAGATGAGTCCCTGAAAGACTCTCCTGGAAGAAATGGATCCATAAGTTCTTGTCCATAGTGTATGGTTGGATCTTCCGCACATAAGATCTGAGATGTAGCTTAGGGCAGGACGCCCCGTCATACTTTGCGAAAGATGGTGCCTTGAACTTATGTGGGATTACCACACCAGAAGATAGACCCAGGTCTCCAAAATCCAACCTAGGCACCTGTTGAATTTCCATGGCATTCAGGCGATCCTCTAACTGCTTGTACTTGTCTTCAGTTGGAGGGTACTGCTCTTCATTGAAATTAGTCTCGTTGTCAGAGACCACAAGACTAGGAACCCTTCCCCCTTGGGGACTGCCTTTCCCTACAGAAGAACCAGCTTGATCAACCTCATTTTGCAGTGTATTGCCAAACCTCCGGCCAGTGTTGAATAGTACAGTTCTCTTCTTCTTCTTCTTTACCAGCAGAGCCTTCAATTCCTCTTGACCTTGGGCTAAACTCATGATCAACTCTTGGAACTGGGCGTTTTGGGCCTGGAGGGCCTTGATGGATTGCTCAGTAGATGATTCAGGATTCATGATGAGACGAGCTGAAATAAACAACGAAGAAGATTAAGTAACCTAAAAAGAAGAGTACCTGCGATGCATATGATGAATGAAATGCGTATGAATTATGTTTTCAAAGACAATCGGGATTCAACTTTGTAAACAAAAAGGAAGCGCACTTTATTAGATTCAACTTTGAAATTTAAATTGTTCAACAGATTGCCCTTAGGCGTTACAAAAAATGGAAATACTGAAAAGGGAAATAAAAAACTGTAAAAGAACATCCAAAGCTCATCATTGATCCCAGGGTCTCTTCTTCTCAGTACGGATGTAGTCATTCAAAGCTCGTTCATTCTCCAATTGCTTTATCAGCTTCTGGATCTTCAATTCTTGCTCGTTGAACTTTTCCCGATAAGAATCCCGTTCTTCTTGTAGTTGCGCCCAAGACCTCTTTAGTGTATCAACATCAGTAGGCATCTGAGGAGGGAGAACAATTGGAGGAGCCCTATCTCTATCAGGATATTCAAGAATGATGGGTCTGACAGCTTCATATGGCATACCTAACTTCTGAGCACGGATGCGGACCCATCTGTAGTAGGGTTCCATAGGTAGAGAAGTCTTCGGTCCCAACTCTTGTGGGTCAGCTTTGTGAATTCTGTCCCAAGCCTTGATGAACCTACGACGCAGCTCGTCACTATCTACCTGAAACTCAAAACTGATGTGAGGCACCAACATCTCATGAGGCCCTGCTCTTCTGGCTCTTCCAAACTGACGGAGAGCTAGACATGGACTATAAGAGATTCCTCCTTGGGTACCAATCAGAGGAACATTAGGATATTCTCCACAGCGATCAATAACAGCTACCTCATCCAAACCCCCGAGAGTCCAAATGATGTCATTAGCAGTGAGAGACATTAACCTATGAGCCCAGCCTCTTCCTTCTTTGTTCTTCAGCACGAACTTAGGGAGGTGCGAAATAAACCACCTCACTAACAAAGGAATACAACACCACAAAGTTCCTCGTCTTCGGGCAGTACGAGCATAGAGTTGTTGCAGGATATCGCCCAAGAGAGTGGGCACAGGTGTAGCGATAAAAAATGTAGCGGGGTAAATCAGAGATCGAATTATTGATTAATTCGTCTCACAAAAGCAAGAGTCGCCACCGCGCTTTATTATTTCCAAGGGAAAAGGGGAAAGAGCGAAATAAAACCCTAAAGTATGAAATGTAAAATAATACTTTTAAAAGTAATGAAAATACAAGGCGTTTTGAAAAGAGGTCTATGGTTCGGGGGTTGGTTATACAGTGGGAAGGTATTAGCACCCAATGTATCTATAGTACTCTATAGGAACCTTTTGAAATATCTGTTTATTAAAACGTTCGTTTGATTAAAAATAAATTGTTTTGGCCGAAAAGGGGTACGGACGGGTTTTTGAAGGTACGACGACCTAATGTCGAAGTTTTGACTTAAAAGGTATGAGTTTTGAAAAGATTGAATATTTGGGGAAAAATTATCTTAAGTTTTAATGAAATGAAGATATTCGCGTGATTGGATTTGAGGACATGAAGTCAACAAATTTAATCATTTTTCCTTGGATTTAGACGTAAACAGAATAACCAAGTAAATACTGAATAATCAAACAAACAATTTAAGTAGCTAAGTGATATACAACCATAACAATGACTAAATAAACAGACTAAATGGCGTGAACATGCATTTTTATAATTTTTTAATATGGACAAAGCAAGAGAATTAATTAAAGAAAATAAAATGTTTTAATTTTTTCTATTTTTTATGTATTTTTTGGTATTAATATAAAGTATTTATTTTAAGAATTATTAAATCATTCTAAACTAAATTAAAACTTAAAAGTTATTAATTTAAACCTAATAAAAAAATAATACTAAAATTACTAAATTAATCCTAAAGTTAAACTTAATAAAAATTGGTCATATTATTTAAAATTTGTTTAATTAAATTACCTCTATTTGATTAAGTTTTATAATTAAACTAAATTAATAAAATTCAAAAAAAACTAAAAGAAAATAAATAGAAAGAGGGGTATAAAAAAAATAAAGGGGTAGATAAACAAATGTATGGGCCAAAGGGTTTTTAAGGGGCCTAATCAAAACAAACAGAAATGGGGGGTGTTATAATGGAAATCGTTGGGCTTTTAGGCAGGGAAACGGGTCAAGCCCACACATTCACAACTTGTTTAGGGTTAAACATATTTTTTTACTTGAGTTAGGGTTAGCAGAGGGTACAGCGCCGTTCGTTCGTTCACGCGTTCTTCTTCGTTCGTCTTCTTCGTTGCTCTCATGCCCGCTTCTGAACTTCCCTTGCCCGAGCCACCAACGCCTCTTCTGTGTTCTCCTTCCCACGATGAAGCACGTGATAGTTCAAAGGTTAACTTCCGTTTTATCTCTTTGGGGTTTTTTATGATTTTTGCATGTTTATGATCTACATCCATTTTGATTCTGACTTTATTTTTTACATGTGGTTTCTGTTGAGATGGTGGAAAGGAAAAAGAAAAAGCATAGCTACCTTTATGAAGGAGGAGGAAGAGGCGTTCCGGAGGCTTGCTGGCGGAGGAGTGAAGCGCGGTGGCTTGGAGTCCTGGTATTTCGTTTCTTACTTCTTTTGTTTGGTGATGAAATCCTGAAAACAAAACTTTATCCTCTTCTCCTTACTGCTTCTTTTCTTCGTATGCTTCTTTTCCTTCTTCTTTCTGTGGGCTCGTCGTATGCTTGATTGTTGCCTTCGTTTGTATGCTTGACTGTTGCCTTCGTTTGTATGCTTTTTCCTCTTCTTCTTCTTGCCTTGTTACCTGGATATGTTGGTTAGTGTGTTTGACAGCCCAGTGATGAGAAAACTCTGAGGGCTTTGAGTTGTTATGGACTTGGATGGCCTTCTGATCATGGTTTCAGGTTTGTGGCCCTGAGGTTTTCTTTGGCAAGGTTTGGACCATTTGTTGGTTACAGGCTTTTCTGGTTATTGCTTTGATGAGGCTTTACTGGTTATGGCTTTAGAACTGGGCAGGTTTCTTGTTGTTTTGTTGCGGGTTCTATGGTTTAAGGCTTGAACACAGGTTGGAGCCTCTTGACAGGTTTACTGTTTTTTAGGCTTCAGTTTTGGCATGGAATGGTAAGGTTTGAAACAGGTACAGGTTTCCGGCCTGGGGACTGGTTTTAGGCTTGATGCTGTTTGGGATATGGTTTTTCAGCAGGTTGTGTTTGACAAGGCCAAGGTTTTGGATAGGCAACAGGTTTGTGCAGGTTATGGTTTTATGGTATTGGCTTGAGACAGTAGGTTATCGTTTTTGAAAGGGGTAAGGCTTTTCAAGCTTTTTCTCTTTGAGAATAGGCTTGTGGTATTTGAACTCAGTTTTAGTTTTTTTGGCTCTCAACAGGTTATGAACTCTCTTCCTTTTGCTTGAGATGTTTTGTGTGGTTATCATATCCGTTTTCCTGGCCTCTATTTGACAGTTCAGGTTTTGTATATTTAACTATTTCCTCTTGATATCTCTGCACTCTTACTGTTCCATTCAATTTGCTTTATCCTTTTCTATACTTCCTTTTTTTTACTGTATTATTGCAGTTTTGTTTTCTATCCCTTTTCTGCCTAAGGCCAAAACCTGTAAACCCACACTCTTTCTCTCTTCTCTCTCCTTAGTACAGTTGAAACATTAAAATGTGATGTTATGTACTTGTTTTGAAAAAGCAAAGCTGGAAAATGATGAAATTAGGAAATACTTGCTTGCATAGTTTTGATCTGTACATGTTTCTCTTGGCCATCTGCATTGTACAGTATGGAGCCTTGTGTTTTTGACCTCTTCCCATACCTTGGGTAGTTTACGTTGGACTTGGCCTTGAACATGTAACTTGACTTGGTTATTTGCATATGCTGTTGAACTATGCTTTTTTTGACAATTGAAATGTGCAATTGGTTTTTTGAAATATGCAGTTTATTTTGAAATATGCAGTTTATTTTGAAATATGCAGTTTTGACAAAAAATGAATTTGTGCATATTTTTAACTTGTGCATTCATATTTGTCAATAAATAAACATCCCTTTTTGTGAACCAGGAGAAATCCCGTGATTTGCAAAGAGGGTAAAAACTGATTCCAGCCGTTTGCTTTTAATGATGAACGCTAAATTAATTTTCTGCCTTTAATTATATATCTATCTCTTGACTTTTTCTTTTAATTCTTTGCAGGTAAAATCAAATGGGCATCAAAGAAGTATTGGATAGAAGATGAAGATTTAGAACTTAGAAAAAATTAGGATAATTTTTATTTCACTTTAAACATTTGTAAGAATTGTCATTGTAAATACTTTGTTAAATAAATACACTATTTAAACAACAATTGTAACAATTAGAATAAAGTGAATAAAACTCCAATATTTTACCAGTTAATTCTTTTCTTCTTTACAATTGTTTACTTTATTATTTATAATTCTTTAAATTATATAATAACTGAAAATAAATTCCAATTATTTAAATTTAGAATAATAAATAATTAAATAAACACCATTGATCAATAAACTTCTCTTCAATTATTTACTTCATTATTTATAATTCTCTAAATTATAATAACTGAAAATAAAATTTCAACTATTTAAACTTAGAATAATAAATAATTAAATAAACATTGTTGATCAATTAATAAACTTCTTTTCAAATATTTATTTTATTATTTATAATTCTTTAAATTATATAATAACTGAAAATAAATTCCAATTATTTAAATTTAGAATAATAAATAATTAAATAAACATCATTGATCAATAAACTTCTCTTCAATTATTTACTTCATTATTTATAAATCTCTAAATTATAATAACTGAAAATAAAATTTCAACTATTTAAACTTAGAATAATAAATAATTAAATAAACATTGTTGATCAATTAATAAACTTAGCGTTTCAAAAATAAACAGCTCTTGACTTGAAAAAGTTATGAATTTAAAAACTGCTTTGAAAATTGATAAAAATAGGTTAAAACCCTTGCAATGTAATGATGCAGATGGGAGATGGTATCTTAGGTCAAAATTTGGGGTACAACAGCTGCCCCTATTTAAGTTTCTTCTATCCGGAGATATGAAGATTAAAATCTTCGTCTCGACGAGATTGAAGGTACTTAAATACATAATACGCAAATTTTTGCTCTAAGATACCGCCATTATGTTTGATATGAATGTAGTGATTGAGTTCCCAGAGAAAGATATTGTATGAAACAAGATAATGCTGGAGAAACCAAACACCAACAAAACACAGGAACATAGATTATACACTACTGGGGAAATGAGCCATCGACTTCAAGTAATAGACTCTTGACGGCGAATAAAAATTTGAGAGAATACGACCTCTGACCCTAACAAAGAAGGCATCTTGCATAGGCCATAAAAACAGATTATTGACCCAAAAATATCAGTGAGCTCACAACTCAAGGTCAAAGATAGACAGAGAGTATCAAATTTGTTGGCGACGGATTACCGACTTCTGAAGGTAAAGATTCATAACAAACTTCTCTGCGAGATTTCCGGAGATATACTCATTAATGCTGAAATAATAATAAGATTGTAGATACACAAGTTGCCTCAAATAAAGAAGCTGCCACTTGCTGTCTTCCAAAAATATTATGACATACAAGCTGCTCAAATAAAGAAGCTGCCACTCGCTGTCGTCCAGGGATGTCAATAACATACAAGATGTTCAAATAAAGAAGCTGCCACTTGCTGTCTTCCAAAAATACTATGACATACGAGCTGCTCAAATAAAGAAGCTGCCACTTGTTGTCTTCCAGAAAAATAATAACGTACAAGTTGCTCAAATAAAGAAGCTGCCACTTGCTGTCTTCCAAAAATATTATGACATACAAGCTGCTCAAATAAAGAAGCTGCCACTTGCTGTCTTCCAAAAATATTATGACATACAAGCTGCTCAAATAAAGAAGCTGCCACTCGCTGTCGTCCAGGGATGTCAATAACACACAAGCTTCTCAAATAAAGAAGCCGCCACTTGCTGTTTTCCAGAAAAATAATAACGTACAAGTTGCTCATGAAGAGACCGCCGCTTGCCGTTTTCCAACGATGTCTATAACGTACAAGTTGCTCATGAAGAGACCGCCGCTTGTCGTTTCCCAGAAATAATAATAACGCACAAGTTGCTCATGAAGATACCGCCGCTTGTCGTTTTCCAAAAAATAATAATAACGCGCAAGTTGCTCATGAAGAGACCGCCGCTTGCCGTTTTCCAAAAATAATAATAACACGCAAGTTGCTCATGAAGAGACCACCGCTTGTCGTTTTCCAAAAATAATAATAATGCGCAAGTTGCTCATGAAGAGACCGTCGCTTGTCGTTTTCCAAAAATAATAATAACGCGCAAGTTGCTCATGAAGAGACCGCCGCTTGCCGTTTTCTGAAGAATAACTCAGAAGGAAATTGCAATGACACTGGCAGAGAATAAAATCTTCGTCAAAGAGAACCATGAATCAATCCTTCCCGAGGAGATCACATACTTAAATGTGCAAAATAAATGCATCATTCGTCTAGGTAGCGACTTCACTGGGAAAAATCATGAGATAGCCTATGCAAGAGATAATAACTCCCTCCAGGAATAAACCGGAGAGAAAACAGTCAAACAAGACTCCAATCAATGAGAAAGTAACTTGACCGGGGGATTCATCCTATCCAGAAATGGACGAGGTAGGCTAAATCAAAAAATCATCCACGAGGATTAGCTCAGTTGGGGAATTTAGAAAGGAAGCACATTTTCTGCCTAAGCTAACCTTCTACTTGGAAATAACATGTACATTGTCTTAATAAACAAAGTATACAACCCAAAATCAACGACAAATGTGAATATGCATGCGTGATATAAGTGTAAATGAGTAAATGAATATTATGCTGACAAAACAAACAGATGGAATATCTTGAAGACGATAAGATGTCACGACATAATAGATACTCGACCAATCTTAGAAAAGACGGAAAATAACTGGAACTGGAAACACAAAGCAACGTCGGAGCGTATCACGCTACAAGGCTCAAGTCTTCTGAGTAGAAAAGTATTCAAAACCAATCATCTAATACCAATAGACTACTGGCATGAGACAAAGCGTACCACACTTTAGAAATCGCCCAAATAAAGGTAGCCAAAACAACGCTTAACTGGAACAACTGGGGAGTCACCAAACTTAGTACCGCGAGAAACGCAAGTTTAACACAACCAACACCTCATGACGATTTTGAAATAAAACATGTTCATCATGCAAGGATAAGTTACTGTATTGTTTTGCATTTCATGGCTTGACCATCCTCGAAACAACTGTTAATATTCCTTTCATTACACATTTTTTTAAAATAAGAATACTTTAAATAACTTTGTTTCAAATATTTTCGTAAAAATTAAAATTTTGCCCACAAAAGGTAAATGCTCAAATTTCATTAATAAGATGGTAGTTCGCTAACAACGCGACTCCAACGGTTTACAAAAGTTTGGGAAATAGTACATGAAAGAAAGGGTTACACAAAAGCAATGATCACTATTCTCCCTAACAACTTCGAATTTCCAAAATGTGTTCAAATGCCAAGACCGGTCTGACCAAAAGCTTGCCTAAGCCGCCCCTTCGGGTTTTCAACTTAGCAAACTGTCAACTCAAACCTAAGCGAAATACTTCTTGACTGCATCGGCGTTCAAGGAGCGCGGGAGCTCTTCACCGTCCATATTGGTGAGAATCAAAGCACCTCCAGAGAAAACCTTCTTAACGACATACGGTCCTTCATAATTCGGAGCCCACTTGCCCCTAGAATCAGGTTGGAAAGATAATATCTTCTTGAGTACAAGATCACATTCTCTGAACTCGCATGGTCGAACCTTCTTATCAAAAGCCTTCTTCATTCTCTGCTGATATAATTGACTTTGACACAATGCTGTCAATCTCTTTTCTTCAATTAAATTCAACTGATCATATCTACTTTGACACCATTCGGCCTCAGAAAGTTTAGCTTCCATCAACACTCTCATAGACGGAATCTCAACCTCCACGGGGAGTACTGCTTCCATACCATAAACCAGGGAAAATGGGGTTGCGCCTGTTGAAGTTCGAACTGAAGTACGGTATCCATGCAGAGCAAACGGAAGCATTTCATGCCAATCTTTATAAGTTACCACCATCTTCTGGACAATCTTTTTGATATTCTTGTTAGCAGCTTCAACAGCCCCATTCATCTTCGGTCTGTAAGGAGAAGAATTATGATGTTCGATTTTGAACTCTTCACAAAGTTCTTTCATCATCTTGTTATTCAAATTCGAGCCATTATCAGTGATGATCTTGCTCGGGATGCTGTATCGACAAATGATCTGATTCTTGATAAATCTGACTACCACCTGTCTGGTTACATTAGCATAAGATGCTGCTTCCACCCATTTAGTAAAATAATCGATCGCTACCAAGATGAAACGATGACCATTTGAAGCTTTGGGTTCAATCATTTCAATCATATCAATGCCCCACATAGAGAAAGGCCAAGGTGAAGAGATAACGTTAAGGAGGGTCGGTGGCACATGTATCTTGTCCGCATAAATCTGGCATTTATGACATTTTTCACATATTTGCAGCAATCAGATTCCATTGTCATCCAATAGTAACCAGCTCTCAACATCTTTTTAGCCATCGCATGTCCGTTGGCATGAGTGCCAAAGGATCCTTCATGTACTTCTTGCATCAGCATATCTGCTTCATATCTGTCTACACATCTGAGCAAAACCATGTCGTAATTCCTCTTATACAAAACTTCTTCATTGAGGAAGAAACTGCTTGCTAATCTCCTCAACGTCTTCCTATCTTTATTGGATGCCCCAGGCGGGTACTCTTGAGTTTGAAGAACACGTTTAATGTCATAGAACCACGGTTTGTTGTCGGTAACCTCTTCTACTGAGAACACATGAGCAGGTCTATCGAGGCGCATAACCCGGATTGTAGGCACATCGTTCCAACCATTCACTTGAAACATTGAAGACAAAGTAGCTAAAGCATCAGCCATTTGGTTTTCATCTCTAGGGATATGATGTAATTCCACTTTGTTGAAGAAAGTTAACAATCTTCTAGCATAATCTCTGTAAGGGATCAAACCAGGATGACGAGTCTCCCATTCTCCTTTGATTTGATTAATTACCAATGCCGAATCTTTGTAAATATCAAGAATCTTAATCCTTAGATCCACTGCTTCTTCGAGACCCATAATACATGCCTCATATTCAGCCATGTTGTTCGTGCAGTCAAACTTCAATCTCGCCGTGAACGGGATATGAGTACCTCGGGGAGTGACGATGATTGCCCCAATTCCATTTCCATAAGAATTTACAGCTCCGTAAAAAATCAAACCCCAATGGGATTCGGGATCAGGTCCTTCTTCGGGTGACGGCTCTTCACAATCTTTAGCTTTCAAGTACATAACATCTTCATCTGGGAAATCAAACTTGATAGATTGATAATCGTCAATTGGTTGGTGAGCCAAATGGTCAGCTAAAATACTCCCTTTGATTGCTTTCTGAGTGTGATACTCAATGTCATATTCGGATAACAACATCTGCCAACGGGCTATTCTTCCAGATAAGGCGGGCTTCTCAAAGATATACTTGATCGGATCCATTTTGGAGATCAACCAAGTGGTGTGGTTAATCATATACTGGCGCAGACGGCGAGCAGCCCAAGCTAAAGCAAAACAGGTTTTCTCAAGCAATGAGTATCGAGACTCACAGTCTGTGAATTTCTTACTCAGATAATATACGGCATGTTCCTTTCTTCCAGTCTCATCTTGTTGACCAAGCACACATCCCATGGAATCTTCCAATATAGTCAGGTACATAATCAAAGGTCTTCCTTCCACTGGAAGAATCAAAATGGGAGGTTCAAGCAAATATTCTTTGATGCTATCAAAAGCTCTCTGACAATCTTCTGTCCACACACATCCTTGGTTCTTTCAGAGAAGCTTGAAAATCGGCCCACAGGTAGCAGTCATATGAGATATAAATCTAGAAATATAATTCAGTCTCCCAAGGAATCCTCTTACTTGTTTTTCCGTCTTGGGTGCGGGCATTTCTCGAATAGCTTTGACTTTATCAGGATCTACCTCAATACCTTTCTGACTGACAATGAAACCCAGAAGTCTCCCAGAACGAACACCAAAAGTGCACTTGTTGGGATTCAGACGGAGTTTATACTTTCTCAAACGCTGGAATAACTTCAATAAATGTTCCAAATGATCTTCCTCAGTTTGTGATTTGGCAATCATGTCATCTACATACACTTCTATCTCTTTATGCATCATGTCATGGAACAAAGCAGTCATGGCCCTTTGGTATGTTGCACCAGCATTCCTCAAACCAAACGGCATAACCGATAACAAAATGTTCCCCACGGTGTAATGAAAGCTGTCTTCTCCATATCTTCTGGTGCCATCTTGATTTGATTGTAACCAGAGAAACCATCCATGAAAGAAAAGACTTTGAACTTTGTGGTACTGTCGACCAATACGTCAATGTGCGGTAATGGGAAGTCATCCTTTGGGCTAGCTCTATTCAGATCTCTATAGTCTACACACATTCGAACTTTGCCATCCTTCTTAGCAACAGGCACTATATTGGCTAACCATTGAGGATAGACCGATGTAACAAGGAAACCTGCATTAATCTGTTTTTGAACTTCTTCTTTGATCTTGTCAGCCATATCGGGACGAGTCCTTCTCAACTTCTGCTTAATCGGCGGACATTCAGGTCTCAACGGTAAACGATGCTCCACAATATTGTTGTCCAAACCTGGCATATCTTGGTAGGACCAAGCAAACACATCAACATACTCTTTGAGAAGCTCCAACATTTTCTCTTTGACCTCTGGGATAAGCAATGCTCCGACCTTAACTTCCTTTTTATCTTCTTCATCACCCAAATTGATCAACTCTATAGGTTCTTCAAACGATTGAATAATCTTTTCATCATGCTCAAGTAAACGGGAAATTTCATCAGGAATCTCCTCACTATCCTCTTCTTCGGCTCTGAACACAGGGAATTCAAAGTTGGGAGAGGGCATAGGATCATTGTTTTCAATGGTTAAGTCATGGATTAATCTGCACATATGATTATGCTTTATTTTAGAAATCAATTAATATGAATGTTGTACAAATGAAACAAAATATTATTATATTTTCCTATTACTACCAATTAATTTTCATTACTATTTCCTAGAAAAAGTGAAAAATAAAACAGTAGTGGACAAAATAATATTTTTATTCATGACGGGAAATACTTGAAACAAAGAGCCCAGACATTTCTCTTTTGCCTTGGGCAGAGCAAAAGGATTTATTTTCAACATAGCCCGACACAAATACTTTTCGCCTTGGGCAGAGCGGATTTTTTTTTCAAAAATAAAACAAAACATTACTCAGAAATGTGCATCACAACAGGAACATCAACAGCAATCCAGTTCTGGCAAGCCACTCCATGCGTTACAAAATCAGGTAAATCCTCTTCAGAATCGTCTCCTATTATAGCATCAACTTCAGGAGGAGTCGGATGGATAAAACCTGCACTTCGGAAAACTTCTTGTATCGGACGAGTAACTACTTCCTGCTTTACTCTTGTAGACACGAGATGAAAACCAAGACCTTCTCCAGACTTGTTCTCGGGAAAAGTCAACACCTGGCCCCAACCTTCAGCCGAACCACTTTCAACCACTCGTCGCGCATCCTCAAAAGAAGAAATAGATGTCCCTTGCTTCTTCACTTCATTATTAGAAACAAATAGAGCTTGGAATTGGGTTCCAACATCCTCATCAACATCAATAAAAGAGAAAGATGACAAATGGCTTACCACCATAGCCTGCTCTCCACCAATCATTACCAACTTTCCATGTCTTACAAACTTCAATCTTTGATGGAGCGTGGAAGTGACTGCCCCTGCATCATGGATCCATGGACGACCCAATAGGCAACTGTAGGCGGCACGAATGTCCATTACTTGAAAAGTGATCTAAAAAGTATGAGGACCAATTACCATAGGAAGATCCACTTCACCAATGACAGTCTTCCTAGAACCATCAAACGCTTTGACAATTACCCCACTAGGTCTCATGGGAGCACCTAGATATGAGAGTCGAGATAATGTAGTTTTGGGCATTACATTTAACGACGAACTTGTATCTACCAACACACTTGATAAAGTATCGTTTCCACAACTTATTGAGATATGCAAGGCCATATTATGGTTCCTTCCCTCCTCCGGAAGCTCTTCATCACTGAAACCAAGATTGTTACACGAAGTAATATTTCCCACAATTCCATCAAATTGGTCAACCGTCACATCATGATCCACGAATGCCTGGTCCAAGACCTTCATCAAAGCTTCTCTATGGGCACCAGAATCTCTCAGTAAAGCAAGCAAAGAAATCTTGGAAGGAGTTTGCAATAGTTGGTCCACAATTTTATATTCACTTCTCTTGATAAGCTTCAGAATCTCATCATCATCAGGATGTGGGATAGGTTCATGGGATCGGCCTATCTCAACCCTTGGTTCAACATTTCTCGCTGGAATTTCTGCCGGTATGGGTCTCCTGACTTGAACTTCTGGTCTCTTCAAAGGTACTGCTGCAAAGACGCGTCCGCTTCTCGTAACTCTACTCACATCAGCGATGTTAACAAAAGATGGCCTTGTTAGTATAGGGACTTCTACCCCATTCTCAATCATTGTGGCATTATACTTATACGGTATAGCTTGGTCTGAGTTATAAGGCACAGGACCAGGTGGATAAATGATCAAAGGAGCAACAGGTGCAGTCTGACCGTCGTAAACGATCTCTACTGATTCAGGCAAATTGAATTGCGGTTTTCTTGGTGAACGGTTCTGGTTGTTGAATGGATATGCCTGTTGTCGAGGCTACTGCTGAAATGGCCGTTGTTGAGTTGGTGGGGTTTGATGAGTTAGGGTCATCAATGCTGGGCGGACAGCCGGAGTGACTGCCGCAACGTGTGAGTAACCTCTCCTCGGTCTCCCTGGGAAGATTGCGCTGACATCCTGTTCTTTTCTTTTTGGGAAAACACTTCCAAACTTCTTGATACTGCTAGACGGACTTCCTTCTTTAACCAAACGCCCTTCACGAATCCCTTCCTCCAACCGCATGCCCATGCTTACCATTTCGGTGAAGTCACTGGGTGCGTTGGCGATCATTCTTTCATAGTAAAAGGAACCTAAAGTCTTCAAGAATATCTTCGTCATCTCTTTCTCCTCAAGAGGAGGATAGATTTGAGCAGCAATTTCACGCCACCTCTGGGCGTATTCCTTAAAAGACTCTCTGTCTCTCTGGGACATCGCCCGGAGTTGATCTCTGTCCGGCGCCATGTCAACGTTGTACTTATACTGGTGAACAAAAGCTTCGCTAAGATCGTTGAA
The DNA here is from genome assembly GCA_948472305.1 of Vicia faba. NCBI lineage: Eukaryota > Viridiplantae > Streptophyta > Magnoliopsida > Fabales > Fabaceae > Vicia > Vicia faba. Next base: position 276,624,578 of record OX451738.1, on the reverse strand, counting down.
GTTGCGGATCCGAATGCTGTCTAAACCCATATACCACTTTAGAGCAGCACCCGTCAAACTGTCTTGAAAATAGTGAATCAACAAGTCATGATCATCAGAATATGTAGACATCTTTCTCACGTACATAGTCAAGTGACTCCGAGGACACGAATCACCCTTATATCTTTCAAAGTCTGGCACTTTGAATTTTGCTGGAATCTTGACATTCGGAACTAAACAAAGGTCATGAGTGTTCTTTCCAAACAAATCCTTCCCCTTTAACGCTCTGAGCTCCCTCTGCATTTCTTGGAATTGGTCTTGAAATTCTTCCATTCTATCAAAAAGACCCAAACTTTCAGCAGGCTCGGCAGGATAAGTAGGTTCATTCAAGTATGGCACGGAGTGAACCACAGGAGTGATAGTTGTCATCACCGGTTGCGGGAAAGGTGTTATAGACGGGATTACCGGCGGCATGGCAGTTGTCTCTGGTTGAGGAAGAGACAAAGTAGGTTGAAACAAAGGTTGTACGACAGGCTGATACCCCTCTGGCACAAAGTTGTAAGGCATTCCCCATGGAAAACCTTTTGGCATCTGATGTTGAAGCGGAGAGTTGATTTGAGTCACAGATGTTGGAACGGTGACAATCTCGGAAGCCACAGTAGTTGAAGTCTGAATCTCAGCAGCTGTAGTCGATGGCTGATTCTGAGCAGCCATCAAACTTTCCACTAGCGCAGTTAACTTTTCCATACCGACACGAAGGGTAACGACCTCCTCACGAAGCTCGTGGTTTTCCTGTTCCAGATCTTCCATCTTCCTCTGACGATTGGCTCGAGTATCGTATCGATGAGACAGCTTGACAATCTATCGGAGTGGAAAAAGAAACAAAGATGAGACTCTAGAAAACATGTGAAGTGGAATGTTGGATGATGCATGATATGTGATGCAAATGATAATTCATTTTAATAGTTTTTCAAGGAACTTCGATAATTTTGCACACATCAATGGTAAAGGAATTTGGAACAACAAAAACTCATTTCATTAATCAAAAGCGGTAAATTACAACTTACAACTTTGGAACAACAAAACAATAAATTACACTTTGGGATAACAACCCAATAATAAAAGCAGTAAACTACAACTTTGGAACATGAAGCCCATAATAAAGCAGTAAATTACAACTTTGGAACATGAAGCCCATAATAAAAGCAGTAAATTACAACTTCAGAACATGAAGCCCTTTTACAGAGTTTTACAAAATGACATTAGTAAAATAAAACTAAGAACTAAAGATCACTCAGAATCATCAGATGAAGGACCAAATGCCAACTGTAACCGGAGCTTCCTGATCTTCTCTTCATAAAAGTCTTCCATCTCTTTCTTCTCAGCTACCAGTCGATCAACGATTTCCTTTTGTGGATTAGGAACGGGAGCAACGCTTACCGAACCTTCCTTCTTTCTCTTCCTTTCACTAGCATACTTCTTCAGTAAAGCATCCTTTTGACGAAGCTTCTCATCATGATCAATGAACCAACGTCTTGAATAAATAGAAAATCCTCCTTTTCCTTTAGTTGTCGAGCCAGGACCCGATTCTCATATTCAGACATATTATACTTTTCTTTCCAAGCATCTCTCTCGGACTTCATCCTAGCCAGATTTCCTTGGTATTCTCCCATATTCTCGATAGGGATATCAACAGATGATAATGCAACGGTAGGGAATAAAGGTTTCTCAGGTTTATAGGGCATCTTGAGAGCACAGCCCTAGCACGGACCCATTGTAGGTAAGGCTCCAAAGAAACGGCACCCCTATGTCCTAACATGTCTCTCCCTTTCCTATGGATGTGGCGCCAAGCTCCTTCGATCTCCCTCTTAGCTGCCTGGTGATCTTGTCCTTCTTGTAGAAAGAAACCACTCACATGGATGTTGTTTGGCTTGTCCCTCATCGGGTATCCAAACTGACGGCGCGCGAGAACAGGGTTATAGTTAATTCCACCTTTCGTACCAAGAAGAGGCACGTTAGGAAAAGCACCACAGCTATCGATGATCTTCACGTCATAGTAAACTCGATTATACCAATCAATATCGAAATGAGTGAGAGCCATAATTTTTGGCGCCCATCGCGGCTCCTTCTCGAGATCCCAGAAAACATCAGACCTAGGTAGATGATAAACATACCACTGATACAGCAACGGTGCATAACAAATAATCATTCCTCCTTGATAAGAGTTTCGAAGATGGATGGAATAGTAGGTATCTCCTAGCAGCGTAGGGACCGGATTTCCAATCAAGAAAATTCTGATGGCGTTGATATCCACAAACTTATCAACGTTAGGGAACAAGAATAGACCATAAGCGAGTAAAGCAAAGACGTCTTCAAAGGCAATAGTATCTTTTATCTCAGCGAAATGACGAGCTTTCCTCAACAAAAACTGCGTAGACAAGCCTCAGATTCCCCCTTTTGTAGTCATGTTCTCCTCTATCTCTGATTTCTTCAAGTGGGTGATGGTCGCTATCTCGTGAGATTTGGGTTCCTCTTCTAAGCCAGAAAAAGGAACACAGTCGGTGATCGGCAAGCTCAGTATGTAGGAGTACTCTTCTAAGGTGGGCATTAACTGGTAATCCGGAAAGGTAAAACATCGATACAAAGGATCATAGAATTGGACTAACGTATTAAGGATGCCTTCCTTCATCTTGCGCTTCATGAGAGGTATAATGGACCCATACTTTTTCTGAAAATCTGTCGGGTTCTTGATCTTAGGAATTAAACTCTTCAGTTCTTCAATCTCGGGCTCCTTAAAACTAAAACTTCGAGTGTTTCTCCTTCCAAATTCCATAATAATAGTACCTGAGATGTCTGCAAAAATCATTCCTAAGTTCCTTGAAAAACAAGTTTTTTTTACAAAAATGTTGATGACTGCATGAATGAATGATAATGCAATAGTTACACACAAGTTCACGAACATGGGGTTCAAAGGTTCAACGTTTCAGCATGGATTCGAGGGTAAAGCCCACCCCAAGGTATGTACTATGGTTCAATCACACCTGTAAGACAAGGTTCTAAAAGTTCCCAGAGTCTACATTCCTCCTTCGGATATTACCAATGTCTTGATTACTCAATAATTAGCAATATTCTCAAAAGAAACTCATCCGAGCGTAGCATCGCGTAACAACTACTTCCGGATTACTCCGTTATAGTCTCCGCGCTACACCTAAAAAGGCCAAGATGGGTTAGGGTTCTACGGTTCTCAATTTCTCTGGCTCCCAGGTCGAAAATAATAATGTCTTCCCGATTACTCGGTAAACAAATATTATGTTCAAGAGGGCCTTCCATTGAGTGGGGGATCTCATGCCTCCTTCTTCGGGATTACTCCCTCAAAGTTAACATGACTGCACCGCCCGTCCTATTCCTTAAGTGTAACTTAATCCGGGTATAGGATTCGTCCTTTGCAAAAAACCCAAACAACCCAATTTAAACACATAATCAAACAAATCAAATAATAATAAAACAGATAAGACAAATTAGGCTTAACCCACTTAGGGATGGACCAGCAAGAGGTCAATCTCTCCCCAGCAGAGTCGCCAATTCTGTAGCGATAAAAATGTAGCGGGGTAAATCGGAGATCGAATTATTGATTAATTCGTCTCACAAAAGCAAGAGTCGCCACCGCGCTTTATTATTTCCAAGGGAAAAGGGGAAAGAGCGAAATAAAACCCTAAAGTATGTAATGTAAAATAATACTTTTAAAAGTAATGAAAATACAAGGCGTTTTGAAAAGAGGTCTATGGTTCGGGGGTTGGTTATACAGTGGGAAGGTATTAGCACCCAATGTATCTATAGTACTCTAGGAACCTTTTGAAATATCTATTTATTAAAATGTTCGTTTGATTAAAAATAAATTGTTTTGGCCGAAAAGGGGTACGAACGGGTTTTTGAAGGTACGACGACCTAATGTCGAAGTTTTGACTTAAAAGGTATGAGTTTTGAAAAGATTGAATATTTCGGGAAAAATTATCTTAAGTTTTAATGAAATGAAGATATTCGCGTGATTGGATTTGAGGACATGAAGTCAACAAATTTAATCATTTTTCCTTGGATTTAGACGTAAACAGAATAACCAAGTAAATACTGAATAATCAAACAAACAATTTAAGTAGCTAAGTGATATACAACCATAACAATGACTAAATAAACAGACTAAATGGCGTGAACATGCATTTTTATAATTTTTTAATATGGACAAAGCAAGAGAATTAATTAAAGAAAATAAAATGTTTTAATTTTTTCTATTTTTTATGTATTTTTTGGTATTAATATAAAGTATTTATTTTAAGAATTATTAAATAATTCTAAACTAAATTAAAACTTAAAAGTTATTAATGTAAACCTAATAAAAAAATAATACTAAAATTACTAAATTAATCCTAAAGTTAAACTTAATAAAAATTGGTCACATTATTTAAAATTTGTTTAATTAAATTACCTCTATTTGATTAAGTTTTATAATTAAACTAAATTAATAAAATTCAAAAAAAACTAAAAGAAAATAAATAGAAAGAGGGGTATAAAAAAATAAAGGGGTAGATAAACAAATGTATGGGCCAAAGGGTTTTTAAGGGGCCTAATCAAAACAAACAGAAATGGGGGGTGTTATAATGGAAATCGTTGGGCTTTTAGGCAGGGAAACCGGTCAAGCCCACACATTCACAACTTGTTTAGGGTTAAACATATTTTTTTACTTGAGTTAGGGTTAGCAGAGGGTACAGCGCCGTTCGTTCGTTCACGCGTTCTTCTTCGTTCGTCTTCTTCGTTGCTCTCATGCCCGCTTCTGAACTTCCCTTGCCCGAGCCACCAATGCCTCTTCTGTGTTCTCCTTCCCACGATGAAGCACGCGATAGTTCAAAGGTTAACTTCCGTTTTATCTCTTTGGGGTTTTTTATGATTTTTGCATGTTTATGATCTACATCCATTTTGATTCTGACTTTATTTTTTACATGTGGTTTCTGTTGAGATGGTGGAAAGGAAAAAGAAAAAGCATAGCTACCTTTATGAAGGAGGAGGAAGAGGCGTTCCGGAGGCTTGCTGGCGGAGGAGTGAAGCGCGGTGGCTTGGAGTCCTCGTATTTCGTTTCTTACTTCTTTTGTTTGGTGATGAAATCCTGAAAACAAAACTTTATCCTCTTCTCCTTGCTGCTTCTTTGCTTCGTATGCTTCTTTTCCTTCTTCTTTCTGTGGTCTCGTCGTATGCTTGATTGTTGCCTTCGTTTGTATGCTTGACTGTTGCCTTCGTTTGTATGCTTTTTCCTCTTCTTCTTCTTGCCTTGTTACCTGGATATGTTGGTTAGTGTGTTTGACAGCCCAGTGATGAGAAAACTCTGAGGGTTTTGAGTTGTTATGGACTTGGATGGCCTTCTGGTCATGGTTTCAGGTTCGTGGCCCTGAGGTTTTCTTTGGCAAGGTTTGGACCATTTGTTGGTTACAGGCTTTTCTGGTTATTGCTTTGATGAGGCTTTACTGGTTATGGCTTTAGAACTGGGCAGGTTTCTTGTTGTTTTGTTACGGGTTCTATGGTTTAAGGCTTGAACACAGGTTGGAGCCTCTTGACAGGTTTACTGTTTTTTAGGCTTCAGTTTTGGCATGGAATGGTAAGGTTTGAAACAGGTACAGGTTTCCGGCCTGGGGACTGGTTTTAGGCTTGATGCTGTTTGGGATATGGTTTTTCAGCAGGTTGTGTTTGACAAGGCCAAGGTTTTGGATAGGCAACAGGTTTGTACAGGTTATGGTTTTATGGTCTTGGCTTGAGACAGTAGGTTATCGTTTTTGAAAGGGGTAAGGCTTTTCAAGCTTTTTCTCTTTGAGAATAGGCTTGTGGTATTTGAACTCAGTTTTGGTTTTTTTGGCTCTCAACAGGTTATGAACTCTCTTCCTTTTGCTTGAGATGTTTTGTGTGGTTATCATATCCGTTTTCCTGGCCTCTATTTGACAGTTCAGGTTTTGTATATTTAACTATTTCCTCTTGATATCTCTGCACTCTTACTGTTCCATTCAATTTGCTTTATCCTTTTCTATACTTCCTTTTTTTTACTGTATTATTGCAGTTTTGTTTTCTATCCCTTTTCTGCCTAAGGCCAAAACCTGTAAACCCACACTCTTTCTCTCTTCTCTCTCCTTAGTACAGTTGAAACATTAAAATGTGATGTTATGTACTTGTTCTGAAAAAGCAAAGCTGGAAAATGATGAAATTAGGAAATACTTGCTTGCATAGTTTTGATCTGTACATGTTTCTCTTGGCCATCTGCATTGTACAGTATGGAGCCTTGTGTTTTTGACCTCTTCCCATACCTTGGGTAGTTTACGTTGGACTTGGCCTTGAACATGTAACTTGACTTGGTTATTTGCATATGCTGTTGAACTATGTTTTTTTTGACAATTGAAATGTGCAATTGGTTTTTTGAAATATGCAGTTTATTTTGAAATATGCAGTTTATTTTGAAATATGCAGTTTTGACAAAAAATGAATTTGTGCATATTTTTAACTTGTGCATTCATATTTGTCAATAAATAAACATCCCTTTTTGGGAACCGGGAGAAATCCCGTGATTTGCAAAGAGGGTAAAAACTGATTCCAACCGTTTGCTTTTAATGATGAACGCTAAATTAATTTTCTGCTTTTAATTATATATCTATCTCTTGACTTTTTCTTTTAATTCTTTGCAGGTAAAATCAAATGGGCATCAAAGAAGTATTGGATAGAAGATGAAGATTTAGAACTTAGAAAAAATTAGGATAATTTTTATTTCACTTTAAACATTTGTAAGAATTGTCATTGTAAATACTTTGTTAAATAAATACACTATTTAAACAACAATTGTAACAATTAGAATAAAGTGAATAAAACTCCAATATTTTACCAGTTAATTCTTTTCTTCTTTACAATTGTTTACTTTATTATTTATAATTCTTTAAATTATATAATAACTGAAAATAAATTCCAATTATTTAAATTTAGAATAATAAATAATTAAATAAACATCATTGATCAATAAACTTCTCTTCAATTATTTACTTCATTATTTATAATTCTCTAAATTATAATAACTGAAAATAAAATTTCAACTATTTAAATTTAGAATAATAAATAATTAAATAAACATTGTTGATCAATTAATAAACTTCTTTTCAAATATTTATTTTATTATTTATAATTCTTTAAATTATATAATAACTGAAAATAAATTCCAATTATTTAAATTTAGAATAATAAATAATTAAATAAACATCATTGATCAATAAACTTCTCTTCAATTATTTACTTCATTATTTATAATTCTCTAAATTATAATAACTGAAAATAAAATTTCAACTATTTAAACTTAGAATAATAAATAATTAAATAAACATTGTTGATCAATTAATAAACTTAGCGTTTCAAAAATAAACAGCTCTTGACTTGAAAAAGTTATGAATTTAAAAACTGCTTTGAAAATTGATAAAAATAGGTCAAAACCCTTGCAATGTAATGATGCAGATGGGAGATGGTATCTTAGGTCAAAATTTGGGGTACAACAACAGGATTCCGAGACATGAAGATCCTTATGGCAGTGACGTTAATGAAGATATCAGGATTAGGAAACAAAACTAGGCCATAGATTAAGAGAGCCAGAATGTCTTCATACGCCCTGAAGTCTAAGTCATTCCAGAAACTGTTAGCTTTACCAATCAAAAACTTGGCCAAGAAACCCTTAACTCTGCTTCTAGTCACCCAGTTATCCATTACCTCTTTGTGGGTCAAGGGAAGGGCTGCAACAATCTCCTCAAGCCTAAGAGTCTTTTCCCAACCAGTGAAGGGAGTCTGATCCAAGATAGGGACACCAAGCAAATCAGAGAATTCTTCCAGGGTAGGGACCAGCTGGAAGTCTTGAAAGGTGAAGCAATTGTACAAGAGATCATAAAACTGGGTCAGGACACTCATCAGTTGTTGGTCCCACTTTGCAGTGACTAACCCGAGAAGAGAACCATGCCTCTGGATGAAAGAGGTAGTGTTTGGGATTCTGCCAACCAACTCTTCAAGTAACTCAGGTGGGTGAACAAAATTAAACCGGATAGTGTTCCTTCGCATAGGCATCATGATGTCCTACAAAACAGAGCAAAGGTGAAACCCTCTTGTCTTTGAAATGGTCAGTCCTTATGCAGGATGCATGCAATGTCTATGATGGTATGATGTCATGATAAAGCACACCACAAATATTCACAAAGGCAAACATGATAAGGCACACAAGTCATACAAGATAGCCCTCAAAGTTTAGGCCAGCATGAAGTTCAGGTACTACCCTCTTTCAGTTTGTTGGTTAAGACCTGTCCTATCAAAAGTAATCGGGTTCTAGAGGATCCCAATATCACTGACTACCCTCAATCGGTCATAACTCCAGCGTCGCAATCTTTTCTTGTAGCCAGAACCATCGCGAGAGTTTAGCGTCAATGGGTGTAGCATACTGCTACTGTTCTATGGCCAAGTTGGGTCAAATTAGGGTTCTAAGGTCAGTTGGTGCTTAATGACTCCTCAGAAGACCCATATTCTCCTCGTTGCAACACAAGGGATATCGGTACAGACCAAGGTGCCACACCAACGTAGCCACTGCTTCACCCGTGTCGGTCTACGCCGGACAGGTCCCTCACAGCTTATGCTACCTAACAGGGTATCCCCAGATCCAGGTTAGGATCTATGAAACTCCAAGACAATGCCCATAATAATAAAGCAAACAAAACAAAGCAATTGAAAACACAAGTATGAGCTATCCTAAGGTACACCTTACTTTAATTGTCCCCAGCAGAGTCGCCAGTTCTGTGATCGGTGGAAATAGAACTGACTGTTTTTTAAGCTGGTTCGCGAAATGTCGTGGTAAGCAAGAGTCGCCACCGTCTTTTATTTTCTCCAACATGGAAAGGACAAAAGCACAGCAAAATTCCTTATGAGAACGTTTCTCGGTTCAGGAGGTAGATTTATAGAAAGGGAAGGTGTTAGCACCCTTTCTATCCGTGGTTATCCACAGGCTCTTAGGTACTTGCTCTTATGTTTTCAAAATGATGTTTGCTTTTCAAAATGTGAGTGGGTTTGAAAAAGTTTCATTGAAAGATTTCTGAATGACTCTTGTATCTGTCCTCAAGAGTGTTTGAAAAATTTGTTTTGAAAGATTTTGAAAGTGTCAGTGTGAAAAGATTTTTGATTTGTTTTTTAGAGAGCAAGTACCCATGAGTCATCTACCTACCCTAAGGAATTAGGCTGTGTAAAAGTCCTTAAGGTAGTGCCATCCCACCATTGAGAGGTAGGTAGCACCACCGTTGGAGGTGTTTGGGTCAATTCGATTGTAGGGACAGTGTGGTCACCGAAGCAATAGTAGGACACCTTAGAAGCAACCCTAATGTCCTAGATCCTTTTTAATCCGAGTCAACCGTTTCGAGGCAACTGTTTCGAGGCAACGGGATCTTGGACATAAGAGCGACCGCTAAAACGTTCTATACTTGACGACCACGTTTCGAAGGCAACGAGTGAGGCGTACCCTAGAAGTGGTGTATGTATTGTGTGTTGTTTTCATGTTATGTTTTATCATTGATCATGGCATTGTGAGCTACGGTTTTTTTTTTAATTACCATACATTCTTTCATGCGAGTTTAGCAGTTAGGAGTGCAGAAAATTAAATACAGAAAGATAAAAGCTACACTATTACAAGGCGCGGGTCTATACATCGCCAAAATACAAAGACCCATTTTTGATAAAGATGCGGAAATTAAATAAACGCCATAAACCTAATTACTATTACATCCTTGAACAGTTACATAATAATCAATAAGAAAATAATGCGCGAAAAGAATTAAAATCATGACGTCCGAGGGTTTTGACCCTTTTGCTTGAAATTAAATTAAATTAATACCTAATAATTATTTAATTAAAGAAAAGAAAGTATTTTTTTTAATGTTTTTTGTATTTATGAAATAAAGAAAATCAAAATCAAAAGAAAACCCTAGTTCTAAGTTTATTTTAATTATTAATGAAAATATTAGAGTTAACCTAATTTAAGCTAATTAATTAATTTACATGTTATTTACAAAAATAATAGTAATTAATAATAATAATAAATAATGATAATAATAATTAATTAAGAAAAGATAAAAAAAGTCAAAACCTAATTCTATGCAATTTTTATTTATTAAGGAAAAAGATTAACATTAAAACCTAATTTAAACTAATCAATTAATTTTTATTTACAAAAATAGATTAATGGTAAATTTACTAAATAATTAAAAATAAAACATTTTTTTGAGTTTCTGATTTTTTTATTAGGAAAAACTATTTTATGGTGAATTAATAAAAATAATTAAAGCAATTAAAAGAATTAAAAAAAAAAAAATAAAATAAAATTATGCAAGGAAAACCAAGGGGGTGTCTGGCCCAAAGTGGAGGTTTATGTGGAATTCAGGCCCATTAGACAAAGTCACGTTTGACTTTCTGGTTGTGCGCATACTGGTTGACTGGAGTGCATCATGGTCTTCACTCTGTAACCACTGGATTGATCATCATGAGCGCTTGGCAAGCTTAGGCGTGAGGATGCATGGTGGGATATTGAACGAATGCTGCACTAGAACATGTTAAAACAAAAATCATCAATTATATGGGGGGACCTGGGAATCGAACCCAGGTCCCTATGCTTGCAAGACACGTCCTCCACCATCTGAGCTACCAAGCGCGTTTGTTAAACTAATAGACAACAAATGTAATATATGAAAAATGCCAATTATGCTGGGACATAAAAAAACGCGCTAAGATTTGAATGCTCCAGTAGCGCTTGGACAACTCACCTTTCTTCTTCGTTTTCACCTGCAACATGAATAAGATAGCGGGGGTTTTAAACCCTGAAGTGGTGAAAAACACAAGAAGGGGGGGTTGAATTGTAAAACTGAAATCTAAAGCAATGAACAAGATATTTTTATCCTGGTTCATTTGATCTCAAACTACTCCAGTCCACCCGTCAAGGTGATTTCGCCTCTCTCCAACGAGGTCTTAATCCACTATATTCAACTGAATATTACAGACTGCTTTAACAACTGCTAAAGCCTTCTTGATTCAAACCACAACCCGGTTTGTCAAGGTAACACTTTCTTACAAAGAGATAAAACTATGTGTGTGGATGTTTTCTACAAAACTTTATCACAACTGTGATGTATACACAAATTGAAGCTTAGAAACTAGATTTCTAAACAGTAATGGAATATCAGAGTGTATGGTTTAGCAAAACTGAGAGAACGAAGATTATGGTTTAGCTTTTGTGCGTGTAGAGATTTGGAGAGCATTAGCCATTTCAATCTTCAAAGCCTTGTTTATATAGCACTGAGATGATGAACGTTGGATGCAATATTCTTGATTCAATGCTAATAACAAGCTTTCCTTATTGAGCAGATCTTGTCTGGAATGAGGCCGTTGGAATTAATTTGCTTTCAATGCACAGTACCGTTGCTTACTTAATGCAAGTTCTGGCTTGGCTCATTCTGACTCTGCTTCGCTGCTGATGAACTATTGTGTTTCTGTATCAGAGTGTTTGAGCGCAGTCTTGTTCATCAGGCTTCAGCAAGTACGTGAGTTGATCATCTGATTTTGACATTCTGATGTAGTAACTTCTGATGCTGGTGTCTGAAATCAAGTTCTGATGCTGAATAGATGTGATCTTGCTTATTTCAATCAGAGTATCTGCAAGTCAGAACATAATAATTTTAGGCAGCAGATAGTTCATACATGAAACTTATAAATACTATATCTTTTCACTTTGTTATCATCAAAACTTAAATATAGGGTAGTAGATTCAAACTTTGTTCTAACAATCTCCCCCTTTTTGATGATGACAAAAACTAGATATTTTAAATGAAAATAACGTGAAAAGGTATCTGGAATATGTATCAGAATAAGAAGCAAAAGAATAAGGAGTAAGGAAATACTCCCCCTGAGTTTATTACTTCCCTTTGATTATATGTGTTCTTCAGGATCAGATCTTTTTGCCTTTCTTTGAACATCAGAGTATCAGAGTCTTTGACTTATCAGAAGCTTTATGTCAGAGCAGAGCTTCAGAGCTTTTCTTTTCAGAGCTTTGCTTTGGATCAGAACTTCATAGTGATCAGAGTTTCTAGTCTTCAGAGTGTCCAGGAGCTTCCTTGTGCCTGTAGACTTTAAGCAAAACAGAAAAAAAACATTTCAAGTAATGGAGTTAGAATGTTTGAGAATTTCTGTCTAGTTAGCCGTTATTGATTTAAATATCATTCTTGTTTTCCCCCTTTTTGTCAGCAATCAAAAAGTGTTGGTGATGTGTTAAAACAATTAAGATCAGAAAAACGAATCATATTAAGATAGTTCAGAATCAAAACACGAAAATATTACAAAACATATTCAATCAGTGCATCAGAAAATCAAGGAAAACATGAAAAAGGTCATGCAAGAAAAAAATTAAGGTTGAGGAGGCAAGCGTGTGAACAGGTTCTCCAGCATGGCTTGGATCTTTTCAGCAGTCTCATTCTGCTTATGCACCATGCTGACAACAGTGTCAATCTTGCTGTCCTGCACATCCATTCTCTCTTTCATCTTCTGATCGCTTTCATCCATCCGCTGCTGTAGACGCATGTCATTCAGCCTTAGTTCTTCCAGAGTCTGCCTGTCCAAGGCAGCTTGAGAAGCATCAGAAGGAGGAGGCTTCTCAGAACTTTCAGCAACATCCTCTGCTTGACTTTCTTCAGCCTGAATGGTCTTGTCTTCTTCTGATGGTTGCACCTTTGCAGCTTGCTGTTTCTCAGACCAAGGTTCACTGTCCAGATGGAGCACGTCCTCTTTCAGAAGCTGATTTCCAACTTCATTCAGAAGCTTGCTGAAATTTTGTTGAGCCTGCTCATAGTTGATATCCTGCAACTTGAGGGCTTCAGCACGTACCCAAAGTCTGAATTGGGACCAGAGCTGATCAGAAGCAGCTGGGTCAATCATCCCAGGACAGACTTGCTTCAAAGAAGCAATCCATTGCAGCACACCTGTTTCAAAATTCAAAATACCAGAGCCAACATCTGGTTGCTTTGGTTTTGGGATGGCAATTTTGTGTTTTAGATCAGCAAGACGATCAAGACTGGTTAAGTCAATGAAAGTCCTGCTGGGGTTTTCAGAGGTTTTCTGAGAAGCTGTTTGTTTTGGAGAAGGGGTATCAGAGTCAGATATTACGATTGGACTGGGTGGTGTTTTGGGAGTATTTGGTGGTGTCGATTCTGATGAGGATGGTAACTGGGGCATGACAACAGTTGTTCCACATGGCAGCTGAATTGCCAGCGGTGATGGTTGAGGTGAATGAGGTTCAGATTGATGAGGGGAAGGAGTTTCAGAGTGGTGAAACTCTGTTTGTGGTGATGGTGGATTAATTTCTGGTTGGGGAGAGGGAGTTGGAATCTCTGATTGCTCAGGGATCAGAGGTTCTTCTGAGAGTGGTTGTTGTTGTTCTGGTTCTTCAGCAGATTGCTGTTGTTCTGGTTGTGGAGGAGGAACATTTTGTGGTTCAGAGTTTGGTTGATCAGAGGCATGTTGATCAATATCAGACAGCACTTGGTCAAGTGCGGATGTTGTTGAAATTGTTGGTTGTTTGGGGTGTTTGGTTCTAGGTCTTCTGAGTTTTAATGCCTCAGAAGGGTCTTCTTCTTGTACAGTTTCATCTATGGTAGGGATGGGGATTGAGATTCTATGAGAGGTTTGAGGAGGGATAGATGCTGGAATAGTAGAAGAATTTAAAACAGGGGCAGCAGATGAAATACCTCTTTTCTTTGGAGTCTGCTGAGATGATCCTTCTGATGGCGCCTTCCTCTTCTTTGTCTTCTTCAGAGTCACTTCTGGTTGAGGTTGATGCAGATCTCTGATATTCAGCTTTGGATCTGTACCATCTGCCTTGCACGCATCCAAGTACCTGAGAATCACCTCTGGTTTGGATTCAATTTCAGAAAATAACGGAAAATCACTCAGAGGCACTCTTCTGCTGGAGATATCAGCAGTGGAAGTAGCTCTGGGTTCCTTCTGAATATTCTCTATCAGCTTCATCTTTTTCAGGTTCTTTGCATTCAGAGGTTTCCCAATTATTGGTTCAATAGTGCTTAGTTCCTGAGCTTCTATCAGATGCTCAATCAGCCTATTCTCTGTCAGAATATCTGATATCAACCTTCCAAAAGGTATCCAATCCCTCTTGGTTCTTTCTTCTTCCCTTGTTTCTTTCACACTGGTTCTGAGATGGTTGAACAGGAAGTGAGCCAGATTGATCTTTACCTTCTGATCAATAAAGTAGATCAGAAACTGCTGATCCACATTTATGTAATCAGGAGAACTGGTTGGTTTCCTGTGGTTGAAGCACCCCAGAATTATCTTAGCCCACACTCTGAAATGATCCTTCAGATCTTTAATCTTGCTGCTGGGCAACCCAAGAGTGAAAATCCTGTCAGCTACCACACCTATATCAACACATCTTTCAGCCATGTCCACACAGCGGACGCCACCACCACTTTGACCGATTAGCCTTGCAATGAGATCTTCAGTAATCACAATCTTCTTCCCCATAACAAAGGAGGTGACTAGATGTGTTGAGACCTTGGCGTGAATCCAAAATTCCTTGACTAGCGCTGGGAATGTTGGTCCAACCAACCTATCGAAATACCTTTCCCACTTTTGAGCCCTAACTTCTTCAGTTAGGTCAAAACCGTTCTCCTTCAAGCTTTCAAAGTCAAAGATTAATTCAGAAAGCACTTCAAGATTCTTCACCGGAGTGAGGAGAGTTCTGAGTGGCACTTGATATTGCTCAGATGATGCTTTCTTTTGAGTACCTGCAGAAACGCTGCTGGAGGTTGCCATGTTCACACTAAAAGGGTTTTGAGAATGAACTGAGGAAAAAGGTTTGCAAGAGATGAACTCAGAAATATGCAGAAAATGCTTGCTGATTTTGGGGGATTTGAGAAAGATACTTAAAAACGGTTACCAGACATGTGTCTCAATGCACCCAATCAGCGCTTTGCCTTCTCAGAAGCGTGCACGCGTTCTGCTTCAGAGATATGCTGATGATTGGATGACACTTGTTTGATGTAGTGATCGGCACGTCTGTCTTTGAGCTTAGACTCTCAGATCTTTAGACTTGCATCTGATACAATCTGCATGTTCTATCTTTCTGAAAGGAGATTGATCAGAAGTTCACAGTAAAATAATTACATTCTGAAGGTAAATATATGGAGTTAAAACATTTTCACTCTGGGCACACTTTCATGCTGAGATGTTTCAGAATGAAATTAAACCTATCTTCTGAAAGGGGTTTAGTAAAGATATCAGCCCATTGATGGTCTGTATCTATAAATTTTAAGTTCAAAATACCTTTCTGAATATAGTCCCTAATGAAGTGATGTTTTATTTCTATATGCTTAGCTCTAGAATGTAAAATAGGATTTTTACTTAAGCAAATAGCAGAAGTATTATCACAAAGTATAGGAATGTTACTCTCAAAAATCTGGAAGTCTTCAAGCTGACTTTTCATCCAGAGCATTTGTGTGCTACATCCTGCTGCTGCTATGTACTCAGCTTCTGCTGTTGACAGAGCAATTGTTGATTGCCTTTTGCTGGACCAAGAAATCAGATTTTCTCCCAGAAACTGGCAGCTTCCAGAAGTACTTTTACGTTCCACTCTGTCTCCAGCAAAATCAGCATCACAGTAGCCTACTAAGCTGTAATCACTAGATTTTCTATAAAACAAACCCAGATTAGTAGTACCTTTCAGATACTTGAAAATTCGCTTAACAGCTGTTAAGTGAGATTCTCTAGGATCTGATTGGAATCTAGCACAGATACACACACTGAATAATATGTCAGGTCTTGAAGCAGTCAGATAGAGGAGAGAACCAATCATACCTCTGTAGACTTTCTGTTCTACATTTTTGCTTACCTCTTCTCTTTCCAAAATGCACGTGGGATGCATTGGAATCTTTGATGGCTTACATTCTGAGAGGTCAAATTTCTTCAGAAGATCTCTGATGTATTTGCTCTGATGAATGTAAGTTCCTTCTGGAGTTTGATTGATCTGAATTCCTAGAAAGAATTTCAGTTCCCCCATGAGGCTCATCTCAAATTCTGCCTGCATACACTTAGCAAATTTTCTTCCAAGAGAAGGATTAGTAGAACCAAAAATAATATCATCAACATAAATTTGACAGACTAAGATGTCACTCTTAACTGATTTACAGAATAGAGTAGTGTCCACTTTCCCTCTGGTGAATTCATTTTCCAGCAGAAAGTTACTTAGCCTTTCATACCAAGCTCTGGGAGCTTGTTGTAGACCATACAGTGACTTCTTTAGTTTGAAAACATGTTCTGGATGTTTTGTATTTTCAAAACCTGGGGGTTGGTGTACATAAACTTCTTCTTCTGTATAACCATTTAAGAATGCACTTTTGACATCCATCTGATACAGAGTGATGCCTCTATTAACAGCAAATGAAATTAAAAGTCTGATAGATTCTAACCTGGCGACTGGGGCAAAGGTTTCTGTATAGTCTATCCCCTCTTGCTGACTATAACCTTGTGCAACCAGTCGTGCCTTGTTTCTGATGACTTCGCCTTGTTCATTTAGCTTGTTTCTGAACACCCATCTTGTTCCAATGACGTTGAATCCTTTTGGTCTGGGAACGAGAACCCATACGTCGTTTCTGGTGAATTGATTCAGCTCTTCTTGCATTGCCAGAATCCAGTCATTATCCAGAAGTGCTTCATCAATAGAAGAAGGTTCAATCAGAGACACCAGTCCCATAAGTGTTTCTTCAGAGTTTCTGAAGCTTGCTCTTGTTCTGATTGGATCTTCCTTTCTTCCTAGGATAGTCTCTTCTGGGTGATCCAAGCTGCTTCTGGGTAATCTCTTCTGAGGTTGATCAGCAGCTGTTGTAGGATTTCTAGCAGTGCTCCTTTCAGACGTTGAAGGAATGTCTGTGTTGAGAGCTTCTGATGACTTGTCTTCAGAACCTGCAAATTCAATTTCTATACCTGCAAAAACTTCATTCTGCTTTGACTTTTCAGAGTCAAGCTTGTCATCAAAACGAACACTGATTGATTCTTCCACAATCTGTGTTTCTGTATTGTATACTCTGTACCCTCTTGAGCGTTCAGAGTATCCTAACATAATACACTTCTGTGCTTTAGAGTCAAACTTGTTCAAATAATTCTTTGTATTTAATATAAAGCAAGTACATCCAAATGGATGAAAATATGAAATGTTTGGCTTTCTGTTCTTCCACAATTCATATGGAGTCTTTTCCAGAATAGGTCTTATTGAGATTCTATTCTGAATGTAGCACGCTGTGTTTATTGCCTCTGCCCAGAAGATCTTAGCAACGTTTGTCTCATTGATCATGGTTCTGGCCATTTCTTGCAATGTTCTGTTCTTTCGTTCTACAACTCCATTTTGTTGGGGAGTTCTAGGACACGAGAAATCATGTAGAATGCCTCTGTCATTAAAGAATGACTCAAAGTCTTTATTTTCAAATTCTCCACCATGATCACTTCTGACTTTAACGATTCTAAGATCCTTTTCATTCTGAACTTGGTTACAGAAGGTAACAAACACAGAGTGTGACTCGTCCTTGTGTCTTAAGAACTTTACCCATGTCCATCTGCTATAGTCATCTACGATTACTAACCCATACTTCTTACCACTGACTGAAGCAGTTTTAACTGGTCCAAATAAGTCAATGTGCAGAAGTTCTAATGGCTTAGAGGTAGAAACAACATTTTTGGGTTTAAAAGAAGGTTTTGCAAATTTTCCTTTCTGACATGCTTCACACAGAGCATCTGAATTGAACTTCAAATTAGGAAGTCCTCTGACCAGATTGAGTTTGTTAATCTGAGATATTCTTCTCATACTAACATGCCCCAATCTTCTGTGCCAGATCCACTGCTCGTTGTTAACAGACAGAAGACATTTTACATTCTGACTCTTTAGTTCAGAAAGTTTGATTTTATAAATGTTGTATTTCCTCTTACCATTAAACAGGATAGTCCCATCTTTCTGACTAACATATTTACATGATTTTTTATTAAAGATTATATCATAACCGTTATCACTTAATTGACTTATGGATAACAGATTATGCATCAATCCATCTACTAGCAGAACATTATTAATAGAGGGAAGATTTCCATTACCTACAGTTCCAGAGCCAATTATCTTTCCCCTCTGATTGCCTCCAAAGCCAACGTGGCCTCCAGGCTTAAGTTCCAGGCTTTGGAACATATGCCTTCTTCCCTTCATGTGTCGTGAGCAGCTAGAGTCCAGGTACCATGACTGGTGTTTCTGACTTGCTGCTAAAGATATCTGCAACATGTATTATTTTATCCTTAGGTACCCAGATTTTCTTGGGTCCTGATTTGTTAGTTTTACCAAAACTCTGGTTGAATTTTGGTTTCACAGAGTGCTTACTGCTAGTATATTTGATATCATGTGTGTGACCATACACAAAATGTGAATTCAGAGGAGTGTGTTTAATGGTTAAGTCCATGACATTCTTTGGTGTAGGAACCTTACCTTGGTATCCTATTCCTTTCCTGCCGTTTCTGCTAACTCCATAGATCATTGAAGCCATTCTGCTTCTATCTATGCTTTTAGCTAGGAACTTCTGGAAACTGTGATCATACTCCTTGATGATCTCATCAGCGTTGCTGGGAGTTTCAGAAATTGGTTCCTTCTGAGAGTTTTGTAAAGTGTTTTCTAATTTTGAAATCTTATTTCTCAGCTCAGAATTTTCCAATTTGAGACTCTCAGACTTATTAGAGTCAGATTCAAGATTCCTTTTCAGGTCTCTGAATTTAGCTCTAATTTGCTGATAACGTTCCAGAATCTCATTAAGGCTTTCAGCAAGTTCAGCCTTTGTAAAGTTAACAGCAAAGTTAGGAAATACCTCTTCAGTGTCTGATTCTGAGTCTGATTCAGAAGCTTCACTATCTTCTGAAATGTTAGCCATGAGAGCTATGTTTGCCCTTTCATCATCTGATTCTGAGTCAGCTTCAGACGAGTCAGAGTCATCCCATGTGGCCATGAGACTTTTCTTCTTCTCTCTTCCAAACTTCTTTTTGGGCTTTTCCCTCTGAAGCTTTGGGCAGTCACTCTTGTAGTGTCCTTGCTCATTGCACTCATAGCAGATGATGTCTTTGGTGTTTGGCTTTTTGCTACTGGAAGAGCTTTCAGATCTTCTGTATCCAGAGGAAGAATCTGTCCTTCTGTATCTGGAAGAAGACTCGTTCTGATCAGATCTTCTGGGATTCCTGAACTTCCTTTGTCTTTGCTTCCACAGTTGATTTACTCTTCTGGAGAGAAGGGAAAGTTCGTCTTCTTCTGATGAGGATCCATCAGATGTTTCTTCAACTGCCTGCAAAACTTTAGACTCAAATTTTCTGTTAGATTTTAATGCTAAAGGCTTACCTTGCTTCTGAGGCTCATCAGCTTCTAGCTCTATCTCATGACTTCTGAGGGAGCTGATAAGTTCCTCCAGAGTGATTTTGTTGAGATCTTTAGCTAGCTTCAGAGCAGTAACCATAGGCCTCCACTGCTTGGGTAAACTTCTGACGATTTTCTTGACATGGTCAACAGTAGAGTATCCTTTGTCCAGAACTTTGAGACCAGCTACCAGAATCTGGAATCTAGAGAACATTGTTTCAATGGATTCAGATTCTTCCATTTTGAACGCCTCATACTTTTGAATGAGCGCTAGAGCTTTTGTTTCTTTGACCTGAACGTTGCCCTCATGCGTCATTCTGAGAGAATCAAAAATATTCTTTGCTGTGTCTCTGTTGGAGATCTTTTCATACTCAGTATAGGAGATGGCACTGAGGAGGATGGTTCTGGCCTTGTGGTGATTCTTGAAGTCACGCTTTTGTTGATCAGACATTGTTTTTCTATCAATCTTCTGACCACTTGCATTCACAGGGTGCGTGTATCCATCTGTCACCATATCCCACAGATCAGCATCATGTGCCAGAAAGAAGCTTTCAATTCTGTCTTTCCAGTAATCAAAGTTTTCTCCATCAAAGACTGGAGGTTTGCCACTGAATCTGTCTCTGTCCTCATTGTTGTCATTGCTGATGTGAGAATTGTTTCCTGCCATTGTGTTTTTCTGACGCTGGATCTTGTACTGACACGGTTAAGTGTTTTAGCTCAGAACCAGGCGCCTTTATCACAACTGTGATGTATACACAAATTGAAGCTTAGAAACTAGATTGCTAAACAGTAATGGAATATCAGAGTGTATGGTTTAGCAAAACTGAGAGAACGAAGATTATGGTTTAGCTTTTGTGCGTGTAGAGATTTGGAGAGCATTAGCCATTTCAATCTTCAAAGCCTTGTTTATATAGCACTGAGATGATGAACGTTGGATGCAATATTCTTGATTCAATGCTAATAACAAGCTTTCCTTATTGAGCAGATCTTGTCTGGAATGAGGCCGTTGGAATTAATTTGCTTTCAATGCACAGTACCGTTGCTTACTTAATGCAAGTTCTGGCTTGGCTCATTCTGACTCTGCTTCGCTGCTGATGAACTATTGTGTTTCTGTATCAGAGTGTTTGAGCGCAGTCTTGTTCATCAGGCTTCAGCAAGTACGTGAGTTGATCATCTGATTTTGACATTCTGATGTAGTAACTTCTGATGCTGGTGTCTGAAATCAAGTTCTGATGCTGAATAGATGTGATCTTGCTTATTTCAATCAGAGTATCTGCAAGTCAGAACATAATAATTTTAGGCAGCAGATAGTTCATACATGAAACTTATAAATACTATATCTTTTCACTTTGTTATCATCAAAACTTAAATATAGGGTAGTAGATTCAAACTTTGTTCTAACAATCTCCCCCTTTTTGATGATGACAAAAACTAGATATTTTAAATGAAAATAACGTGAAAAGGTATCTGGAATATGTATCAGAATAAGAAGCAAAAGAATAAGGAGTAAGGAAATACTCCCCCTGAGTTTATTACTTCCCTTTGATTATATGTGTTCTTCAGGATCAGATCTTTTTGCCTTTCTTTGAACATCAGAGTATCAGAGTCTTTGACTTATCAGAAGCTTTATGTCAGAGCAGAGCTTCAGAGCTTTTCTTTTCAGAGCTTTGCTTTGGATCAGAACTTCATAGTGATCAGAGTTTCTAGTCTTCAGAGTGTCCAGGAGCTTCCTTGTGCCTGTAGACTTTAAGCAAAACAGAAAAAAAACATTTCAAGTAATGGAGTTAGAATGTTTGAGAATTTCTGTCTAGTTAGCCGTTATTGATTTAAATATCATTCTTGTTTTCCCCCTTTTTGTCAGCAAT
Source organism: Vicia faba (assembly GCA_948472305.1). Classification (NCBI taxonomy): domain Eukaryota; kingdom Viridiplantae; phylum Streptophyta; class Magnoliopsida; order Fabales; family Fabaceae; genus Vicia; species Vicia faba. The sequence goes on along the minus strand of OX451738.1, from coordinate 276,603,221 downwards.
CAAAAAGTGTTGGTGATGTGTTAAAACAATTAAGATCAGAAAAACGAATCATATTAAGATAGTTCAGAATCAAAACACGAAAATATTACAAAACATATTCAATCAGTGCATCAGAAAATCAAGGAAAACATGAAAAAGGTCATGCAAGAAAAAAATTAAGGTTGAGGAGGCAAGCGTGTGAACAGGTTCTCCAGCATGGCTTGGATCTTTTCAGCAGTCTCATTCTGCTTATGCACCATGCTGACAACAGTGTCAATCTTGCTGTCCTGCACATCCATTCTCTCTTTCATCTTCTGATCGCTTTCATCCATCCGCTGCTGTAGACGCATGTCATTCAGCCTTAGTTCTTCCAGAGTCTGCCTGTCCAAGGCAGCTTGAGAAGCATCAGAAGGAGGAGGCTTCTCAGAACTTTCAGCAACATCCTCTGCTTGACTTTCTTCAGCCTGAATGGTCTTGTCTTCTTCTGATGGTTGCACCTTTGCAGCTTGCTGTTTCTCAGACCAAGGTTCACTGTCCAGATGGAGCACGTCCTCTTTCAGAAGCTGATTTCCAACTTCATTCAGAAGCTTGCTGAAATTTTGTTGAGCCTGCTCATAGTTGATATCCTGCAACTTGAGGGCTTCAGCACGTACCCAAAGTCTGAATTGGGACCAGAGCTGATCAGAAGCAGCTGGGTCAATCATCCCAGGACAGACTTGCTTCAAAGAAGCAATCCATTGCAGCACACCTGTTTCAAAATTCAAAATACCAGAGCCAACATCTGGTTGCTTTGGTTTTGGGATGGCAATTTTGTGTTTTAGATCAGCAAGACGATCAAGACTGGTTAAGTCAATGAAAGTCCTGCTGGGGTTTTCAGAGGTTTTCTGAGAAGCTGTTTGTTTTGGAGAAGGGGTATCAGAGTCAGATATTACGATTGGACTGGGTGGTGTTTTGGGAGTATTTGGTGGTGTCGATTCTGATGAGGATGGTAACTGGGGCATGACAACAGTTGTTCCACATGGCAGCTGAATTGCCAGCGGTGATGGTTGAGGTGAATGAGGTTCAGATTGATGAGGGGAAGGAGTTTCAGAGTGGTGAAACTCTGTTTGTGGTGATGGTGGATTAATTTCTGGTTGGGGAGAGGGAGTTGGAATCTCTGATTGCTCAGGGATCAGAGGTTCTTCTGAGAGTGGTTGTTGTTGTTCTGGTTCTTCAGCAGATTGCTGTTGTTCTGGTTGTGGAGGAGGAACATTTTGTGGTTCAGAGTTTGGTTGATCAGAGGCATGTTGATCAATATCAGACAGCACTTGGTCAAGTGCGGATGTTGTTGAAATTGTTGGTTGTTTGGGGTGTTTGGTTCTAGGTCTTCTGAGTTTTAATGCCTCAGAAGGGTCTTCTTCTTGTACAGTTTCATCTATGGTAGGGATGGGGATTGAGATTCTATGAGAGGTTTGAGGAGGGATAGATGCTGGAATAGTAGAAGAATTTAAAACAGGGGCAGCAGATGAAATACCTCTTTTCTTTGGAGTCTGCTGAGATGATCCTTCTGATGGCGCCTTCCTCTTCTTTGTCTTCTTCAGAGTCACTTCTGGTTGAGGTTGATGCAGATCTCTGATATTCAGCTTTGGATCTGTACCATCTGCCTTGCACGCATCCAAGTACCTGAGAATCACCTCTGGTTTGGATTCAATTTCAGAAAATAACGGAAAATCACTCAGAGGCACTCTTCTGCTGGAGATATCAGCAGTGGAAGTAGCTCTGGGTTCCTTCTGAATATTCTCTATCAGCTTCATCTTTTTCAGGTTCTTTGCATTCAGAGGTTTCCCAATTATTGGTTCAATAGTGCTTAGTTCCTGAGCTTCTATCAGATGCTCAATCAGCCTATTCTCTGTCAGAATATCTGATATCAACCTTCCAAAAGGTATCCAATCCCTCTTGGTTCTTTCTTCTTCCCTTGTTTCTTTCACACTGGTTCTGAGATGGTTGAACAGGAAGTGAGCCAGATTGATCTTTACCTTCTGATCAATAAAGTAGATCAGAAACTGCTGATCCACATTTATGTAATCAGGAGAACTGGTTGGTTTCCTGTGGTTGAAGCACCCCAGAATTATCTTAGCCCACACTCTGAAATGATCCTTCAGATCTTTAATCTTGCTGCTGGGCAACCCAAGAGTGAAAATCCTGTCAGCTACCACACCTATATCAACACATCTTTCAGCCATGTCCACACAGCGGACGCCACCACCACTTTGACCGATTAGCCTTGCAATGAGATCTTCAGTAATCACAATCTTCTTCCCCATAACAAAGGAGGTGACTAGATGTGTTGAGACCTTGGCGTGAATCCAAAATTCCTTGACTAGCGCTGGGAATGTTGGTCCAACCAACCTATCGAAATACCTTTCCCACTTTTGAGCCCTAACTTCTTCAGTTAGGTCAAAACCGTTCTCCTTCAAGCTTTCAAAGTCAAAGATTAATTCAGAAAGCACTTCAAGATTCTTCACCGGAGTGAGGAGAGTTCTGAGTGGCACTTGATATTGCTCAGATGATGCTTTCTTTTGAGTACCTGCAGAAACGCTGCTGGAGGTTGCCATGTTCACACTAAAAGGGTTTTGAGAATGAACTGAGGAAAAAGGTTTGCAAGAGATGAACTCAGAAATATGCAGAAAATGCTTGCTGATTTTGGGGGATTTGAGAAAGATACTTAAAAACGGTTACCAGACATGTGTCTCAATGCACCCAATCAGCGCTTTGCCTTCTCAGAAGCGTGCACGCGTTCTGCTTCAGAGATATGCTGATGATTGGATGACACTTGTTTGATGTAGTGATCGGCACGTCTGTCTTTGAGCTTAGACTCTCAGATCTTTAGACTTGCATCTGATACAATCTGCATGTTCTATCTTTCTGAAAGGAGATTGATCAGAAGTTCACAGTAAAATAATTACATTCTGAAGGTAAATATATGGAGTTAAAACATTTTCACTCTGGGCACACTTTCATGCTGAGATGTTTCAGAATGAAATTAAACCTATCTTCTGAAAGGGGTTTAGTAAAGATATCAGCCCATTGATGGTCTGTATCTATAAATTTTAAGTTCAAAATACCTTTCTGAATATAGTCCCTAATGAAGTGATGTTTTATTTCTATATGCTTAGCTCTAGAATGTAAAATAGGATTTTTACTTAAGCAAATAGCAGAAGTATTATCACAAAGTATAGGAATGTTACTCTCAAAAATCTGGAAGTCTTCAAGCTGACTTTTCATCCAGAGCATTTGTGTGCTACATCCTGCTGCTGCTATGTACTCAGCTTCTGCTGTTGACAGAGCAATTGTTGATTGCCTTTTGCTGGACCAAGAAATCAGATTTTCTCACAGGGTGCGTGTATCCATCTGTCACCATATCCCACAGATCAGCATCATGTGCCAGAAAGAAGCTTTCAATTCTGTCTTTCCAGTAATCAAAGTTTTCTCCATCAAAGACTGGAGGTTTGCCACTGAATCTGTCTCTGTCCTCATTGTTGTCATTGCTGATGTGAGAATTGTTTCCTGCCATTGTGTTTTTCTGACGCTGGATCTTGTACTGACACGGTTAAGTGTTTTAGCTCAGAACCAGGCGCCTTTATCACAACTGTGATGTATACACAAATTGAAGCTTAGAAACTAGATTGCTAAACAGTAATGGAATATCAGAGTGTATGGTTTAGCAAAACTGAGAGAACGAAGATTATGGTTTAGCTTTTGTGCGTGTAGAGATTTGGAGAGCATTAGCCATTTCAATCTTCAAAGCCTTGTTTATATAGCACTGAGATGATGAACGTTGGATGCAATATTCTTGATTCAATGCTAATAACAAGCTTTCCTTATTGAGCAGATCTTGTCTGGAATGAGGCCGTTGGAATTAATTTGCTTTCAATGCACAGTACCGTTGCTTACTTAATGCAAGTTCTGGCTTGGCTCATTCTGACTCTGCTTCGCTGCTGATGAACTATTGTGTTTCTGTATCAGAGTGTTTGAGCGCAGTCTTGTTCATCAGGCTTCAGCAAGTACGTGAGTTGATCATCTGATTTTGACATTCTGATGTAGTAACTTCTGATGCTGGTGTCTGAAATCAAGTTCTGATGCTGAATAGATGTGATCTTGCTTATTTCAATCAGAGTATCTGCAAGTCAGAACATAATAATTTTAGGCAGCAGATAGTTCATACATGAAACTTATAAATACTATATCTTTTCACTTTGTTATCATCAAAACTTAAATATAGGGTAGTAGATTCAAACTTTGTTCTAACAAACCCCCACAAAGCACAAGTCCAAAAAATAGCGATTACGCACACAGATTATATAAATTGAGCGCGAGTATCTCATTCGATTCGTCTTGTTGCAACGAATTTGTCCATATATGGCTTGAGGTCTAATTTTACAGCATACGCAAAGCCCTAATTTTCGAACCTTGAAACCCTAGATATCGCCCATGGTGGATTTTGATTTAGGCAATTTCAGCATAATTCAACTATACCAAAAGCTTCAGGGAGATGTTAGTAATATAAATCAATGAGCAAAACATGTCAATGATGCATAGAAATTAGGTTTCGATTAGGAAAATATTCGTTCAAACCATGACTTTGTTTTACCGTTTCTTTGAGTATGAGAGCTGGAAAGTGCTTGCAATACGTTCAGGGAACTCTCAGCAAGGGATTAGAATCAACAAACTTCTTTGAATTGGACTGCAAATTAGAAAACAGTTTTTGAGTTTTTTCACTTTTTTTTCAATGTTGCATATGATGTTCTTGCAGCAATTTTTCATGTCCTTGAGTAGGGTTTCACTCAGCATATGTATGTGATGTGAATTAGGTCAAAACCTTGGCCCAAAAGTCCATGAATTTATGTTTGCAATCTTTGATTTTCAATTATGTGATTTTCAATCTTTTTTCAATGAAAACCTTGCCAATTATGGAGATCTTGTCCCCTTGAGTGATGCACGAGATCTTTAGCATGTGTGGAGTGTATTTGCTTCATAAAAAGATTTGACAACTATGCTTTGATATTTTTCTACAATTAAAACCAATTAAATGAATTAATAATAATAAAAATTCAATTAATTAATTAAAACTAAGAAAATAAATCATTTTAAGCTTAATGGGTCGTGCATAGGCTTTGGGTAAAGATTCAAGAAAGAATTTGAGGCCCATTAGCAAAATTGAAGTGTTTTAGGCAAAGTTGACTTTTGAAGGTTCCCAAAAATTTCCTAACTTCTCCAATGCATATCTTGCTCAATTTTGAAGCTATGAATATGTTCTTGGACATTTTGGAAAGGTCTTGAAGTCCTCTAACCAATGCCTTTGGTCCCATGTCATTTTGATTTACCAATCTCAAGTTATGGTCTTTGACTTAAAGTTCCTTTTTGTTGACTTTTGAAAATGACCTATAATGTTGAAATTGATAACTTTTTGTGAGAGAATTTCTTGGACTTGGAGTGTGAATATGAGTTGTAGGGAATGTCATCCCCTTCAAAATGAGCATTGGATGGGATTTTTCTGATGGACCATGAAAAAGTTATGCCTTGGTCAATTTGCAGTTGACTTTTCAACTGTCCAAAAATAGAAACTTTTGCATCTTGATGACTTTTTGAGCCATGCTTGTGGAATCATGATCAAGACTTGATCAAATGATGATTGTGGCTTCAAAATAAGATGTTGACCAAATTTTTTGACTTTTGACTGTCAAATGACCATTTTACCCCTGCAGTTGACTGTGAAGCAATTAGGGTTTTTTGACTGTGCTACTTGATGCTGTGAGTCTTGAAACTTGACATATGGATGGTTGAAAATTTATATGGGAACATGGGACTTGATTGGACCCTTGAAAATCTCAGTTTCTTTGCAAGAACCAAAACCCTAATTTTGACTGTGTTAGGAGGCAATTGGACTGTGCAACCCTTGAGAGATTTTGAACCATTTGGAGATTGATCTTGGCAAATCTTGAAGAATATGGGAGGGCAAATTTTGGGTACAACAAGGTGCGATAGCCATGCAGGGCGAAGGGAAGAATTTTGTGCCAATCTTTGTATGTCTTCGCCATTTTCTGGATGATCTTCTTGATATTTTTGTTGGCCACTTCGACGGCCCCATTCATCTTTAGTCTGTACGGTGAGGAATTATGATGCTCGATTTTGAAGTCGTCGCACAGTTCCTTCATCATGTTGTTGTTTAAATTGGACCCGTTATCTGTAATTATCCGACTTGGGACACCGTACCTACATATTATGTTTTGTTTGATGAAGCGTGAAACCACTTGACTTGTTACGTTGGCGTAGGATGCTGCTTCTACCCATTTGGTAAAGTAGTCGATGGCTACCAATATAAAGCGGTGTCCGTTGGATGCTTTCGGCTCGATCATGCATATCATATCAATTCCCCACATTGAGAATGGCCAAGGGGAGCTCATGACGTTTAGAGGAGTCGGTGGTATATTTATCTTATCGGCATAGATTTGACATTTATGACACGTCTTCGTGTAGTGATAACAATCAACTCCCATTATTAACCAATAATACCCTGCTCGCAGAATCTTTCTAGCCACGGCGTGCCCATTTATATGAGTTCCAAAAGTACCCTCGTGGATTTCTCTCATAATCGTATGTGCTTCTTGCTTCTCCACACACCTGAGTAGTACCATGTCGTAGTTTCTTTTGTATATCACTCCATTACTCAGAAGGAACTTTGAAGCTAAACTTCGTAGGGTTCGCTTGTCAATGATAGAGGCATTTTCTGGATATTCCTGCCTTTCCAGGTACTTCTTGATGTCGTAAAACCAAGGCTTATTGTCAGGTCTTTCCTCAATAGCAAGGCAGTGTGTGGGCTCTTCGAAATGCCTGATCGTAATATGTGGTTCATGGTTCGGCCATGTTACTTTGAACATAGCTGACAAAGTTGCTAGAGCATCCGCCATTTGATTTTCTTCTCGTGGGATATGACTGAAAGTGATCTCTGTAAATTCCGAAGCTAACTTTAAAACATGATCCCGATATGGAATCAATGTAGGGTGTTTAGTATCCCATTCGCCATTAACCTGGTATATGACTAATGCAGAATCTCCAAATACTTCGAGGATCTTTATTCTCAAATCGATGACAGCTTCCAATCCTAGTATATAAGCTTCATATTCAACGATGTTGTTGGTGCAGTCAAAACACAACCTTGCAGTATAGGGTTTGTGATAATTCTTTGGAGAGGTCAATACTGCCCCTACACCATGACCTAGTGCATTTGAAGCCCTGTCGAACATGAGTGTCCAACGTGCCACTGGCTTGGGTCCTTTGTCCAATATCCTCGTCAGGAAAGTCAAACTTCATAGGTTGATATTCTGATAACGGTTGGTGAGCCAGATGATCAGCTAGTATACTACCTTTGATGGCCTTCTGAGTGACATATTGGATGTCGTATTCTGATAGTAGCATCTGCCATCATGCAATTCTTCTAGTAAGAGTTAGCTTTTCAAACACAAACTTTAGAGGATCCATTCTTGCTATTAACCACGTAGTGTGGGTCAACATATATTGACTCAACCTCTTGGTAGCCCAGGACAATGTGCAACAAGTTTTCTCGAGGAGTGAGTACCTGGTTTTGCAGTCAGTGAATTTCTTGCTGAGGTAAGAAATCACATGCTCCTTTCTACCTGTTTCATTCTGCTGTCCCAAAAAAAAAAATTCATTGATCCTTCGAGCACTGTCAAATACATGATGAGTGGTCTTCTGGGGACTGGCAGCATTAAGACTGTGGCTCTTGAAGATATTGTTTTATTGTCTCGAATGCAGTTTGATAATCATCATTCCATACTACCATCTAATCTTTTCGTAATAACTTGAATATTGGCTCGCATGTAGCTGTTAGATGCGATATGAACCTTGAGATGTAATTCAATCACCCTAAGAAACCATATACTTCTTTTTCTTTCCTTGGTGCGGGAATCTCTTGTATAGCTTTTACTTTGTCGGGGTTCACCTTGATACCCCGCTGTCTTATAGTGAAACCCATCAATTTTCCCGATCTGACGCCAAATGTGCATTTATTCGGATTTAGCCTCAGTCTAAACTTACGCAGCCGCTTGAATAACTTTTGTAGATGTATGATGTGTTCCTCCTCCATATGGGATTTGGCAATCATATCATCTACGTATACTTTAACCTCTTTGTGGATCATATCATGGAATAACGTGACCATTTCCCTCTGATAAGTTGCCCCTGCATTTTGAGACCGAATGGCATTACTTTGTAGCAGAAAATTCCCCAAGGTGTCATGAAAGTAGTCTTTTCCATGTCTTCGATCGCCATTTTAATCAGATTATAGCCCGAGAAACCATCCATGAATGAGAATACTGAGGCTTGAGATGTGTTATCCACTAGGACATCTATGTGGGGTAACGGGAAATCGTCCTTGGGGCTTGCTCTGTTTAGGTCTCGATAATCCACACACATGCGTACTTTGATATCCTTCTTGGGTACTGGTACAATGTTAGCTATCCATGGTGGATAATCTACCACTGCTAGGAACCCTGTGTCAAACTATTTGAGAACCTCTTCTCTGATTTTGCTGGACATATCTGGGCGAGTTCTTCTGAGTTTTTGTCTGACTGGAGAACACCCTTCTTTGAGAGGTAGTTTGTGCACCACGATGTTTGTATCCAACCCTGGCATATCCCTGTAGGACCAAGCGAATATATCCATATACTCATGTAATAACTTGATTAGCCTGTCTTTGACGCTCTGCTTTAACATAGCCCCTAGCTTGATTTCTTTCAGATATTCCTCTGTGACCAGGTTAATGGTCTCAATAGCCTCTTGATATGGTTGTATGTTGTCAGACTTTCGCTCTATTTCCCTTTCCATTTCCTCGGAGAGTTTAAGATCTTCGTCATCTTCCTCTTCGGCTTGGTTGATAGGAGCATCAAAATCGTATCGGGTCGTAGCAGTAACATTATCGGAAATTTTGGGCATGGATCTGCACATTTATCATGTTTTGGTGCATATTTTAGTGCCTGGGATTTGAAAATGCGTATCCAGAGAAAGTATTGCCATTTTTAAATTTAATAGATAAATGCAAAAGAAAGAAAAGAATCTTAATTGAAAATAGAATATAACTTTTATTAATTGTAAATATTGTCTGAAACAAGAACAGGAAAAACCCTTACAAGCAACCCCAATGCCTCGAGTTTGACATAGGTTCTTTCAAAACAAGAAACATTACTTAGGAAAGAAAAATATCTCAGGAATCTCCACAGCAGTCTATCCTTTGAGTTCTTCTCTTGGGGCGCCCTCTCTGATCAAGTCAGTTGCCCTTTTGTTATTGATTTTGCTTGATATCATTGCCACATGTCCGCCATGCTCTGTTCCTTTGCTGACAAAAGTCTCTTGGATCGGAGGGAAACATGCTTTGCCTTTTAGAGTAGCTTTCGACGATTCATAGCCTAAACCAAAGCGATTCTTCTTCTCAGGAATTTCTGGGAGCTTTCCCCGGAGTTTCGAGGCATCACATCCCATAGTCGTTTGCAGATCTCCCCATGATGTTACTTTAGTCTTGTTACCGTTCTCAACTGGTAATGTCACCATTGAAGCAATTTCCAAGGCTTGGAATAGGGTAGCTATACAGTCTTCGTCTGCACTGATATATCTGTATGATTCAATGTGTCTTACGAAGATGTCTTCTTCGCTGTCAATTATGATTAACTTCCCTTCCACTAGGAACTTCAATTTTTGATGCAGGGTCGAGGTGACTGCCCCTGCGACATGGATCTAAGGTCTCCCTAGTAAGCAAGTGTATGCTGGTTCGATATCCATGACCTGGAAAGTGATATTGAAGATATGCGGCCCAATCTTAACTAGAAGGTCCACCTCTTCTAACACCGAGCTTCGAGAACCGTCAAATTCCCTTACTATCGTAGAACTTTGTCTCATTACCACGTCGTCTATTGTTAACTTTATGAGACTTGACTTTGGCAACACATTAAGAGCGGAACCGGTGTCAGTAAGAACCCTTGACAAATGGGTAGTACCTATTTGCATGGTGATTTGGAGTTCCTTGTTATGAGCCCGGCCCTGTGGCGGTAATTCACTGTTGTTGAAACCCAGGTAGGATCCGGATGTTAGATTTTCTACGACATTGTCAAATTGATTCACTGAAATTTCCTTTGCGACATGAGCTGAACTTAACACCTTCATTAAAGAATCTCGATGTGCTTCAAAGTTAATGAGTAGTGAGAGTATGGAGATTTTTGTTGGAGTTTGGTGAAGCTGATCCACCACTCTGTAGTCACTTTTTTTTATAATTTTCAGAAACTCTTCTTCCTCTTGATCGGTAAAGTCTTTTCTCAGAGGTTCTATTTCTTGATTTGTATCAACCACTGCTTTTCCCTTGTCCTTCATCGGAATCACATTCGTCTTTTTCGATAGTTCGTCTCCAAAAATTTGACCACTTCGGGTCATACCTCTTGTCCCTGCTATGTTTGAAATTGCAGGTCCCTGACTTAGTGATGGTCCGCTTTGTTGCTTCACTCTGTTGATGTACACGGTTGAGTCATAACTCCATGGGACTGTCGTGTTATTTTCATAAGGGATAGGTGACGGTCCCTTAATTACCATCGTGGCTTTTGGAGTGGCGGATATTAAGAGAGCTTTGTTAGGTGCTCTTCCTATAATCTCTGTTGATTCTCCCCACGGGATGACTAGAGTTTTCTTGGTAAGACTTGGGCCCTGGAATGGGATTACCAGAGGCTTTTTCCTCCAATTGTGGCTACATATTTTTCCTGAAGGTATAGTCTGAATTTGACTATCCCTTGATCCACTAGCTTTTGCAGAGTTGTTTCAAAAGCTTTATTATGCTCTAACAAGAATCCACATTCGAACATATATTATTTCAACAAGTTGATAGGGTTTTTTGCCTTTATGATTTCCCCAAAGTCAGTGACCACCTCAATTGCATTTATTGTTGGCCCATCGTGCGAAGGCATAGGGTTTGATTTGATGTTGGGCTTCTCAAAAGTGATGTCTTGAGATTCTAATAAATCCTAAACCTTATGCTTGAATGCCCAACATTGTTCTATGGTGTGTCCCAGAGAGTTAGCATAGTACTCACACCTGGCGTTGGCATTGTATCTTTGCGGGAGTGGCCCGACTGGAGGAGCTAAAGGCTTGATTTCCACCAAGGATGCCTTAACCAAGTGTTGTAATAATTGGCTTGGTGGCATGGGCAGTGGATCAAAATTTCTGGGTGGCCTTTTAAATATGTCTTGCCTTTGTCCTTGTCGGATCACCAATGGTTGTGATGTCCTTGGTTGTGAGGCCACAACATTGACTTCTCCCTCTTTTCTTCTTGGGAAGTTTGAAGTCGGTCTTTTTGAATTATAGGGAGCATTTGACGACCCCCTGATATCTTCCCACTTTTTAACCCAATTTCGATTCTTTCGCTAATAGTCACTAGGTCTGCAAATCTCGACGAGACACTTCCCACCGTTTTCTTGTAATAAATCCCTTGTAAGGTTCCCATAAACATGTCTACGAGTTCTTTTTCCAGAAATGTGGTTGCACACGGGATGCCATATCCCTCCATCTTTGGGCATATTCTTTGAAGGACTCTTCCTTCTTCTGGGACAGATTCAGGAGTTGCATGTGGGTAGGCTCCATGTCCAGGTTATATTTGTAATGCTTCAAGAAAGCGTTAGCAAGGTCTGCCCAGGTTCAAACATGTGTTCGCTCCAATTGCATGTACCAGTCTAAAGATGCTCCACTCAAGTTGTCTTGGAAATAGTGGATCATTAGCTTCTGATCATGGGCATGGGCATGCATCTTCCTTCAATACATACGAAGATGATTCCTTGGACAAGTGAGCCCTTTGTATTTTCCAAAGTCGGGTACTTTGAATTTTGTTGGAATCACCACATCAGGATTTAGACCCATTTCGAGAGCGTCTACTTCGAAAGCATCAAAATCCTCCACAACTTTTAACCTTTCTTCCAGGGCTTTATACTAATTCATTACCTGTGGATTATCGGCAGCATGAGTACTGGTCGTCTTTAAGGGTTCCTGGTGAGCATCCTCTGGGTTGTGATCTCCGTATTGCAAGTCTAGGTAGTTGTCTGCATTATTGGTTGGAAATTGTAGGGTATGTGATGCCCCTGCTTTTGATGGTGGTGGGATGAACCCTTCAGTTTCAACCTCTTGTTGGGCCATGGCAGACTTTTGGGGTTCTGCTTCTGGCTCTTTCCATGGTTGGTGACCACTCGATGCATCAATGGTTTGGGCTACCTCTTCAAAAGCTACCCTGGGAATTTGGTACTGCCTGACAATAATGTTCTTCAAAGCCAGAAGAACTTGACTCAAATCTCCTTTCATTGAACTTACGTCACCCTTTACTTGGTCAAGATCCTCTTTGAACACAACTTGAGTCTCCTCGATTTTTTCCATTGCTTTTTGTTGATGGGTCCTTGTTTGATATAAAGGCTAAGGAGGTGGAGGTCTTCTTCTACCAATGGCTTAACTGGAGAGATTTTTAAAGAAAATTAGTTTTAATATGACATGCAGGTGTTTTATAAATGCATGTGTGCGAACGGATGTGCATGAACATGAAATAATTTCTTGTTTTAAATGTCTTATTCACTTGGGTGCATGCTTGTATTTTGCTTATTATTTTACTTGGTGATTGGCTTTAAAATAGACACGCCGTCGAGATAGGGAAACAAAATTCCTTTATTGAAAGTAACATAATCCAGATATTGAAAAATATTACAACTTGAAATCAAAACTTGTTTGCATAAACATAAATAAAGGGAACTAAATCTTCTAGGTGCACCTGCAGATGTATGCTCTGAAGCCATCAACCATTGCTCGGAAAAGCTGGAGAAAGTCTTCAATGTCCTTCAGAAGAGGAACCATTACACTCTCTTCATCTTTTAAACTTCTAGGGATGTCCTCGATGAGATTGTTGGATAGGAAGACGAGCTTTTCGTGTTTGTCTTTGTAGTACTCGTATTCCTGATAAAGATGTGGGATTATCTTATGGTTATCTCTCCCAGCTTAGGAGATCTTGGCATATTGCTCTTCCCAATACATCTTGTCACCCCTCATTTATGTATAAAGCCTCTGGTGGATGAGGAAATATTTTTGAAGACCTTGCAGCTCTAATCACACGTGCTCATATTCTTGAGTTATGAGTCAGGAGTTTCTCTGCCTCTATCCTTTCAAGGCGTGCTTTGACCTCTCATTCCTGGCTGTCTTGAAGTTTGGTGGCGAGGTACTTTACTTTATCTTCTTGATCTAAGGAAGCATGTGCCAAACTTTGGATTTGGGCTCTTAGATTTTCCTCCAGCACCTTCTTGTCATATGTTACCTTTTCATACCATCTAGTTAACCTTCCGATTTCAGTGGCGGCCTCTTCTAACCTTTGGTTATGGGAATCTAGGTTGAATGTTGCACTCAACAACCCTTCAGTTGTACACTTTCATTTGAGACTTTCTTTCTCCAATTCCTTTTGACCTCTCTCAATTTGTTCGTCCTTTGACTCAAGTATGAGCTGCATCTGTTTCTTTTTTTGGTCAGATTGAGGAGATTGAGTTCCAATGCTTCTTTTTATTTTTGAGCTTGCTTTAAGGCGCTTTTCAGATTTTCGACTTCTTCCAAAGATATAGGTGTTATCTCTAGGACCTCTGATTTGTACTCTGGATCTTTTTCGAATGGCAGGTTGATAATGCGCACCCTATCTCAGACCCATTTGGTGTAGGGTTCTCTTGTTATGGCATTCTTTCTTTCAGCTTTCCTCTTGTTAACCTTGTTCCAATCTAGAATAACCTTATTGAGAAACCCTTGGTCTTTTATACCCATATTATGGATGATAAATGGTCGGAGTTGTTCGTCCGAAGGTTTGTCTTCCAAAGGATACCCTAACTGTTGTAGGGCCAAAGTAGGGTTGTAATTAATACAGCCTCACGATCCAATCAAAGGGACATTAGGAAAGTCCCCACAGCTAATAGTGATATCACCAATATCCAGCTTCCTTGCTTACCATAATATAGAGTTTGAAGTGAGAGACCTTAACTTCTACGGCCACTCGTGTATGGTCAAGTCTGGGATGATATAGTCTTCTTTGTAAAGATCAGTCATGAACCAAGTATATAGAAGCGGGATGCAACAATTTAGCGTGCCTTTTCTCCTTTCATACATCATATGCAAAGTGTAATAGATGTAAGCAAGCAAAGCGGGAGTAGGATCCGTATTAAAGACTTTCGCACCCCAAAATATGCTAATGGCTGCAGGGTCAATATAGTCCACAGTCCGGGGAAATAAAATTACAGCAAATACCAATAACCCTAAACAATCAACACAAGATTCCTATTCCTTATAATTAGCAAATTCTAGTGCCTTAGCTTCCAAGTATATCCTTTTGGTTCCTTGTATTGGACCTTCTCTTTGGTAATTTTGCACTAACTCAGGGTAGGGGATCCCTAAGACTTTTACCAAAACTTTGACTTCAACAGTTTGTCCAATACCTACATAGGCCATTTCTTTGGAAAAATTCATAATTCTGTCAAATTCTTCCAGATTCGGTGCTACCTGGAAGTCTTGGAAAGTGAAACATCTCAATAGAGGGTCATAAAACTGGATTTAGGAAGAGATTGGATCCATTTGAACCTCTACTTTAGTCATGTCAAGGGTGTCCCCATAGTGGCGAGCATACATCTTCAGAGCTCTCTCAGATGATTTCCCCTTTATAGTTTTGATTTCAGAAAGGTCAGGCTTATAGGGATTGACGCTGACAAGTTGTTTCCCTCTGGTATCCATTTTTAAGATAGTCACCAAAAATCTTGATTTTTTTTTTATTTTTTATTTTGTACCCTGTGAATAAGACAAATAAAAGAAGCAAATGATGAATATGAGATATATACGAATGCATGAATGTATAAGTGTTGGGTTGAGTAACGAGATTTTGTGACAGGTTTTTGTGATGGGTACGCCTATAAGGTAGGCCCCTTAATCCTGACCTACGGTAAATCTACCCTCCCAGGAGGTGGTTTTTAAGGGTATCATGAATAACACCAGAGGGAAAAAGCACAAGGGCCCCCCTTAGGTGGAGCCTCTTTACGGACTGAAACTTTCGTCTCAAAATCGTGAAAGGTCTCGTCATGAGATTTTAGGTTAAGGTCATTACAAAGAGTCACGGGTGACCTTCCAAAGTCCAACTCGTCAAGAGGATATCTCTCGACAAGTATTCCTTTTTAGGAAGTTCACCGGCTCTAGGCGAAGTCGTCACATAAACTCGCAGGGATGATGTACCCCCTAAGCTAATACACAAACCTTCTTTCTAAGGGTTATATTAAAAATATTTTTGAGATAGAAAAATCTCACCACGCAGTAAATATATGATGATAATAGAAATTGACAATAAATAAATAAATGCGATAAAGTAGATAAAAGCAATAAATAAATAAAGAAAATAAAAATAGAAACCCAAAAATACCTAAACCTAGGGTTAAGGAGAGTCCCCAGCAGAGTCACCAGCTGTTGCGATTAGTTTTTAAATAAGAGCCGCCACTATTATTTTTTATCCTAGGGAAGGGAATCTAACAGAAAACCCTAATTCACAGACATAGATTCTAGGTTTCAGACTCAATTAGACGAAAGGAAGGTGTTAGGCACCTTTCATCTACCTTGTTCACAAGGATATTAGGTTTTAGGTTTAGGTTTGGGATAAACAGGATTTTAAGTTTTAATTAGAAAGACTCACCACGATTTTTAATCGTATGCCTACGTATCCTCTTATGAGGAATCAGAGTCCCGATTCGTAGTTCGTATGGGGTTCGTGTTTTTTAGGGGTTTACAAACATATTTTGAATCACCTCGCACTTGGCCGGGAATAGTGATTGCGGAGATTTTGACTGAATGCACAGTAAGTCAAAACTAGTTTGAAACCCTTTTGCAAAAAAAACAGTTGATTAACTTAGTTTATTGCGAAAAATAGTTTGATGCTTTGTTTGTATTTTTTATCGTATTAATTGCGAAGATCTTGATTAATGCATGATTAGAGAAAAATTTAATGCAAATAATATATAAAATAATATATGCAATTTTAATATAAAAATAATTTATTTAATCATATAATAATATTTAGATAGTAAATAAAATATAAGAATAGCCAATAGAAGATAAATATTGATAATAATAATAATAATAGAAAATCTAATAATTATGATATAATAATAATAAAAAAATCACTATTTGATAATAATAATAATAATTATCGTAAGTATACATACATACATATATATATATATATATATATATATATATATATATATATATATATATATATATATATATATATATATATATATATATATATATATATATATATATATATATATATATATATATATATATATATATATATATATATATATATATATATATATATATATATATATATATATATATATATATATATATATATATATATATATATATATATATATATATATATATATATATATATATATATATATATATATATATATATATATATATATATATATATATATATGTGTGTGTGTGTGTGTGTGTGTGTGTGTGTGTGTGTGTGTGTGTGTGTGTGTGTGTGTGTGTGTGTGTGTGTGTGTGTGTGTGTGTGTGTGTGTGTGTGTGTGTGTGTGTGTGTGTGTGTGTGTGTGTGTGTGTGTGTGTGTGTGTGTGTGTGTGTGTGTGTGTGTGTGTGTGTGTGTGTGTGTGTGTGTGTATAAAAAACAGAAAAAATTATAAAAGAAAATAAATAAACTAACTCAGGTGGGTGCAATTTCTAATTGACAAGTAAAACATGTAGTGTGGTAAATAATTTAAATCAGGCCTAGATATGAGTCCAGGCAGGGGGGGTGCGAATGTTTTGTTGTTTCAGTAAACTAAGGACTGGGGGTGTGTGAACATTAACGGGCTTAGGCCCAGACGTGTTTGGAGGGGGGATGGTGGATCGTGTGTTATGAGGGTGCATGAGTTTACCATGAGACTTGGCCTATCGACCGTCTGATCATGATCTAACAGATAAAAATAAGGGACCATGTTACATATGATAGGCGCGATGTATACGATTTATTCAGCATATAAGTTATTGTTATCTTTTACATCACTTCTTCATTTTGTTTAAAACCCTTCATCTCTCTCTTTCGCGAACAATTCTTCTTCCCTCCCCTGTAAACCCTAAATCCCCAACACCCACCATGGCGGCGCCGGAAAAAACAAAATCTACCCCCCATAAACCCCTAGCCCTACATCAATCAAACAACACAACTAAAAGAGAGTGAGTTACCCCTTCCGATTCTCGAAGTGTCCGACTCTGACTGAAGGCAGCGATGGGTGGTTGAAGGCGGCCGTCAACAACGATTGTGGTTTCCGATAATGAAACCCTAATCGTCCTTCTCTGCTTCAACGGTGTTGGTTCAGGATTCTTCAAGTTCACCGGATTCAAGTTCGCCTCTCTACTGCTCAAGCTCTTTGCGGCGTCCTTCTTTCGTAAACAAAAATCTCCCCCTTCATCTCCCTCCCTTGTGTATATTTATAGGCTTTTATTTATAGGGTTAATTAGGGATCACTATTACGAATTGTTAGCTTGGATTTAGGGAAATTATAACATTATTAGGGATTTAGAACAACCTTAGATTTCGTAAATTCAGTAATTGATTCAAATTATTTGGTTTCTGTAATATTTTATATTGGCTCTGTAATACTAATTTGTTCTTGTAATGATTCAGACTGGATTTGAATTGTTAGTTTGATTCATAATATTTGATTTCCTTTCTGCAATTTACATGGTCTGATTTATGTTGGGCTTCATTCTTTGGATATCTGATTCTGCGCTATTTTCTTATGAAAGGTTTGATTTAGTTTTTGCAATCTACACAGTATTGGTTAATTGGTAAAACATGCGTTTTTTCTGGATAATTCACACAGTAACTGTTATTTTACTTTGGGCCTTCGTTTGTGATTTTTCGGTTCAGCCCAACATGTTTAGCTGCTCTTTGGGCCTTTACTGTGACAATAACCAACAAATAAAAATTTTGTTATAGCAAACATGTTTTCCTTTCAACGCAAATTGGCCCTAATTGGCTTTAACATATTGATCTAGCAGATTTTTTTCTATACAATAAATTATATTATATTAATGCACTACCTTTTAATTATAATAATAAAAAAAAGTTATTAGCAACAACAGAAAAATATATCACTTTTTTTAACACAGAAATATACTTTCTTTCTTTTTTAGAAAAATAAGAGTAACAAAGGTTTTAGTAACAATAATGTTTTTTCTTAAAAACGTCAAATAGGCTGACAACAATCCAATGGGCTTGTCAATTGTAACCACACCCCTCTTTCTACTAACGACAAACATTTAAATGGGCTAAGTTATTTAATTTTTTAATTAATAGCAACTTAAACTTAAGTCGCCTTAATAATTTAATAACTTAGTAATTACTCGAATAATTTTTATTTTCGAATTGCATGGGCCATTTGCCAACATGCCTCACGAACGGATTTATGAGTCTTTCCGATTTAGAAAGCCCCATTTTATTGAATTAAAATACACCCTTCTTTCTTGGATAAAGATGAGCCATCAGATGCTGCTGTACCATCTTTAATTAAATATTTCTTCTATTTAAATCTTGAAAAATAAAATCATTGAGGTAGGACAACTTTGGGGTACGACACTGGTTCTGGGTGCAAACACTTAACCTTGTCAGAATAAGATCCTAGCAAGAAAAATACTATGGTAGGACCTTGTCAGATCATCACTGTGATACGGTGGAAGAACTGACTTGAAGGTTTTGCGTTTGATCGCAAATATTGTGGTTAGCAAGAGTCGCCACCGACTTTTCTTTTATCCAAAAGGAAAGGTGAAAAAGCACAGGAAATACCTTTGAGATCATTTCTTGAGTTCGCGGGGTAGATTAGGAAAAGGGAATGTATTAACACCCTTTTCATCCATGGTTTTCCATGGGCTCTTAGTCACTTGCTAGATCACTTGCTTTTTGTTTGAAATTGTGCTTGGTGTGGTTTTTTTGAAAGTGTTTTGTAAACAAGCCATTGTTTAGGCAATCTTTGTAATGATTCTTGTTTGTAAGAATGTATATAAAGATGTTTGATTTTTTGAAAATGTTTTCAAGTTTGTAAGATGTTGGAAAGTGTAGGTGTTTGTTTTTGAAAATAGAAAGGATGTTTGTTTGAAATTGATCAAGTAATTAGGAGCATTCTACCTACTCAAAAGTCTTTCATGTTCATTTCCTTTTCCTTTGATATTGTTATCTTACCATGGATTTGGTAAGTAACCCTATCTTTGGATGTAAACGGGATGGGCGCGAGTCATTGTATAACCATGATTAGCAATGTTGCAAGGTATATTAGCATTCTTTTTTAGGGACTAAGATAATTTGAAAGGCAACTTAGATAGCGTCATCGAGGGACTATGATCTTGTATTTGCTTATTTTTGCTAAGATACCATACATGCGTAAAATGGCCACTTTGTATAAGGCAACCAAGTGGAATAACCCTAGGGGTGCTTGTGTGCAAGTGTGTTGTTTTCATGCTTGTTTTTGTCTTGAGTTAGGGTTTTCTAAGTATTAGTTTCAGTCTTTACATACAAACCCTAATTACTAGCATTTGTATATAAAAGCGATAAATTGCAGAATTTAAAGTTACTACGCTATTACAACATTTGCGGGAGGGGGTGTACAAATTGAATGGGGATTGCAAAAATGTAAACCTAGTTAGTCTATTACAACCATATTGAATTTATATCAATGTATAAGGAATTGAATGAATACAATGTACAAAATGAATAAATGTACAAAAATGCTAAATGTGAAGTAAATGGATATTTGTTTGGATTTTTTAGAGAAAGGTGAATTTTTTTTAACCTAATTAATTAAAGGAGAATAATTAATTAAACCTAAATTTATTAAGAAAAGATTTTAAATAAAACCTTAAATCTATTAAAAGAAAATAAGTTTTTTGAAAGAAAAGTATTTTTGTTATTTTTGTTATTTTTGTTATTTTTGTTCTTGGAAATAAATTATAGTATTATAAAATATTTTTGGCCTTATTTATTTTAAAATAAATATATTTTAATAGGTGTAAAAGAAAAATAAATACTAACCTAGTTTTAATTAAATTTACAAGATAATTTATAAAAAATAAATAAAGTATAGTTAAATAAAATATTTTTTGTGAGAAAAATAAAATAAACTAAGCCAAAATATAAATCTATCATTTTTGTATTTTTATGATTTTTTTTAGTATTTAGAAAATATATTAAGAAAATCAATAAAATAAAAATAAGAAAATAAAATAAACTGGGCCAGGGGCGTGAACAACCTGCAAGGGGGGTTAGTGAGCAAAAAAAAAACAAGAGCCCAACAAGGCCCAGCGCCTGCCAAAAAGACAAAAATCAGAAAGCAAAATGTGAAAAACTTAAAAGGGTACCACTGGGGCTCGAACCCAGGTCCCAATGGTTACAGGCGCGCGCTTCTACCACTGGGGTGGCTATACATTCGTTAACATAAGAAAATCAATAAATATATGATACAAAACGCGCCATGATGACTTCATCTTCAACCTCCGGCCAGACTAACTGTAACTTGCTCATTTCTCATCAAAAATGAAAACTGTAAACATGAAACTTGTAGCAAATTTCCTCACGGTTTCAGAAATGTAAAGCATTAAAACTATAGATCAAAGATAAGCATGGATTTTAATGGCTGTTTACCACAAAATTTTCCCTCCCATATTTCTCAATACATGCCAAGTGAGGTCCTCAAATTGCTCAAGGAAGTCCAAGGGTTGACCAGACAAACTCTCTCCTAAGGTAGTCTACCTCAAATTAGGGTTTCATTTTGCATCAAGATGTTTGAATCCAAAGGATCCCAAATTCTCACCATTGTCCTAATATGATCTCAAGATCATCCATGTCAAGTTTCAAGCCTTGCAGAGGAAGTTTGCTCAGTCAATTACTCAAAGACCTGAAAATCGACCATACTAGGGCAAAAGTCAACTGTGGCCCACATACAGTCAAACTTCAAGATTTTTGGTCAACATCCTCATTTTGAAGTATTATTCATCATTTGATCAAGGGTAGATCATGATTCCTCAAGGATTTCTCACAATTCATCAAAACCCAAAAGTTGCTAAATTAGGATTTTGTAGGAAAAGTCAACTCAACTTTGACCAAGCATAACTTTCTCATACTTTATCAAAAATGACCCATCCAAAGCTCATTTTGAAGAGGATTTAATCCCCTACCATTCATCTTCAGCTCCCAAGTTCAAAATATTCACTCACAAGAAGATATGAATTTGGACATTATAGGTCATTTTGAAAAGTCAACAAGAACCCCTTTTGGGTCAAAGCTTCATACATGAAAATGATAGACTCAATTGAGATTAGACCAAAAAGGTTGCTTAGAGGACATCTTAAGCTTTCTAAAAAGTCCAAGAACACCTCTCTAGGGTCAAAATTGAAAGAGTTATGCATTGGCCAAGTTGTCCCTTTTTGCAAAATTGCCAAAAGTCAAATGTGCCCAAAATTGCACTTTTTGTCAAATGGGCCCAACTTTTTATGCTTGCACTGAGTTTGTAATGTGACCCACGACCCATGAGCCCTTCCACTTGTCATTATTTTATTTTTATTATTTATTTTGATTTTGTTTCAATTAAATCAAATAAAATCAATATAAAATAATGAAAATATCAAAAGCTAATTAAATCTTGAGATTTTGTGCATGATTAGGTCCTTACACAGCTGGAAACAAGATCAAATCGTCCAAGGTTCAAAATGGATAGAAAAAGATTGAGTTTGCTTGATTTGGAAAGATTTTGCACAAGGATCAAATCATGAATCAATAATCATAATTGGAAAAGATTTGATACAAAGTTGCAACCCTAATGCATTCTACTATACATAAGGAGCAACTGTAGACCAAAAACAAGAGGCTGGAGGCGTGCAAAGGAGAGAACGATTTACAAAAAATTCAAGAAAAAGTGCAAACTGATTTTCAAGTTACAAATCACCTCAAGGAATTCTAGTCATACCAATCGATTGCTGGACTCCCCAGGATCAAGATTCAATCGCTAGCAAGCTTCCCCAAACTCAGAATCACGCTGTAAGGTTCATACAGTTTGGCCTTTTTCTTGAATTCGATTATGTTGATTCTGGCACATTTAGCATGATTAATTGATATATTCATAATCCTTGAGATGTTTGTAAGCTAATGGTTGTATTTAATTGCATTTTTATTGACTGTACACCAAGATGCCATGGCTAGGGTTCATGGTTCGTTTTTAGGGATTTTCATACATGAACAATTGGCCATTAATAGTGGTACCATGATGCTCGTGAGGTTGCAACGAGTTGATTGGTACCATTGGTTTTCATTTATCATGCTTGTAGGAGATTTTGGAAATGCACAGGGTTATACCTACACTCGGTGTCCGTAGGTAAAGGTCATGAAATTTACAGCGACGGTGGGAGGAAGAAGAAGGATACGTGGCGCTCCATGACTCGTGCATTTGAATTTTGCGCATTTCAGAGTTTGGCCTTTTGTTTTTATCATATAATATTTATTTGTTATTGGTTATACAACTAACACAACCAGCTCAGCTGGCTAGCGTGCAGCGTGAGAATGCCTAAGGGCCTGGGTTCGATCCCCAGGCCCCAACATTGCTTCATATTATTTTTCTTGGCATAATCAGGTGCACAAGTGTCCCCTGCGTCCACCAAACATCATCAACATCCAACCATCAGATCATCAACATTCCAGATCTAAGGCTTCTCCCATGAGGGTCCACCATACGCCCAGTCAAGCATACACACAGGATTTGGAAAAAGTCAAAAGGGCCAGGAATTGTTGGGCTCAGGATTGCGAATCATACCCCCTTCTTGCTAAACAACACCAGGCCCATTCTTTTTTCTTTTCTATTTATTTCATTTATTTATTTAATTAGTTTAATTATTTTCTAACACAACTAATTTCTTTTTTCACAAAAAATCATAAAATCAAATTTCACCAAATTTAGAATTAGGTTTTTATTTGATCAAATTTAATTTAATATTAGTTTAATTTAATTTAGGGTAATTCTAACCTTTTTTATAATTAAAATCAATTAGAAAAAGCTAGGGTTAGACTTGTGATTTAATTTTTATTTCTTTTCTCAAAAATATAAAAATACAAAAATAGGTTAATTTAATTATTTTTCTTAATTAAAATTAATTCGTAATTAGGTTTTTTTCAATTAAGCTTTATTTTTCTCAAATAATAAAAAATGACAAAAAAAATGATTTTTCTTTTAAATTACAATTAGGTAGTTAGGGTCAAAACCCTAAATCTCTCGTTTTCGATTCATCGCGCGCGTTTATCATTTTTGCAATATTAATGTAACTGCTCACGATATGTAATAGTTTAATTAGGATTTTCTTTTATTTATCGTTTTACGGGTTTTTGGCTATGTCATGAATCCCTCCCCCGAAGCCTTGTAATAGCGTAGGTTTTATTTCTCGCATTTTAATTCTCGCAAATATTAACTGTTTAGATGTATGTTAATAGGATGGTATGACAAAAATTGCATGATAATTTAAAATGGCTAGAAAACCCTAATGTGCAAAGATAATAACTGAAATCAAATCACTCGCACATGCGCCTTCGGTAAACGATCATTAAGTATAGAGTGTCTTAGTGGTTTCCCTCCTGTCTAACAAAGATCAAAAGTCCCGTTCGGAAATGTTGCCTCAAAAATGTTGCCTCGGAAATGTTGTCTCGAATATGATCTTAAGACTTTAGGGTTATTACTAAGATGTCCTAACATTACTTTAGTGATCGTACGTCCCTTACGAATTGACCCTTACAAATACAACGATGTTGCTACCTATTTCTCAATAGTAGGATGGCATTGTCTAAAGGAAATGAGAACATAAACTATCTTTTTTTCGAGTAGGTAGATGCTAATTGGTACTTGCTCAAAATCAAACTTTTCACACTTACACCTTTTTCAGACAAAATTTTCAAAAACACTTCGTAACACTCTTGAAGACAGAAGCAAGGGTTAAAATGAAGTAAAACAAAACTTTTTAAAACAAACACACACAGGATATTTAAAAGATGAACAAGTACCTAAGAGCCCATGGAAAACCATGGATAGAAAGTGTGCTAACACCTTCCCTTTCTATAATCTACCCCCCGTACTCAAAATCTCGAAAAAGGAATTTTTTTGGTGCTTTTTTCCTTTCCGATTGGATAAAATAAAATTCGGTGGCGACTCTTGCTTACCGCAACATTTTGCGAATACAAAACGCAAAACGCAAACCAATATTTTCAAAATAGTCGGTTCTGCCACTGTATCACAGAACTAGCGACTCTGCTGGGGACTAATAAGTGGGGTATACCTTAGGATCTAGTTCATCATATTTGCTTCTCTTGTTTGTTTTAGTTGCTTTACTATTAAGGGTTTTGTTTGGGAGTTACTATAGATCCTAACCTGGATCTGGGGACACCTTTTAGGTAAGTAGCAATAAATTGTGAGGGAACTGTACGGCGTAGAACGATACGGTTGAAGCAGTAGCTACGTTGATATGGCACATTGGTTGGTATCGGTATCCCTTGTGGAGAAATGAGGAGAATACGGGGCCGCTACGTGTGTCGTTAAGAATCAACTGACCTTAGAACCTTTAATCGAACAACTTGGCCATTAGAAAGTAGTGAGATAGCCGGCCTCGGTGTAAAGCTGAGAACTGGTTGATACTCGATACTACACTCATTGAGACCATACTATCGAGATAGTTCCGACCGTAAGAAAAGATTGCGTGAGCTGAAACCATGACCGATGGAGGATGGTCAGTGATATTGAGAACCTCTAGAACCCGGTTACTTTTTCTAGGACAGGTTGAAACCAATTGAACTTTAAGAGGGTAATACCTTTGACCCCATGCAAGCCTTAAACTTAAGGGCTTTTGTGTGACTTGTTTGCCTTTGCCATGCCTGTTATCTGCTATACATGTTATTTTTTATCATGACATCATGCATCATAACATGGCATTCATACTTCATTACACTAACCATTTCAAAGACCAAGGGGATTTATCTTTGTTCTGTTTTGCATATTATGGCTTCCGTGCGCAGAAATACCATCTGAGTTAACTTTGTGCAAATACCTGCTCAACTTAAAGAGTTAGCCTCAAGAGTGTCTGAGACTTCAATGTTCATTAAGAGACATGGTCAGCTTCTTAGCCTGGTCACCTCAAAGCTTGATGAGCAGATGATGAGTGTAATCTTCCAGTTCTTCTATCCCGTGCATCATTGTTTCACCTTTCCAGATTACCAGCTGGTTCCCACTTTAGAAGAGTTCTCTCACTTATTGGGCATATCCATCCTTGAACAGATGCCTTTCACAGGTATGGAAGAGACTCCTAGAGTAGAAGACATTTCCTCAGCTCTGCATCTGAAACGGGCTGATGTAGTATCCAATTGGGAAACACGAAGCGGGGTCGAAGGTTTCTTATCAAAGTTTCTGATAGATCAGGCTCAGCTATTCTAGGACAATTTGGATTTTCAGGCTTTTGAAGATGTCTTGGCTCTCCTTATCTATGGTTTGGTTCTCTTCCCAAATTCGGATTCCTTTGTAGATGTGAACACGGTCAAGATTTTCCTTTCTCGCAATCCTGTGCCTACTCTATTGGGTGATATCTTGCATGCCCTCTACACTCGTACTATGCGAAGAAGAGGGAATCTTTTGTGTTACATGTCGTTGCTGTCGAGGTGGTTTATTTCGCACCTCCCTAAGTCTGTGTTGAAGAATGAAGAAGGTTTGGGTTGGTCCTGCAGAATAATGTCACTTACCCATACAGACATTCTTTGGTGTTCCCGGGCTATGGAAGACACTGCCGTTATTGATTGTTGCGGGGGATACCCTAATGTCCCATTGCTTGGAATCAAAGGGGGTATAACTTACAATCCTTGTCTAGCTTTACGACAATTTGGTCGTGCTCGGATAGATGGTCCCCATGAGCTACTTCTTGAGGATATTGCATTTGACTACAAGGAAGACGTTGACAAGCACCGCCAGAGGTTTATACGAGCTTAGGGCATGGTGAACAGATCTGACCCCCAAGAGTTGGGACCAAGGACTTCCCTCTTTATGCAGCCTTACCTCCAATGGGTCCGAGCTTGTGCCCAGAAGCTTGGGATGCCTTATGAAGCCGTATTGCCAGTGATTGTGGAGCCCACTAACGAAGAAGACGTTCCTTACACGGTTCTTTATCCTTACATGCCCACTGATCTTGGGGCATTACAAAGGTCTTGGATTCAGCTGAAAGAGGAGAGGGATACTTACCAGGAAAAGTACCATGAGCAATAAAGGAAGATCTTGAAGCTCACCAGGCAGCTCGAGGAAGAAAGAGTGATCAATGACTACGTCAGCACAAAGAGGAAGCGTCCATGGGATTTTTGATTTTTCTTTTTCTAGTTTAGATTTGTTTTCCATTTATTTCTTTGTAACGCCTTAAAGGCATTGTTGAACCTTTTTACAAGTTAATCTAATAAAGTTTGTTTATTTTTGGTTTGCAAATTTAAATCTCCCAAAGTCTTTGAAATAATTACATACGCATCCCATTATCATGCACACCATTACAAGTACCATTACAGGTTTCTCATCTTCTTCACTATTTATTTCAGCAAAAATGTCTTCTGATCAAGCCAAAAAGATCTTTAGGCACAAAACTCCCAACTCCAATAGATGTTCTTAAGCTTAGCTAAAGCGCAAGAGGATCTAAAAACTCTCATTCTGAAAGAGAAGAAGAAGAAGAAGAAGAAGAAGAAGAAGTTCGCTCTTCTGAATATGGGCAAAAGGTATGGGGATAGGTTGAAACAGCAAGCTGATCTGACCTCTTCCTCCAGGGAAGGGGAGAACCAAGAAGAAGAAAAGGGCCCCAGTCCTGCCATCTCTGATAATGATACGGATTATGATGAGGAGAAATATCCTCCTGCTGAGGATAGGTACAAGTAGTTAGAAGACCGTCTGAGTGCTATGTAGATTCAGAAGATCCATGGTTTGGATTTCGGAGAACTGGGATTGGTATCGGGAGTGGTGATCCCTCATAAGTTCAAAGCTCCGGTTTTTGCCAAGTACGATGGAGTATCCTGTCCAAAACTCCATCTCCGCTCGTACGTCAGAAAAATCCAACCTCACACTGCTGATAGAAATTTATGGGTGAACTTATTTCAAGATAGTCTATCAGGGACTCAACTTGAATGATTTTATCAGTTTGAAGGAGCCAACGTCCGAAACTGGGAAGACCTTGTTGCTGCTTTCTACAGGCAGTATCAATATAACGCCGACCTTGCTCCTACTCGGACTCAGCTTCAGGGTATCTCTATGGGTGCAAGTGAAGGTTTTAAGGACTATGCTCAAAAGTGGAGAGACTTGGCTGGAAGAGTCCAACCCCCTTTTTCTGATAGGGAGTTGGTTGACATGTTTCTAGGGACGCTATCTGGTCCATTTTTCAATCATCTGATCGGCAGTTCGTCATCTGGGTTTACTGAGTTGATCTTGACTGGAGAGAGAGTAGAAGCTGGCATTCTAAGTGGTAAAATACAGAAGGATACTTCATCAAGTGCAGTAAAGAAGCCTTTCACCGGTAAAAAAGAAGCTAGTGCAGTCTACGGCCCGAGGGGCCAAAGCAGACCTGAACACCATCAAGCAGTAAATGCAGTAGCGATATCAAGACCCACAGTTGCTCCATAATGCAACAATCAACAAAGGGTGGAAAGACCACAGAGGCAGTTCACTCGGCTCAATATGACCCTGACTCAAATTCTACCATAATTATTGAAGACCAATTTGGTAACTCTGAGGGAGGCCCCAAAGAACCCCAACACCACATATCCTCACTATAACCCGAATGCCCGCTGCGCCTATCACTCCGAAAGTCCAGGTCATGATACAAACAACTGTTGGGCCTTGAATAACAAGGTGCAAGACTTGATCGAAGCCAAAGAGATTGAGTTTGATGCTCCGGAGAAGCCCAACGTCATAACTTCTCCCATGCCCAAACATGGTCATGGAGTAAATGCTATAGACGATGATTTATTTGTGACCTCCGTGGAAGAAATTTCTACTCCTTTGATGACAGTTAAGAAGAATTTGTTATTGGCCGGTTTATTTCCGGGTTGTGGCAAAGGTTGCCAGACGTGTTCAATTCTACCAGCTGGTTGCCACTTATTGAAATCAGGTGTTCAACGCCTGATGGATAATAAAGAGATCTTGTTCGAAAAGACTATGATTCTGTTAGTTCCAATTGAAGTTGTTGCCATCATAACCATTTCCGCCAGTCCTTCCAAGGTTTCCTCGAGAAAGCCTGTTAGGATTACACCCGTCCCAAGAATTGCTCCATTAATAATTATTGTCCCCGGTCCTATCCCATACACTTCGGGTAAGGTTGTCCCTTGGCACTTTGGGGCCGATGTGTATTACCATGGAGTTAAACAAGACTTAAAGGTTGAGGAAGGTGATGTTGATGTCAGCAATATTGTCGAGGCCAACAAGGTCACCAGAAGTGGAAGACTCATTTCTCTCGAGATCTCCCCTCCGACTGTCCACAAACCTATTGTCATTCCATCTGTTGGTGCATCAGCTACTATCTTGGTTCCTATTCCAGTTATCACCCCTGTCGCTGAGCCATCTGGGACTTGGGGAAAAGAAATCATAAGTGAGCCTGCCCGGACAGAGGCACCTAAGAAGATCATTGTAGAAACCTCTAAGCAGGAAATAGAGGAAATATTGAAGATTATCAAGAAGAGCGACTATAACGTAGTCGAGCAGCTGGGGCAGACACCGTCAAAAATCTCCATGTTGTCCTTGCTATTGTGTTCTGAAGCCCATGCAAAGGCTTTAATTGCATTCCTCAAAATTGTGCATGTGCCGCAGGAAACTTCAGCCGATCAATTCAAATATTGCGTAGCTAGCTTGACTGCTGACAATGGGTTGGGTTTCTCAGACGCAGATCTGACTGCTAAAGGAAGAAATCACAATGACGCTCTGCACGTCTCGATCGAGTGAAGGGGCACTACTATGGCCCATGTACTGGTGGATATCGGGTCCTCATTGAATGTTCTGCCAAAGAAGGCATTAGACTGTCTAGACTGTGAAGGTTTGATTCTAAAGCCGAGCAATATTGTGGTCAGGGCTTTCTACGGGTCAAAAAGGATGGTGCACGTGGAGGTGGACATCCCTGTTAAAGTTGGCTCTCAGACTTTTGCATCCACCTTTTACGTGATGGATATCATACCATCATATTCTTTCTTGCTGGGTCGCCCTTGGATTCATAAGGCTGGGGAATTGACTTCCACGCTCCATCAAATGTTGAAATATCCGGTAAAGGGGAAGATTTTTATGGTACGAGGTGAAGAGGAGTATATGGTGAGTCATCTCAATTCTTTTCGCTACGTGGAGATGGATGGGGAGTTCATCGAAACCCCTTGTCAGAACTTTGAAGAGGTGCCCCAGACTTTGGCGTCAAATGAAGTTGCTATCGACAAACCTACGATGAAGATGGCTTCTCTCAAGGATTCCAGGGCTGTAATTGAAGAAGGTGGGTGTACAAATTGGGGCCAGCTCCCTGATTTCACGCACAAAACTGACAAATTTGGTTTGGGCTTTACTATAGGGGCTCAAAGGGCTGTTAGGCGCGCACGGATTAGAAGACCTCCTTTGCACATCAGCAATCAGGGAGTTAATGCGATTGAAGATGGTGAAGAAGATTCAGACATCGACAGTTGGATCTACCCAACAACCAATGGTGGATTGAACAACTGGATGGCGAAAGACTTCAGACCTGTTTCTTTTATTCCACAGTAATTGACTTTTGTTTTAAGAGTTGTAATAGACAGTTTAAAACTTTACAGCCCAGTGCCTTGCCCGAGGCACCTTGGCTTTGCTTGTGAGGGCTTATTATTTGTCATTTCATATATCATTAATAAGACATTGGACGTTTCTTGCATTACAAATTTTGCGCTTCTTGTTTTTCTTTTTCTATCTCTCGCTTTATCAAAAACAACTATTCTCTTACACACACTCACATATCATAATGCAGATCCATATCCACTCTGGATCCCATTGATAACAACTCTGCTACTTCCAGTTATGACTTTGAAAATCCGATCAACCAAGCCGAGGAGGAAGGTGAGGATGATTGTGAGGTGCCTGGGGAACTTGCTAGACTATTACAGTAGGAAGAAAGGGCCATACAACCTCATGAAGAGCCAGTTGAATCAGTAAATTTGGGTACAGAGGAAGACAAGAAGGAGGTCAAGATAGGTGCGAATCTAGAGCCTAGTGTCAAGCAATGGTTGATATAGATGCTACAATACTATGTTGAGATCTTCGCTTGGTCTTATGAAGATATGACTGGTTTGGACAGTGATATTGTGGTTCATTGCTTGCCAACTAAAGAAGACTGCCCTTCGGTAAAGCAGAAGGTTCGCCGTATGCGCCATGAGATGTCTGAGAAAATCAAAGCTGAGGTCATGAAACAGTTTGACGTCGGATTTCTAGCTGTCACTTCTTACCCGCAGTGGGTTTCCAACGTTGTTCCAGTGCCTAAGAAGGATGGTAAGGTACAAATGTGTGTGGACTATAGAGATCTGAATAGGGCGAGCCCCAAGGATGATTTCCCACTTCCTCACATCGATGTTCTGGTCGACAACACCGCGCAGCGTAAGATCTTCTCCTTCATGGATGGTTTTTCTGGTTACAATCAGATCACGATGGCTCCGGAGGACATGGAGAAGACAACCTTCGTTACACAGTGGGGCACCTTCTGTTACAAGGTAATGCCTTTCGGGTTGAAGAATGTTGGGGCAACGTATCAGCGCGCCATGGTCTCTTTTTTACACGACATGGTTCACCATGAGATTGAGGTTTATGTTGATGACATGATCGCAAGGTCCCAGACTGAGTAAGAGCACCTCGACCATCTCCAGAAATTGTTTGACAGGTTAAAGACGTACAAGTTGAGGTTGAACCCGAACAAGTGCACCTTCGGGGTAAGGTCTGGTAAGCTGCTGGGTTTCGTCGTCAGTGATAAGGGTATTCAGGTGGACCCTGCCAAGGTAAAGGCCATACAGGAGATGCCGGCTCCCCGCACAGAAAAGGAAGTTAGAGGCTTTTTGGGACGTCTGAACTACATCGCCCGATTCATTTCACATCTGACTGCTACTTGTGAGCTAATCTTCAAGCTGCTGAAGAAAGATCAAGTGGTAAAATGGAATGATGAATGTCAGACCTCTTTCGAAAGGATCAAGGAATACCTCCAAGAGCCACCAACTTTGATGCCTCCAGTTGAAGGAAGACCTTTGATCTTATACTTGACAGTACTGGATAGTTCAATGGGGTGTGTGCTGGGGCAGCATGACGAGTCTGGCCGAAAAGAGCACGCTATTTACTACATTAGCAAAAAGTTTACCGACTGTGAGACCCGATACTCATTGCTCGAGAAAACGTGCTGCGCTTTGGCATGGGCTGCTCGTAGGCTGAGACAGTATATGCTGACTCACACCACCTTATTGATATCAAAGATGGATCCAATCAAGTATATCTTCGAAAAGCCTGCCTTGTTCGGAAGAATAGCAAGATGGAAGATGATCTTAACTGAGTTTGACATCCAACACACAACCCAAAAAGAAATCAAGGGGAGTGTATTGGCGGATCATTTGGTGCATCAGGCCGTGGATGACTACCAGTCCATAAATTTCGAGTTCCCAGATGAGAACATCATGTTGGTGACCGACTGTGAGAAACCTGGACCGAATGAAGGACCTGAGGAGGGATCCCGATGGTCTATGTTTTTTGACAGAGCCTCAAATGCATTGGGTAATGGCATCAGCGCTGTGATCATATCACCTGAGGGCTGTCATACTCCGTTCACTGCTCGATTATGTTTTAATTGCACCAACAATATGGCAGATTATGAAGCATGTATCCTGGGTCTTCGAGCTGCTATTGACCTGAGGATTAAGTTCTTGAGTGTATTCGGAGATTCTGCCCTAGTGATCAGTCAGATCAAAGGCGAGTGGGATACAAAGCACCCAAATCTTATTCCCTACAAAGAGTATGTATTGACGTTGCTCCAGCAATTTGAGGAGATAACCTTTGAACACTTCCCAAGAGAGGAGAATCAGTTAGAGGACACGCTAGCTACCATGTCTTCTATGCTCAAGGTCAGGTGGGACAATGAAGCTCCCCAGATTACCATTGAGAGGTTGGACGAACCCTCACATTGATGTGATATTGAGACAGAAGAGGTAGCAGATAAACCCTGGTTTCACGAGGTAAAAAGGTATCTTGAGGCTCAAGAGTACCCCGAGGGTGCATCTGTTAATGATAAGAAGTTCTTGAGAAGATTCGCTGCGAAATTTTCATCAGTAATGGTATCCTCTATAAGCGTAACCATGATTCAACCTTACTGCGGTGCGTAGACAAAAGCGAGGCAGAAAGGATAATGGCAGACCTACATGAAGGCACTTTCGGAACTTATTCCAGTGGACATACCATGGCGAAGAAAATCCTACGGGCAGGATATTATTGGTCCACTATGGAAGCCGATTGTTATCAGCACTCTCGAACCTGTCATAAGTGCCAAGTCTATGCTAATAAGGTGCATGTACCTCCAGTTCCTCTGAATGTCTTGACAGCTCCTTGGCCTTTCGCAATGTGGGGAATTGATATGATAGGTGAGATCAGACTTACTGCGTCCAACGGACATTATTTCATCCTGGTAGCTATTGATTATTTCATGAAGTGGGTTAAGGCAGCTTCCTTTGCTACAATAACCAAGAACGTCGTGCGGTTTATCCGACACAATTTGATCTGTCGATATGGCGTACCAGAGAGAATCATTACGGACAATGGTACAAATCTCAACAATACAATGATCACCGAGCTCTGCAAACAGTTTAAGATTCAGCATCATAACTCTTCTCCCTACCGGCCGAAGATGAATGGGGTTGTTGAAGCGGCTAACAAGAACATCAAGAAGATTGTGCAGAAGATGACGGTGACCTACAAAGACTGGTATGAGATGTTACCATTTGCTCTTCATGGGTACCGTACCTCGGCAAGGACATCGACGGGGGCAACACCCTACTCTTTGGTGTATGGCATGGAGGCAGTCCTATCCATCGAAGTCCAGATACCCTCTCTCAGGATCATGAAGGATGCGGGTTTGAACGAAGACGACTGGATCCAGACCCGACTTGATCAGCTGAATCTAATTGATGAAAAGAGACTTACTGCTATTTGTCATGGTCAGACATATCAAAAGCGGATGATCAAGGCTTTTAACAAGAAAGTGAGACGACAAGAATATCAAGTCGGGGATCTGGTGATCAAACGCATCATACTGCCGTAAGGTGATCCCAGGGGCAAATGGACCCACACATACGAAGGACCATTTGTGGTTGAGAACATTTTCTCGGGAGGAGCTATGATTCTAACCACCATGGATGGTGACGACCTTCCTCCCCCCGTCAATGCAGACATAGTGAAAAAATACTACGCCTAATCAAAGACCCGCTAGGTTGACTGGCCTAGGCAAAAATAAGGGCTTCCTGGCGAACCAAAAGGGTTCGGACAAAAGTAAGGGATGAAAATGAAAAATTGTACACCCGGCAAGTCGAAAACCTGAAAAGGCGGCTTGGGAAAAAAAGGGTATCCCGGTGGACTGAAAACCCGAAAGGGCGGTCCAGGCAAAAATTAGAGATTGAAGCATAACACTATGTCTCATTGGATTATCTTGCGACCAGACTTCGATATCGACTATCAAGCTTGGACGACGCCAATCAATCTGATCTACCTTCGACCAAGTAGCAAAGTGATGAGACGCTTGAAGATATAAAGGCAATAGCAGAGTTGGAACCCAATGGGATTGTTTCACATAGCTGTTTTTCTTTCTTTTACACAAATTGTATAATTTTTGTTCCCTCGGCGGCGTTCTCTTACTAGGACGTCAGCCTCTTGTACAAAATGCCTGTTACAGGCCAACTTCAAAAATCAATACAATTCGTTTTCACAAGAAATTTCGATTTGTTTTTATTTTTCTGTTTTGTTTTGCAAGAACATCCAATGATTCATTTTTTATATATGCATTTGAGAATAAATTGCTACTC
Source organism: Vicia faba (assembly GCA_948472305.1). Taxonomy (NCBI): domain Eukaryota; kingdom Viridiplantae; phylum Streptophyta; class Magnoliopsida; order Fabales; family Fabaceae; genus Vicia; species Vicia faba. Next base: position 276,569,016 of record OX451738.1, on the reverse strand, counting down.
ATAAATGTTTACATAAGAAACAAAAGACAATTACTCGTAATTCCAGGAACAGGGGAAAACAAGAAGTGTCCAAACCGTACAGTTGCTCTACCTACCAGGTACAGGGATAAATCCAGCTTGAGAATATAACTAAAGATACATACACTCCCCACATAGTAGGAAGTATTCAAGGACAGTGGTGTTAGGTCTCCCCATCCGAGGTTTATAATCGCGAATGAATCGGAAAAATTCTCCCAAACATAATTTATCTATCACCAGCATTAGAAGTTCACCACCAGTTGAGTTTATTTCTCCAAATCAACAGATCGTCCAACAAAGTATCTCTCTTCCCCGCAGAGTCATTTTCCCACAGGATTGTTCTCAAGCAGAGTCTCTCCCAGCGGAATGTTCTCAAGCAGAACAGACGCAAGTCTCCAGCTAATCATCTTCAGTCACTATCCCCAGTGAGAACGAAGAACTCAACTCCTTATACTCTCCAGCGGTAGTCCAGGGTTTATTCTCCCCAGCCAGAGAATATCACAAGAACATTGCATATCCATACATCATGGCATGCGCATACGCATCATACAACACAATCTCATTTATTTTGAGAACATCATTACTCAATACATTTCATACATCATGACATTACATACGACTAACTCTTTACCTTTCAGGGAAAGATACAATCAATTTCTCGCAAGTTTTCTCTGGTTCAGTCAAATCGGTACTAAGATTTCTATTCCAGTTCCAGCTATGAAGCCCGAAAATCGACCGGATAATATCTTAATTTCTCCAAAATACTATGAAGCCTGGAATCGACCGGATAATGGTATATCTTAAATACGAGCTATGAAGCCTGGAAATCGACCAGAAAACAGCTTAATCCTCAGCAAGTTATTATGAAGCCTGGAAATCAACCAGATAGCAGTACAAGATACCGTGAAGCCAGAAATCGACCAGACAACGGTATAAGACGTTGTGAAGACTGAAGCACGACCAGATAGCGGCAAAGGACACTGAAGCTTGGGAAACAACCAGATAACAGTATAAGGTACTGCAAAGCTTAGAATTCTACCAAATAGCAGTTTACTCGGCCAATTACTATGAAGCCTGGAAATCGATCGGATATTAGTATGCCTTAAATTCAAATCGAAGCCCGGATGTGACCGGATAACCACTTAATGCCTTCTGAAGACTGGAGCATGACCAGGTAAGAATTGAGAAATTGCAAATCTTGGAAGACGACCAGATAGCAAGCCTAATCTCATCTCCCCAGTAAGTCGTTGTAAAACCTGGAGCACGACCAGATAACAGTCGGTCTTATTTTCCTCAGCAAATCACTGTAAAGCCTGGAGCACGACCAGATAACAGTTCATTTTCACCTCCTCGACTAAGAGATGATTCCACAGTAGAAGAATGGACGACTGAAGCTCCTAAAATTCTATTTCTCCCAAGACAGAGACCAGCATTCCCCAGCAAAATCCTCCTAAACAACAGGTATACGGGTTCTCGCAAAGGAATCTCTTATGCGATCGACACTTCTTCAGATGGAATCTTTAACCCCATCTCCCGTTAATTGACTTCCAAATGGCATCTATAAGCCCATTCCGATATTGCAAGACAAGTACAACTTCATGCGAGTGCAAATTTCTGGGCACTCTAGTGTTCAATCATCTTCCACCTTCAGATCACGAAAGGCAGACAAGCCAATCTACATCCTCAGGTGTAAGAAGATTGAACAGGGGCAGTTGTTGTACCCCAAAATTTTCCCTCCCATATTTTTCAATACATGCCAAGTGAGGTCCTCAAATTGCTCAAGGAAGTCCAAGGGTTGACCAGACAAACTCTCTCCTAAGGCAGTCTACCTCAAATTAGGGTTTCATTTTGCATCAAGATGTTTGAATCCAAAGGATCCCAAATTCTCACCATTATCCTAATATGTTATAAAGATCATCCATGTCAAGTTTCAAGCCTTGCAAAGGAAGTTTGCTCAGTTAATTACTCAAAGGCCTGAAAATCGACTATACTAGGGCAAAAGTCAATTGTGGCCCACATACAGTCAAACTTCAAGATTTTTGGTCAACATCCTCATTTTGAAGTATTATTCATCATTTTATCAAGGGTTGATCATGATTCCTCAAGGATCTCTCACAATTGATCAAAACCCAAAAGTTGCTAAATTAGGGTTTTGTAGGAAAAGTCAACTCAACTTTGACCAAGCATAACTTTCTCATAATTTATAAAAAATGACCCATCCAAAGCTCATTTTTAAGAGGATCTAATACCCTACAATTCATCTTCATCTCCCAGTTCAAAATATGCACTCACAAGAAGATATGAATTTTGACATTATAGGTCATTTTGAAAAGTCAACAAGAACACCTTTTGGGTCAAAGCTTCATACATGAACATGGAAGACTCAATTGATATGAGACCAAAAAGGTTGCTTACAGGACATCTTAAGATTTCTAAAAAGTCCAAGAACACCTCTCTAGGGTCAAAATTGAAAGAGTTATGCATTGCCCAAGTTAACCCTTTTTGCAAAATTGCCAAAAGTCAAATGTGCCCAAAATTGGACTTTTTGTCAAATGGGCCCAACTTTTTATGCTTGCACTGAGTTTGTAATGTGACCCACGACCCATGTGAAGGGGTGAAAAACACAAGAAGGGGGGGGGGTTGAATTGTAAAACTGAAATCTTAAAGCAATTGACAAGATATTTTTATCCTGGTTCGTTTGATCTCAAACTACTCCAGTCCACCCGTCAAGGTGATTTCGCCTCTCTCCAACGAGGTCTTAATTCACTATATTCAACTGAATATTACAGAATGTTTTAACAACTGCTAAAGCCTTCTTGATTCAAACCACAATCCGGTTTGTCAAGGCAACACTTTCTTACAAAGGTACAAAACAAATGTGTGTGAATGTTTTCTACAAAACTTTATCACAACTGTGATGTATACACAAATGAAGCTTAGAAACTTAGATTGCTAAACACTAATGGAGTATCAGAGTTTGTGGTTTAGCAAAACTGGTAGATGAAGATTATTGTTCAGCTTTTTGCATGTAGAGAATTGGAGAGCATTAGCCATTATAATCTTCGAAGCCTTGTTTATATAGCACTTGAGAAGATGAACGTTGAATGCAATATTCTTGATTCAATGCTAATAACAAGCTTTCCTTTTTGAGTAGATCTTGTCTAGAATGATGCCGTTGGAATTAATTAGCGTTCAATGCACAGTACCGTTGCTTCTTCAATGCACGTTCTGGCTTGGCTCATTCTGATTCTGCTTCGCTGCTGATGAACTATTGTTTTTGTATCAGAGTGTTTATGCGCAGTTCTGTTCATCAAGCTTCAGCATGTACGTGAGTTGATCATCTGATCTTGACGTTCTGATTCAGCAACTTCTGATGCTGGTGTATGAAATCAAATTCTGATGCTGAAGAAGTGATCTTGCTTATTTTAATCAGCGTATCTGCAAGTCAGAGCATAGTAATTTTAGGCAGCATATAGTTCAAACATGAAACATATAAATACTATATCTTTTCACTTTGTTATCATCAAAACTCAAATATAGGGTAGTAGATTCAAACATTATTCTAACAATCTCCCCCTTTTTGATGATGACAAAAACTAGATATTTTAAATGAAAAATAACGTGAAAAGGTGTCTGGGAAATGTATCAGAATAAGAAGTACGGAAAAATCAGAGTTAAGAGATACTCCCCCTGAGTTGATTACTTCCCTTTGATGATACGTGTTCTTCAGGATCAGATCTTTGTCTTTCTTTGAACATCAGATTAAGAGTCTTTGACTTATCAGAGAGCAGAGCTTCAGAGCTTTTCCTGTCAGAGCTTTGCTTTGGATCAGAGTGTTAGGACGATCAGAACTTCATATTTGATCAGAGCAACATTGATCAGAGCTTCTACATTATGATCAGAGCTTCTAGTCTTCATAGTGTTCAGGAGCTTCCTTGTGCCTGTAGACTTTAAACAAAAACAGAAAAACATTTCAAGTAATAGAGTTAGAATGTTTGAGAATTTCTGTCTAGTTAGCCGTTATTGATTTTAAATATCATTCTTGTTCTCCCCCTTTTTGTCAGCAATCAAAAAGTGTTGGTGATGTGCTAAAACAATTTAGATCAGAAAAACAAATTATATTAAGATAGTTCATAATCAGAGCAAAAGAACATTACAAAACATAGTCAAAACAGTACATCAGAAAATGAAGAAAACATAGAGAATGTCATGCATGAAAAAAAATTTTAAGGTTGTGGGGGCATGCGTGAGAACAGGCTTTCCAGCATTGCTTGAATCTTTTCAGAAGTTTCATTCTGCTTCTGAACCATGTTGACAACAGTGTCAATCTTGCTGTCCTGTACATCCATTCTTGCTTTCATCTTCTGATCATTCTCTTCCATCCGCTGCTGTAGACGCAAGTCATTCAGCCTTAATTCTTCCAGAGCCTGCCTGTCCAAGGCAGCTTGAGAAGTGTCAGAGGGAGGAAGCTTCTCAGAACTTTCAGCTACATCTTCTGCTGGATTTTCTTCAGCCTGAATGGTCTTGTCTTCTGATGGTTGCACCTGTGCAGCTTGCTCTTTCTCAGACCAAGATTCACTGTCCAGAGGAAGCACAACTTCTTGAGGCAGCTGACTTTCAACTTCCTTCAGCAGCTTGCTGAAGTTCTGTTGAGCCTGCTCATAGTTGACGTCCTGCAGCTTGAGGGCTTCAGCACGTACCCATAGTCTGAACTGTGACCAGAGCTGATCAGAAGCAGCTGGGTCGATCATCCCCGGACAGACTTGCTTCAAAGAAGCAATCCATTGCAGCATACCTGTTTCAAAATTCAAAATACCAGAGCCAACATCTGGTTGCTTTGGTTTGGGTATGGCAATTTTGTGTCTTAGATCAGCAAGACGTTCAAGACTTGTTAAGTCAATGAAAGTTCTGCTGGGGTTTTCAGCGGTTTTCTGAGAGGTTGTTTGTTTTGGAGGAGGGTTATCAGAATCAGAGTCAGATATTTCTATTGGAGTGGTTGGAGTTTTTGGAGGTGTTGATTCCTCTGAAGATGGCAACTGGGGCCTGACAATAGTGGTTCCACATGGAAACTGTATTGCCAGCGGTGAAGGTTGAGGTGAGTGGGGGTCAGAATGATGAGGAGAAGGGGTTTCATAGCGGTGAAACTCTGTTTGTGGTGAAGGTGGATTATTTTCTGGTTGAGGAGGTGGAATCTCTGATTGCTCAGGGATCAGAGGTTCTTCTGTGAGTGGTTGTTGTGATTGTGGTTCTGGTTCTGGTTGATGTTGTATTTCTGGTTCAGGTTGTGGTTCTGGTTGTGGAGGAGGAATATTTGGTGGTTCAGAATTTGGTTGAGCAGAAGCATGTTCACGCTCAATATCAGCTAGCACTCTATCAAGTGCTGGTGTTGTTGAAACAGTTGGTTGTTTGGGAATCTTAGTTCTGGGTCTTCTGAGTAGTAAGGCCTCAGAAGGGTCTTCTGGTATGGTTTCATCAATAGTAGGGATTGGAATGGATATTCTGTGAGAGGTTTGAGGAGGGGCAGCAGATGTTGGAATAGTAGATGAAATTGAAATAGGGGCAGCAGATGAAATACCTCTTTTCTTTGGGGTCTGATGAGATGATCCTTCTGTTGGCGCTTTCCTCTTCTTTGTCTTCTTCTGAGTCACTTCTGGTTGGACTTGACTCAGATCTTTGATCTTCAGCTTTGAAACTGTATCTTCTTCCTTGTATGAATCTGGATACTTGAGAAACATATCCGGTTTGGATTCCATTTCAGAAAATTTTGGGAAATCACTCAGAGGCACTCTTCTGCTGGAGATGTCAGCAGTTGAAGTAGCTCTGGGTTCCTTCTTAATATTTTCTATCAGCTTCATCTTTTTCAGGTTCTTAGCGTTCAGCGGTTTTCCAACAATTGGTTCAATAGTGCTCAGCACTTGAGCTTCGCTCAGATACTCTATCAGCTTATTCTCTGTCAGAATATCTGATATGAGCCTTCCAAACGGTATCCAGTCCCTTTTGGTCCTTTCTTCTTCTCTTGTTTCTTTGACACTGGTCTTGAGATGGTTGAACAGGAAGTGTGCCAGATTGATCTTCACCCTCTGATCAATAAAGTAGATCAGAAATTGCTGATCCACGTTTATATAATCAGGAGAACTTGTTGGTTTCCTGTGGTTGAAGCATCCAAGGACAATCTTGGCCCATACTCTGCAGTGATCCTTCAGATCCTTAATTTTGCTGCTGGGAAATCCAAGAGTGAAAATGCTGTTGGCTACCACACCTATATCAGGGCATCTATCAGCCATGTCCACACAACGGACTCCACCACCACTTTGACCGATTAGCTTTGCAATGAGATCTTCAGAAATCACTATCTTCTTTCCCATGACAGAAGAGATGACTAGATGTTTATAAATCTTGGCGTGGATCCAAAATTCCTTGACAAGCTCTGGGAACGTTGGTCCAACCAACCTATCGAAATACCTCTCCCACTTTTGAGCCCTAATTTCTTCAGTTAGGTCAAATCCATTTTCCTTCAAACTTTCAAAGTCGATGATTAACTCAGAGAGAACTTCAAGATTCTTTACCGGTGTGAGAAGAGTTCTGAGGGGCACCTGATATTGTTCAGAGGTTTCTTTCTTCTGATTGCCTGCAGAAATGCTGGAGGATGCCATTGTTCTCACAGAAAAAGCTTTGAAAATGATTTGAGAGAAAAGGTTTGTAGGAGATAAACTCAGAAATATGCAGAAAATGCTTAAGAGATTATGAGAAAGCGTAAAGAATAAAGATGAAGGATTAATGTGCTTAAATAGAGTTTTCAAAAATTATTTTGAAAAATTAAACGTTTTTAAGAGAGAGAAAAAAATAATGATTGCCATTAACAAGCGTGATTACTTTTCATTAAATGCTTGCTGATTTTGAGGGATTTGAGAAAGATACTTAAAAACGGTTACCAGACATGTGTCTCAATGCACCCAATCAGCGCTTTGCCTTCTCAGAAGCGTGCACGCGTTCTGCTTCAGAGATTTGCTGATGATTGGATGACACTTGTTTGATGTAGTGATCAGCACGTCTGTATTTGAGATTAGACTCTCAGATCTTTAGACTTGCATCTGATACAATCTGCATGTTCTATCTTTCTGAAAGAAGATTGATCAGAAGTTCACAGTAAAATAATTACATTCTGAAGATAAATACATGGAATTAAAACATTTTCATTCTGGGCATACTTTCATGCTGAGATGTTTCAGAATGAAATTAAACCTATCTTCTGAAAGGGGTTTAGTAAAGATATCAGCCCATTGATGGTCTGTATCTATAAATTTCAAGTTTAAAATACCTTTCTGAATATAGTCCCTAATGAAATGATGTTTTATTTCTATATGCTTAGCTCTAGAATGTAAAATAGGATTCTTACTTAAGCAAATAGCAGAAGTATTATCACAAAGAATAGGAATGTTACTCTCAAAAATCTGGAAGTCTTCAAGCTGACTTTTCATCCAGAGCATTTGTGTGCTACATCCTGCTGCTGCTATGTACTCAGCTTCTGCTGTTGACAGAGCAATTGTTGACTGCCTTTTGCTGGACCACGAGATCAGATTTTCTCCCAGAAACTGGCAGCTTCCAGAAGTACTTTTACGTTCCACTCTGTCTCCAGCAAAATCAGCATCACAGTAGCCTACTAAGCTGTAATCACTAGATTTTCTATAAAACAAACCCAGATTAGTAGTACCTTTCAGATACTTGAAAATTCGCTTAACAGCTGTTAAGTGAGATTCTCTAGGATCTGATTGGAATCTAGCACAAATACATACGCTGAATAAGATATCAGGTCTTGAAGCTGTCAGATAAAGGAGAGAACCAATCATACCTCTGTAGACTTTCTGTTCTACACTTTTGCTTACCTCTTCTCTTTCCAGAATGCACGTGGGATGCATTGGAATCTTTGATGGCTTACATTCTGAGAGGTCAAATTTCTTCAGAAGATCTCTGATGTATTTGCTCTGATGAATGTAAGTTCCCTCTGGAGTTTGATTGATCTGAATTCCTAGAAAGAATTTCAGTTCCCCCATGAGGCTCATCTCAAATTCTTCCTGCATACACTTAGCAAATTTTCTTCCAAGAGAAGGATTAGTAGAACCAAAAATAATATCATCAACATAAATTTGACAGACTAAAATGTCACTCTTAACTGTTTTACAGAATAGAGTAGTGTCCACTTTCCCTCTGGTGAATTCATTTTCAAGCAGAAAGTTACTTAGCCTTTCATACCAAGCTCTGGGAGCTTGTTTCAGACCATACAGTGACTTTTTCAGTTTGAAAACATGTTCTGGATGTTTTGTATTTTCAAAACCTGGGGGTTGGTGAACATAAACTTCTTCTTCTATATAACCATTTAAGAATGCACTTTTGACATCCATCTGATACAGAGTGATGCCTCTATTAACAGCAAATGAAATTAAAAGTCTGATAGATTCTAACCTGGCGACTGGGGCAAAGGTTTCTGTATAGTCTATCCCCTCTTGCTGACTATAACCTTGTGCAACCAGTCGTGCCTTGTTTCTGATGACTTCACCTTGTTCATTTAGCTTGTTTCTGAACACCCATCTTGTTCCAATGACGTTGAATCCTTTTGGTCTGGGAACGAGATCCCATACGTCGTTTCTGGTGAATTGATTCAGCTCTTCTTGCATTGCCAGAATCCAGTCATTGTCCAGAAGTGCTTCATCAATATAAGAAGGTTCAATCAGAGACACAAGTCCCATAAGAGTTTCTTCAGAGTTTCTGAAGCTTGCTCTTGTTCTGATTGGATCTTCCTTTCTTCCTAGGATAGTTTCTTCTGGGTGATCCAAACTGCTTCTGGGTAATCTCTTCTGAGGTTGATCAGCAGCAGTTGTAGGATTTCTAGCATTGCTCCTTTCAGACGTTGAAGGAATGTCTGTGTTGAGAGCTTCTGATGACTTGTCTTCAGAACCTGCAAATTCAATTTCTATACCTGCAAGATTTTCATTCTGCTTTGACTTTTCAGAGTCAAGCTTGTCATCAAAACGAACACTGATTGATTCTTCCACAATCTGTGTTTCTGTATTGTATACTCTATACCCTCTTGAGCGTTCAGAGTATCCTAACATAATACACTTCTGTGCCTTAGAATCAAACTTGTTCAAATAATTCTTTGTATTTAACATAAAGCAAGTACATCCAAATGGATGAAAATACGAAATGTTGGGCTTTCTGTTCTTCCACAATTCATATGGAGTCTTTTCCAGAATAGGTCTTATTGAGATTCTATTCTGAATGTAGCACGCTGTGTTTATTGCCTCTGCCCAGAAAGTCTTAGCAACGTTTGTCTCATTGATCATGGTTCTGGCCATTTCTTGCAATGTTCTGTTCTTTCGTTCTACAACTCCATTTTGTTGGGGAGTTCTAGGACAAGAGAAATCACGCAGAATGCCTTTGTCATTAAAGAATGACTCAAAATCTTTATTTTCAAATTCTCCACCATGATCACTTCTGACTTTAACGATTCTAAGATCTTTTTCATTCTGAACTTGGTTACAGAAGGTAACAAACACAGAGTGTGACTCGTCCTTGTGTCTTAAGAACTTTACCCATGTCCATCTGCTATAGTCATCTACGATTACTAACCCATACTTCTTACCACTGACTGAAGCAGTTTTAACTGGTCCAAATAAGTCAATGTGCAGAAGTTCTAATGGCTTAGAGGTAGAAACAACATTTTTGGATTTAAAAGAAGGTTTTGCAAATTTGCCTTTCTGACATGCTTCACACAGAGCATCTGAATTGAACTTCAAATTAGGAAGTCCTCTGACCAGATTGAGTTTGTTAATCTGAGATATTCTTCTCATACTAACATGCCCCAATCTTCTGTGCCAGATCCACTGCTCATTGTTAACAGACAGAAGACATTTTACGTTCTGACTCTTTAGTTCAGAAAGTTTGATTTTGTAAATGTTGTTTTTCCTCTTACCATTAAATAGGATAGTCCCATCTTTCTGACTAACAGCTTTACATGATTTTTGATTAAAGATTATATCATAACCGTTATCACTTAATTGACTTATGGATAACAGATTATGCATCAATCCATCTACTAGCAGAACATTATTAATAGAGGGAAGATTTCCATTACCTACAGTTCCAGAGCCAATTATCTTTCCCCTCTGATTGCCTCCAAAGCCAACGTGGCCTCCAGGCTTAAGTTCCAGGCTTTGGAACATATGCCTTCTTCCCGTCATGTGTCGTGAGCAGCCAGAGTCCAGGTACCATGACTGGTGTTTCTGACTTGCTGCTAAAGATATCTGCAACATGTATTATTTTATCCTTAGGTACCCAGATCTTCTTGGGTCCTGATTTGTTAGTTTTACCAAAACTCTGGTTGAATTTTGGTTTCACAGAGTGCTTACTGCTAGTATATTTGATGTCATGTGTGTGACCATACACAAAGTGTGAATTTAAAGGAGTGTGTTTAATGGTTAAGTCCATGACATTCTTAGGTGTAGGAACCTTACCTAGGTATCCTATTCCTTTCCTGCCGTTTCTGCTAACTCCATAGATCATTGAAGCCATTCTGCTTCTATCTATGCTTTTAGCAAGGAACTTCTGGAAACTATGATCATACTCCTTGATGATCTCATCAGCGTTGCTGGGAGTTTCAGAAATTGGTTCCTTCTGAGAGTTTTGTAAAGAGTTTTGTAATTTTAAAATTTTATCTCTCAGCTCAGAGTTTTCCAATTTGAGACTCTCAGACTTATTAGAGTCAGATTCAAGATTCCTTTTCAGGTCTCTGAATTTAGCTCTAATCTGCTGATAACGTTCCAGAATTTCATTGAGGCTTTCAGCAAGTTCAGCCTTTGTAAAATTAACGGCAAAGTTAGGGAATACCTCTTCTGTGTCTGATTCTGAGTCTGATTCAGAAGCTTCACTGTCATCTGGAATGTTAGCCATGAGTGCTATGTTTGCCCTTTCATCATCTGATTCTGAGTCAGCTTCAGACGAGTCAGAGTCATCCCATGTGGCCATGAGACTTTTCTTCTTCTCTCTTCCAAACTTCTTTTTGGGCTTTTCCCTCTGAAGCTTTGGGCAGTCACTCTTGTAGTGTCCTTGCTCATTGCACTCGTAGCAGATGATGTCTTTTGTGTTTGGCTTCTTGCTACCGGAGGAGCCTTCAGATCTTCTGTATCCAGAGGAAGAATCTGTCCTTCTGTATCTGGAAGAAGACTCGTTCTGATCAGATCTTCTGGGATTCCTGAACTTCCTTTGTCTTTGCTTCCACAGTTGATTTACTCTTCTGGAGAGAAGGGAAAGTTCGTCTTCTTCTGATGAGGATCCATCAGATGTTTCTACAACTGCCTGCAAAACTTTAGATTCAGATTTTCTGTTAGATTTTAAAGCTAAAGGCTTACCTTGCTTCTGAGGCTCATCAGCTTCTAGCTCTATCTCATGACTTCTGAGGGAGCTTATAAGTTCCTCCAGAGTGATTTTGTTGAGATCCTTCGCTAGCTTCAGAGCAGTAACCATAGGCCTCCACTGCTTGGGTAAACTTCTGATTATCTTCTTGACATGGTCAGCAGTAGAGTATCCTTTGTCCAGAACTTTGAGACCAGCTACCAGAATCTGGAATCTAGAGAACATAGTTTCAATGGATTCAGATTCTTCCATTTTGAACGCCTCATACTTCTGGATGAGCGCCAGAGCTTTTGTTTCTTTGACTTGAACGTTGCCCTCATGCGTCATTCTGAGAGAATCAAAGATGTTCTTAGCTGTGTCTCTGTTGGAGATCTTTTCATACTCAGTATAGGAGATGGCACTGAGGAGGATGGTTCTGGCCTTATGGTGATTCTTGAAATCACGCTTTTGTTGATCAGTCATTGATTTTCTATCAATCTTCTGACCAGTTGCATTCACAGGGTGCGTGTATCCATCTGTCACCATATCCCACAGATCAGCATCATGTGCTAGAAAGAAGCTTTCAATTCTGTCTTTCCAGTAATCAAAGTTTTCTCCATCAAAAACTGGAGGTTTGCCGCTGAATCTGTCTCTGTCCTCATTGTTGTCATTGCTGAAATGAGAGTTGTTTCCTGCCATTGTGTTTTTCTGACGCTGGATCTTGTACTGACACGGTTAAGTGTTTTAGCTCAGAACCAGGCGCTCTGATGCCAATTGAAGGGGTGAAAAACACAAGAAGGGGGGGGGGGGGGGGGGGTTGAATTGTAAAACTGAAATCTTAAAGCAATTGACAAGATATTTTTATCCTGGTTCGTTTGATCTCAAACTACTCCAGTCCACCCGTCAAGGTGATTTCGCCTCTCTCCAACGAGGTCTTAATTCACTATATTCAACTGAATATTACAGACTGCTTTAACAACTGCTAAAGCCTTCTTGATTCAAACCACAATCCGGTTTGTCAAGGCAACACTTTCTTACAAAGGTACAAAACAAATGTGTGTGAATGTTTTCTACAAAACTTTATCACAACTGTGATGTATACACAAATGAAGCTTAGAAACTTAGATTGCTAAACACTAATGGAGTATCAGAGTTTGTGGTTTAGCAAAACTGGTAGATGAAGATTATTGTTCAGCTTTTTGCGTGTAGAGAATTGGAGAGCATTAGCCATTATAATCTTCGAAGCCTTGTTTATATAGCACTTGAGAAGATGAACGTTGAATGCAATATTCTTGATTCAATGCTAATAACAAGCTTTCCTTTTTGAGCAGATCTTGTCTAGAATGATGCCGTTGGAATTAATTAGCGTTCAATGCACAGTACCGTTGCTTCTTCAATGCACGTTCTGGCTTGGCTCATTCTGATTCTGCTTCGCTGCTGATGAACTATTGTTTTTGTATCAGAGTGTTTACGCGCAGTTCTGTTCATCAAGCTTCAGCATGTACGTGAGTTGATCATCTGATCTTGACGTTCTGATTCAGCAACTTCTGATGCTGGTGTATGAAATCAAATTCTGATGCTGAAGAAGTGATCTTGCTTATTTTAATCAGCGTATCTGCAAGTCAGAGCATAGTAATTTTAGGCAGCATATAGTTCAAACATGAAACATATAAATACTATATCTTTTCACTTTGTTATCATTAAAACTCAAATATAGGGTAGTAGATTCAAACATTGTTCTAACACCATGAGCCCTTCCACTTGTCATTCTTTTATTTTTGTTATTTATTTTGATTTTATTTCAATTAAATCAAATAAAATCAATATAAAATAATGAAAATATCAAAAGCTAATTAAATCTTGAGATTTTGTGCATGATTAAGTCCATTACACAGCTGGAAACAAGATCAAATAGTGCAAGGTTCAAAATGGACAGAAAAAGATTGAGTTTTCTTGATTTGGAAAGATTTTGCACAAGGACCAAATCATGAATCAATAATCATAATTGGAAAAGATTTGATACAAAGTTGCAACCCTAATGCATTCTACTATACATAAGGAACAAGTGCAGACCAAAAACAAGAGGCTGGAGGCGTGCAAAGGAGAGAACGATTTAAAAAAAATTCAAGAAAAAGTGCAAACTAATTTTCAAGTTACAAATCACCTCAAGGCATTCTAGTCACACCAATCGATTGCTGGACTCCCCAGGATCAAGATTCAATCGCTAGCAAGCTTCCCCACACTCAGAATCACGCTGTAAGGTTCATACGGTTTGGCCTTTTCATGAATTCGATTATGTTGATTCTGGCACATTTAGCATGATTAATTGATATATTTATAATCCTTGAGATGTTTGCAAGCTAATGGTTGTATTTAATTGCATTTTTATTGACTGTACACCAAGATGCCATGGCTAGGGTTCGTGGTTCATTTTTATGGATTTTTCATACAGGAACAATTGGCCATTAATAGTGGTATCATGATGCTTTTGAGGTTGCAATGAGTTGATTGGTACAATTGGTTTTCATTTATCATGCTTGTAGGAGATTTTGGAAATGCACAGGGTTATACCTACACTCAGTGTCCGTAGGTAAAGGTCATGAAATTTACAGCGACGGTGGGAGGAAGAAGAAGGATACGTGGCACTCCATTACTCATCCATTTAAATTTCGCGCATTTCAGAGTTTGGCATTTTGTTTTTATCATATAATATTTATTTGTTATTGGTTATACAACTAACACAACCAGCTCAACTGGCTAGCGTGCAGCGTGAGAATGCCTAAGGGCCTGGGTTCGATCCCCAGGCCCCAACATTGCTTCATATTATTTTTCTTGGCATAATCAGGTGCACAAGTGTCCCATGCGTCCACCAAACAGCATCAGCATCCAACCATCAGATCATCAACATGCCAGATTTAAGGCTTCTCCCATGAGGGTCCACCATGCGTCCAATCAAGTGTACACACATGATTTGGAAAAAGTAAAAAGGGCCAGGAATTGTTGGGCTCAGGATTGCCAATCACACCCCCTTCTTGCTAAACAACACCAGGCCCATTCTTTTTTCTTTTCTATTTATTTCATTTATTTATTTAATTAGTTTAATTATTTTCTAACACAATTAATTTCTTTTTTCACAAAAAATCATAAAATCAAATTTCACCAAATTTAGAATTAGGTTTTTATTTGATCAAATTTAATTTAATATTAGTCTAATTTAATTTAGGGTAATTCTAACCTTTTTTATAATTAAAATCAATTAGAAAAAGCTAGGGTTAGACTTGTGATTTAATTTTTATTTCTTTTCTCAAAAATATAAAAATATAAAAATAGGTTAATTTAATTATTTTTCTTAATTAAAATTAATTAGTAATTAGGTTTTTTTCAATTAAGCTTTATTTTTCTCAAATAATCAAAAATGACAAAAAAATGATTTTTCTTTTAAATTACAATTAGGTAGTTGGGGTCAAAACCCTAAATCTCTCGTTTTCGATTCTCGCGCGCGTTTATCATTTTTGCAATATTAATGTAACTGCTCACGGTATGTAATAGTTTAATTAGGATTTTCTATTATTTATCGTTTTACGGGTTTTTGGCTATGTAATTAATCCCTCCCCCAAAACCTTGTAATAGCGTAGGTTTTATTTCTCGCATTTTAATTCTCGCAAATATTAACTGTTTAGATGTATGTTAATAGGATTGTATGACAAAAATTGCATGATAATTTAAAATGGCTAGAAAACCCTAATGTGCAAAGATAATAACTGAAATCAAATCACTCGCACATGCGCAATCCTAGGGTATACTCTAACTTCGGTTGCCTTCGGTAAACGATCATTAAGTATAGGGTGTCTTAGTGGTTTCCCTCCTGTCTAACAAAGATCAAAAGTCCCGTTCAGAAATGTTGCCTCGAATATGATCTTAAGACTTTAGGGTTCTTGACGTCCTAACATTGCTTTAGTGATCGTACGTCCCTTACGAATTGACCCTTACAAATCCAACGACGGTGCTACCTATTTCTCAATAGTAGGATGGAATTGTCTAAAGGAAACGAGAACAGAAACAATCTTTTTTTCGAGTAGGTAGATGCTAATAGGTACTTGCTCAAAATCAAACTTTTCACACTTACACCTTTTTCAGACAAAATTTTCAAAAACACTTCGTAACACTCTTGAAGACAGAAGCAAGGGTTAAAACAAAGTAAAACAAAACTTTTCAAAACAAACACACACAGGAAATTTTAAAAGATGAGAAAGTACCTAAGAGCCCATGGAAAACCATGGATAGAAAGGGTGCTAACACCTTCCCTTTCTATAATCTACCCCCCGTACTCAAAATCTCGAAAAAGGAATTTTTCTGTGCTTTTTTCCTTTCCGGTTGGATAAAATAAAAGTCGGTGGCGACTCTTGCTTACTGTTGTACCCCAAAATTTTCCCTCTCATTCTTCAGGAAATTATCCTGGATTCCCAGAGTCTCTCTGAAGAAAATCCAAGTCCTGAATTATCATTTCTTCCCAAGCAAACCATTTACAAGAGCAAAATGATCACACAAGCTCTAAAGGCAACACTTTTACCTTGAAAAATTAAATTCTAAACATTTGGAATATTTCTCTAAAAATGGGTGTTTAAGAAGAAAATAGCACTTCAGAACTTCTGGACCAACCTCCAGACAGAAACGGTCAAAAGTTGCAAGCTTGGCTCAACGCAGTCAGAAGTTGGCTCTTCAGCAGCTACATTAACTCAGTTAGCGGTTGCAAACGTGGTTCAACACGTAAGCCTCAAACAGAACATGGCTCTTTCAGCAGTTACGCAAGTTCAGCCAGAGTTTGCTAGAGGAATGCAAAGGAAGCAAAGAAGTCTGAAGGTTCCTTCAGAACATGCTGGAATCAGAAGATGAAAGGGTCAGAAGAGTGGGTGTTACACTGACACAGAATCTCTAAGTCCAGGATTTCCAGAAGCAAATCCAAGGAACGTGTTAGAAAGTCAGGAGAATCCCCAGAATTTGCTGAGACATCAAGAGGCCAAGATCATACCTTGGTTCACGTTGTTTTTGGTAAAACAGAACTACTGGTTCAGGTTTTCTTCTATTACAAGAATTTTGGTGTTGATAAGTCACATCACCATTTAATGCTAATTAATGCTCCCAACCACTCCTGAACATTCATCCAAGAGGTCTCTTCACGTGTGGCTTGGTGAACACCTTTATGCAGGCTTAGGCATGGGTCTACGCGCCACCTTCCACCTATAGAGGTCACTTCTCCTCAATCCTTGCCTGCTGTTCCAGCCTAGGCTGAAAAGCTGTGCATTATCATTACTTTCCATGAACTTCTTTAAAAAAAACAATTTAACCTCTATTGGTGCCTTTAACGTTCAAGAATCCACAAGAGCTTTGAATATAAATAGAGCACCATTGACCACTAAGAAGCGGTCCAAAAAAAAAACCAGAAAAAAATTGCTAGAAGAGAAACAGAAATTTTTTAGCAAGAAAATACTTTGAAACTCTGTCAAAAAATCTTGGTGTCTCAATAGCCTTGAACATAACTTTGAATCTCCTGTCTCAAAACCTCATTTGTACCCAGATTGCTTCTTGATTAAAGAAATACGCCCCTACAGCTTTTGACCACATATACTCTCCATCCACCCCTTCAAAAAAGAACCTGTCCAGAACACCATCAGAGCTAAAAGCTAGCTCTCACTCACAAACTTTTCCAACAGCCAGGTAAGCACCTGCTGACCTTCATCACGCTGCTAAGCATCATCAACTTTGCATGCTCAAATAAACATAATGTAAATATCATGTTGTTGTTGTTTGCGTTCTGAGGATTCTCATACCTCAGAATGTTTGAGTAGGAAGTAAATCAGCGTTGAACCTGCCTGTGACCTTGTTGGTTCTGTCTCCTAAAACACTTTGACAGTTGTTGAAGCTGTCCCAAACATGTTTTATGTTTTGTGGAACAATAACAAAACTGCAGATGTTCTGACTAGCACAGGGAGAGGTCAAGTGCTGACTTTGACGTTAGCACATCTGAAGCCTGTTCTGCTGTCAATAATATCAGAACTTTTGAAGATTATTGTATCTCCAGCAGGATCAGAACTTCTGATATCCCCACTAACAAATTTTTGTCTTGCAGCGCATGGGGGTCAGAACTTCTGATCTTCCCACTAACAGGTTTCTGTTTTGCAGGTGCCAGAGTCAGAAGTTCTGACTCATACAGTTTTACCAAAAGGTTAATAATCTGGCAGCAGGCCTGAGTCAGAACTTCTGATGGCCTCTCAGCAGCGCGCTGGCTCTCTCTCTCTCTCTCTTTCTCTCTATCTTGCCTTTGTTATTTTCTTTTCTTATCTATTTTTCTCATTGAACCACCCCATGTACAAATATGTATCCCCACCCCCTAATTGCTGTAATAGCGTAGGATTTTATATTTCTGCTTTTTATTGCTTTCAAATATAAATGCTAGTAATTAGGATGTGTATGGCAAGATAAAATCAATGAAATAGAAAATCCTAATTCAAAGATAAACTCTTATATGCAACAAAACACACTTGCACACTTACAGCCCTAGGGTTACATCCACTTGTTGCCTTAAAAAATGGGCCACGTTTGCATGTCAAGTATTTTGGCAAAACAAAACAAAAACAAACAAAATGATCATAGTCCCTCGATGATGCTATCTAGTTGCCTAAACAAAATGATCATAGTCCCTCAATAAAATCGCCAAAATACTTGACATTATTTCTCTCATGGTCTATACGATGACCCACGCCTGTCCCGTTTACATCCTAACACAAGGTTGTTCACCAAATACAATGGTGAAGTAACACTGTTAAAAGGGTTAAAAACATAAGGAAAGATCTTTGAGTAAAATAGGGTAGACAACTCTTAGTTACTTGATCAAACTTGCAAACAAACATCCTTGCTACTTTTAAAAAAAAACACACATCACAACACAATTTCAAAACAACTTTCAAAAACATTGAAAACTTTTTTAAAAGACAATACACCTTTGTATACATTCAAACAAGAATCATTACAAAGGTTGCCACAAATGGCCTCTTTTCAAAATATCTTTCAAAACCACACACAAAGCATCATTTCAAACAATTGAAAATGCAAAGCAAGTGATCTAAGCAAGTAACTAAAAGCCCATAGATAACCATGGATAGAAAGGGTGCTAATACCTTCCCTTTCTATAATCTACTCCCCGAACCCAAGAAAACATCTCAAAGGTCTTTCCTGTGCTTTTTGACCTTTCCTTAGGATAAAATAAAAATTCGGTGGCGACTCTTGCTAAACCGAAACATTTGCGAACATAAACGCAAAACCTCAAGTCAGTTCTCCCACCGTATCACACTTACCACGGCATTTTGCGAATACAAAACGCAAAACGCAAACCAGCATTTTCAAAACAGTCGGTTCTGCCACCGTATCATAATGGACCTAATCTAAACCCTAAAAATCTCAAAAATTTCAGTCTCAAAATTCTCTAAGCTCAAGCAAAATTAATGGAAACTATAGACATGGTTAGCTTTAGGGCAATGATATCTACATGTTTTGTTCATAAATAAATCATTAATGATGCTTGTATGAAGAGTTCAAAACTGGAAATCGTGTTTTGAGTTTGAGCTTGTTTCAAGTGATGGTGATGATCAGGTTAGCTCCCTTGAGGTCCCAGGAAGCTAATGCAATGGTTAGCTTGAGCAATGGATGTATGAAATGGTCTAAAGAAGTCAATGTGCAGAGCTCTATTTTTAAAAATGGAGGATGGTTTTAATGGTGTTACAGTTCTATAACAGGGTGTGGGATCACTTCTATATGATTTTAGAAGCTTTAGAAACCAAAAGGCCAAGAAACGCACGAGTAGATTATGAGTTTCAAGTTTTTGGTCAGTTTATGTGAAAATGGAAGTATGAGATGTGTTTCTGAGTTCTAGGTGTTTTTAGGGCATGATCATTCGTGTCTTTGTGGTCCAAGGCTTGTGTATGTATAAACAAAATTGTTTGAGAGCTTTGGACAAACAGAAGTGTGATCGGTGGGAATGAGAACTGACTGTTTTGGAATGCTGGTTCGCGTTTGCATTTGTTTTTGCAAAATGTCGCGGTAAGCAAGAGTCGCCACTGTCTTTTATTTTATCCAACAAGGAAAGGACAAAAGCACAGAAAAATTCCTTTTTGAGATGTTTCTCGGGTTCGGGAGGTAGATTATAGAAAGGGAAGGTGTTAACATCCTTTCTATCCGTGGTTATCCACAGGCACTTAGGTACTTGCTCATTGTGTTTTCAAACGTTTTCTTTTCTTTGTGTTTGTGGGTTTGAAAAGAGTTTTTTGTTGGAAAGGGGTGTAAGTGCGAAAAGTTTTGTTTTGTTTTAAAAGGAGCAAGTACTTAAGAACCATCTACCTACTCAAAAAGGAATTAATCTGTACAAGTGTCCTTTAGACAATGCTATCCCACTATTGAGAAGCAGGTAACACCGTCGTTGGAGTTTTCAGGTCAATTCGATTAAGGGACGTGTGGTCACTAAAGCAATGTTAGGACGCCTTAGCGGTAACCCTAATGTCTTAGATCATTTTATCCGGGACAACCGTTTCGAGGCAACTTATGATCTTTGGACAAGAGGGCGAACTCTAAAACTTCCTATACTCAATGACCACGTTCGAAGGCAACCAAGTGAGGTGTACCCTAAGAGTGCGCATATGCGAGTGTATTGTTTCGGTTAATTTATATGTACATGTCAATGGTGAGCTATGTTGATTTTAGGTTAAAGATTGATCTTGTCATGCATTTCCTATTTATCAAACATCTAACAGTTAATATTATGCGGAAATTAAATTACGGGAAATTAAATCTAAACTATTACAAGGCGTCGGGTATTTACATCGCCAAAAACAAACCCTTTAATTTAAATTGCGGAAAGTAAATGAAAGCGATAAATAATTAAAAGTCCTATTAAAACTATTACATACTGGAAGCAATTACAATATTGGAAATAAATAAGATGCGTGCGAGAAAATTAGATCGGCGCATTTTTAGGGTTTTGACCCTTTTGAAAGAAAGCATGTTTTTTGTTATTTTTGAATTAAAAATTAAACCTAAGTTAATTAATTAATAAAATGAAAAAATATATTTTTGGATTTTTAATATTTAAGGAAATAAGATAAAAATGATTAAAATTATTAAAAACCTAATTCTACATTAATTTTAATTTATTGCAAAAAATATTAAAATTGTCCCTAATTAAAACTAAATTAATTGATTAAAGTTTATTTACAAAAATAATGAAATAGTGAAATTAATAAAATATTACTTTTTATGTTTTCTGATTTTATGAGGAAAATTATTAATTATTTTGGTTAGCAATTAATTAAGAATAATAAAAATAAAACAAGTAAATAAATAAAATATTAAAAGGAAAGAAATAACCAAAGGGGGGTGCTGGGCCCAATTTGAAGGTGAAATCAGCAAATCTCCAGGCCCATTAATGTTGGCCTTTGTTGACCTCTGTGATTCCATATGCGCCTGTTGACCAGAGACCATGGTGGACGTCCAACCTAAGCCATTGGATTTGATTTGTGGGCCACTTGGCGCTTGAGATCTGGAAGAACATGATGGTCCACGCCTATGATGCTGCATACAATTGCCTGGAGAAAAATCATAACAAATATTGGGGGACCTGGGATTCGAACCCAGGTCCCAATGGACTTTGACACGCCTCCCTTACCAACTCAACCACTGCATCTCTTTGTTAATGGAATAAGCACTAAATATAATATTGGAAAACAATTAACACGCCTGGAAAAAAAAGCGCGAAGCATTTGAACTAGCGAATGGGAGAGAGACGTGTCAGCGTCTTCTTCATTGAGCCACTGGTTTCTTACCTGCGGATTTTTATCCGCAGAAGGATTCGTAGGTTCCTTCTAAAACAACTTCCAAGCAATATAAATGCAAACTAAAATCATCCCCATGCTCATTTCGTTCTCCTAAATCCATCCATGGCCATGGTTTGTTCCAATTTTCCCTGTAACTCAAACGCCTAAAAAGCAAAAACCAAAACCCTAGCTTTGGGCATGGCTGTACAGGCTATCAAAACAAAATTAAATATTGCAAAAATGTTCTAAATGAAGCGACAAACACAAATATGCAAAGATTTTAGTGAAAGGATGCAAGAATCAGAGGGTTGGATTTCGTGTTCAGGGCCATGTTCTTGAGTACTTACAGTGCGATTTGGGAGGTTTTAGGACTTGGTTTTGATTCCAATCGCTTCAGCAGACATCCAGCAAGAGATTAGTGTCAAGTTTTTGCTTTGAATCGAGCCCTAAGATCGTTTTCAGATTCCACTTTTTCCAAGCTTTTTTCTAAATTTGTCTTGCCGTTTCTGCAATGCTTAGGTCGTGTTCTTTGTATGCCTCGCTTATGTGTGTATAAGGGAATGAATTAGGTCAAGAGTTGGGCTTTCAATCCATGTGCATTCAAGGTTTGGGATTTGATATGATCACCATTGATAAAGTTTCCAAAATTGTACCAAATCTGATATTCTGTGCACAACAATGCTTGATACGAATTTGATTAGGTGTATCATGATATTTGAAAGCTGTAATGATCACAAAGATCTCATTCCATCAATTTTTAGATTTTATTTGAATTAATATTGATTTAAAATGAATTAAATCAATAAAAATTAAATAAAATAGAAAAATAAATGATTGGTCATGAAATTGAAGATGGGACACGTGTGTGGTGTGATAAGACAAAATCAAGTGGAAAAAAGTGGGCCCTTTTGTCAAAAATTGGAGTTTTGAGGATAGTTGACTTTTGGCAATTTTGGAAAAATGCCCAACTTCAACAATGCATAACTTCTTCAATTTTGAACTTTTTGAGGTGTTCTTTGACTTTTTAGAAACCTTAAGATGTCCTCTAACCATCCCTTTTGGTCTCATCTAATTTTGATCTTCCATGCTCAAGTTATAAGCTTTGGAAAAAAAGGTTTTTTTGTTGACTTTAAAAATGACCTATAATGTCTAAATTTGTAACTTTTTGTGAGTGCATTTCTTGATCTTGGGGTGTGAAGATGGATCGTAGTAAATTGCGTCCTCTTCAAAATGAGCTTTGGATGGGTCATTTCTCATGAAGTATGAGAAAGTTATGCTTGGTCAAAGTTGGGTTGACTTTTCCTACAAAACCTTAATTTAGCAACTTTTGAATCTTGATGAATCTTGAGCAATCCTTGATGAATCATGATCAAACCTTGATCAAATGATGAATTATCCTTCAAAATTATAATGTTGACAAAAATCTTGAGGTTTGACTGTATTTGGGTCACAGTTGACTTTTGCCCTAACACATTCGATTTTTGGACCTCTTGAGCAATTGACTGACCAAACTTCCTTTGCAAGGCTTGAAATTTGACATGGATGAAATTGAGAAAATATTAGGACATTGGGGAGCACTTGAGGTCATTTGTATGTAAGGACCTTGATGCAACACAAAACCCTAATTTTGAATTAACTGCCTTAGGAGATGATTTGACTGTCCAACTCTTGAGCAATCTTGAGCAACTTGAAGATTATTCTTGACATGTCTTGAGAAATATGGGAGGGCAAATTTTGGGGTAAAACAGTTGCTCCTGTTCAATCTTCTTAAACCTGAGGATATAGATTGGCGTTCAGGCCTTTCGTAATCCGAAGGTGGGAGATGATTGAACACTAGAGTGCCCAGAAATTTGCACTCGCATGAAGTGGTATCAGCCTGGTGATATCGGGAATGGGCTTACAGATGCCATTTGGAAATTGTTGGTAGGTGGTTTTGTCTTTGCTGACAGGTTGTCTCTTTTGACGGGGTGTCTCCTTTGACGGGTTGTCTCTATTGACGAGTTGTGTCTATTGACGGGTTGTCTCTATTGATGAGTTGTCTCCATTGACAGGTTGTCTCTATTGACGGGTTGTCTCCATTGACGGGTTGTCTCCATTGACGGGTTGTCTCCATTGACGAGTTGTCTCTATTGACGGGTTGTCTCTATTGACGAGTTGTCTCCATTGATAGGTTGTCTCCATTGACGGGTTGTCTCCATTGACGGGTTGTCTCTATTGACGGGTTGTCTCCATTGACGGGTTGTCTCTATTGACGGGTTGTCTCCATTGACAGGTTGTCTCCATTGACGAGTTGTCTCTATTGACGAGTTTTGCCTCAGAAAAATATTCAGGAATCGATTTAACTGAATTTGTCTCCATTGACTGGCTTCGCCTTAGAAAAATCTTTAAGAATCAATTTAACTGACTTTGTCTCCATTGACATGGTTGAGATTTTAACTGCATCCTTCCTGAAAGGTAAAGGTCAGTCATATACAATGCATGATATGGATCAAGCCATGATGTTCTCAACATAAATGAGATTGTATGGTATGATGCGTATATGCATGTGTCATGATGTATGGACATGTAATGTTTTAGCTGGGGAAAATAAATCCCGGAGTTGCTGGAGAATAGAGTTGAGTTCTTCGTTTCCGCTGGGGATGATGAACGAAGATGATTATGAGAATAAACCTTCAGGAGGAGATGACTCCGTTGGGGAATAAACCGATGAAGAGATTACTCCGAGGGGAATTACTCTGTGGGGAAGAGATGCTCTGCTGAGGATTTTAACTAATAAACTCCGTTGGGGATTCCGCTGATACACTCTGTTGGGGATTTCAATGATGAACTCCGCTGGAGATGGATTACTGTTGCTGGTGATATTGAATCTTTTGAGGATTGAAGTCTTGCTGGGGGGAAAGAAAGAACTTTTCTGGGGGATGATCTTTCAATTGCAACTTGCTGGGGATAACCCTGTTAAACTTTCGTGGGGATAATCCTCTGAATTTGGCTGGGGAGATTGATTTTGTACTCCGCTGGGGGTAAGCTTCCAAAGTCTACTAGGGATGATGCCTCAACTCCGTTGGGGAAGCTTTTTTAGACTGCACTGGGGAAATGACTCCACTGGGGTATCTTGTATTCTGCCGGGGGACATTCTCATATTCCGTTGAGAAATACTAAGACTGCCGAGGATACTCTTATGCTTGCTGGGGAATATCTTTATACTCCGCTGGGGAAGATTAAGACCTTCCGGGGATACCCAACCTTTTTTTGGGCTGATGGTAGACTAAACTCTGCTTGGGGAGAGAATATTGTTGATTTGCACCTATCTGCAAGTCTCAGCTGGGAGAGCTACCATTACTAACTTGCTCTGTGGGGAGTGAAGATATCGTGGCCATATTCTTCAGCTGATCCTACCTTGGTACCTGGTGGACAAAGCAACTGAACAGTTCGGACAATTCTTATTGCCCCTGCTTCTGATATTACCAGTAATTCATCTTTGTTTCGCATGTAAATATTTTTGAGTAGCAATTAATGTCAAATGCATATATCAAAAATGAACATTGGACGTTCTTTGCAAAACAAAACAGATAAAGGAAAAATAGTTTGAAATTTGTCTGAAAATGAATTTGTATTGATTTGAAGCTTGGCCTGTAAATAGGCGTTTTTGTACAAGAGGCTGACGTCCTAGTAAGAGAACGCCGCCGAACAAATAGACTTTACAATTTGTGAAAAGAAAACAAAACAGCTATGTGAATAATTCGACTGGGTTCCAACTCTACTATTGCCCTTATGTTCTCGAGCATCTCATCACTTTGTTGTTGGTTGAAGGTAGATCAGATTGATTGGTGCCGTTCGAGCTTGATAGTCGATACCAAAGTCTGGATGCAAGGTGATCCAATGAGACATAGTGTTACGCTTTAATCCCTAATTTTTGCCTAGACCGCCCTTTCGGGTTTTCAGTCCACCGGGATACCCTTTTTTGCCCAAGCCGCCTTTTCAGGTTTTCGACTTGTCGGGTGTAAAGATTTTTTCATTTTCATCCCTTATTTTTGCCCGAACCCTTTTGGTTCGCCGGGAAGCCCTTATTTTTGCCTAGGCCAGTCGACCTAACGGGTCTTTGATTATGCGTAGTATCTTTTCACTATGTCTGCGTTGACGGGGTGAGGAAGGCCGTCACCATCCATGGTGGTTAGAATCATAGCTCCTCCTGAGAAAATGTTCTTAACCACAAATGGCCCTTCGTAAGTAGGGGTCCATTTGCCCCTGGGATCACCTTGAGGTAGAATAATGCGCTTGATTACCAGGTCCCCAACTTGATACTCTTGTCGTCTGACTTTCTTGTTAAATGCCTTGATCATCCGTTTTTGGTACGTCTGACCATGACAAATAGCAGTAAGTCTCTTTTCATCGATTAGGTTTAACTGATCAAGCCGGTTCTGAATCCAGTCGTCTTCACTTAAACCTGCATCCTTCATGATCCGAAGAGAGGGTATCTGAACTTCAATAGGCAAGACTGCCTCCATGCCATATACCAAGGAATAGGGTGTTGCCCCTGTTGACGTCCGTGCTGAGGTACGGTACCCATGAAGAGAAAATGGTAACATCTCGTGCCAATCTTTGTATGTCACCGTCATTTTCTGCACAATTTTCTTAATGTTCTTATTTGCTGCTTCGATAACCCCATTCATCTTCGGCCGGTAGGGAGAAGAGTTATGATGTTGTATCTTGAATTGCTCGCAGAGCTCTGTGATCATCTTGTTGTTGAGATTAGTACCATTTTCCGTAATGATCCTCTCTGGTACACCATATCGGCAGATCAGATTGTGCCGAATGAACCGTGCCACGACGTTCTTGGTTACGGTAGCAAAGGAAGCTGCTTCAACCCACTTCGTAAAGTAATCAATCGCTACCAAGATGAAACGATGCCCGTTGGATGCCGTAGGTCTGATCTTGCTGATCATATCAATGCCCCACATTGCAAAAGGCCAAGGTGCTGTCAAAACGTTCAGAGGAACTAGAGGTATGTGCACTTTATCAGCATAGACTTGGCACTTGTGACATGTTCGAGAATGCTGGTAACAGTCGACTTCCATTGTGGACCAGTAATATCCTGCCCGAAGGATTTTCTTTGCCATGGTATGTCCACTGGAATGGGTTCCGAAGGTACCTTCATGTAACTCTGCCATGATCCTTTCTGCTTCATCCTTATCCATACAACGCATTAAGGTTGAATCATGGTTACGCTTGTAAAGAATGTCATTGTTGATGAAGAACTTCGCCGCGAACCTCCTCAGAAACTTCTTGTCATTAACAGATGCACCCTCGGGGTATTCTTGAGCTTCAAGGTACCTCCTCACCTCATGATACCAGGGCTTTTCTGTTACTTTTTCAGTCTCAAGATCACAACAATGTGCCGGTTCGTCCAATCTTTCAATGATGATTCGGGAAGCTTCATTGTCCCAATTAACTTTGAACATAGAAGACATCGTAGCCAGCACGTGCGCCAACTGATTCTCCTCTCTAGGGAAGTGTTCAAAGGTTATCTCCTCAAAATGGGGAAGCAATGTCGACACATACTCCTTGTAAGGGATAATATTTGGGTGTTTCGTATCCCACTCGCCTTTGATCTGACTGATCACGAGAGCGGAATCTCCGAAGACACTCAAGAACTTAATCCTTAGGTCAATTGCTGCTCGAAGACCCATAATGCATGCTTCATACTCCGCCATATTGTTGGTACAGTTGAAACATAGTCGGGCGGTAAACGGAGTATGAGAGCCTTTAGGAGATATGATCACAGCGCCAATTCCATTACCCAAAGCGTTCGAAGCTCCATCAAAGTACATAGACCATCGGGATCCTTTCTCAGGTCCTTCATCCGATCCAGGTGTCTCACAATCAGTAACCAACATGATATTCTCGTTCGGAAATTCAAAGTTCATAGACTGGTAATCATCCACTGCCTGATGTGCCAAATGGTCTGCCAACACACTTCCCTTAATTGCCTTTTGGGTCGTATACTGTATGTCATACTCAGTCAAGATCATCTGCCATCTCGCTATTCTTCCGGACAAGGCAGGCTTCTCGAAGATATACTTGATTGGATCCATCTTTGATATCAACAGAGTAGTGTGAGTCAACATATATTGTCTTAGCCGGCGAGCAGCCCATGCCAAAGCGCATCAAGTTTTCTCGAGCAGTGAGTATCGGGTCTCACAGTCGGTAAACTCTTTGCTAAGGTAGTAAATAACATGCTCTTTTCGGCCAGACTCGTCATGCTGCCCCAGCACAGACCCCATTGAGTTGTCAAGTACTGTCAAGTATAAGATCAGAGGTCTCCCTTCAACTGGTGGCATCAGAATGGGTGGCTCTTGGAGATACTCTTTGATCCTTTCGAAAGCGGCCTGGCATTCATCGTTCCAACGTACTACTTGATCTTTCTTCAGTAGCTTGAAGATTGGCTCACAAGTAGCAGTTAGGTGTGAGATGAATCGGGAAATGTAGTTAAGACGTCCCAGAAAGCCTCTGACGTCTTTCTCTGTTTTGGGAGCTGGCATTTCCTGTATAGCTTTCACCTTGGCAGGGTCCACTTGAATGCCTTTGTCGCTTACAATGAAACCCAGTAGTTTGCCAGATCTCACCCCGAAGGTGCACTTGTTCGGGTTCAACCTCAGCTTGTACAACTTCAGTCTGTCAAACAACTTCTGGAGATGGTCAAGATGTTCTTCTTCAGCCTAGGACCTTGTAATCTTATCGTCGACATATACTTCAATCTCATGATGGATCATGTCATCAAACAAAGCAACCATGGCACGCTGATACGTTGCCCTAGCATTCTTCAATCCAAAAGGCATGACCTTGTAGCGAAAGGTACCCCACTGAGTAACAAAGGTTGTCTTCTCCATGTCCTCGGGAGCCATTTTTATCTGATTATAACCGGAGAAGCCATCCATGAAGGAGAAGACCTTGTGCTGAGTGGTGTTGTCAACCAGAACGTCGATATGAGGCAGAGGGAAGTCATCCTTGGGGCTTGCCCTGTTCAAATCCCTGTAGTCAACACACATTCGGACCTTACCATCTTTCTTCGGCACTGGAACCACATTGGCAACCCACTGAGGGCAAGAAGTCACTGCTAGAAAACCGGCGTCAAACTGTTTCATAATTTCATCCTTGATTTTCTCAGACATTTCTGGGCGCATACGGCGAACCTTCTGTTTCACTGGAGGACAGTCTTCCTTGGTAGGCAGGCGATGAACCACAATATCAGTATCCAATCCCGACATATCTTCATAAGACCAGGCAAAGATCTCAATGTAGTCACGCAGCATCTGAATCAACCGTTGTTTCACACTAAGCTTCAGATTTGCACCGATCTTGACTTCCTTCTTGTTTGCTTCAGTACCCAGATTCACTGATTCTACCGGCTCTTCATGTGGCTAAATAGCCCTTTCTTCCTGGAGTAACAGTCTTGCAAGTTCACCAGGCACTTCGCAATCATCTTGACCTTCGTCTTCGGCTAAGTTGATCGGATTTTCGAAGTCATAATTGGCAGTAGCAGAGTCGTTACCAGTGAGATCCAGAGTGGATGTGGACCTGTATATGTGAGTGTGTGTAAAATAGTTGTTTTGCAATATATAATAAAGAAAAACAAGGAGAGCAAAATTTGAAATGCAAAAAACGTCCAATGCTTTTATTAATGATATATGAAAATGACACACAAAAGCCCTCACAAATGAAGCCACAGTGCCCCGGGTAAGACACCGGGCCATAAAGTTTAAGACATTGTCTATTACAAATTCAAAACAAAAGTTTCATTACTGGTTAACAAAAGTAATAGGGATGAAGTCCTTTGTTGTCCAGTTGCTTGGTCCACCGTCGGTCGTAGGATAGATCCAGCTGTCGAACTCAGACTCTTCCACATCATTTTCAATGGCATTCACTCCCGCGTTGCTGATGAACACGGGAGGTCTTCCAATTCGTGCATTTCGAACAGCTCTTTGAGCTTCTGCAGTGAAACCCAAACCAAATTTGTTAGTCTTCTGTGTGAAATCAGGAAGTCGGCCCCAATTTGCATACTCACCCTTCTCAATAATAGCTCGGGCATCTTTTAAGGAAGCCATTTTCATAGGAGAATCTTCAATCACAGTCCCAGCTGATGCCAATGTCTGGGGAACCTCTTCAAAGTGCTGAAATGGGGTCTCAATGAACTCCCCATCCATCTCTACGTATCGGAACGAGTTGAGGTGGCTGACCATATACTCCTCCTCTCCTTGTACTGTCACAATCTTCCCTTTGACCGGGTACTTCAGCTTCTGGTGGAGCATTAAGGTTACGGCTCCGGCTTTGTGGATCCATGGACGACCCAGCAAACAAGAATAAGATGGCCGAATGTCCATCACATAGAACGTAGAGTTGAAGACCTGAGAACCAACCTTGATCGGGAAATCAACCTCTCCGTGCACCATCCTTTTAGACCCGTCAAAGGCCCTGACAATAATATTACTTGGTTTCAGCTCCAACCCTTCACAATCCAACCGGTCTAGAGCTTTCTTAGGCAAGACGTTCAATGAGGAGCCAGTATCAACCAATACATGTGCAAGAGTAGTGCCCCTGCATTCAATGGAGACATGCAGGGCATCATTGTGACTCTTCCCCTTAGCAGTCAAATCGGCGTCGGAGAAACCCAAACCATCATCAGCAGTTAAATTGGCCATACAATCTGTAAACTGATCCGCTGATGTCTCTTGTAGCACGTGGGAGGTTTTCAAAAAGGTAATCAGAGCCTTGGCATGGGCCTCTGAGCACAGCAATAGTGACAACATAGAAATCTTGGATGGGGTTTGCCCTAGCTGCTCAACTACATTATAATCACTCTTCTTAATAATCTTCAGAATCTCTTCCATCTCCTGTTTGGAAGCTTCAACAGTAATTGTCTTTGGTGCCTCCTTCCAGGAAGGCACATCAGTGGTGATCCCTTTGCCCCGAGCGTCAGATGACTCGGCGACAGGGGTAAGAATAGGAACTTGATCAGGAATGGCAGTAGGTACACTTGCAGGTGTAATAACAACAAGTCTTCGGGCATTTGGTGGAGTAATATCAGGTGAGAAAAGTCTTCCGCTGCGGGTGACTTTAGCAGGTCCAGTAATGTTGCTAACGCTGGTATCAGCATCTAGCTCTTGCTTAACTCCGTGAAAATAAACATCGGCCCTATAGTGCCAAGGGACAGCTTTATCAGAGATGTAGGGGATGGGCCCCAGAATAGTGATGACCACAGGTGCGATCTTCAGAACGGATGTAATTCTAACAGGCTTCCTCGAGGGAGCCTTGGAAGAATTGTCGAAAATGGTAATGATGGCAACTTCTTCAGAGTGAACTACGGGAACAACAGTCTTCTCAAATAGAATCTCTCTACTATCCATCAGGCGTTGGAAACCTGATTTCAGAAGCGGTCAACCGGTAGGCAGAACAGAACAAGTATGACAACCTTCGTCATAGTCCAGAAATAAACTGACTGATAAAAGGTTCTTCTTTACAGTTAACAGAGGGGTAACAATATTATCCACATAAGCTACAAACAAGTCTTCCTCTATAGCATTCACTCCATGTTTGGGCATGGGAGAAGTCACAACATTAGGCCTCTCGGGCGCCTCGAACTCAATCTCCTTTGCATCAATTAAGTCTTGTATCTTATTTTTCAGACTCCAACAATCATCTATATTATGCCTCGGGCTATCGGAGTGATAAGCACAGTGGGCGTTAGGGTTATATCTTGGTGACGTTGTATTCAAAATCTTTGGGGCTTCCCTTAGAGTCACCAGATTAGTCTTTAGCAACTATGGCAGAATCTGAGATAAGGTCATGCTGAGACGAGTGAATTGCCTCTTAGGTCTCTCATCCTTCTGTTGATTGTTGTGCTGAGGAGCACCAGTAGGTTTTGAAATAACAACCACATTGACAGCTTGGCGGTGTTCAGATCTATCCTGTTTTCTTGCACTGTAGACAGCACCAGACTCTTTCTTAAATGACTTCTTCTCAGTGCTTGATGAAGCACCCTTCTGTATCTTCCCAGCCTTAATACCAGCTTCAATCCTCTCACCAGTCAAAATAAGATCTGTAAACCCAGATGAAGAGCTTCCAATCAAGTGGTTGAAAAATGGACCAGACAGGGTCCCCAGAAACATATCAACAAGTTCCCGATCAGCTAAGGGTGGTTGTACTCTTCCGGCGAGGTCCCTCCACTTCTGAGCATAATCTTTAAATCCTTCACCCGTTCCCATTGACATACCCTGGAGTTGGGTACGCGTAGGAGCGAGGTCGGAGTTGTACTGATACTGCCTGTAGAATGCAGTAGCCAAATCTTCCCAACTGTGGATACTGGCTCCGTCCAACTGATAGAACCACTCAAGCTGAGTCCCTGAGAGATTGTCTTGAAAGAAATGGATCCATAAGTTCTTATCAGTAGTGTAAGGTTGGATCTTCCTCACATATGACCGGAGGTGCAGCTTCGGACAGGAAACTTCGTCATACTTAGCGAAGGCTGGTGCCTTGAATTTATGGGGAATCACCACCCCAGATGATAGACCTAGATCTCCGAAGTCCAGACCGGGCACCTTCTGAATTTCCATAGCGCTCAAACGGTCTTCCAGCTGTTTTTACTTATCCTCAGCAGGAGGATACTGTTCTTCATCGTAGTCCGTCTCATTGTCGGAGACCATAGGGCTAAGAGCCCTCATTTCTTGTGGACTATCTTTCCCTCCAGATGAGGTAGTCAAATCAACTTCATCCTGTAGTCTGTTCCCAAACCTATGACCAGTGTTGAACAGGATTGTCCTCTTCTTCTTCTTCTTTTTCTCCTTCAGAATCAAGGTCTTCAGGTCCTGCTGACCCTTAGCTAGGCTCATGAACAGCTCTTGAAATTGGGCATTCTGGGCCTGGAGGGCCTTGATAGCTTACTCTGTTGAAGGTTCAGTATACATGATGATCACTGAAATAAACAACGAAGAAGATAAGAGACCTGTAAAGGGTACCTTTTTATGAAGTGCATGGGATGAAATGCATATGATTATGATTTCAAAGACAATTGAGATTCAAATTTGTAAACAAGAAAGGAAACACACTTTATTAGATAACTTTGTAATTCAAATTGTTCAACAACTTGCCCTTAAGGCATTACAAGAATGGAAATAATGAAAAGTAAATAAAAACTGGAAAGGAAATCATCAAAGGTCCATCAATGCTCCCATGGTCTCTTCTTCTCAATGCGGACATAGTCGTTGAGAATCCGCTCGTTTTCTAACTGCCTAGTCAGCTTTTGGATCTTTTGTTCTTGCTCGTTGAACTTCTCTAGGTAAGAATACCATTCATCCCTCAACTGCATCCAAGACCTCTTCAGTGCCCCAATGTCAGTGGGCATATAAGGATGGAGAATGGTTGGAAGAACCCCTTCTTCATTAGCAACTTCAAGGATGACAGGCCGGACAGCTTCATATGGCATACCTAGCTTTTGGGCACGAATGCGGACCCATCTAAGATATGGCTCCATTAGCAGAGAAGTCTTTGGACCCAACTCATGTGGATCAGATTGGTTAACTCTATCCCAAGCCCTTATGAATCTACGACGTTGCTCGTCGCTATCCCCTTGAAAATCAAAGATGATATGAGGCATCAGCATCTCATGAGGTCCTTCTCTTCTGGCTCTTCCAAACTGACGGAGAGCTAAGCATGGGTTGTAAGAAATTCCTCCATGGGTTCCTATCAATGGAACATTAGGATACTCTCCACAGTGATCAATGATAGTCACCTCATCCATACCTTTGAGAGTCCAGATAATGTCGTTATGAGAAAGAGACATCACCCTATAAGCCCAACCCATTCCTTCTTTGTTCTTCAGCACTGACTTGGGAAGGTGTGAAGTAAACCACCTTGCCAATAAAGGAGCACAACACATCAAGGTTCCCCGCTTTCAGGCTGTACGAGCATAGAGCTGATGAAGAATGTCACCCAAGAGAGTGGCTACAAGATTCTGAGAGATGAAGATCTTTATGGCATTCACATCAACAAAAGTATCAGGATTCGGAAACAATACCAAGCCATATATCAGGAGAGCCAGAATATCCTCTAATGCCTTAAAGTCTAGGCTATCCCAGAAGTAGTTAGCCTTGCCAACCAAGAACTTAGTCAGAAAGCCTTTTGCTCCACTCTTAGTCTCCCAATTAGCCATTACCTCTTCTTTAGTCAAATGAAGGGCTGCAGCAATTTCTTCAGGCCTAAGAGTCTTTTCCCAACCAGTAAACGGGGTCTGCTCCAGAACAGAGATACCGAGCAGCTCAGAGAACTCTTCTAGGGTAGGAACCAGCTGGAAGTCCTGGAAAGTAAAACAATGGTACAGCGGATCATAGAACTGGACTAGGACACTCATCATCTTCTCGTCCAATTTGGAGGTGACCAAACTGAGAAGAGAACCATGCCTCCTGATGAAGGAAGTAATGTCAGGCATCTTGGCAACCAACTCTTTAAGCAAGGTAGGGACTTGGACAAAGTTGATCCGGATGGTATTCTTATGCATAGGCATCATGATGACCTACAAAACAGAGCAAATATGAAACCCTCCTGTCTTTGAAATAGGTTAGTCCTTATGCAAGATGTATGCAATGTTATGATGTCATGATGTTATGATAAAGGCACACTGTGATCGGTGGATCTGGAACTGACTGTTTAACGCTGGTTCGTGAAAATGTCGCGGAAGCAAGAGTCGCCACCGTCTTTTATTTTCTCCAAATGGAAAGGACAAAAGCACAGAAAAATTCCTTATAGAGATTGCTCTCGGTTCGTGAGGTAAGTTATATAAAGGGAAGGTGTTAGCACCCTTTCTATCCATGGTTATCCATGGGCTCTTAGATACTTGCTCATTTGTGTTTTCAAAAATGGTTTGTTTGCTTTTCAACTGTGGGTTTTAAAAAGTTTCTTTGAAAATTCCAGTTCGACTCTTGTATCGGTCCTCAAGAGTGTTTGAAAAAATGCTTTCGAAAGCTTTTTGAAAATGTGTTGGTGTGAAAAGTATTTTTGAATTTTTGTTTGAAATTTAGAGCAAGTATCTATGAGAACCTACCTACCCTAAGGAATTCGTCTGTGTAAATGTCCTTTAAAGTAGTGCCATCCCACCATTGAGAGGTAGGTAGCACCACCGTTGGAGGTGTTCGGGTCAATTCGAAGTTCGGGACATGGTGATCACCAGAGCAATGGGAAGACACCTTAGAAGCTACCCTCATGCCAGGTTCCCGGATCATGAGGACTTACTAAGACATCCTCTACTCGACGATCACCTTTCGAGGCAAGGCAACAGTGAGGCGTACCCTAGGGGTGGTGTGTGATTTGTGTGTCATGTTCATTTACATTTATCTTGTTCATGTCAGGTGGTCTACGCGTTCGTTTTTATTTTGTCATTCATTCTTGCATGCCTTGATTAACAGTTAAAAATTGCGATAAGTAAAAAGCTCTAAACTATTACAAAAGGCGCGGGTCCACATCGCCAAAATTTCCAGGACCCGATTTGACAGAAAAATAAAGAATTAAAAGTAAAGAATTAAAAGTGCGACAGATTAATTTACAAGGCCTTGGGAGAGATACATAAATATTATAAAGAATAAAAAATAAGTATGCGAATTGAAATTTAAATCGAAACGAGGGCGTTGGACCCCTTTTTAATTAAATTAAATTAAACGATTATTAAATTAATAAAATTAAAAGGAAAAGAAATTGTTTTTGGTATTTTTTGGTATTTTATGATTTTAATGCAATTAAACCTAATTCTCCAATTTTTATTTTATTATGAAAATATATTAAAGTTTAACCTAAAATTAACCCTAATTATTTTACATGCAATTTAATTACAAAAATAAGTAATAGTAAATATTTAATTATTATGAAAGAAAATAAAAAAAGGATAAAAAATTAATTAAACCCTAATTCTACCAATTTTAGATTTTTATTATGAAAATATTACAATTAAACCTAATTTAATAACTAAAATTAATTAATGCAATTTATTTACAAAAATACTAAAATAAAAATATTTATTATTTTTTTTATCTTTTCTGATTTTTTTTTATGTTTTTATGTTTTTTTTTAATGAAAATAATTGAATTAAAAAAACTAATTAAAATAAAAACAATAATTAAAAATAATATCAAAATAAGGAAAAGAAATAAAGCAAACCTAGGGGGTTCTGCCCCTAATTTGGAGGTGAAACTTTAGCAATCTGGGCCCAATGACCTTCAGGCCTGGTAGACTTTTTCCACTAGTGTGTGAGGTGGTTGACTGCAGTCCATGGTGCGCTTCAGGTTGTGGCCATTTGATCCATCTCCATAGGCACGTGGATGGCCAGATTTTGTGAACATGGTGAACCGTTAGCGTTGAACCTGCATAGGAGTATTATGTGAAAAATAACATGAAAGGGGGTGGGGACCTGGGACTCGAACCCAGGTCCTGAACATTACCAACCAACACGCTTGCCAACTGCTCCACTTTGTTTTCTTTGTATATTATATAATAAGCAATCAATATAAAACAAAACAAACGCGTTAGTGGATTCTTGGCGCGAACTTTCAAACGGACCAACCGCTGATAGCCACCTAAGCGTCTTCCTCGTTGGCTTGTTTTTTTCTGAAACACAAAAACAATTAGCAACGGTTTTTTAAACGTTCTTTTAGGCCAGTTTCTGAAAAATAGCGATTAGCTCAGGGTGCTTCATAAATTAGGCGCGATGGTCTCATTCTCTTCGTCCAAGCGCACTGAGTTAGATGGTCTAGGTTTCAAGCTCCAATTTTTCCATATTCAAAAACCCCTAATTCGAAAACTTAAGAACCCTAAAAAGCAACAATGGTAGATTCGCATACAGTGTATAAAAACGCAATTAATCCATGTGGTTAGCTTCAGAATGCATCATTTAGTAAGAATACATAAATAAAATGCCATGAAAATGCCTCAAAATTAAAATACGAATATGCATTTTTATGAGAAAATTTTTGATTCTGTACAATGATTTAAGGCTGTAGGGTTGGTGTTCTTGATCCAGGTACGTTGCTTGATGTCCCAGGGATGCAATGGAATGAATTTCTTGGCTTCAATCGACCTGCAAAAGTGTTTTCAGATTTGAGTTTTCTTTGAAAAATTCCAAGTTTGTGTAAGGATTTCTGGCGCAGCTTTTTTGTTAGGAGGATTAGGTCTTGCTTGTGTATGTATAGGAGAGTGATTTAGGTTAAAAAACTTGATCAAAATCCATGCATTGATGTGAAAAATATTTGATTTGCAAACCATAATTTTTCAATCTTTTTTCATGCTTTTTAGTTCTCAATCATATCCAATCAATTCCAATTCTTCCCTAATTTGCTTTGCACGAAATATTGAAGATATTATATGCACAAAAAGATTTGAAATAGTAGGTTTAACATTTTTCATGCATTTTAATTAATTTAAATGAATTATTAATAATAAAAATCCAAATAAATAAATAAAAAATGAAGAAAAACTTCCCTTTGGGCCAAGTGGTCGTGCACATGCTTTGGATAATGAATTGTGGAAGAAAAAGAAGCCCATTAGCAATTTTAGGTCATTTGAAGCAATGTTGACTTTTCAAAATATCCAAACATTTCCCAACTTCCACAAGGCATAACTTGCTCAATTTTTAAGCTTTGCTCATGTTCTTGGACATTTTGGAAAGGTCTTTGAGTCCTTTAACCAATGTCTTTGGTCCCATGTCATTTTGATTTAACAATCTCAAGTTATGGCCTTTGACTTAAAGTCCCTTTTTGTTGACTTTTGAAAATGACCTATAATGTTGAAATTGATAACTTTTTGTGAGAGTATTTATTGGACTTGAAGTATGAAGATGAGTTGTAGGAAATGTCTTTCTCTTCAAAATGAGCTTTGGATGGAATTTTTCTGATAATCCATGTGAAAGTTATGCCCTGGTCAATTTACAGTTGACTTTTTCAACTGTCCAAATAAGGAAACTTTTGCATCTTGATGATTTTTGGGCCAAGCTTTGAGAATCATGATCAAGCATTGATCAAATGATTTTTGTGGCTTCAAAATGAGATGTTGACCAAAAATTTGAACTTTTGACTGCCAAATGACCATTTTGCCCCTACAGTTGACTGTAGTGCAATTAGGGTTTTGACTGTGCAATTTTGTGCTGAAAGTCTTGAAACCTTGTATGAGGATGCTTGACCATGTTTATAGGCATGTGGGACTTGATTGGACCCTTGGAAACTTCATTTTCTTGATCAGAACCAAAACCCTAATTTTGACTGTTCAGGAGGCTCTTGAACTGTACAACCCTTGGGGAATTTTGAAGCTTGACTTGGCATTTTCTTGAAGAATATGGGAGGGCAAATTTTGGGGTACAACACACACCACAAGTATCCACAAAAAGCAAACATGGTAAAGGCACACAAGTTACACTGAGAGCCCTTTGATTTCAGGCTGGCAAGGAGCTTAGGTACTACCCTCTTTCAGTTCAGTTGGTTTAAACCTGTGCTAAAGATAGTAACCGGGTTCTAGAGGATCTCAATATCACTGACTACCCTCAATCGGTCATAATTCCAGTTTAGCAACCTTTTCTTGCGGCCGGAATCATCGCGAGAGTTTAGTCTCAATGAGTGTAGCATACTGCTACTGTTCTATGGCCAAGTTGGTCAATTTAAGGTTCTAAGGTCAGTTGGTGCTTAATGACCCCTTAGAAGACCCATATTCTCCTTGTTCCAACACAAGGGATATCGGTACAGACTAAAGTGCCACACCAACGTAGATACTGTTTCATCCGTATCAGTCTACGTCGTACAGATCCCTCACAGTTTATTGCTACTTACCTAAAGGGTATCCCCAGATCCGGGTTAGGATCTATAGAACTCCGATACAACCCTACAAAATTAAAGCATACAAAACATACAATTGAAAACATAATGATCTAATCCTAAGGTACACCTCACTTATAATAATTCCCCAGCAGAGTCACCAGTTCTGTGATCGGTGGGAATGAGAACTGACTGTTTTAGAATTCTGGTTCGCGTTTGCATTTGTTTTTGCAAAATGTCGCGGTAAGCAAGAGTCACCACCGTCTTTTATTTTATCCAACAAGGAAAGGACAAAAGCACAAAAAAATTCCTTTTTGAGATGTTTCTCGGGTTCGGGAGGTAGATTATAGAAAGGGAAGGTGTTAACACCCTTTCTATCTGTGGTTATCCACGGGCTCTTAGGTACTTGCTCATTGTGTTTACAAAAGTTTGCTTTTCTTTGTGTTTGTGGGTTTGAAAAGAGTTTTTTGTTGGAAAGGGGTGTAAGTGCGAAAAGTTTTGTTTTGTTTTAAAAGGAGCAAGTACTTAAGAACCATCTACCTACTCAAAAAGGAATTAATCTGTACAAGTGTCCTTTAGACAATGCTATCCCACTATTGAGGAGCAGGTAACACCGTCGTTGGAGTTTTCGGGTCAATTCGATTAAGGGACGTGTGGTCACTAAAGCAATGTTAGGATGCCTTAGCGGTAACCATAATGTCTTAGATCATTTTATCCGAGGCAACCGTTTCGAGGCAACTTATAATCTTTGGACAAGAGGGCGAACTCTAAAACTTCCTATACTCAATGACCATGTTCGAAGGAAACCAAGTGAGGTGTACCCTAAGAGTGCGCATATGCGAGTGTATTGTTTCGGTTAATTTATCTATACATGTCAATGGTGAGCTATGTTGATTTTAGGTTAAAGATTGATCTTGTCATGCATTTCCTATTTATCAAACATCTAACAGTTAATATTGTGCGGAAATTAAATTGCGGGAAATTAAATCTAAACTATTACAAGGCGTCGGGTATTTACATCGCCAAAAACAAACCCTTTAATTTAAATTGCGGAAAGTAAATGAAAGCGATAAATAATTAAAAGTCCTATTAAAACTATTACATACTGGAAGAAATTACAATATTGGAAATAAATAAGACGCGTGCGAGAAAATTAGATCGGCGCATTTTTAGGGTTTTGACCCTTTTGAAAGAAAGCATGTTTTTTGTTATTTTTGAATTAAAAATTAAACCTAAGTTAATTAATTAATAAAATGAAAAAATATATTTTTGGATTTTTAATATTTAAGGAAATAAGATAAAAATGATTAAAATTATTAAAAACCTAATTCTACATTAATTTTAATTTATTGCAAAAAATATTAAAATTGTCCCTAATTAAAACTAAATTAATTGATTAAAGTTTATTTACAAAAATAATGAAATAGTGAAATTAATAAAATATTATTTTTTATGTTTTCTGATTTTATGAGGAAAATTATTAATTATTTTGGTTAACAATTAATTAAGAATAATAAAAATAAAACAAGTAAATAAATAAAATATTAAAAGGAAAGAAATAACCAAAGGGGGGTGTTGGGCCCAATTTGAAGGTGAAATCAGCAAATCTCCAGGCCCATTAACGTTGGCCTTTGTTGACCTCTGTGATTCCATATGCGCCTGTTGACCAGAGACCATGGTGGACGTCCAACCTAAGCCATTAGATTTGATTTGTGGGCCACTTGGCGCTTGAGATCTGGAAGAACATGATGGTCCACGCCTATGATGCTGCATACAATTGCCTGGAGAAAAATCATAACAAATATTGGGGGACCTAGGATTCGAACCCAGGTCCTAATGGACTTTGACACGCCTCCCTTACCAACTCAACCACTGCATCTCTTTGTTAATGGAATAAGCACTAAATATAATATTGGAAAACAATTAACACGCCTGGAAGAAAAAAAAGCACGAAGCATCTGAACTAGCGAATGGGAGAGAGACGCGTCAGCATCTTCTTCGTTGAGCCACTGGTTTCTTACCTGCGAATTTTTATCCGCAGCAAGATTCGTAGGTTTCTTCTAAAACAACTTCCAGGCAATATAAATGCAAACTAAAATCATCCCCATGCTCGTTTCGTTCTCCTAAATCCATCCATGGCCATGGCTTGTTCCAATTTTCCCTGTAACTCAAACGCCTAAAAAGCAAAAACCAAAACCCTAGCTTTGGGCATGGCTGTACAGGCTATCAAAACAAAATTAAATATTGCAAAAATGTTCTAAATGAAGCGACAAACACAAATATGCAAATATTTTAGTGAAAGGATGTGTGATACGGTGGGAGAACTGACTTGGGTTTTGCGTTCGTATTCGCACTTGTTCGGTTTAGCAAGAGTCGCCACCGACTTTTTATTTTATCCTAAAGGAAAGGTTAAAAAGCACAGGAAAAACCTTTTTGAGATGTTTCGTGGGTTCGGGGGGTAGATTATGAAAAGGGAAGGTATTAGCACCCTTTTCATCCATGGTTATCCATGGGCTCTTAGTTACTTGGTTTTAGATCACTTGCCTTGATTTTTGATTGCTTGAAAATGGTGTGTGTATTTGTGTTTTGAAAATGTTTTTGAAATAGACGCCTTTGTTTCGCCAACCATTGTAATGACTCGTGTTTGAGTATATACAACGGTGTGTATCTTTTCGAAAAGATGTTTCAAAATGTTTTTGGATGTTTGTTTTGAAAGTGTTTTTGAAGTGTGGTTTTGAAAAGGAGGCAAGTGTTTTTGCAAGATTGATCCCAAGTAACTAAGAGTTTTGTCTACCCCTATTGTACTCAAAGGTTTTCTCTATGTTTTCAACCCCTTTTTAACAATTTTGTTCCACCATTGAATTTGGTGGACAATCTTGCGTTTAGAATATGATTGGGACAAGTGCGGGTCATCGTATGGACCATGAATGCAATGGTGCCAAGTGTCTTTGGCAATTTGCTTGAAGGGACTTGATCATTTTGATAGGCCACTTTCGAAAGCGTCATCGAGGGACTTATGATCATTTGAATTGTTTTGCCAAAGAAACTCGACGTGCAAGCATGGCCCATTTTGGAAGGCAACATGTGGGATTACCCTAGGGGGTGCAAGTGTGATTGTGTATTGATTTCATGCATTTGTCTTTGTATTAGGTTATCTAGCGTTTGATTTTATGTACATGCAAACTCTAGGTCTAACCATGGTATAATTCGAAAGCGATAAATTGCGGGAATTTAAAGTCTACGCTATTACAAATAGTATCCGGGAGTGGGGGTACAAATTTACAAATGGGGATGAGACTAAAATAGTTACAACCAAATCGAATTGTGATCAAATGTAATAAGTATCAAATGTATAGCATAAAGGCAATGCAAGAGGTAATAATGTTTGCGTATATTGTAAATGTGTAATTGTATGTGTAAAGGTATATGTATGATTATTTACAAGTTGAAAAGTGTTAACTTAATAGGAAAATTATGTATTGTTAATTTGATGAAAAGAATTAAATATTTTGTTTATTTAATTTTTGTATTCTAGTATTTTTGTTTAATATGTACAAACTTAAGTATTTTAAGAAAAGAAAGGAAAATATTTTAGATTCTATTCTTTTATGTATTTTTACAAATAAGAAAATTTTAATAAAA
The DNA here is from genome assembly GCA_948472305.1 of Vicia faba. Classification (NCBI taxonomy): domain Eukaryota; kingdom Viridiplantae; phylum Streptophyta; class Magnoliopsida; order Fabales; family Fabaceae; genus Vicia; species Vicia faba. Next base: position 276,527,273 of record OX451738.1, on the reverse strand, counting down.
GAAAGAAAGAAAAAAAAAGTTTTTAGTTCCATTATATTATGTGTCATTGTATAAATAAAATGTTTTAATAAAACAAAAAAAGTTTAAGTTTTTTTTTTTAAAGAAAATGTTTTAGTGTTTTAATTATATTAATTAAACAAGTTAAAAAAAAAGATGAGGAAAAGAGTTGAATAGGCCAAAAGGAAATTAGGCCTTAATCAGAATGGACATGAGGGGGGGTATGCGCTGGCTTTAGAAGTGGGCTTTAGGCCTGTTTTTGTGGGGCAAAAGCCCAGCGTGTTTGACACAGAAAAACGCCAAGGGGTTTTAATTTGTTTTGTTCATTTGGATCAGACTAGGGTTTGAGATACAACGCCGTTTTCATTCGTCTTCGTTCCTTTTCGTTCGCCAGGCCATCAGAACCACGTCGTCCTTCTTTGCCTAGGCCAACCAACGCCATCTCCGTCTTCCTTCCTCCCTGGATTAATCAGCGACGTTTGCGAGGTTTGACCTTTATTTCTAACGCATTAGGGTTTTCACTAATTCCTCTTTTGCATGCTTGGTTTGAGTTCTGACTTTACTTCTGATTTTATGTGGTTATTATTGTTTATTATCGAGGTTGTGGAAAGGAAAGGAAAAGAAAAGAAACTCTACCTTGACCCTTGGGGACGGAGGGAAAGGAGACGGATTTGGGAGGCGCTCAGGATGGCCAAGGCGGAGGAAAAACGGTGGAGACGGTGGCTTGATCATGCGTTGTGGGCTAGCTTGCTTCGTTGGAGAGCCTGGTATCTGTGTCTTTTGCCCTCTTTTTTTGTATTGGTTCAGTGATGATTCCTGAAAACCTTTTTGTCTTCTTCTATCCGCTTGGCTCTGTATAACTTTACTCTTTTTCTCTTCTTCTGTTAGCCTGGCTTCTGAATGCTTCGTATGCTGAGATTGATTTGGTCAGTGTTTGATATCTTGAATGCCTTGATGATGTTTGTTGATGATATGCTTGAATGTTATGTTTGGTAGCCCAATGATGAAGTTTTTCTGAGGGTTGGATGGGTTGCGTGTTCTTTGAATGTTTGATGTTTTGAGTGCTTGCTTTGAAAGGGGTTTTTGAAATGGACAGGGTTTTTTTGATTCCTGGTTCAATCAAACTTAAGGCTTTTGTGGCTTAGGCTTATGGTTCGTTTAGGCTTTTGCTGTTACATAGTTTCAGCAGGCTTGACAGGTTGATGGCTTCTAGTTCATGGCTATGTGTTTGAGGTTTGTTGAGATTTACTGGCTTGGCCTTTTACAAGTTAGGCTCTTGGGCTTTGTTTGACAGGTTATGGCCTTGAATTGTTATGGTTTGATGGACTGGTTTGAGGTTTATCAGTTGGTGCAGGTTTTTGGTTTAGGCTTATGCTGTTTTGGATATACTGGTTTAGGCTTATGCTGCAGGTTATACTGGTTTAAGCTTATGCTGCAGGTTATACCGGTTTAGGCTTATGCTGCAGGTTGTTTGAAGCTTGCAAGGTTTTTTGAAGCTTGCAAGGTTTTTTAGGTTTTAGCTTCAGGCTTTGGTGTTGTATCCTTGATATGTTTCTGAGTTCTGTTTGGTTTGTAATTTCTGCCTCCTTCTTACTGTTTTATTGCAGTTTGTTTTATATTTCTTTATGCCTCAAGCCTAAAGCCATTAAGCCTATTCTTTTTCTCTCTTCTTCTCTCTCCAGTACAAATTAAAACATTAAATAATGTTATGTTTGTACTTCATTTTGAAAAGGCAATGCTGGAAAATGATGAAAATAGGAGGTTGCTTGCACTTGTTGCTTTGTTCTGCATACTTTATGTACCTCTTCCATATTGCCTGCTTCTTTGTGATACTTTGATATCTTTGACAGCTTTTTTGGCAGCTTGTGGAAAGTTTGAATTTGGAACTTTGTAGTTCAGTTTGAACTTTCATAGTGGTACATGCTGTTGGAGACTTTTTGGACTATGCAGCTTTGTTTGACCCCTTTTGAATTTGTGCATTTTACAACTTTGTGCATTTCATGTTTAGCAAGCAATATTCATCCCTCTTTGTGAACCGGGAGAAATCCCGTGATTTGCAGAGAGGGCTAACTGATTCCAGTCAGTTGCCTTTAATGATGAATTTTGAATTAACTGTCTGCTCATAATTTCAATTTATCTGCTTCTGACTTTTTCTTCTTTTCTTTGTTTTGCAGATAAAAAGTCAAATGGAGCGAAAAAGGAGGCATTGGATAGAAGAACGAAGATTAGAAAATTTAGGACATAGTTTATTTCAATTTTAATTATTGTAACTATTATTATTATAAATACTCTGTAAATAAATACTTGTATTTAAATAATAATTGTAACAAATAAATTAAAGATGAATAAAATCTACTTTTTATCAATTAATTCTTTTCTTCTTTTCAAATGTTTATTTTATTATTTATAATTCCTTAAATTATAATAATTGAAATAAATTCCAATTATCTTAACTTAGAATAAATAAATAATTAAATAAACATTGGTTTCAGCATTGATCAATTAATAAACCTGGCGTTTCAAAAATCCAAAGCAAAGCACAGTCAATCACAACAACTGCCCAAATGTCTTCTCCTTTTACTGACTTTAATCACACGCTGCAAACTCAATCCAAATGCCTCAGTCCATATCTCGGAATAACTTGAAAAGCGCTGTGGGATTAATTCTTTCTGAGAATGCGCGCACAAAAACCCTAGTTCCTGATCAAATGCCAAAGAAGCGTTCGCCTGATCAAAGTTGAGCCAAAATCAACCAAACCCTAAACAAACTGTTTGAATTATTCCAGAGCCTTGAAAATCAATGAAAACCCTAATTTTGTCTGACTGATGAGAAAAGTCTGTTTGACCGATTCTTGAGCCAATCTGAAAAATCAGGAAAAGCCTGAAGATGTGATTTCTTGTGGAAAAAATACGAGGGCAAATTTTTGGGTACAACAGTTGCCCCTGTTCAATCTTCTTGAACCTGAAGAGTTAGATTGGCAAGTTTGCCTTTCGCGACTCGAAGGTAAAAGGAGATTGGACACTAGAGTGCCCAGAAAATTTGCACTCGGCGATGTGATGGTAGAGGGAATGGGCTTACAGATGCCATTTGGTGATGGGCTTAACGATGCCATCTAGGGATGTGACAGAATCTTGTCGGGGGATGGGCTTAGAGATGCCATCTGGAAATGGGCTTAAAGATGCCATTTGGAAGTTGTTGGTAGGAGGATGGGCTTATATATGCCATCTAGAAATGATTGTTAAACTGTTATGTCATTGGTGAGCGGACGAGTATCAGAAAGGTATCCATGTTTTGGAACGTCTCTGAACTGGGGGTCTGAATAAGCAATAGATTGACGTCCGTGTTTGGAGAATCTGTAAACTGTTTTTTGAGAGTTGGAGTTGAATAAGCAATAGAGCAGCATCCGTTGTTGGGAAGCGTCCGTAGACTGCTTTCAAAAGTTGAGAAGAGTCTGAACAAGCGATAGGTTAACATCCGTTACTGGAGAACCCGTGAACTGTTTTCAGAAGTCTTGAGGTTGAATAAGCAATAGAGCAACATCCGTTGTTGGGAAGCGTCCGTAAACTGTTTTCAAAAGTTGAGAAGAGTCTGAACAAGCGATAGGTTAACATCCGTTACTGGAGAACCCGTGAACTGTTTTCAGAAGTCTTGAGGTTGAATAAGCAATAGAGCAGCATCCGTTGTTGGGAAGCATCCGTAAACTGTTTTCAAAAGTTGAGAAGTGGAGAAGGAACCGGTGTAGGGTTTCCTGATGATGAGTCCGTGTAAAACTGCATTTGGATGAATCTGGAATAAGTATCAGAATGTCGCCGTGTCCGGGTCACATATGAACTATTTCTAGAAAGAATCTCGGAAGATGACGATTTTTATCTGTCGACTGATCTTACCTGAAAAGGTAAAGAGTTAGTTGTATGCAATGTCATGATGCATGATGCAATGTATGTTATATCAATGTTTATGATATGAATGTGATGAATGTGCATGTAAGCTGATGAGCTATCTTGCTGAGGATAGATGAATCCTGGATGGCTGAAGATAAAAGAATCTTGACTGCTGCCGGGGAGAACCAATCCTTGGCTGCTGCAGGGGAGGGAAAGAATCTTCTGATCGTTGAAAATGAGAAGTCCTGGGACCACTGTTGGGGAATCAGAAGCTTGGGTTGTATGCCAAACTACTGGGGACTTCCTGTTTTGAGGAGATCTTCACTGGAGAATATTCGAATATTCTGTGAGGAACTAAGAATGAGAGTCTTCACTCTGCTTGGGGATTGATAGTTGGAAGTTTTAGCTCCGTTGGGGATTGATAGTTGGAATTTTTAGCTCCGCTGGGGATTTTGAAACTTGACTCTGAGGGGAATTAGATTCTGGAAGTCTTTGACTGGGGATTGCAAGAATCTTCTGATTGCTGCAGGTGTTGGTCTGGAATAAGTTACTGAATGTCGCCATCTCTGGTTCACATCTTGAACTATCTCTAGAAGCAAATCTGAATAAGTTATAGAATGTCACCAAATCCTAGGTCACATCTTGAACTATATCTGGAATGAAATCTGAATGAGTTATAGAATGTCGCCAAATCTGGGTCACATCTTGAACTATATCTGGAAGCAAATCTGAATGAGTTATAGAATGTCGCCAAATCTGGGTCACATCTTGAACTATATCTGGAAGCAAATCTGAATGAGTTATAGAATGTCGCCAAATCTGGGTCACATCTTGAACTATATTTGGAAGCAAATCTGAATGAGTTATAGAATGTCACCAAATCTGGGTCATATCTTGAACTATATCTGGAAGCAAATCTGAATGAGTTATAGAATGTCGCCAAATTTGGGTCACATCTTGAACTATATCTGGAAGCAAATCTGAATGAGTTATAGAATGTCGCCAAATCTGGGTCACATCTTGAACTATATATGGAAGCAAATCTGAATGAGTTATAGAATGTCGCCAAATCTGGGTCACATCTTGAACTATATCTGGAATGAAATCTGAATGAGTTATAGAATGTCGCCAAATCTGGGTCACATCTTGAACTATATCTGGAAGAAAATCTGAATGAGTTATAGAATGTCGCCAAATCTGGGTCACATCTTGAACTATATCTGGAAGCAAATCTGAATGAGTTATAGAATGTCGCCAAATCTGGGTGACATCTTGAACTATATCTGGAATGAAATCTGAATGAGTTATAGAATGTCGCCAAATCTGGGTCACATCTTGAACTATATCTGGAAGCAAATCTGAATGAGTTATAGAATGTCTCCAAATCTGGGTCACATCTTGAACTATATCTGGAATGAAATCTGAATGAGTTATAGAATGTCGCCAAATCTGGGTCACATCGTGAACTATATCTGGAAGCAAATCTGAATGAGTTATAGAATGTCGCCAAATCTGGGTCACATCTTGAACTATATCATGAATGAGGTGATGAGGGAATTGTTGAACATTTTTGACATTCGAATGCCCCAAGTGATGATGAAGGAGTCTTGAATCAGATTACTCTGTGAATTGAGAGATTTCTTGAAGTCTTGACTGGACTGCCCCAGGTTAACTGAACTTTGAAAGATCTGTCGAAACCTTGACTGGACTGCCCCAGGTTAACAGGATGGTGACATGCCATGCCCCTTGTTGATAGGAGATTTGTCGTTGGAAGTGTCATCCTTTTGAAGTGATTTTTGTTCACTGAGAGAGTTTTCGTTCCTACGAACATTCGCTGTATGAATTTCTTCGCTGTGAAACAAATAGTCAAACGCGAACAGTGATATTCAAGCAATGCAAAGTTTATGTTTGTCTCGAAGTTTTGAAAAATGCGTTTTTTAGCAGAAAACTTTTTATAAGACAAGTCAACACAAGATTTTAGAGCAAAGCCTTACAGGAGTCAGGATACCTTTTGTAACAGTATGCTTTTGAACCAACCCATGCTTCAATTAGGACTTTTGAAGGGTTGTAACGTGGCCTGGTTCACGGTTTAGGAAACAAAGGATAAAGGCTCAAAGTGTATTTGTACCCACCCGCTCTTCGTGATGTTTTTCAATCCTAAGCTCAGTTAATTGTGCGTCGCACTCTGTTTGAGTTTGGAACGACTTTTGGGTGATGGTTCACCAATTGAGTTTTGGAAGACAGTCATCATCTCCTTTTTCAACATTTTCCATGTTGCTGAGGATTTGTAATGACCTCACTATTTTGATTTTGATTCGTTATCCCTAACTTTTGCCTGACCGTTCCCGTTTTTTGAGATTACAGTCAGCGGGATGCCCCAGCTTTCTTAAGCCTCCTTTACAGGTTTTAGCTCAGCGGGCTTTTCTCTTCTGAGAGATTGACTACCTATGTGATAGGGAACCATCACTGTCTTTTGATTCCAGAGGAATGCTTTTCTTTTGACGTCGTTCGTTGTATTACGAAATGAGAGTTTGCGACTTTAATGCGCATTTTCTTTTGAATTAACTGAGATACTACCCTGCCCCAGGTTTATATCAAAGGTTTTGATTGTTTAGAACATAAAACTCCTACTTCTTTGGCTCGAAGGAGTTTACTAGGGATTAACTTCCTTATAACTCCAGTGTTTGGGAATTGAAAGAAATGCCTGCACATCATCAGCAAGGTCTGTTCAAAAGCATACTGCATGAGATTATGGTATTGTTTCATCATCCTCCCTTTAAAGGCTCACAGCCTTTTATCAAGAGTCAAATATCATAAAGAAAGCATAAGAGTAGTGAAAACGAATGGATGAATTTAAGACAAACATATGCAATGCATTAATGAAACAAAGTTTAACATTAAAAATAATTGTTTGAATGACAAAAGATTACAACTTTGAAATTTTAGAATGAAACAAACAAAATCTCAATGAGCTGGCATAGGAGCAGTGATCATGCTGGAGTCTCTAGAGAGTCAAACTCGATCTCCTTGGCATCAATCATATCTTGGATCTTGTTCTTTAGAGGCCAACAGTTGTCGGTGTCGTGTCCCGGACTGTCAGAGTGGTATGCACACCTTTCGTTGGGATGATAAGTAGGAGCAGAAGTGTTTGGATTCCGGAGGGGAGCCCTCAATGTAATCAGATCCCTCTTCAACAAGTGTTGCAGTGCTTGAGACAGTGGCATGTTGATATTGGTGAACTGCCTCTTAGGTGCGACTTCCTTACGCTGATGCCCCTGTCTTTGCTGAGCAGGTGTAGGGTTAGAGATCAAGATTGCCCCTACATGTTGGTAAAGACGGCCCTTTTGACTGCTTGCGGCATTGGACTCTTTCTTTCCGTTGTAGGGAATTATCTGAGTATCCGAGGATGTAATTCCTTGGATCCTTCCACTTTTGATGCCCGCTTCGACCCTTTCGCCAGTCAGTATTAGCTCGGTGAACCCGGCTAAGGAGCTCCCAATTAAGTGATTGAAGAAAGGCCCGGTCAAAGTTCCCATGAAGATGTCAATCAACTCCCTATCAGTTAAAGGAGGTTGCACCCTACCAGCCAAATCTCTCCATTTTTGGGCATATCCCTTGAAGCTCTCGTCGGAACCCATGGTCATGTTTTGCAACTGCACACGAGTTGGTGCAAGATCAGCATTGTACTGATACTGCTCATAGAAAGCAAAAGCTAAGTCCTTACAGGTGTGGATGTGAGAACTCTCCAATTGATAGAACCACTCGAGTTGAGCCCCTACCAGACTTTCTTGGAAGAAATGGATCCAAAGCCTCGGATCAACTGTGTATGGTTGAATCTTGCGGACATAAGACTTCAGATACATCTTAGGGCAAGAGACTCCATCATACATGGCAAAGGTAGGGACTTTGAACTTCGGAGGGATGACCAATCCAGGAACCAAACCCATGTCTCCTAAATCCAAACCAGGTATTTGTTGAATCTCCATAGCATTAAGGCGATCCTCCAACTCTTTGTACTTGTCATCAGCGGGAGGATATTGTTCCTCGGAGTAGTCAGCTTCAGCTTCATCATTCTCCAAATTGTGGTCTTCTTCAAGACTATCCCCCATATTGGATGGAGTTGGAAGATCTTGGGCTTTAGGTCTTCTCCTCAAGTTCAGGATGCTGGCTGCCTTCTTGGACTTCTTCTTCTTGTTTTTGAGAAGAAGAGCTATCAGATCCTCTTGCCCTTTACCCATAGCCAGAAGCATTTGTTGGAATTGAGCATTTTAAGCTTGGAGATCTTTCACCGTTTGTTCCATATCCATCTTACTGAAATAAACAGTAGGAAGAATAAGGAAACCTGAAAAGGTGAAACCTGTTATGCAATGATATGTATGATATATATGCAATGTTTTCAAGGATCTCTTGGGGTAAACACAAGAAAATGTTAGAGGTTGAACTTCGATCTTTGACTGGAATCCTTTGCACCGGTGGATGTCTTTCCACGAGAATCAAGCTCACCATGTCAAGTGGGTCATAGCCCCTGATTCAAGTTGTTGCACATGATCTATGACCGGCATTTGTTTAGAGGAGAAACCTCTTGCCCTTTGGTAGACGTCTGGTTCAACGTAACCCTGCATCAAGAGAAACCTCGAGATCCTTGAAAATGTTAGTGAAAAATGCTATGGTATGATGTCATGATGTTATGTACATGTATGCAAAATCCAGTGAATGTATATACAGGCAATCATATTCACACAAAGCAAACAAGTCCTTAGGTTTAGGCTTGCATGGGGTTGTAGGTAAGTACCCTCTTGAGTTAGTTGGCTCATCCTGTCCTAAAATAGAAACCGGGTTCTAAGGAGCTCAATATCATTGGATTGTTTTCTGTGTTCATCGTTTTGGTTTAGCCACTTAACTGGCGACCAAAATATTCCAAGAAAACAACCCTCAATGAGTGTAGTATCGAGTATCTACCAACTTCGGACTGCACCAAAGCCGGTCATCTCACTACCCCTAAAAAGGCTAAGATGGTCAATTAAGGTTCTAAGAGTTCGTTAGTGCTTCACGACATCACTCAGCGGCCATGTACTCTCCTTGACTGAACTCAAGGGTTACCGGTACTCACAAATATGTCACACTAACATAGCTTACTGCTTCAACCATGTTGGTATACCCCGCACAGTTCCCTCACAGTTTTTTGCTATTTACCTAAAAAGGTGCCCCATATCCGGGTGTAGGATTTACAACAAACCCAAACAAGGACCCAAAAAGTAAAGAAATCAAAGCAATCAAAGAAAGAATGTAAAGGTGATCTAAACCCTAAGGTAACCCCACTTTTGAATTTCTCCCCAGCAGAGTCGCCAGTTCTGTGATACGGTGGGAGAACTGACTTGAGTTTTGCGTTCGTATTCGCACTTGTTCGGTTTAGCAAGAGTCGCCACCGACTTTTTATTTTATCCTAAAGGAAAGGTTAAAAAGCACAGGAAAAACCTTTTTGAGATGTTTCGTGGGTTCGGGGGGTAGATTATGAAAAGGGAAGGTATTAGCACCCTTTTCATCCATGGTTATCCATGGGCTCTTAGTTACTTGGTTTTAGATCACTTGCCTTGATTTTTGATTGCTTGAAAATGGTGTGTGTATTTGTGTTTTGAAAATGTTTTTGAAATAGACGCCTTTGTTTCGGCAACCATTGTAATGACTCGTGTTTGAGTATATACAACGGTGTGTATCTTTTCGAAAAGATGTTTCAAAATGTTTTTGGAAGTTTGTTTTGAAAGTGTTTGTGACGTGTGGTTTTGAAAAGGAGGCAAGTGTTTTTGCAAGATTGATCCCAAATAACTAAGAGTTTTGTCTACCCCTATTGTACTCAAAGGTTTTCTCTATGTTTTCAACCCCTTTTTAACAATTTTGTTCCACCATTGAATTTGGTGGACAATCTTGCGTTTAGGATATGATCGGGACAGGCGCGGGTCATCGTATGGACCATGAATGCAATGGTGCCAAGTTTCTTTGGCAATTTGCTTGAAGGGACTTGATCATTTTGATAGGCAACTTTCGAAAGCGTCATCGAGGGACTTATGATCATTTGAATTGTTTTGCCAAAGAAACTCAACGTGCAAGCATGGCCCATTTTGGAAGGCAACATGTGGGATTACCCTAGGGGGTGCAAGTGTGATTGTGTATTGATTTCATGCATTTGTCTTTGTATTAGGTTATCTAGCGTTTGATTTTATGTACATGCAAACCCTAGGTCTAACCATGGTATAATTCGAAAGCGATAAATTGCGGGAATTTAAAGTCTACGCTATTACAAATAGTATCCGGGAGTGGGGGTACAAATTTACAAATGGGGATGAGACTTAAATAGTTACAACCAAATCGAATTGCGATCAAATGTAATAAGTATCAAATGTATAGCATAAAGGCAATGCAAGAGGTAATAATGTTTGCGTATATTGTAAATGTGTAATTGTATGTGTAAAGGTATATGTATGATTATTTACAAGTTGAAAAGTGTTAACTTAATAGGAAAATTAAGTATTGTTAATTTGATGAAAAGAATTAAATATTTTGTTTATTTAATTTTTGTATTCTTGTATTTTTGTTTAATATGTACAAACTTAAGTATTTTAAGAAAAGAAAGGAAAATATTTTAGATTCTATTCTTTTATGTATTTTTACAAATAAGAAAATTTTAATAAAAGAAAGAAAGAAAAAAAAAGTTTTTAGTTCCATTATATTATGTGTCATTGTATAAATAAAATGTTTTAATAAAACAAAAAAAGTTTAAGTTTTTTTTTAAAAAGAAAATGTTTTAGTGTTTTAATTATATTAAATAAACAAGTTAAAAAAAAGATGAGGAAAAGAGTTGAATAGGCCAAAATGAAATTAGGCCTTAATCATAATGGACATGAGGGGGGGTATGCGCTGGCTTTAGAAGTGGGCTTTAGGCCTGTTTTTATGGGGAAAAAGCCCAGCGTGTTTGACACAGAAAAACCCCAAGGGGTTTTAATTTGTTTTGTTCATTTGGATCAGACTAGGGTTTGAGATACAGCGCCGTTTTCATTCGTCTTCGTTCCTTTTCGTTCGCCAGGCCATCAGAACCACGACGTCCTTCCTTGCCTAGGCCAACCAACGCCATCTCCGTCTTCCTTCCTCCCTGGATTAATCAACGACGTTTGCGAGGTTTGACCTTTATTTCTAACGCATTAGGGTTTTCACTAATTCCTCTTTTGCATGCTTGGTTTGAGTTCTGACTTTACTTCTGATTTTATGTGGTTATTATTGTTTATTATCGGGGTTGTGGAAAGGAAAGGAAAAGAAAAGAAACGCTACCTTGACCCTTGGGGACGGAGGGAAAGGAGACGGATTTGGGAGGCGCTCGGGATGGCCAAGGCGGAGGAAAAACGGTGGAGACGGTGGCTTGATGATGCGTTGTGGGCTAGCTTGCTTCGTTGGAGAGCCTGGTATCTGTGTCTTTTGCCCTCTTTTTTTTTGTATTGGTTCAGTGATGATTCCTGAAAACCTTTTTGTCTTCTTCTATCCGCTTGGCTCTGTATAACTTTACTCTTTTTCTCTTCTTCTGTTAGCCTGGCTTCTGAATGCTTCGTATGCTGAGATTGATTTGGTCAGTGTTTGATATCTTGAATGCCTTGATGATGTTTGTTGATGATATGCTTGAATGTTATGTTTGGTAGCCCAATGATGAAGTTTTTCTGAGGGTTGGATAGGTTGCGTGTTCTTTGAATGTTTGATGTTTTGAGTACTTGCTTTGAAAGGGGTTTTTGAAATGGACAGTGTTTTTTTGATTCCTGGTTCAATCAAACTTAAGGCTTTTGTGGCTTAGGCTTGTGGTTCGTTTAGGCCTTTGCTGTTACATAGTTTCAGCAGGCTTGACAGGTTGATGGCTTCTAGTTCATGGCTATGTGTTTGAGGTTTGTTGAGATTTACTGGCTTGGCCTTTTACAAGTTAGGCTCTTGGGCTTTGTTTGACAGGTTATGGCCTTGAATGGTTATGGTTTGATGGACTGGTTTGAGGTTTATCAGTTGGTGCAGGTTTTTGGTTTAGGCTTATGCTGTTTTGGATATACTGGTTTAGGCTTATGCTTCAGGTTATACTGGTTTAGGCTTATGCTGCAGGTTATACTGGTTTAGGCTTATGCTGCAGGTTGTTTGAAGCTTGCAAGGTTTTTTGAAGCTTGCAAGGTTTTTTATGTTTTAGCTTCAGGCTTTGGTGTTGTATCCTTGATATGTTTCTGAGTTCTGTTTGGTTTGTAATTTCTGCCTCCTTCTTACTGTTTTATTGCAGTTTGTTTTATATTTCTTTATGCCTCAAGCCTAAAGCCAGTAAGCCTATTCTTTTTCTCTCTTCTTCTCTCTCCAGTACAAATTAAAACATTAAATGATGTTATGTTTGTACTTCATTCTGAAAAGGCAATGCTGGAAAATGATGAAAATAGGAGGTTGCTTGCACTTGTTGCTTTGTTCTGCATACTTTATGTACCTTTTCCATATTGCCTGCTTCTTTGTGATACTTTGATATCTTTGACAGATTTTTTGGCAGCTTATGGAAAGTTTGAATTTGGAACTTTGTAGTTCAGTTTGAACTTTCATAGTGGTACATACTGTTGGAGACTTTTTGGACTATGCAGCTTTGTTTGACCCCTTTTGAATTTGTGCATTTTACAACTTTGTGCATTTCATGTTTAGCAAGCAATATTCATCCCTCTTTGTGAACCGGGAGAAATACCGTGATTTGCAGAGAGGGCTAACTGATTCCAATCAGTTGCCTTTAATGATGAATTCTGAATTAACTGTCTGCTCATAATTTCAATTTATCTGCTTCTGACTTTTTCTTCTTTTCTTTGTTTTGCAGATAAAAAGTCAAATGGAGCGAAAGAGGAGGCATTGGAAAGAATAATGAAGATTAGAAAATTTAGGACATAGTTGATTTCAATTTTAATTATTGTAACTATTATTATTATAAATACTTTGTAAATAAATACTTGTATTTAAATAATAATTGTAACAAATAAATTAAAGATGAATAAAATCTACTTTTTATCAATTAATTCTTTTCTTCTTTTCAAATGTTTATTTTATTATTTATAATTCCTTAAATTATAATAATTGAAATAAATTCCAATTATCTTAACTTAGAATAAATAAACAATTAAATAAACATTGGTTTCAGCATTGATCAATTAATAAACCTGGCGTTTCAAAAATCCAAAGCAAAGCACAGTCAATCACAACAACTGCCCAAATGTCTTCTCCTTTTACTGGCTTTAATCAAACGCTGCAAACTCAATCTAAATGCCTCAGTCCATATCTCGTAATAAATTGAAAAGCACTGTGGGATTAATTCTTTCTGAGAATGCGCGCACAAAAACCCTAGTTCCTGATCAAATGCCAAAGAAGCGTTCGTCTGATCAAAGTTGAGCCAAAATCAACCAAACCCTAAAAAAACTGTTTGAATTTTTCCAGAGCCATGAAAATCAATGAAAACCCTAATTTTGTCTGACTGACGAGAAAAGTCTGTTTGACCGATTCTTGAGCCAATCTGAAAAATCAAGAAAAGCCTGAAGATGTGATTTCTTGTGGAAAAAATACGAGGGCAAATTTTGGGGTACAACAGGATGCAAGAATCAGAGGGTTGGATTTCGTGTTCAGGGCCATGTTATTGAGTACTTACAGTGCAATTTGGGAGGTTTTAGGACTTGGTTTTGATTCCAATCGCTTCAGCAGACGTCTAGCAAGAGATTAGTGTCAAGTTTTTGCTTTGAATCGAGCCCTAAGATCGTTTTTAGATTCCACTTTTTCCAAGCTTTTTTCAAAAGTTGTCTGGCCGTTTCTGCAATGCTTAGGTCGTGTTCTTTGTATGCCTCACTTATGTGTGTATAAGGGAATGAATTAGGTCAAGAGTTGGGCTTTCAATCCATGTGCATTCAAGGTTTGGGATTTGATATGATCACCATTGATAAAGTTTCCAAAATTGTAACAAATCTGATATTTTGTGCACAACAATGCTTGATACGAGTTTGATTAGGTGTATCATGATATTTGAAAGATGTAATGATCACAAAGATCTCATTCCATCAATTTTTAGATTTTATTTGAATTAATATTGATTTAAAATGAATTAAATAAATAAAAATTAAATAAAATAGAAAAATAAATGATTTGTCATGAAATTGAAGATGGGACACGTGTGTGGTGTGATAAGACCAAATCAAGTGGAAAAAAGTGGGCCCTTTTGTCAAAAATTGGAGTTTTGAGGATAGTTGACTTTTGGCAATTTTGGAAAAATGCCCAACTTCAACAATGCATAACTTCTTCAATTTTGAACTTTTAGAAATGTTATTGGACTTTTTAGAAACCTTGATATGTACTCTAACCAATACTTTTCGTATCATTTCATTTTAATCTTACATTCTCAAGTTATAAGCTTTGGAAAAAAAGGTGTTTTTGTTGACTTTCAAAAATGACCTATAATGTCCAAATTTGTAACTTTTTGTGAGTGCATTTCTTGATATTGGGGTGTGAAGATGGATTGTAGGAAATTGCATCCTATTCAAAATGAGATTTGGATGGGTTATTTATCATAAAGTATGAGAAAGTTATGCCTGGTCAAAGTTGGGTTGACCTTTCCTGCAAAACCCTAATTTAGCAACTTTTGAATCTTGATGAATCTTGAGCAATCCTTGATGAATCATGATCAACCCTTGATAAAATGATGAATTATACTTCAAAATGAGAATGTTGACAAAAATCTTGAGGTTTGACTGTATTTGGGTCACAGTTGACTTTTGCCTTAGCACAATCGATTTTTGGACCTCTTGAGCAATTGACTGACCAAACTTCCTCTGTAAGGCTTGAAATTTGACATGGATGAACTTGAGAACATATTAGGACATTGGGGAGCACTTGAGGTCATTTGGATGTAAGGACCTTGATGCAACACAAAACCCTAATTTTGAATTGACTGCCTTAGGAGATGATTTGACTGTCCAACTCTTGAGCAATCTTGAGCAACTTGAAGATTATTCTTGACATGTCTTGAGAAAAATGGGAGGGAAAATTTTGGGGTACAACAAGAAGTACAAGTTCTTAGCTTTTGGCTAGGTTACTTGATTTTGAAGAAAAGAGGGAAACAAGTTTCAAGAGGAGGTACAAGCATGGGATGGGTGATTGTAAGTGTTTAAACCATTTCTCATGAGTTATAGGACTTTTTTGATTAGAAGAGAACAAGTTCAAGGCTCAAGAACAAGTTTTGTACAAAAAGTCACTTTATCAAAATGGCAATGTAACCTTTCTTCCAAAAATGGATATAAAGCATGTCCATGCATTGAATGTTTGAAGTGAGGCCTCTAACAGTTGTGTAAACCATTAATTATGGAGTGCCTAACAAGTTTGAGGCATGAAAAGTAGTGTTTATGCAACATAGTTTGAATTTTGAATTTGGTTCATCACAAAATGCCTTGTAAATTAAGTAACAAAACCCTAAATTCATCTCTTCGATTCTCCCTACTCAAGAATGATCTCAAGGAGTTCTTGGACATTTTGGAAAGCTTGCAATGTGATATAAAACCCATATTTGAATTGATTTTGAATATTCCCCTTGGAACTATATGAAAAAAGTTCCATGAAGTTGGGTCAAAATCCTGGCCAAATTAGGGCAAAATTTCACTGTGTTTAGTTTCATGACCACATGTTCTTAAAATTATAACTTGAGATCCAATCACTTTTGGAAGGAGTTGTGCAAATAAAAGTTGTATATTTCATGGAGATATAAAACTTTCATGTTAGAAGTTTCTATTTAATCATCTTGCATCATGGTGAAAATTTTGCTCAAAGTTATGAAAAATATGAAATTTCCAACACTTAGAAAAATTTCTAAGTTTAGAAATTTTGACTTTTAAAAATGAAATCTTGACTTTTTGATTTCTTGATGATATATTTTCATATTTTGACATGTTTTGATGAATTATGATCTTTGGAACTTGAATTTGACCAAAAAGTCAAAGTTTGACTTTTCAGTATACAGTTGACTTTTGATCAGTTGACTGAAAAATTCATTTGTCAATCCAATGGACTTGCAATGTTTTGAACCATATCATTAGGTCAAAATGATGCAATTGGACTCTTGAGATTATTACTTAAACCAATTGATCATTTTCTAGGTCAACAATCAGAAATTGCCCTTTCCCAGTCAAAACCCTAATTTTGACCATTTTGCCCTTTTGGAGATTTGATCAAATTTCTTGGGGAATTATGGTCCAAACTTGATCAAATGATACATGTGAGTTTAAAATGTTTATGTGGATAAAAAATTATGAAGTTTGACTGTAAATTGACCATGGTTGACTTTTTCCCCAATACAACTGATTTTTAGGTCAACTGCTCAATTGACTGAGCAAAAGTGTGATCCAAGGTTTGAAACTTGACATGAGTGATCTTGGGGGTCCATAATGATCCATGAAAGTCATATGGGGCATTGTAAGCTCAAATATACTTGTGCAATCTCGAACCCTAATTTTGGTCATCAGTGCTTAAGGAGGTGTCATGAGCTGATCAAATCCTAGTGCAGTCTTGAGCCCAAGGAGATCTTGTGAGAAAATTCTTGATAAGTGAGAGGGAAAATTTTGGGGTACAACAATCACCAATGATAATCATGATGAAAAAGACAGAATCAGCGGAAAACCTCCAATATTTGATGGTGAGAACTTCGACTACTAGAAAGACAGAATCGAAAGTTTCTTTCTGGCTCATGATGCTGCTCTCTGGGACTTAGTAACTGATGGATACATTTATCCGATTGGCGAAATGGTCAGAAGATCAAAAGAAAGAGAATGACAAGTCAGCAAAAGAAAGAATTCAGAAATGATTATAAAGCCAGAACAATACTCTTGAGTGTTATCTCGTACACAGTATGAGAAGATCACGAACAGAGAATCAGCTAAAAACACGTTTGACTCCTTGAGAATGACGCATGAAGGCAACATGAAAGTCAAAGAAACCAAAGCTCTTGCACTTATTCATAAGTATGAGGCCTTAAAAATGGAAGAAGATGAAAAAGTTTAAATAATGTTCTCAAGGTTTCAAATATTGGTTACTGGGCTGAAAGTTCTAGACAAAAGGGTACTCAACAGTAGATCATGTAAAGAAAATAACCAGAAGCGTACCCAAGAAATGGAGACCCATGGTCACAGCCTTAAAAATAGCCAAAGATCTGAGTAAAATATCTTTTGAAGAACTTATCAGCTTCTTGAGAAGTCATGAAATATAACTAGAAGAAGATGAGCCTCAGAAGCAAGGTAAGTCTCTCGCTCTTAAATCTAATAAAAAATATGAACCTAAAGTTTTTCAGACAGAAGAAGAAAACTCTGGTGGATCATCGTCAGAAGAAGATGAACTATCTCTTCTCTCCAGAAGAGTCAATCAACTATGGAAGCACAGACAGAGGAAGTTCAGAAATCCCAGAAGAACAGGAAATGACTCTAAATCATCTTCTGGATACAAAAAACCTAGAAACAAAGACATTGTATACTACGAATGTAATGAACCAGGTCACTACAAAAGCAACTATCCAAATCTACAAAAAGAAAATCCTAAAAAGAAGTTCTCCAGAGAAAATAAGAAAAGTCTTATGGCAACGTGGGATGACTCAAAATCTTCTGAAGCTGAAACAGAATCAAAAGATGAACAAGCCAATATAGCCTTAATGGCCAACGTATCATATGACATTGGATCATCTGAACCAGATTCAGACTCAGGCAGAAGATGTATTCTCTAACTTCTCTAGATCTCAATTAGAAGAAAGTCGGTAAAAACTTCTTGAAAGATATCAGCAACTTCGAGTCAAAAACAAGAACCTAAAAAAGGATCTAGTATCTAAATCCGAAGTAACTAAGAAACTAAAAAAAACTCTGAGCTAAAAGAAACTATTTCTAAACTTGAAAATGAAAAATATGTTTTCAAAAATGAATTACAAAAAGCTCAGAAAGAAACGGTTTCATAAGTTTCTAATAGTTCTAATAGAATCATAAAATAATATGATCATAGCTTTCAAAAATTTATAGTTAAAAACATGGATGGGAGCAAGATGGATTCAATGATCTATGGAGTTAGCAGAAATGGCAAAAAGGTATAGGATATGTGAAACCAAAGGGAAAAGAAACTCAACTAAAGAAAGTTGATGATATAGTCATAAAACATACACCTCTCTATTCACACTTTACATATGGACATACACATGACATAAAGTATATTAGTAATGCTAAACCAAAATTCAAACAGAATTTTGGTAACTCTAACAAACAAGGACCCAAAAAGATATGGGTACCTAAGGATAAAATTGTCTATGTTGCAGATGTCTTTAACAACAAATTTGAAACACCAATCTTGGTACCTGGACTCTAGATGCTCTCGATACATTACAGGAAGAAAGCATATGTTCCAAAGTCTGGAGCTTAAATCTGGAGGCTCTGTAGGTTTCAGAGGTAATCAGAAAGGAAAGATTATTGGCTCTGGAACTATTGGTAACTGTACACTTCCTTCTATAACTAATATTCTGTTAGTAGATGGATTAATGCATAATCTCTTATCCATGAGTCAATTAAGTGATACTGGTTATGATATAATTAATCAAAAGTCCTGTAAAGCAGTTAGTCAAAAAGATGGTTCTATCCTTTTTAATGGAAAGAGAAAGAACAACATTTACAAAATAAAACTTTCTGAACTAAAAAGTCTGAATGTAAAATGCCTAATGTCTGTTAATGACAAGCAATGGGTTTGGCACATAAGATTTGGGCATGTTAGTATGAGAAGAGTATCTCATATTAACAAACTCAATATGGTCAGAGGTCAAGTCACACTCTGACGAGTCACACTCTGTGTTCTCTACCTTATGTAACCAAGTTCAAAACGAAAAAGATTTTAGAATTGTTAAAGTCATAAGTGATCATGGTGGGGAATTTGAAAACAAAATATTTGAAAACTTTTTTAGTGAGAATGACATCTTTCATGATTTCTCTTGTCCTATAACTCCTCAACATAATGGAGTTGCAGAACGAAAGAATAGAACTTTACAAGAAATGGCCAAAACCATGATCAACGAGACTAACATTGCTAAAAACTTATGGGAAGAAGAAATTAACACAACATGTTATATTCAGAATAGAATCTCAATAAGACCTATTTTGGATGAGACTCCATATGAACTGTGGAAGAACAGAAAGCACAACATCTCTTATTTCCATCCATTTTGATGTACTTGTTTTTATACTAAGCACTAAAGAACATTTGAACAAGTTTGATTCTAAAACATAAAAGTGTATCATGTTAGGATACTCTGAACACTCAAAAGGTTATAGAGTAAATAACACAAACACGAATTGTGGAAGAATCTATCAGTGTCAGATTTGATGATAAGCTTGGCTCTCAAAAGTCAAAGCAGGGTAAAAGTTTTGCATATATAGAAGTTCAATTTACAGGTATCACAAATGACCGTCAGAAGTTCTTAATAAAGAATCACATCCAAATATATGATAGGATGTCACAAATATTACAGCAACATCTGAAGACCCCATCCAAAAAAGTCAATCCAGAAGCAGCTTAGCACATTCGGAAAACATGATTCTGGGAAAGAAAGATGACCCAATCAAAACAAGATCTACATTCAGAAATTCTAATTAATCACTCATGGGATTAATATCTCTGCTTAAGCCAACTTCAATTGACGAAGCTCTTATAGACAATGACTGGATCCTTGCAATGCAGGAAGAACTAAATCAATTTACCAAAAACGACGTGTGGGATCTAGTTCCTAAACCAAAAGGCTTTTAAATCATTGGTGTTAGAACAAAGTTTGAATCTACTACCCTATATTTAAGTTTTGATGATAACAAAGTGAAAAGATATAGTATTCATAAGTTTCATGTATGAACTATCTGCTGCCTAAAATTATTATGTTCTGACTTGCAGATACTCTGATTGATATAAGCAAGATCACATCTATTCAGCATCAGAACTTGATTTCAGACACAAGCATCAGAAGTTGCCATATCAGAATGTCAAAATCAGATGATCAACTTACGTACATGCTGAAGCCTGATGAACAAGACTGCGCTCAAAACTCTGATAAAGAAACACAACAGTTCATCAGCAGCGAAGCAGAGTCAGAATGAGCCAAGCCAGAACTTGCATTAAGTAAGCAACGGTACTGTGCATTGAAAGCAAATTAATTCCAACGGCCTCATTCCAAACAAGATCTGCTCGATAAGGAAAGTTTGTTATTAGCATTGAATCAAGAATATTGCATCCAACGTTCATCATCTCAGTGCTATATAAACAAGACTTTGAAGATTGAAATGGCTAATGCTCTCAAAATCTCTACACGCACAAAAGCTAATTATAATCTTCTTTCTTTCAGTTTTGCTAAACCACACACTCTGATATTCTATCACTGTTTAGCAATCTAGTTTCTAAGCTTCAATTTGTGTATACATCACAGTTGTGATACAGTTTTGTAGAAAACATTCACACACTTAGTTTTATCTCTTTGTAAGAAAGTGTTACCTTGACAAACCGGGTTGTGGTTTGGATCAAGAAGGCTTTAGCAGTTGTTAAAGCAGTCTGTCATATTCAGTTGAATATAGTGGATTAAGACCTCGTTGGAGAGAGGAAAAATCACCTTGACGGGTGGACTGGAGTAGTTTGAGATCAAACGAACCAGGATAAAAATATCTTGTTCATTGCATTAGATTTCAGTTTTACAATTCAACCCCCCCCTTCTTGTGTTTTTCACCACTTCAATTGGCATCAGAGCGCCTGGTTCTGAGCTAAAACACTTAACCGTGTCAGTACAAGATCCAGCGTCAGAAAAACACAATGGCAGGAAACAATTCTCACATCAGCAATGACAACAATGAGGACAGAGACAGATTCAGTGGCAAACCTCCAGTCTTTGATGGAGAAAACTTTGATTACTGGAAAGACAGAATTGAAAGCTTCTTTCTGGATCATGATGCTGATCTGTGGGATATGGTGACAGATGGATACACGCACCCTGTGAATGCAAGTGGTCAGAAGATTGATAAAAAAACAATGTCTGATCAACAAAAGCGTGACTTCAAGAATCACCACAAGGCCAGAACCATCCTCCTCAGCGCCATCTCCTATACTGAGTATGAAAAGATCTCCAACAGAGACACAGCAAAGAATATTTTTGACTCACTCAGAATGACGCATGAGGGCAACGTTCAGGTCAAAGAAACAAAAGCTCTGGCGCTCATTCAGAAGTATGAGGCGTTCAAAATGGAAGAATCTGAATCCATTGAAACCATGTTCTCTAGATTCCAGATTCTGGTAGCTGGTCTCAAAGTTCTGGACAAAGGATACTCTACTGCTGACCATGTCAAGAAAATCATCAGAAGTTTACCCAAGCAGTGGAGACCTATGGTTACAGCTCTGAAGCTAGCTAAAGATCTCAAAAAAATCACTCTGGAGGAACTTATCAGCTCCCTCAGAAGTCATGAGATAGAGCTAGAAGCTGATGAGCCTCAGAAGCAAGGTAAGCCTTTAGCATTAAAATCTAACAGAAAATTTGAGTCTAAAGTTTTGCAGGCAGTTGAAGAAACATCTGATGGATCCTCATCAGAAGAAGACGAACTCTCCCTTCTCTCCAGAAGAGTAAATCAACTGTGGAAGCAAAGACAAAGGAAGTTCAGGAATCCCAGAAGATCTGATTAGAACGAGTCTTCTTCCAGATACAGAAGGACAGATTCTTCCTCTGGATACAGAAGATCTGAAGGCTCCTCCAGTAGCAAAAAGCCAAACACCAAAGACATCATCTGCTATGAGTGCAATGAGCAAGGACACTATAAGAGTGACTGCCCAAAGCTTCAGAGGGAAAAGCCCAAAAAGAAGTTTGGAAGAGAGAAGAAGAAAAGTCTCAGGCTACATGGGATGACTCTGACTCGTCTGAAGCTGACTCAGAATCAGATGATGAAAGGGCAAACATAGCTCTCATGGCTAACATTTCAGAAGATAGTGAAGCTTCTGAATCAGACTCAGAATCAGACACTGAAGAGGTATTTCCTAACTTTGCTGTTAACTTTACAAAGGATGAACTTGCTGAAAGCCTTAATGAGATTCTGGAACGTTATCAGCAAATTAGAGCTAAATTCAGAGACCTGAAAAGGAATCTTGAATCTGACTCTAATAAGACTGAGAGTCTCAAATTGGAAAATTCTGAGCTGAGAAATAAGATTTCAAAATTAGAAAACACTTTAAAAAACTCTCAGAAGGAACCAATTTCTGAAACTCCTAGCAACACTGATGAGATTATCAAGGAGTATGATCACAGTTTCCAGAAGTTCCTAGCTAAAAGCATAGATAGAAGCAGAATGGCTTCAATGATCTATGGAGTTAGCAGAAACGGCAGGAAAGGAATAGGATACCAAGGTAAGGTTCCTACACCAAAGAATGTCATGGACTTAACCATTAAACACACTCCTCTGAATTCACATTTTGTATATGGTCACACACATGATATCAAATACACTAGAAGTAAGCACTCTGTGAAACCAAAATTCAACCAGAGTTTTGGTAAAACTAACAAATCAGGACCCAAGAAAATCTGGGTACCTAAGGATAAAATAATACATGTTGCAGATATCTTTAGCAGCAAGTCAGAAACACCATTCATGGTACCTGGACTCTGGCTGCTCACGACACATGACGGGAAGAAGGCATATGTTCCAAAGCCTGGAACTTAAGCCTGGAGGCCACGTTGGCTTTGGAGGCAATCAGAGGGGAAAGATAATTGGCTCTGGAATTGTAGGTAATGTAAATCTTCCCTCTATTAATAATGTTCTGCTAGTAGATGGATTGATGCATAATCTGTTATCCATAAGTCAATTAAGTGATAACGGTTATGATATAATCTTTAATCAAAAATCATGTAAAGCTGTTAGTCAGAAAGATGGGACTATCCTGTTTAATGGTAAGAGGAAAAACAACATTTACAAAATCAAACTTTCTGAACTAAAGAGTCAGAATGTAAAATGTCTTCTGTCTGTTAACAACGAGCAGTGGATCTGGCACAGAAGATTGGGACATGTTAGTATGAGAAGAATATCTCAGATTAACAAACTCAATCTGGTCAGAGGACTTCCTAATTTGAAGTTCAATTCAGATGCTCTGTGTGAAGCATGTCAGAAAGGCAAATTTGCAAAACCTTCTTTTAAATCCAAAAATGGTGTTTCTACCTCTAAGCCATTAGAACTTCTGCACATTGACTTATTTGGACCAGTTAAAACTGCTTCAGTCAGTGGTAAGAAGTATGGGTTAGTAATCGTAGATGACTATAGCAGATGGACATGGGTAAAGTTCTTAAGACACAAGGACGAGTCACACTCTGTGTTTGTTACCTTCTGTAACCAAGTTCAGAATGAAAAGGATCTTAGAATCGTTAAAGTCAGAAGTGATCATGGTGGAGAGTTTGAAAACAAAGATTTTGAGTCATTCTTTAATGACAGAGGCATTCTGCATGATTTCTCTTGTCCTAGAACTCCCCAACAAAATGGAGTTGTAGAACGAAAGAACAGAACATTGCAAGAAATGGCCAGAACCATGATCAATGAGACAAACGTTGCTAAGACCTTCTGGGCAGAGGCAATAAACACAGCGTGCTACATTCAGAATAGAATCTCAATAAGACCTATTCTGGAAAAGACTCCATATGAATTGTGGAAGAACAGAAAGCCCAACATTTCATATTTTCATCCATTTGGATGTACTTGCTTTATATTAAATACAAAGAATTATTTGAACAAATTTGACTCTAAAGCACAGAAGTGTATTATGTTAGGATACTCTGAACGCTCAAGAGGGTACAGAGTATACAATACAGAAACACAGATTGTGGAAGAATCAATCAGTGTTCGTTTTGATGATAAGCTTGACTCTGAAAAGTCAAAGCAGAATGAAGTTTTTGCAGGTATAGAAATTGAATTTGCAGGTTCTGAAGACAAGTCATCAGAAGCTCTCAACACAGACATTCCTTCAACGTCTGAAAGGAGCACTGCTAGCAATCCTACAACAGCTGCTGATCAACCTCAGAAGAGATTACCCAGAAGCAGCTTGGATCACCCAGAAGAGACTATCCTAGGAAGAAAGGAAGATCCAATCAGAACAAGAGCAAGCTTCAGAAACTCTGAAGAAACACTTATGGGACTTGTGTCTCTGATTGAACCTTCTTCTATTGATGAAGCACTTCTGGATAATGACTGGATTCTGGCAATGCAAGAAGAGCTGAATTAATTCACCAGAAACGACGTATGGGATCTCGTTCCCAGACCAAAAGGATTCAACGTCATTGGAACAAGATGGGTGTTCAGAAACAAGCTAAATGAACAAGGTGAAGTCATCAGAAACAAGGCACGACTGGTTGCACAAGGTTATAGTCAGCAAGAGGGGATAGACTATACAGAAACCTTTGCCCCAGTCGCCAGGTTAGAATCTATCAGACTTTTAATTTCATTTGCTGTTAATAGAGGCATCACTCTGTATCAGATGGATGTCAAAAGTGCATTCTTAAATGGTTATATAGAAGAAGAAGTGTATGTACACCAACCCCCAGGTTTTGAAAATACAAAACATCCAGAACATGTTTTCAAACTAAAGAAGTCACTGTATGGTCTGAAACAAGCTCCCAGAGCTTGGTATGAAAGGCTAAGTAACTTTTTGCTGGAAAATGAATTCACCAGAGGGAAGGTGGACACTACTCTATTCTGTAAATCAGTTAAGAGTGACATCTTAGTCTGTCAAATTTATGTTGATGATATTATTTTTGGTTCTACTAATCCTTCTCTTGGAAGAAAATTTGCTAAGTGTATGCAGGCAGAATTTGAGATGAGCCTCATGGGGGAACTGAAATTCTTTCTAGGAATTCAGATCAATCAAACTCCAGAAGGAACTTACATTCATCAGAGCAAATACATCAGAGATCTTCTGAAGAAATTTGATCTCTCAGAATGTAAGCCATCAAAGATTCCAATGCATCCCACGTGCATTCTGGAAAGAGAAGAAGTGAGCAAAAATGTAGAACAGAAAGTCTACAGAGGTATGATTGGTTCTCTCCTCTATCTGACTACTTCAAGACCTGACATATTATTCAGTGTTTGTATCTATGCTAGATTCCAATCAGATCCTATAGAATCTCACTTAACAGTTGTTAAGAGAATTTTCAAGTATCTGAAAGGTACTACTAATCTGGGTTTATTTTATAGAAAATCTAGTGATTACAGCTTAGTAGGCTACTGTGATGCTGATTTTGCTGGAGACAGAGTGGAACGTAAAAGTACTTCTGGAAGCTGCCAGTTTCTGGGAGAAAATCTGATCTCTTGGTCCAGCAAAAGGCAATCAACAATTACTCTGTCAACAGCAGAAGCTGAGTACATAGCAGCAGCAGGATGTAGCACACAAATGCTCTGGATGAAAAGTCAGCTTGAAGACTTCCAGATTTTTGAGAGTAACATTCCTATACTTTGTGATAATACTTCTGCTATTTGCTTAAGTAAGAATCCCATTTTACATTCTAGAGCTAAGCATATAGAAATAAAACATCACTTCATTAGGGACTATATTCAGAAAGGTATTTTGAACTTAAAGTTTATAGATACAGACCATCAATGGGCTGATATCTTTACTAAACCCCTTTCAGAAGATAGGTTTAATTTCATTCTGAAACATCTCAGCATGAAAGTGTGTCCAGAGTGAAAATGTTTTAATTCCATATATTTACCTTCAGAATGTAATTGTTTTACTGTGAACTTCTGATCAATCTCCTTTCAGAAAGATAGAACATGCAGATTGTATCAGATGCAAGTCTAAAGATCTGAGAGTCTAAGCTCAAAGACAGACGTGCTGATCACTACATCAAACAAGTGTCATCCAATCATTAGCATATCTCTGAAGCAGAACGCGTGCACGCTTCTGAGAAGGCAAAGCGCTGATTGGGTGCATTGAGACACATGTCTGGTAACCGTTTTTAAGTATCTTTCTCAAATCCCCCAAAATCAGCAAGCTGCAAAGGTGCAATCAGAAGAAGACAAGACCATTCAAGCTGAAGAAAGTCAAGCAGAGGATGTTGCTGAAAGCTCTCAGAAGCCTCCTGCTTCTGATGCTTCTCAAGCTGCCTTGGACAGGCAGACTCTGGAAGAACTAAGGCTGAATGACATACGTCTGCAGCAGCGGATGGATGAAAGCGATCAGAAGATGAAAGAGAGAATGGATGTGCAGGATAGCAAGATTGACAATGTTGTCAGCATGGTGCACAAGCAGAATGAGACTGCTGAAAAGATCCAAGCCATGCTGGAGAACCTATTCACACGCTTGCCTCCTCAACCTTCGTCTCTTTTTTCATTCATGACCTTTTTTTCATGTTTTCCTTGATTTTCTGATGTACTGTTTGAATATGTTTTTAATATTTTCTTGTTTTGATTCTGAACTCTCTCAATATGATTAGTTTTTCTGATCTTAATTGTTTTAGCACATCACCTACACTTTTTGATTGCTGACAAAAAGGGGGAGAACAAGAATGATATTTTAATCAATAACGGCTAACTAGACAGAAATTCTCAAACATTCTAACTCTATTACTTGAAAATGTTTTTCTATTTTGCTTAAAGTCTACAGGTACAAGGAAGCTCCTGGACACTCTGAAGACTAGAAGCTCTGAAGCTCTGATCACTATGAAGTTCTGATCCGCTCTGATATTCTGATCCAAAGCAAAGCTCTGACAAGAAAAACTCTGAAGCTCTGCTCTGACATAAAGCTTCTGATAAGTCAAAGACTCTGATACTCTAATGTTCAAAGAAAGGCAAAAAGATCTGATCTTGAAGAACACGTGTAATCAAAGGGAAGTAATAAACTCAGGGGGAGTATCTCTCAACTCTGATATCTCTTTACTTCTTATCCTTTTACTTCTTACTCTGATACATATTCCAGATACCTTTTCACGTTATTTTCATTTAAAATATCTAGTTTTTGTCATCATCAAAAAGGGGGAGATTGTTAGAACAAAGTTTGAATCTACTACCCTATATTTAAGTTTTGATGATAACAAAGTGAAAAGATATAGTATTCATAAGTTTCATGTATGAACTATCTGCTGCCTAAAATTATTATGTTCTGACTTGCAGATACTCTGATTGATATAAGCAAGATCACATCTATTCAGCATCAGAACTTGATTTCAGACACAAGCATCAGAAGTTGCCATATCAGAATGTCAAAATCAGATGATCAACTTACGTACATGCTGAAGCCTGATGAACAAGACTGCGCTCAAAACTCTGATAAAGAAACACAACAGTTCATCAGCAACGAAGCAGAGTCAGAATGAGCCAAGCCAGAACTTGCATTAAGTAAGCAACGGTACTGTGCATTAAAAGAAAATTAATTCCAACGGCCTCATTCCAGACAAGATCTGCTCGATAAGGAAAGTTTGTTATTAGCATTGAATCAAGAATATTGCATCCAACGTTCATCATCTCAGTGCTATATAAACAAGACTTTGAAGATTGAAATGGCTAATGCTCTCAAAATCTCTACACGCACAAAAGCTAATTATAATCTTCTTTCTTTCAGTTTTGCTAAACCACACACTCTGATATTCTATCACTGTTTAGCAATCTAGTTTCTAAGCTTCAATTTGTGTATACATCACAGTTGTGATACAGTTTTGTAGAAAACATTCACACACTTAGTTTTATCTCTTTGTAAGAAAGTGTTACCTTGACAAACTGGGTTGTGGTTTGGATCAAGAAGGCTTTAGCAGTTGTTAAAGCAGTCTGTAATATTCAGTTGAATATAGTGGATTAAGACCTCGTTGGAGAGAGGCGAAATCACCTTGACGGGTGGACTGGAGTAGTTTGAGATCAAATGAACCAGGATAAAAATATCTTGTTCATTGCATTAGATTTCAGTTTTACAATTCAACCCCCCCCCCCCCCCCCCTTCTTGTGTTTTTCACCACTTCAATTGGAACCAAATGGGTCTTCATAAACAAGCTAAATGAACAAGGAGAAGTCATCAGAAACAAAGCACGACTGATGGCACAAGGTTATAGTCAGTAAGAAGGGATGGACTATACAGAAACCTTTGCTCCAGTCGCCAGGTTAGAATCTATCAGATTTCTAATTTCTTTTGATGTAAATAATGGCATCACTCTTTATCAGATGGATGTTAAAAGTGATTTTTTAAACGGTTACACTGGTGAAGAAGTTTATGTGCACCAACCCCCTGGTTTTTAAAATACAAAACATCCAGAATATGTTTATAAACTTAAGAAATAATTATATTGGTCTGAAATAATCTCCCAGAGCTTGGTATGAAAGACTAAGTAACTTTCTGTTAGAAAATAATTTTACCAGAGGGGAGGTGGACACAACCTTATTCGGTAAACTATTTAAAAATGACATTCTGGTTTGTCAAATTTACGTAGATGATATAATTTTTAGATCTAGTAAAGCCTCTTAGGGAAAATAATTTGCTAAGTTTATGTAGGTAGAGTTTGAAATGAGCTTGATGGGTGAACTCAAGTTCTTTATGGGTATTCAAAATAATCAAACTCTATAAGGATCCTACATTCATAAAAGCAAGTATGTCAAAGAACTTCTGAAGAAATTTGACCTATCAGAATGTAAGTCATCCAAAACTCCTATGCATCCCACATGCATTCTGGAAAGGGAAGAGGCAAGTAAGAAAGTAGAACAAAATCTCTACAAAGGTATGATTGATTCTCTCTTATATTTAACAGCTTCAAGACCTGATATTCTATATAGCGTATGTCTTTGCGCTAGATTATAATCAGATCCTAGAGAATTTCACTTAACAACAGTTAAGCGAATTTTCAAGCATCTGAAAGGTACTACTAATCTTGGTCTTTGCTATAAAAAATCTAGAGCATATAAGTTAGTAGGGTACTGTGACGCTGACTTTGCCGGAGACAGAATAGAAAGAAAAGTACTTCTGGAAGCTGCCACTTTCTAGGAGACAATCTAATCTCATGGTCCAACAAAAGACAATCCACCATTGCACTATCAACTACTGAAGTTGAATATATAACATCAACTGGATGCAGCATACAGATGCTTTGGATGAAGAGTTAGCTTGAAGACTTTAACATATATGAGAGTAACATTCCTATCCCCTGTGATAATACTTCTTCTATTTGTCTTTCAAAAAATCATATTTTACATTCTAGGGCTAAACATATAGAAATTAAACATCATTTTATTAGGGACTATATTCAAAAAGGAATTCTTTCTTTAAAATTTATAGACACAGACCATCAATGGGATGATGTCTTCACTAAACCCCTTTCTGAAGATAAATTTAATTTCATTCTGAATCATCTCAGTATGGAATTATACCCAGAATGATAATGTTGTTTCTATATATTTAAACCCTCAGAACTTTATGCTTTAATTTTCTGTGTGAACATCTAATCAATAAATCTTCAGAAATGAGAAGGAAAGTTGTATCAAGATCTATCCAGAAGATATGAACATTCTCCAAAGACGCTTCATTTCTAAGATAGATGCAAGCAGTTCATAATATCAACATTTGTCAACTCTAAACGCAAAGTCACCCTCTAAGGATGAACACGTGATCAAATTCTGAAGGGACTGAAACGACTGAGTTGATGCATTGAGGCACTAGTCAAATCGATAATTGTTCCATATCTTCACACTATCCCTCTTTTTAGGAATCATTAAATGCATGTAATCATTTCTTTTTGTTAAAATTAAATCTCCTATTTTCTCTTATGTTAGCTATTTATACTTCACTCCTTCACAAACACTATCACATATTCACCCTCACTCACTTTTCTCTCTTCATCTGTTCATTTTTCAAAAACCTTAAAAGAGTCTTTGAACAAATGGCTTCCTCTAAACAAATTCCTCAAGTTTCTCAAACCATCCTTGGTTCTTCCTCCTCAAATGAAGAAAGGTACATCGAACCATCAAGAACTCTTCTTACAGCCATTAATTCTCTGGAAGTTCTATGTGAACTTATTATTGATTTCGTAAGCATGAAAGAAAATGGGTATGACTTAACCCCTGATGTTGAGTTCCAAGGATGATGGAAATATTTTGATCGCCTCATAGGTCCAGTTTTTCCAAAACTTGTGAAAGAATTATGGATCCATTCCACAACTTCAAATCATTAGGTAACATCCTTTGTTATGGGAAAGGAGATCATCATCACTGAAGATCTCATTGGGAAACTCATAGGTCATGATGGTGGTGGTATTAGATGCAGTGATATGGCATACAAAGGATCTGACCTAACCATTGTAGCAAAAGAAATTTTTTCTTCTCGATAACCATCTAACAAAATCAAAGATCTGAAGGATTACCTCAGAATTTGGTCCAAAATAATTCTGGGGTGCATCAATCACAGGAAACCAACCAGCTCACCAGACTGTATCAACATTGATCAGCAATACCTTCTATACTTCATTGCTACCAAAGCAAAAGTTCATCTTCCACATCTTCTGTTCAACCATCTGAAAACCAGTGTAAAAGAAACAAAATAAGAAGAAACAACAAAGATAGATTGGATCCCTCTGGGAAGACTCATCTCAGATATTCTGACAGAAAACAGACTGATAGAACATCTGACTGAGGCTAAACAAGCTAATATTCTGGAATCGTGTGATGAAAAGCGTCTAAATGCTAAAAATATGAAGAAGGTGAAGATTATTGAAACTATTAATAAGGACCCAACAATCACCACCAAGGAAGTCATCACCACCCAAAGAGTGCCTCAAAAGGATTTTCCTCTCTTCACTCAAACAGACTCATCTCCAGAAATTGTTCACCTATATGTGGAAGCCTGCAAGGGTGATGATACAATCCAAGATGTGAACATCCTTGATCTAAGGCAACAACCTCTGGAAGTTGCTCCCAAAAAATCAAGAAAAAGGAAAGAAGCTGGAGAAGGAACTTCTCAGAAGACCCCCAAAGCTACCAAAAAGAAAGGTAACTCGTCTTTTGTTTCTGTTATTGAATCAGTATTTTTATCAACATCTGAAACCCCCTCATCTCCAAATCCCACAAAAAATCCATCTCCTCAAATCTTTGATGATTTTGACCTAGATATTGACACTTTAATAACTACAAATAATCCTCTGACTAATCCATCTTCTACCCATTTTGATCAAACTCAGGCAGAACTTGCACAAGTTCTCTCTGATATTGATTAATTTGATCCACTGTTTGAAGCTCCCCAAACCGAAAATCCAAATTTTGACTCTGATACCACAACATTCATCCCTGGCATCACTTGCCATCTCTCTATCTCTCAACCACCAATACTCTCCACAACTACATCATAAACCTTCTCCATCCCAGATCATCCATCTCTCTATCTTTCCACACCATCCAAATCCACCATAATTCTTTCTGATTCTCCCTCTCCAAATAACCACCCAGAAGATCCCCTCAGAATAATCATTGATTTATAAGCTTGGGACAATCTTGTCACAAGCTCTCAGAAAATTTCAGTGCCTAAACCAACACCAAAAATATCCAAAGCAAATGTTGGTAAATCCCTGCTGATTTTTGAAACAGAAATACAGGAATGGGTTAACTCCCTAAAGCTAGCTTGCATGGAGAATCTCAATCCAACTGCTTCTGATTCTCACTGGAATTAGTTCAGAAAATGGTTTAACTCTGAATCTATGAAGCTAAAGGTGCTCAACTATGAAATTTCTCAACAAAACTTATGTGATCGCCTGGAAATTTTCAAGGATCAAGTTCTGTGACACTGGGTAAAGAAACCCCTCCTTCAGTTGGACAACACCCCTTGGGAAGCCCCTCAGACATCAGAGTTTAATGAACCGTCTCCTAAACCTTTTCCTCTGGTCATGTTTCAAGACAAAGGCAAGGCAATCGAAGAAACTCCTGAGCATGAATTAGTTGCAGTAAGTTATAAGAATGTGGTCTCTTCTGCTGAAACAACCTCGTCTTCTCTTGTGCTGAAGACTCTGGAGGAATTGAAGAAAGAAAATGTTGTGTTTAAGGAAAGGTTAGACAAGTAGCATGAAACTAGCAAGGAAATTAAGGGGATACTTGGGAAACAAGAGGAATTAAACAATCAGAACAAGAGTTTATTAGAAGCCCTGTTCACACGACTTCCACCTTCTTAACCTTAGTTATGATAAAATATTTTGTTTCTAATATTTTTTATTCACTTCCATCTTCTGTCTATCTTAATCCTTTTTTAATACAAAATGCATTCTATTATATTTACGTGTTTTTATTGCTTTTTGACTCTTGACAAAAAGGGGGAGAACATAAGATATTTTGAATATAACAATAACCGAGACTCATTCTCGAACATTTTGAATATCATAACTTCTATTTTTATCCTCTGAAAGCAAACAGGAAAAACCCATTGAAAAGCAACCTCTGAAAGTAACTTCTATTATGGACGCATCAAAAACCTCCATCTCAAAGCCCAGATCAGAACATCTCCAGGGAAGTATTTTTTCTTTATCTGAGTATCCAACTCAGGGGGAGACTTTAATTCTTTATGTTCTTCAGTATTATATTAAAATATACAAGTTTTTTCAACATCAAAAAGGGAGAGATTGTTAGAACATAGTTTGGTTTTACATCCTTGTAAGAGTTTTGATGATAACAAACACATGTTATATATAAAGAACAAATATGCTCTCTAATAAAGTATTTTAATATGCAAGGAAAATCTGATGTAAGAAGCATACAAGATGAGAGAGTTACACTTCTAAAGCTCTGTTATGACACATCATACTTAGAAGCAAATCTGTGTAACACACTTAAAATGAAGAAGTTATAATGCTACAACTTCTGATTGCACCAACATTGTGAGCCAAACTCTGTTATTCCGAGAAAGTAAAGTTCTAGAAGAACAAAAATAAATCTCAAACGATAACATTCATCTTCTGATATGATTCAAAGAAAACAATGTTCTGAAGCGTTACTAAAACATTTATTACAAATCAAAAAGTAACGGATGGACCAAGACAAGATCTCTATTTTTGGAAAGAACATTAACTATACATTATCAACCTTCCAAAATCATCTTCTCATGTCTCTCATGCATCGCCTATATAAAGAAGACTTTAAGAAGAGATCAAGCTACACACTACTGCACAATGAAAGAGAAAAATTATCATTACCCTATTCTATCTTGTGCTTTTCAATTGCGTATAAATCACTATTGTGATATAGTTTTGTTTAGAAAACATTTTTGTACACACCTTCAATTGTTGTATCTTGTAATACCTTGAGAAAACCAAGTTGTGGTTTAAACTCAACAAGACATTGACAGTAGTCATTGTACCTGTGTAGTTCAGTTTTGATTAGTGGATTAAGACCTCATTTGAGAGAGGAGAAATCACCTTGGCGGGTGGGCTGGAGTAGTTTTAGTTCAAATGAATCAGGATAACCAACGTGTCTATTGCTTTATTTTTGAAAACCCCAATTCAAACCCCCTTCTTATGTTTTTCCATTCTTCACATTAGATTGGAGGTTGGTCAAAGTCAGCCTATGATTATGTTACTCTTATTTCAATTTTTGAATCATTTTTTTACATTATCGTCTTTTTAACTTTAAAATCGTACAATATTCATTGTTGACTAAAATTCAACATTCTATTACATGTTTTTTTACTATTATTGCTTTTCATTATTTTGCCATTTACTATCAATATTGCAAATTGAGAGTTTTATTATTAATATTAGATATTAATATTAGTGTTAATATTAAAATTAATTTTTTATTGAGGTTTTGTTGACTTGTTGACCGAGTCAACACTAGGGTTTTCACCTTTCTTCCACAATGGCGGCTTGTTCTTCATCCTCCTCACTAAGAAAAGAAAACACAAGCCCAAAACAACCAAAGTCCAGAAAACCAAACATTAAGAAACTGAATCAAATCTCAAAATTGAATCTAAATATTAAAACTGAATCAAATCTCAGAATTAAATCTAATCTTTACAAATCAAGAACAAATCACTAATTTATAATAAATCAAATCCCTAATTAAATCTAAATCTTACTAATTCCAAGATCAATCACAATTTGTAACGCAAAATTACACAAACTTTCCTAGTCTAAATCTAAACCTAAAACTATATAAAGAACCCTAATTCTAAGAACAGGGAGATCGAAAAATTAAGCAAATGAAGAAGGGGGAGAAGAAGCTTTTCCGCTCGAGATCTGGGTTTCAAAACTGAAACTTTGGATCTGTCGAACTCTCCGTCGTGTTCATCATCTACAAAAACCTTCGTCACTTACAAAATAGAGAAGAATGATGAGATTAGATAGAGGCAATTAGAGGAATCAGAAGAAAAAATCAAAGAATCACCGCGTAGATATATTTTCCGATAACTCTTAGCTTAGGTTTTGCATGATTTTTTCGTTGTGATTGTTGTTGCGGTTCTGAGATTGGGCTTTGGGGGATGGGTATTTGAGATTGTCGTTGCTTATCACCGTTGCCTGGGGGCTGCGCTAGTTTAGGGTTTGTTGTTGGTGTCTTGGGAGAAAAAGAGAGAACGGGAGAAAGAAGAGATGCGGGTCTATGAAAATGAAAACGAAAAAATAACACAAATGAAAATTTATACTCCATCACAATCTCGTGTCTACGCCCCATGTCCCTTTACCATACACCTTCCATTGTGTCCCTCTAATTACGATCAAGTGATCATGATAGCACAGTCACACTGTAGGCCCAAACGTTCGCCCATACAGGATCCATGCGGATCACCCAATTCAACTTTGTTTCAAGCCCAATTCCTAATCGCACCCCAGTTTCTTATTTTTACTACTTTAAAACTTTAATTTACCCCCCTCCCCCCCAGTGTAATTGGCCAAGTCCAACATCTAGACTTGGGCCCTTAGGTCCTGCACCCCCCATACTTGTTGTCACGTTCAAATCCATACCTCCCTTGCGTGTGTTTAGGCCCAGTTGTATATCTGAACTTGGGCCCTTACTTTCCAGCCCCCCCCCCCCTCCCGATTTTGCTACTCAACAATAAAACACACCCCCAACCTTATTAGACTAAAACTATATTGTTGGGCTTCAACCCTTACTACTTACACCCCATGTTTTACTGCAAAACTACAATTTACACCCCTTTTGTTTTAATTAATTATTTTATTTTTTAATTTATTTAATTGTTTATTTGCTTACTTATTTATTTATCACTCTTTGCATCAAATATAATTTTGCATAATTAGTAAATAATTGTAATTTTTTTTAATATTTAATATATTTTTAATAAATAATTAAAATAGTTATTTATTAATCAAAATTCTTTTCTAAAATACTAACCCTTTTTTTACCTTAGTTGCATTTAAGTATTTTTCTCATGCATTAAAATCTATTTTTCTCATATTGCATCATTTATTCGAAAACATCTAACGAACCAAATACGAACTCAGTTTCTACTAACATGATTCAAATTTCAATATTATTTTCAAAAAGGGTTGTATAAATGTTTCTTGTCGACTGGGAACTTCGTCTACAATTTCACTATTCACACACTCAGAATTGGTTCAAGGAGAATTTGAGATATTTCTGTAACCCATAAAAAACTAACCAAACAACTACAAACTACGAATTGGGATTCTGATTCCTCATAAGAGGATACATAGGCATACTACTGAAAAATCGTGGCGAGTTCCCCTAACTAAAAAAAATTAAAACCATATTCCTAAACCTTTAACCTAAACCCTAGTATCCTTGTGAACAAGGTAGATGAGGGATGCCTAACACCCCCCCCCCCCCCCCCCCCTTCGTCTAAAGCGAGTCAAAAAACTTAGAATCTTTGATCCAAATTAGGGTTATCCATTATATTCCCTTCCTTAGGATAAAAATTAATGGTGGTGACTCTATATTTTCAACTGGTTATTATTGAGTCCAAGCCCACTGCAGGCGGCTATTTAAGGGGATGTCCAAGACCTAGTTTTTGAAGCATTG
This sequence comes from Vicia faba, assembly GCA_948472305.1. Classification (NCBI taxonomy): domain Eukaryota; kingdom Viridiplantae; phylum Streptophyta; class Magnoliopsida; order Fabales; family Fabaceae; genus Vicia; species Vicia faba. The sequence continues at coordinate 276,491,368 of OX451738.1, read as the reverse complement.
TTTTTATTGTAAAACCTTGGGAAAAATAAGGGTTTAGGGTTTCATAGTTCCTTAGGTTTTTAGGGTGTTCTTTGTACGTCCTCATGTATCTTTTGATGCATTTGAGTTGACTGATTGTTACTTGTTTATAAAGTTATCGTTCTCCTATACGCTTTTAAGCAAAGAGTCGAGTATTTTTCTTAGTGAAGCTTTTAAGTAAACTAATTATTTTTGTATTGGAAGAGTGATCTTCTTTTTGGTTTCTTGAGACATTCCCTAGGATTGGGATTGTTTGATATCATTGTGGTGATTAGGAGTGAGGGGGTTCTTATATCTAGGAGGTTCCTAGGTAGAAGTTGCATTGGGTAGGGATTAATTGAGAAGTTGTAAACTTTGATTGTTTAACTTCGAATTGATACTACTGGTAGTAAATTTCCTTCCTGGCTTGGTAGCTCCTAGAGTAGGTGAGTTGCATCGAACTAGGTTAACAATTGATTGTGTTCTTTAAGTTTCTGCAATTTACTTTTCTGCATTATCTTTCTATTTTTAGCAAGTATATTTTTCTATCAACAGATGTTATAACATCTATCGTGACATTGTATATTGTTGAGACTTCAGTCTTAACTTCTATTATTGCAAGTTCAAGAATTTTAGATACCACTTGTTAGACGATGGCAACTTTTCTAGAGGGGGTTAATAGACCCCCAAAGTAAAATTACCTTTTAATTTTTTTTAAAGCGAATGAAAAACTATGGCAAGTGGAAGTTTTAGCCTAGATCAAACAAGTCTTCTAAACCGAACTGATCATTGAAAACTCAGATATGCATAATTTAATAAATGGAATATAAGATAATGATTATAACTTAATACAATAATTTCTCAATCAATCATTTTACTATGATCACAACATTAACCTATTTCCATTGAAATTATTGATAAAAATGAAAACTAGCAAATTATCGAACACTTGGTGTGCAATCAATTTTTAAGATTTTCCTTTTGACTTGATTTATATGAAATACCACTTACAATATAATTAACTGAAACATAATCAACAAAGTAATTTCAAGTTCAACAGTCAAAAGATTTATCTATACGTATCGATTACACAATCAATAAATTTAACAGTTTGCTATAGAAAGTAAATGAGAGAGAGAGAGAGAGAGAGAGAGAAGACACAAGGATTTGTTTAGGCAATTCACCAATCGTCCTTGTTATGGTTAGTTTTCCCCCAATTCCAAATGGAATTGAGACATCAATCTTACTTTGCAAAAAAATGATTACAACATAATTATAGCAATACAACCATACAAACTTGATGTTTGATGTTAATTCTAACCCTTTCTCCTCCCTTGATCTAGAGCTCGACCAAGTATCCCGATAACACCAATTGATTCACCGTCTCACGCTACTCCCTTGCAAGAACCCCAGTTCTTCAAAGCTTTCACTTGATCTAATCCAATTACGTATTATCGTGTCCCAAGATTTCAAAATGATTCACTGTCTCACACTACTCCTTCGATAAAACCCACTATTCTTCGAAGCTTTCACTCGGTCGAAGCCAATATTTGTGAAATCTTGTGTAAAAACCCAAATAAACACTATGATATTGGAGGACAAACCATATGGTTTTTCCCAATGAAAACCCCCAAAGATATTCAACCCAATATAGCCGCACACCAACCTAAATTTGACGTTATCAACATTTATCTAGATAACACCCAAACAAAAAATAATTATGTGTAGTTTGTTTGTGTGTATGCATAGATAGAAGATTGAAGATAAAGAATAATCTTTGTATGTGTTTATAGTTTCATCAAGTTGGAAATGGTACATGTATGAATTATTTATGTGTGTGCAAGTTGGAGGCAAAAGGGAAATCTAGAAGTTTGAAAAATAATGCATTTTTTCAAAAAAGATACATCATGTGTCAACACATATAATTCATGTGTCTTCGACACATAGAACTAAAAGCTACAAGCTTTAAAAGTGAGATACATGTGTCAACCTGTATATCGTATGTGTCGACATAAAAATTGTTAGAACAAGATTTAGATATGTGTTAAATCTCTCGATTTTGATGATAACAATACATATATTTTATATGTAAACAATTTTGTTTCTAATAGTTTATTGAGTATGCAGATTAGAAATTCTAATTAATTCATGATTGTTGTCTGAAGAATCATTAGAAGCATGCATCAGAAGACTATTGCATCCGATTCTAAAGTAATATCAGTTGTTTTGAAGAATGTTGAATGTTCGCTAGAAAGAGGATCTCCTGTGTACTTCTCAAATAAGCTACTGCTTCAGAAGTCACAAGTATTCAAGAAGAAAGAAAATATATTAGAGTTGCAGCTCCAAGATCAGAAAACAAGATTGCACAAAAAATGGCTTTCACATCAAAGATCACAAGTCAAGATTTATTCATCAGAAGAGTTGATGCTCGTAATTCTTAAGACAAAGTCAAGGTTATGAACACATGAAAGAAAATCTTCTACCTCAGATTCATAAGTCAAGATTTTTTCATCAGAAGAGGTGTTGCTCGTAATTTTGAAGACAAAGTCAAGATTATGAAGACTCTGGAACTTTATGGAATATGCACACATAACTTTACATCACAAGTATTCTATCAAAAGACTGATCAAAGGAAAGTTAGATCTTTTGGACTCATCACTTCTACACATCATATAGTCCATTAGAAGACAAGATCAAAAGATGATACCTTCTCAAGCCAATCTACTTCATCAGAAGTTATATTCATCAAAAGCCAATATCATCAAAAATAAGCACAAGAAGAGTTTGTATAAAGATATTGTTCTTGCGTAGGAACACTAAACAGTTAGCTTCCCTAAAGGAAAAGGAAGAGCATCAAATGTAGATTTCTGTAAGTATGATTGGGGATTTGAGAGCTACACTTGTAGTGCGTATTGTCTCAAGAATGAGTGTCTTTCTTATCCCTCTTGAGGAAGCCCATATACATAGCCTCTATAATATATCCAAGAGCCTCCTTTAAGGCGCACCCTTGGAGTTCCTCATGTTATCATTACCTTGAAACGTTCGCCGCCAACCATCATTGATGCACTTAACTCAGGGTAACGACTGATGATTAATAATTGGTGACTGTTTCTAGAGTTACGGACGGGTCCTCACGATGACTCTTCGTATCATATTTGGTTGCATCCTGGAGAGCATTACCCGGATGTAGGTACCCGAAGATAGGATGCGGCCTATCCCCTGGTCCAGATGACAATAACCAGATGTGCATATGTATCTACACTTTCTTGTCTTCTCCTTATCCTTCTTAAGCCGACTATAGGTCCCGACCTGGCATATTTATTTCGGGATGTACATAAGCCCCCCAAACATGCATGTCAATATCGGGATGTGGTTTTCGGTCATAAATGAGCCCAAAATATTTCTAGTTTGAACCCGGAAAATATTCATACATGTGAACTTTTTCGCGCACGTGGCAAACAATGGAGAGGCGAATCTTTTGAGTGGTTTCTTCCCAATATAATGATGAACTTTTATGGAGACTTGATTCTAGGTTCATGTTCCCCTACTACTACTACCATCATTTACTAGGGATCTTTATTTAAGTCCTATTTTTCCTCCCCCTTTTCACTAATTCTTATCATTTGCAACTTTCGTAACGCTCTCTTCATCAACGGATCCTTTTCAAACGTAAAGCACACTTTAACCAGGTATTCCTCTCTATTTCATTCCTTTTTTACTTTATTCTTATTTCCTGCTATTTTCATAAGAATGGTTATCATAAGAGAGTGTGATAGCACTGGAAACATTATAAAACCCAAAAACACTGAGAATAGAAAAGCTTTATGGGATGAGTGCATGTGAGAGATGCAAAGTGTCTTAAGCATATAAGAGTATAATCGAGTCATGAACCAGGTTTATAACGAAATCCTCACTTCTGAAAGTGATTATGACTAAACCTCTTTATGGTTTTGTAAGTTAATAATGTGCCTAAGAGGGGGGTGAATTAGTACTTTGGAAATTATTTCCGGCTTTATGAATCTTTGATCTTTCTTTTCTAGTTTTTTGGTTAGGGAGTTTAGAAACGTGATTCTTTTCTTTTCTTGTTATGATTTGTGATGAAAGCGATAAATGCGGAAAAGTAAAGAACACAAGGATGTATTATGGTTCCCCTTACAATACGAGAGTACACCAATCCCCTTTCAATACGAAAGAGATTTCATTATTGTTAGATCTCTAGACAAGACACCCTAGTCTTTCTATATAAGATTCTAACCAATAAAACCACCAAGAACAATCCTCTTGGATTTTCACTAAGTACACTAAGAGAAAAATCCTCTCTTAATGACTCTCTTGCTTCCAACAATCTTGGACACCTATATACAACCAAACAAGTAGAACAAGAAAATGATATTTTCCTTTCTACTCTCTTGTTTCTAACAATTTTGGACAAAACGAATTTACAACTAAATATGAAAAAATATTAAGTAAAAAGTTGATGCTTATATATCAATAACAATGATTGATATTCTCTTTCAAACAAGAAATATATAAAGATATATTAATGCTCAAGTGTTTATGAAAAATGAAGGAATTTTTCTAAAATGATAAGAACATATGTAGAAAAATTCTCAATGAAAGTTGAAATACCAAAACACTTATTTTTGAAAATGAATGAATATAATGATGTTAATTGCAATGAAAGGGGTGAATTGTAATTTGAAATTTTATGTATTTATATAAGCATAATACCTTTATGAAACATGGTAAAGTTATGTAAAAAAATCATGAACAATTGTCAAGTTAAAATGAAATAGTTTCATGAAAAGATGTATGAAAAGGTGTTAAATAAAATATTATTTTTTCAAATTCGTACAGGACTTATTAAGTCTGTTTTAACGGATACCTGACTTAAAAAAATACAAAACATTATTTTTTAATTTAAAAAAATAAATAAAAAAATACTGCTTCAGAAAGTTGTAAATTAAGCGGTTTTTGTGCTGTTACGGCGATTCAAAGCGCCTTAATTTACCAAAAAACTTAATGTTGAAAAAATTAAAAAATTGTCTAAATTTTTGAACCAACCTTATGCAACATCTATTGATTTATCCAAGTCAATAGACTATATTTGAAATTGATTTAACATGGTTCAAACATGAAAAATAAATTTTCAAATGCATGATAACAAATATTTTATTTTAAAGTTAGAAATAGTGAGATATTTTCAACCAAATGAACCATGCATTCAAGTGAATTTTAGAGATTATTTTGAGCACTATTTTATCAATATATAGTACATGCTTATACCTCAATAAATTAAGATCAATGCAAGTCTTCATAATGCTGCAATCTTGTTCCATAGCCATATTGCTTCATGATGCTTTTTCTCATCCTTTGGTAAATGCACATAGTAGTTGTCTTCATCAAAACATAGTGTTCAATAAGTTTGACTTCACAATCTCACTCTTTTTGATGATGACAACTATTGAAAATTGAGATTCTTGAATATTTTAGAATGAATGAGAAACTCTTATGTGAATTCTCCCCCTATCTTTGACAACTCACCATTGATCTCAGCTCTCCCTTGAATCATAGATGTTGTATCTCATAATTTTCCCTCTCTTTTCTCAAGGAATTTCTCACAAAAGATCTCAAATGCTCAAGGTTTCTGCAAGATTTAATCAGACAAACTCATCTTCTAACACTGAGGCCACAAATTAGGGTTTTGGTTTTCTCGAGGACAATTTGACTTTTAATGCCTCAAGTGATTTCAATGGTTCATTATAGGTCTTCAAGAATGCTTATGTCAAGTTTCAAGTCTTGCATCTCAAAATTGCCCAGTCATTGCTCAGATGATTGAAAATCAACTGTATTGGGTAAAAAGTCAATTATGGTCAATCTACAGTCAAACTTCATGATTTTTGGCCAACGTCAATATTTTAAAGTCCTATTAATCATTTGATAAAGTATTGAACACAATCCCTCAAGAAAAGCACTCAACTTACCAAAAGGGCAAAATGGTCAAAATTAGGGTTTTGAATGTAATTGATTGATCAGTAACTTTTGACATAATACAGGATCCAATGGCTTAAAGAATACTCTCAAGGATTAAATTATAAAATGTTGACATAATTTCATGGTTCAAAATATTCCTCAAGATCAATGGATTGATAGTTAAAATTTGATCAACTAATGAAAAGTCAACTGATACACAAAAAGTCAAACTTTGACTTTTTGGTCAAAACTTAATTTCAAAGATCACAATTCATCAAGATATTAAAAAATATCAAACTTTATCATCAAAAAAACAAGAAAGTCAAAAGTCAATTTGAAAAGTCAAAATTTTCAATACTTAGAATTTTTCTATGTGTTTTAAACCTTGATAAATTCATAACTTCATGACATTTTTTCACCAAGATGCAAGATGATTCATAGAAAAACTTCAACATGAAATTTGTAGATCTTGATGAGATCTACAATTTTTCTTTACTGATCAAGTCCTAGAAGTGCTTAGATTTTAAGTTATAAATTCATGAAGTCATGCACTTTTTCTAAAACAGTGAAAATTTGACCTAGTTTAGGCATATTTTATCCTAATTTCTTGGCCAATTTTCACCAAGCTCCAAGATGATTTTGTCAAAATGGTCTACATGAAGGTTGTAGAGGATGTTTCAATCTTTCCAAAATGTTCAAGAACTTGAAGAGATCATGCTTGATCTAGAAGTTTCGAAGAGATGAAGATGGCTTCATAAACTTGAATAATAGGTCATTTTCTTGATGAACACTTAAGCAAATCTCAAACCATGCTGCATAAATCTTGCTTTGCAGGCTTCAAACTTGCTAATCACTCAATAATTAAACGTTTACACAACTGTTGGAGCAATTAGCCAAGTGTTTTAAGCTTTGTCCAAGTTGCTTTTCCATTTTTGGCACAAAGGTACCATTTCCATTTTGATAAAGCATTGCTTTTGAAAAGGTTAACTCTCCTTGAGCTCCTAACTAGTTGTATCTGCACACACACTTTGAAAAGAATAGAAGCAACATGTTTAAAGTGAATCAACCGCTCTACATTGTTGGTACAAAACATTGAAACTTAATTTTCTCATTTTTTTTCAAAATCAAACAACCTAGCCATAACCCTATAACTCAGAAATATGTTGTGAAAAAGATCTCCAACCCTTTTAATATAACTATACATGTTATTTTCAAGCCAGGTCACGAGCAAAAAAGCACCCTAAAAACCTCCCAAGCATTCTGCAACACAGAATTGACCATGACTTGACACTTTTTAGCTTCAAACACCCAAATAAAAAACCACTCATGCATTTTCAAATCTAATCATCCATACACTCTCCATACATTATATCAAAGTGATCCAGGTCCATGTTTGTGGACTGTAACTCCATTTCAGCTATCCACCATTTTCAAAACTCAAGCTTGCAACTTGACTTGAGTAGGGAATTTCAGTCATCCTCAAAGCAAAGTAGGAGTTAGAATACACTCAAGGAGGTCTAGGCAAGCTAAACAGATCATTAGGACACCTCAAAGGTTGCTCAAACTCCATACACGAATATCATTTGCAAGGTAAGTTTTCTAAATTGTGATATCTTGATTCAAGCATCTTTTGTACATGCATTCTGAAGCAAAATTGTAGACATCATTTCCCTAAAGCTAACCATGTTCTTAGTTTGCATTTTACTTGCTTGTGCGTGAAGAATTTTGCTTCTGACTAGTTAGGGCACACATTTGGTATTAAAAAAATTAAGTTTAATCTTTGATTTTTAGCTTAAATAAATTATATGGTTAAATTCATGGTGAAATTTCTAGCAAGTTTCATGTTTGTACTTTTTAAAATGATCAAGAATGAGAAAGTTACAAGATTAACAATGGTGGATGTTGTGTTTTGCGCACGCATGAAGGAAGAAGAAGATTAACTTCCATTCAGAAACTTGTTTAAAATATATATTTGTGGTTTTGTATAAACTAACGGATGTATAGCCACCCCAGTGGTAAAGCGCACGCCTGTTCACCCTTGGGACCTGGGTTCGAGCCCCAGTGGTACCCTTTTGCTTTTTCTAGTTTTATTTTTACAGATTCTATGCAAGCAAAGTTCCAGCGCGCATGGTACACATCATCCCTCAACCATCTGATCATCATTAAGAAAATCCAGCATTTTTGGAGGCCACACCCATGATACACCTCTAGAAGCCTCTTGTTGTACCCCAAAATTTTCCCTCTCATGTTTTCCAAGGTTTTCTCTTATATGGGTGGTCACAAACACTTGGTTAAAGAAAAGTAAATTTTTTAAAGATAAACAAGGTGTCTTCGATTAGCTTTGAGACAGGGTGTTTTCGATTAGCCCCTGAGCAGTTTGCTTTTTTGATTGTCATCTGGACAAGGAGATTTGATTGGGCATCTAAAACTCTTTGATCAGGCTTTGGTCTGCAAGTATTTGATTAGGCACTGGGCCTCCTTCGATCAAGATAACATCACAAGGTCTTCAATTGGGCGTTGGGCTTCCTTTGATCAAGTTAACTTCACAAGGCTTCGACTGCGCAAGGCAAGAACCCCCTACAAGTTTGTTTTGATTCACAAGGGCAAAGGCTTCCCCTGTGCTTGCTTTCAATGCACAAGGCCAAGACCCTTTTAAATGGCCTTCGATTCACAGAGCAATGACCTCCTCATGCTAACATCCACAAGGCGTTGGCTTCCTTTGTGCTAGCTTTGAATGGGCAATAGTTCCCTTTGAAACTCCTTGCATCAACTCTATCTCTGAACCTTTGAGCATATGATTACCACATTATGAGCCCACATTGGTGAACCATTCAAAGAATGCACGAGGCATACATGCGCACTATTCGAAAAACACACAAAAGGGTCATCCGAAGGATGCACAGGTGTTCCATTTGAAGGATGTACAAGTGTTCCATTTGAAGGATGTACAGGTGTTCCATTCGAAGGATGTACAAGTGTTACATTTGAAGGAAGTAACAAAAGGTCCATTCGAAGAAGCATTCAGAAGGTCCATTCGAAGGGTACACAAAAGGTCCATTCGAAGAAGCATTCAGAAGGTCCATTCAAAGGGTACACAAGAAGTTCATTCGAAGGAGGGAACATAAGGCCAATTGAAGGGCATGGTCTGAAGGCATTCAAAATTCAAAGGTGTCCAGGTTCATCCAAGATTTCAAAAGAGGCATGGATATTTCAAAAAGGAAATCTTTTAATATGTCAGATTTTGGTCTCATTGCTTTCAAAGCTGGTTACTGACTGTCAAAGGTGTCCAGGTTCATCCAAGATTTCAAAAGAGGCATGAATATTTCAAAAAAGAAATCTTTTAATATGTCTGATTTTGGTCTAATTGCTTTCATAGCTGGTTAATGACTGTCTCTTGCCATTTCCATGCACATCACACTCCTATAAATACAAGACCTAGGACACATTGCAAATGACGCGAAAAAAGAGGAGACCACATACATACGCACACACACTGGAGACATAAGCCCGAGAACCATACACATATATTTTCTTACACGCATACACAACCTAAGAGAAGCACACCAAAAACTCTCCAAACTCAACAAGATCACACCACATTTGCCTCTCTCCTTTCGGATCCAGGAGTATCTAATAAACTCCAGTCCGCACACAAGTTCCAATTCGAGGCAAGGTAAGTCCTCTTGACCTAACATCTTTTCGTTTCAGCATAACATGTAAATAGCCTTTTACTTACTTTTTGTTTCAGCATAATATGTATATAGCCTCTTGGTTATGTTCTTTGTTTCTGCCCTCTTGGTTTGTTTGCTTTTCTTGTCCGTATATATATTGGAACTAACCTGTAAAGATTCAAATGAAAGACAAAAAGAGTGTGAACAAAGGATATACACTCATGTTGCTCTATAGGTCCATATTACTTCATAGTCTAAATCGAAAGAAAAAGAGAAGTTTGCAATTGAAGGTTGCTCATGCCCACTCCCTAGATCAATCGAAAGAAGCGGAGAAGGTTGCAATCGAAGGTTGCTCATACCAACTCCCAAACTCATTCGAAAGAGGCAGGAAAAGGTGCAATCGAAGCTTGCTCACGTCAACTCTCAAGCTCAACCGAAAGAAGGCAAAAGAAGGGTGAATCGAAGGAGTCTGTTGCCTAGATCGAAGAACTCATTTCTCCTTTTTATTTTGTTCTTTGTTTTTACATTTTCTTGCCTTTTGATTTGGTTGTAATAGCGTAGGACCCTTATTTTTCCGTGTTTTTTATTGCTTTCATATTAATTGCTAGATGTATGACTAATAGGATTGTATGGCAAAGATTAAAATCAAAACGCTAGCAAACCTAACAAAAAGACTAAAATAACTGAACATAACACACATTGCACATATACACCTCTAGGGTACTCCCACTTCGGTTGCCTTCGGAAATAGTCACAACTCTCGAAACGTGAGAGGTTTTAGTGACTACCCTCTGGTTCAAAAAGATCATAAGTCCCTCGATGACCCTCTCGATGTTGCCTCGGTAAAGATATGATCTTAGAACCCTAGGGTAGTTACTAAAGCTTCTTTCCAAGTTGCCTTTCTGACTATAAAAACGTCCCTTCGAACGTCCCTCGTACATCCAACGATAGGGCTACCTACTCACTAATAGTAAGATATCACTGTCTAAAGGATAGGAGGAAAAGAACTACCTTTTCGAGTACAAGTAGATAGTTGTTAGATGCTTGCTCTAAACAAACTTTTTTTACACTTACACATTTCAAAAATAACTTTCAAAAACATTTTCTTTGTCAACACTCTTGAGGACTAATGCAAGAGTTACCATGAAGCAAATTACCGCACTAAGGCATTTCAAAACATTTTTTCAACACACACAAAGCACAAGATACTTTTAAAATGAGCTAAGCATCTAAGAGCCCATAGATAACTACGGATGGAAAGGGTGCTAACACCTTCCCTTTCCATAATCTACCCCCTTACTCAGAAAATTCTCGAAAAGGTCTTTTTTTGTTCTATTCACCCTTTCCTTAATTTGGATAAAAGAAAAGTCGGTGGCGAATCTTGCTTACCGCAACATTTGTAAACACAAATGCAAAACCAGTATAACAGTCGGTTCTGCCACCGTATCACAGAACTGACGACTCTACTGGGGAAATCTTGTAAAAAATGAGGTTACCTTAGAGTTTAGTTCATATTTAACTTGCTTTCCTTGTATGCTTTGCTTGATTTATCTTAAAGGGTTTTGTTGGGGTATTCTTGTAAAGATCCTACACCCGGATCTGGGGGCATATTTTTAGGTAAACAACAATAGATTGTGGAGACTCTACAGCATAGACCGATATGGTTAAAGCGATAGCTGTGTTGGTGTGACACTTTAGTTGGTACCGATATCCCTTGTGTTGAATCGAGGAGAATATGGGGCCACCGTGTGGTGTCGTGAAGCACGAACGGACCTTAGAACTTTAGTTGAACAAACTTGGCCATTAGAAAGTAGTGAGATATCTGGCCTCGGTGTAAAGCTTGGGATTGGTTGATACTCGATGCTACACTCATTGAGATCAGACTTCCGAGATGTTTCAGCCGCAAGAAAAGATTATTAAGCTGAAACAATGCCCGATAAATAAAGATCAATGATATTAAGACTCCTTAGAACCTGGTTACTATTAATAGGACATGTTGAGCCAACTAAACTTCAAGAGGGTACTTACCTACCAACCCCATGCAAGCCTGAACCTAAGGATGCTTGTGTGACTTGTTTTCCTTCATTATCTAACAACTTGAACTCATTGCAGTACTTTTGTTTGTATTCATTGCAGGACTTTGTTTGTATACATTATCCAATAAACTGGTTTTCTTGCAAGACATACTTGTCTTCATAACATTACATTTTTCTTGACGCATAGCATACACATCATAACATAATACCATAGCATTTCCTTAATCATTTCAAGGATATCAAGGGCCTATGATGTAGGTTATGATGAAGCAGACGTCTAGCAAGGGGCAAGGGGATTTATTTTCCTCTAGCCAATGTCGTCAAAAGACCAACAAACAACAACTTGATTTAAGGGCTATGACCCACTCGACATGGTGAGCTTGATTCTCATAGAAGGACATTCAACAATATGAAGTTATTTAATCTAAGCTACAGTTGGATTCTAACATCTTCTTGTGTTTACCCCGCGAGATCCTTGAAAACATTTACACATCATGCATGTCATTACATAATAGGTCTTCCAGTACAAGTCTCTCATGTTCTCGCTGTTTATTTCAGCAAGGAAAATGGCTTTCAAACAGAACAACAAAGATCTCCAAACTCAAGAGTCTCAGTTCATGGAAATGTTCCTCAACCTATTCAAGGGGCAGGAAGAATTGAAAACACTCCTCAACGGGAACTTGACCAAGAAACATCCTGACAACAATAAGGATGACCAGTTGGAACAACTGCAAGCTGAAATGGAAAGTATGAGAATCCAGATGAGTAATCAAATGACTTTTATCCAAAGTTTAGATCGGGAATAAGAAGAATTAAGGATTCTCATCAGCAAGCTTCTTCAGGACAGATACGATAGTCTGGGGAAAACTGCTAGAGCTTGGAGCCTAATTAATGATCAATCTCTCTTGGCAGATAGGGAATTGGGTGACATGTTCATACAGGGGCATGTTGAAAATAAACTCAGAAGCGGTGGCATTCAAGGGACTGCATCTTCAAGTACTCAGAAGAGACCATACAATGGAAAGAAAGAGTCCAATGCCGTGTACAACCAGAAGGGCCACAATAAGAGTAATCTCAACCAATATGTGGGGGTAATACAGACTTCTATTCCAGCACCGATGCAGAAATAATGGCAAGGCAATCAGCATAAGCAGGACGCACCCAAAAGGAAATTCACCAAAATCAACATGTCCTTGGCTTAGGTATTGCAACACAAGTTGAAGATGGAGTTGATTACGTTAAGGGGTCTACCTCGAAATCTCAATGTCTCCGCTCTTAGCTATCATCCTGATGCAATGTGCGCATACCATTCTAATAGTCCTGGACATGATACGAATGACTGTTGGGCATTGAAAAATAAGATTAAGGACTTGATCACGAAGGAGTGCTGGAGTTCACACAAGATGGCCAGACTGAATTCTTCTTCCATCCCTCAAAGGCACATCATCTGAAGTGACAAGTTTAGACAAAGAGAATTTTATTCATTAGAATTTTCAAGTTGTAATTTTCTTTTGATTATTCGAACATTTATTTATGTCAAACTTTGTTAATTCATCAGTGCATTGCATATGTTTGTCTTGAATTATTTCATTCGTTGTCACTATACTTAAATTGTGCTTTTACTTCCTGCTTGTGATATTTAACTCTTGGTTAAAATCTATAAGCTTTTAGAGGGAGGATGACGAAAACGATATCACAATATCTACAGTATACTTTTGAACAGACCACGTTGACGATGTACATGCGTTGTTTCAAATCCTAAACAGTGGAGTTATAAGGAAGATAATCCCTAGTCAACCCATTTGAGCCTAAGAAGTAGGAGTTTTTTCTTTTCACACAAATTAAAACCCTTAATCATAAACCAGGGCAGGGTAGCTTTCTCAATTAATTCAGATGTGCATTCAGTCGCAAGCTCATCCTTCATACATGACAAATAGTGTAGAAGATGCCTTCCAAAAGATGGTGATGGTTCTGCATAATCATTAAAGCAGGTAGTCATTATTTTTCAAAAGAAAAGCCCGCTAAGTCAAAACCTATGAAGGGGACTTAAGAAAAAAACGGGGGCATCCCACTGACTGTAATCACAAAAGAAACAGTTCGGGCAAAGGTAGGGATAACAAAATAAAAAAAAGGTCCTACAAATCCTCAAAAAAAGTTACAAAAAGTGACTGCCTTCTCAAACAAACGTTTAATTTCTGAACCATCACCAAGTATCAGAGCAAAGATTCCAGACTCAATCGGGATTTAAACGCACAATTAACTGAGCATAGGACTGAAGAACATCACGAAGAGCAGGTTGGGTACAAATAAATTTGAGCCTTTATCCTTTGTTTATTAAACCGTGAACCAGGCCACGCTACAACCCTTAAAAGTCCTAGCTGAAGCATTGGTTAGTTCGAAAGCATATTGTTACAAAAGATATCCTGACTCCTGTAAGGTTCACTATAAATCCTGAGTTGATATCACACTTTTACAAAATTTGTTTTCTTTACTAAAAAATAAGTTTTCAAACTTCAAGACAGACATAAGCTTTGCATTCTTAAAATACCATTGTTTGCATATGACTATTTGTTCAACAATAGAGAAATTCGCACGACGGATATTCGATAAACAGGAATCTTCTCAGTGGACAGAATCACCTCAGATGGAAATACATTCCAGTGATAGGCCTTTCATAATCAAGGGGAATAACATGGTGTCCAGCTGATCTGAGGCAGTCAAGTCAAGGTTCAAGGAATCTCTCAAAAATGCCAAATAGTCAGGGACAGATCTCTATCTAAATCACTTGGGGCATTAGACATGAATTCCAGCAACGAATCATGTACGATCAAACAAACATCTTCTAGCAGTGTGGCAACACTTACTACTATGGACAGTGACAATTCTCTGTACCCGATGAACGTGCATATAGTCAGAAAATACTACGCATGAACAAAGACCTGCTAGGTTGACTGGCCTAGGCAAAAATAAGGGTATCCCGACGAACCAAAAGGGTTCGGGCAAAAATTAGGGATATACATATGAAAAATATGTACACTCGACAAGTCGAAAACCTAAAAAGGCGGCTTGGGCAAAAAAAGGGTACCCCGATGGGCTGAAAATATGAAAGGACAGTCCAAGCAAAAGTTATGGATTAAAGCGTACGACTACGTCCCGTCATCTCGTCACTTGTCTATCAGTAGAAGGTTTATTACCCTGATTAACATTCACCAAGGACTCCAAATGTTGGGATAACAGTCAAACCATCTACAAAATCCCCGACAAATATTTTCTCCAGCAGGTACAGAGGCAGGGGCATCCTGCTACAAGGTCACCGCCATATTCTCAACATGCAGCCTAATGGTGTCAGGTGTTCTCATATCCTCGGAGGAGTAAGAATCTCCAAATTACTGCTCCAACGTCTAAAAATTTCACAGTGAAGTCACCAAGCTTCTCAGGCTTCCCCAGCAGGATTTCACAAAATCCCCAAACAGTGCATGAAGTTTTTCCTTCCGCAGCAGAGTTTATTTCTCTAGCCACGGAAGTTCATCTCCCATAAATTCAACTTCAACAAATATTGAAGAATCACATTTTGCATCCCCAGCTACAATCGGGGATTTATTTTCCCTAACTCAACAACCCTGCAATAGAACAGCTGATACGTTCATATATTGCATTCATACATCATTCTACAAACATCATAGCATATGCAACACAAATACACATATCACAATCTCATTTATTTTTGGAGCATCATGCAATTCATACATCATGACATCGCATGAAATTGATTTTACCTTTTCAAGTTAAATTAGCAGACAAACAAACACCATCAACTTATACAGCAGGCCACAGATTAATGCACGAAACCAGACGGGAAAACTATCTATGTGACCAACAAAACAAGTCCCAGATTAATACTTGTAACAAGCCAGGACAACTATCTGTGGACAACCGATTGTAGATTAATACCTGTAACAACCCAGGAGAACTATCTACACGAGGAGATTGAAGATTAATACCTGTAACAATCCAGGAAAACTATCTTTCTTTCTCAGGTCAGAGATTAATACCTGTAACAAGCCAGGACAACTATCTCAGCGACCGATAATTTTCAAGTTCCAGATTAATACCTGTAACAAGCCAGGAGAATAATCAGTGGATGACCGACTGTAGATTAATACCTGTAACAAGCCAGGAGAACTATCTACATGAAGAGATTGAAGATTAATACATGTAACAAGCCAGGAAAACTATCTTTATTTCTCAGGTCAGTGATTAATACCTATAACAAGCCAGCACAACTATCTCAGTGACCGACAATTTACAAGTTCTAGATTAATACCTGTAACAAGCCATGAGAACTATTTGTGGACGATCAACTATAGATTAATACCTGTAACAATCCAGGAGAACTATCTACATGAAGAGATTGAAGATCAATACCTATAACAAGCCAGGAAAACTATCTTTCTTTTTCAGGTCAGAGATTAATACCCGTAACAATCCAGGACAACTATCTTGAAGACCGACAAAAAACAAGTTCCAGATTAATACTTGTAACAAGCCAGGAGAACTATCTACATGAAGAGATTAAAGATTAATACCTGTAACAAGCCAGGAAAACTATCTTTCTTTTTCAAGTCAGAGATTAATACCTGTAATAAGCCAGGACAACTATCTCGATGACCGACAAAATACAAGTTCTAGATTCATACCTGTAACAAGCCAGGAGAACTATCTATGGATGACCGATTGTATGTTAATACCTGTAACAAGCCAGGAAAGCTATCTACATGAGGAGATTTAAGATTAACACCTGTAACAAGCCAGGAAAACAATCTTTCTTTCTCAGGTCAGAGATTTATACCTGAAACCAGCCAGGACAACTATCTCAGTGACCAACAATTTTCAAGTTCCAGATTAATACCTGAAACCAGACAGGACAACTATTTGTGAACATCTGATTTATAGATTAACCCCTGAAACCAGACAGAAAAACTATCTACACAACCCGACGAAGCAATCTTACACGGGTTGCTTCTCATCATCCAGATTCAGTCTAACACAGACTCATCCTAAAACAGCCCCACATAGGCTCCTTCTCATATATCTCCAGATGCAAACTAACACGGACTCATCCTAGAACAGCCTTACACAGGCTCTTTCTAATACATTTTCAGGCAACAGTTAATTCCATTATCCCCAAAAAGCTACTGTGAAGCCTAGATTGCAACAAGAAAACAACAAACTTTCATCTCTCCAGAGATAACTCTTCAGCAGAGCCTTGGACAACCAAAGTTCCTAGACTTTATTCCCCACAGAGTTCCTCAGGCAGAAGAACCATAGAAACCCACATCCCCAACAGAGTCCTCCTCAGATAGCAGGAATAGGAATTCCCCACAAAGAGACCTCTTAGGAAGTCAACATCTACTTTGGATGGCATCTTTAAGCCCATCTCCGACGACTCTTTGTCATCTTCTCCAAATGGCATATGTAAGCCCATTGCATACACAATCAAACGACACATCATCGATTGCAAATTTCTGGGCACTCTAGTGTTTACTCATCTTCCACCTTTAGATCACGAAAGGCAGACAAGCTAATCTATATCTTCGGGTTTAAGAAGATTGAACAAGGGCAGCTGTTGTACCCAAAAATTTGCCCTCTCATGTTTTCCCAGGTTCTCTCTTATATGGGTGGTCACAAAAACTTGGTTAAAGAAAAATAAATTTTTTGAAGATAAACAAGGTGTCTTCGATTGGGTTTGAGACAGGGTGTTTTCGATTAGCCCCTGAGCAATTTGCTTTTTTATCTGTCATCTGGACAAGGAGATTCAATTGGGCATCTAAAACCCTTCGATTAGGCTTTGGTCTGCAAGTCTTTGATTGGGCACTAGGTCTCCTTCGATCAAGATAAGTTCACAAGGTCTTCGATTGGACGTTGGGCTTCCTTCGATCAAGTTAAGTTCACAAGGCTTCGACTGTGCAAGGCAAGAACTCCCTACAAGTTTATTTCGATTCACAAGGGCAAAGGCTTCCCTTGTGCTGGCTTTTAATGCACAAGGCCAAGACCCTTTCAACTGGCCTTCGATTCATAGAGCAATGACCTCCTCATGCTAACATCCATAAGGCGTTGGCTTCCTTTGTGTTAGCTTCAACTGGGCAATAGTTCCCTTCGAAACCGCTTGCGTCAACTCTATCTCAGAACCTTTCAGCATATGATTGCCATATTATGAGCCCACATTGGTGAACCATTTGAAGAATGCATGAGGCATACATGCGCGCTATTCGAAAGATACACAAAAGGGTCATTCGAAGGATGCACAGATGTTCCATTCGAAGGATGTACAAGTGTTCCATTCGAAGTATGTACAGGTGTTCCATTCGAAGGAAGTAATAAAAGGTCCATTTGAAGAAGCATTCAGAAGGTTCATTTGAAGGATACACAAAAGGTCCATTCAAAGAAGAATTCAGAAGGTCCATTCGAAGGGTACACAAGAAGTCCATTCGAAGGAGGCAACTTAAGGCTAATCGAAGGGCATGGTATGAAGGCATTAGAAAGTCAAAGGTGTCCAAGTTCATTCAAGATTTCAAATGAGGCATGAATATTTCAAAAAGAAAATCTTTTAATATGTTTGATTTTGGTATCATTGCTTTCAAAGATGGTTAATGACTGTCAAAGGTGTCTAGGTTCATCCAAGATTTCAAAAGAGGCATGAATACTTCAAAAAGGAAATCTATTAATATGTCTGATTTTCGTCTCATTGCTTTCAAAGATGGTTAATGACTGTCTCTTGCCATTTCCATACGCATCACACTCCTATAAATACAAGGCATAGGACACATTGCAAAGGACACAAAAAAAGAGGAGACCACATACATACGCATACACACTGGAGACATAACCCCGAGAACCATACACATATATTGCCTTACACGCATACACATCCTAAGAGAAGCACACCAAAAACTCTCCAAACTCAACAAGATCACACAACACTTGCCTCTCTCCTTTCAAATCTAGGAGTATCCAATAAACTCCAGTACGCACACAAGTTCCAGTTCCAATCAAGGTAAGTCCTCTTGACCTAGCATCTTTTCATTTCAGCATAACATGTAAATAGCCTTTTACTTACTTTTCGTTTCAGCATAATATGTAGATAGCCTCTTGGTTATATTCTTTGTTTCTGCCCTCTTGGTTTGTTTGATTTTCTTATCCGTATATATATTGAAACTAACTTGTACAAATTCAAACAAAAGGTAAAAATAGTGTGAACGAAGGATATACACTCATGTTGCTCTACAGGTCCATATTACTTCATAGTCTAAATTGAAATAAGCAGAGGAGTTTGCAATTGAAGGTTGCTCATGCCCACTCCCTAGCTCAATCAAAAGAAGCATAGAAGGTTGAAATAAAAGTATGCTCATACCAACTCCCAAACTCAGTCGAAAGAGGCAGGAAAAGGTGCAATCGAAGCTCGCTCACGTCAACTCTCATGCTCAATCGAAAGAAGGAAAAATAAGGGTGAATCGAAGGAGTTTGTTGCCTGGATCGAAGAACTCATTTCTCCTATTTATTTTGTTCTTTGTTTTTACATTTTCTTGCCTTTCGATTTGGTTGTAATAGCGTAGGAACCTTATTTTTCTGCGTTTTTTATTGCTTTCATATTAACTGCTAGATATATGACTAATAGGATTGTATGGAAAGGATTAAAATCAAAATGCTAGCAAACCTAACAAAATGACTAAAATAACTAAACATAACACACATTACACATATACACCTCTAGGATACTCCCACTTCGGTTGCCTTCGGAAATAGTTGCAACCCTCGAAACGTGAGAGGTTTTAGTGACTACCCTCTGGTTTAAAAAGATCATAAGTCCCTTGATGATCCTCTTGATGTTGCCTCGGTAAAGATATGATCTTAGAACTCTAGGGTAGTTACTAAAGCTTCTTGCCAAGTTTCCTTTGTGACTATAAAAACGTCCCTCCGAACGTCCCTCGTACATCCAATGATAGGGCTACCTACTCACTAATAGTAGGATAGCACTGTCTAAAGGATAGGATGGAAAGAACTACCTTTTCAAGTACAAGTAGATAGTTGTTAGATGCTTGATCAAAACAAACTTTTTTACACTTACACATTTCAAAAACAACTTTCAAAAACATTTGCTTTGTCAAAAATCTTGAGGATTGATACAAGAGTTATCATGAAGCAAATTGGCGCACTAAGTCATTTCAAAACATATTTTCAAAACACACAAAGCACTGGGTACTTTTAAAATGAGCTAAGCATCTAAGAGTCTGTAGATAACTACGGATGAAAAGGGTGCTAACACCTTCCCTTTCCATAATCTACCCCCCTTAATCAGAAAATTCTCGACAAGGTTTTTTCTGTTCTTTTCACCCTTTCCTTAATTTGGATAAAAGAAAAGTCAACGGCGACTCTTGCTTACCGGAACATTTGCAAACACAAACACAAAATCAGTATAACAGTCGGTTCTGACACCGTATCACACCTCCTTCACTGGACTATCATACAGGCGCCTGAGCCAGCTTGTTTTAGGCCTGAATCATTTTTGAGTTCACACCCCCCATTTTACTTTTTTTCAACGTAGGCCCAGTATATATTTTTATTTTATTTATGTTTCTAAAAAAATTGAATTGGGCCTTATGCTTATTTTTAACACCCATTTCACTTTTTAAACCCCCAACCCAACATTTTTACATTCTTTATATATTTTCTTTACTTTTATCTATCTATTTATTTTATTATTTTTTATTTTTACCAAAAATAAAAAATATATATTTTTTCTTAAATAATTTTCTAATTTTATTTTTATTTTCACCTTATTTATTTTTATAAATAAAACACTAAAAATATTTTCTTAGCTAATTAATTTCTTTTAGAATTAGAATTAAATTAGACTTGGATTGATTTAACTTTCTTTTTAATTAACTTAGATTTTAGGTTAAATAATTAATTAATTTCTTTTTGTAAATAATTAATTAGTTTTAATTAGGTTAAAAATTACTAAAATCTTTCTCTCATCAAAAACCCTAAAAAATGTTTTTCTTAACAAATCTAATTCCTTTTCTTAATTAATTTAATTTCTTTTCTTAAACTAATTTAGGTTTAGTTTTATTAAATCAACTTGGGCTAAATATTTATTTTCTTTCTCTTTATTAGTTTAATTAAGGTTAAAGCCTTTCATTAAAAAACTCAAACACAATTTTCTTTTCTTTTATATCATCTTTATATTCTTGTATATTTTTTATTGTTATTCATTATTCAATATGGTTGTAATAGTAATTAGGTTTTAATCACTTTTATCCCCCATTTGTGACTTGTATCCCCATCCCCTAAATGATGTAATAGCGTAGAACTTTAAATTTTCGCAATTTATCACTTTCAATATAATTGCTAGTAATTAGGGTTTGTATGGTAAGACATAAAATTAACAAGTAGAAAACCCTAATTCAAAGACAAAAAGCATGAATAACAAAAACTTTGCACACTTGCACCTCTAGGGTTAACCCACACTTGTTTCCTTGGAAGATAAACAGTCATGTCTCTCGAACGTGGGATACTTTAGTAAAGACCCTCGATTACAAGATCGTAGTCCCTCAATGACCATTCGATGTTGCCTTCGGTAAAGGATCTTAGACCCTCATGACAAATTGGTAAGGTTTCCTACAATGTTGCCTTCTATGATTGTAAGATAATCCACGCCTGCCCCTTCACATCCAATGATATGGTTACTTACTAACTAATGGTAAGATAACACTATCTAAAGGAGGAGGAAAAGAACTAAGACTTTTTTGAGTAGGTAGAACGCTCATAGTTGCTTTCTCACAAATAAAACCATCTTCACACTTACACTTTCAAAACATTTTTCCAAAAACAAACATTTCTTTGAACTATTTTCAAAACCAACACTTTGTATACATTCTCGCCGAAACGAGAATCATTACAAAGTTTTCCGAAACAAAGGCATTTTTTAAATATTTTCAAACTTACACAAAACACAAAAACATTTATAAAAGCATTTTAAAGTGAGCTAGTAACTAAGATCCCGTAGATAACTATGGATGAAAAGGGTGCTAACACCTTCCCTTTTCATAACCTATCCCCCAAAATCAATAAAATTCTCAAAAGGTCTTTCCTATTCTTTTCACCTTTTCCTTTATTGGATAAAAGAAAAGTCGGTGGCGACTCTTGTTATCCGCAATAATTCCGATAAAACGCAAAACCCCCAATTTAGTTCTCCCACCATATTACAATAGAGAATTTGCATCTTTCTTTGGGTTGCAATAGTTAGAGACAAGCATACACACACACACACACACACACACACATACACACACACACACATACACACACACACACACACACACACACACACACATATATATATATATATATATATAATATATATATATATATATATATATATATATATATATATATATATATATATATATATATATATATATATATATATATATATATATATATATATATATATATATTCTCCCTCTTTATCATTATCAAAAAGGATGGGAAAAGCCTTATAATACATAAATAAATTATTGAAAGTAAAAACAATTTATACCAATGAGTTTCACCTCAAGAGTGAATTCATAAAACATTCATCTTTTGAGAATATGATGTTGAAGCCTTTGTCACAATGTTGACTTTTGCTTAGAAGATTTTTCTTTAGTCTCTCAACATAAAGCAAGTCTTCAATGGATGTGAAAATTAGTGCTCCAACTTTGTCAATGCCAAAATTCTTCCTATAATGTATTCCCATATGTGAAATAACCCTTGGACATTACAACTAGATTTGAAAATTAGTTTATATTGTCCATCAAATGCTTCGAGCTACCACTTATCAAAACATCATAGATTTAAAGTGGTCCTCAAGCAAACCTACAAAACAAATTAAGTTTTATTTGGTACCCAATATGCTTTAGGTCCATCATAGTTTGTTCCCTTCTTAACCCATACATAATTCCCACTTGCCACACTAATATTTCTAACATAGCAAGCATTAGGTGTATGACCACTTATACCACAATAAAAACATATAGGAACAAAATTACTTCTATATCCAGGAGTATAAGAATTCTTTTTAATAAATATTTTCCTTTTAGGATAATGATGAACAACATTTTGTTTGTTAACTTTATATTTGGATAATTGATTACTAGTTTTAACAAAGATAGTTTTGTTGGAACTTGGTATAGAAAATTTTGAATAACTAAGCCCACTTTTATTATTAGAATACCTTTGTTGACTAAAACCATTTTCCAATCCAACTTGTCCCTTTTCATACCTTTCAAGGACTCCTTTTAATTGAAAAATTTGGAAAGAAAGTGAATCACAATTGTTGCATACAAAATTTTGTTTTTATTCATAAACAATCTTTTGTTTTTCATCCTTGAAATCATTTTCCAATGTCTCAATTTTTTCTTCTAAAGATGAAATATGTTTCTTTTGAGATGAAATAGTTTTGTATAAAATTTTGTATTCATTTAAGAGTTCATCTATTGCACCTTGTACATCATTATCATAAAGAGAAAATTCATTACTAACCTCATCATTTTCATCATCCAAATGAGTGAAGCCATTAATGCAAGATTAACACGTTGATTGCTTGGAATCGAAAGATGAACTTTCCCATGATATATATGCTTTCTTTGACTTCTTATCTTTATTTCTCTTGAAATATTTCTTCTTCTTTTCAAGTGTAGGACATTCACTTTTAACATGTCCCTTTTTTCACATTCAAAGCATGTAACCTTCCTTGTTGGTGCTTCTTTTTTTCTTTCTTTTTAAAGAACCTTTTCAATATTCTTGATAAGATCATCATATCTACTACTAGTGGATTCATCTTCTTGATTTCTATCATGATTTTTTATCCTCGTTTTTAAAAGTAATGTATTTTGAATCTTTTACTTGGATTTCATGCTTTTCAAGTCTTGCAAGTTTCGTTTCATATTCTTGAAGTTTTCCGAACAAAGTGGCGGAAGTCATTGTGGGTAGATTCTTCTTCTCGGATATTTCTGTCACTTTTGGTTGCCATTTCTTAGATAAAGATCTAAGCACTTTAAGATTAATTTCATCATTATTTAAATTCTTACCGAGTGCTTTCAAATGATTTGTCAAGTGCATGAATCTTTTCTGCAAGTTGAGGACTGATTCTTGGGGCTGCATTCTGAATAGTTCGTATTCTTAACTCAATATATTTAATCTCGATCTTTTAACTTCAGCGATTCCTTCATGAGTTTCTACCAAAGTATCCCATATTTCTTTTACCATTGTGCATGCTGAAACACGAAAAAATTCATCCATGCTAAGTACACTATGAAGAAGATTGATTGCCTTTTTGTCATAGAGGACCTTTTTCTTATCATCGGTATCCCATGAACCTTTAGGCTTTGACGAACCAACACATTTGACAAAACTTGTAGGAACAAATGGACCATTTTTTACGGCATCCCATATTTCTTCTCCTTGTGATTCTAAATGAGTTTTCATGCGGATTTTCCAAAAATCAAAGTATTCACCACAAAACAGTGGAGGCTTATTATTGCTACCACCATCTCTAAAAAACAGATTTTGATTTGCGGAAGCCATTCTGGATCTTTAGGAACGGGTTACCTATAACCTGCTCTAATGCCAATTGTAAGTTAATAATACGTCTAAGAGAAGGGTAAATTAGGACTTTGAAAATTATTTCCAGTTTTATGAATCTTTGATCTTTTTTTCTGGTTTTTTGGTTAAGGAGTTTAGAAACGTGATTCTTTTCTTTTCTTTTTATGATTTGTGATGAAAGCGATAAATGCGAAAAAGTAAAGAACACAACGATGTATCTTGATTCCTCTCACAATCCGAGAGTACTCCAATCTCCTTTTAACATGAAAGAGATTTCATTATTGTTAGATCTCTAGACAAGACACCCTAGTTTTTCTATACAAGACTCTAACCAATAAAACCACCAAGAACAATCCTCTTGGATTTTCACTAAGTACACTAAGTGAACAATCCTCTATTAATGATCTCTTTCTTCCAACAATTTTGGACAACTATATACAACCAAACAAGTAGAATAAGAAAACAATATTTTCCTTTCTACTCTCTTGTTTCCAACAATTTTGGACAACAAGGAATTTACAACTAAATATAGAAAAATATTAAGTAAAAAGTTGATGAATATATATAAATAACAATGATTGATATTCTCTTTTAAACAAGCAATATATAAAGATATATTAATTCTCAAGTATTAATGAATAATGAAGGAATTTTTCAGAAATGATATGAAGAACACAAGTAGAAAAATTCTCAATGAAAGTTAAAATATCAAAACATATTTTTAAAAATGAATGAATATAATGATGTTAATTGCAATGGAAGGGGTGAGTTGTAATTTGAAATTTCATGTATTTATATAATCATAACACATTTATGAAACATGGTAAAGTTATACAAAAAAATCATGAACAATTGTCAAGTTAAAATGAAATGGTTTCATGAAAAAGTGTTAAATAAAATATTATTTTTTCAAATTCGTACAAGACTTATTAAGTCAGTTGTAACGGATACCTGACTTAACAAGTACAAAACATTATTTTTGAATTTCAAAAAATATATATAAAATACTGTTTCAGAACATTGTAAATTAGGGCGGTTTTTATGCTGTTACGGCGGTTCAAAACGCCTTAATTTATCAAAAACTGAATGTTTGAAAAAAATTAAAAAAATTGTCTAAATTTATGAACCAACCTTATGCAATATCTATTGATTTATCCAAGTCAATAGACTATATTTGAAATTGATTTAACATGGTTCAAACATGAAAAATAAAATTTCAAATGCATGATAAAAAATATTTGGTTTTAAAGCTAGAAATAATGAGATATTTTCAACCAAATGAATCATGCATGCAAGTGAATTTTAGAAACTATTTTATCAATATATAGTTCATTCTTATACCTCAATAAATTAAGATCAATGCAAGTCTTCATAATATTGCAATCTTGATCCATATCCATATTGCTTCATGAAGTTTTTTCTCATCCTTTGATAAATGCACTTAGTAGTTATCTTCATCAAAACATAGTGTTGAAGAAGTTTGACTTTACAGGTTTCATGGAGATGGTGATGGAAACCTCCAATCTCTTTGATCTAGAAATAATGGGCTATAAGAATAGTCTTTTTGACGCAATGGAGATAGGAAAACTCTGATCTTTGAAGAACATCTCCTTCACCGGGAACGAGGGTGACATTATTTTGGAGGCTTGCAATCCTGGAGAACGAGTGTGCATTCTCCGCCCTGAAAGTTATAAGGAGGAGTTTTTTTTATTTCTATCCAGGAGTGCTGGAAGATTTTCAAGTTCGTATCTCTTTCTCGGATTTTGAAACAGACATTCTAAATATTATGAATGTGTCCCCTTCTCAACTTCGACCTAACAGTTGGGGCTTAATAAAGGCCTTTGAAAGAGTTTGTGAGGCTTTGAACATTATCCCTACAGTGGACTTATTCTTTTCATTCTTTGAGGTGAAGGGAGTTAAGAAGCATAGTTGGGTTCAGATTAGTGGAATCTCTCAAAAGAGTTTTCTCCAAGTTTACACCAACAACTACAAAGAGTTTAAAGACCGCTTCATTCGGGTTAAGTGTGGGCCGCGGTGCCCACAAGTGTTGCTGGCCCCAAACGGTTATCCTCGCTTCCCTCATTACTCGACCCGGGATCCCCTTTCAATTTCCGGTTTCTCCTTTGAGAAATTAAGTGAGCTAGAGATCCAATCTCTGGAAGTCCTTGATACCTTTCGAATGATGAGGGTGAAGGAGTTGATGCCTCTGAGTGATAAAGAACTCACAGCTTTCCTTGGTAAAAATGTCTTGAAATTAGTCCCATAATAGACATACCATAAGTTTTATATTGTTAAGTGCCTAATTTATTCTCATCTTTCTTTTTTGTAGATGAGATGACTAATCTCAGTGTCACCAAGCAGTAGAAGTTAATGTTGGATGCCCGTGCAGCAAGGAAGGGAGTCGGAGGAGCCACCCCATCTAAATCTGACCTTGTTGGCCTCAAAACTCGTCTTTTAAAAAGGAAGAAGGTGACAGGTACCAAGGCAGCCTCAGGATCAGTCGAGCTCTAACCTTCAATTCTCCCAGTTCTTGAGGATGTTCCTCAGGGCACTCCAAAGAAACTGAAGACTTTGATGAGTAGCGATATTTGTCGGGATGATATGGAAATCACCTCGTTAATGAAAGACTCTGGCGAGGGTGTTTCTAACCCGTCTGGGAGTTTAAGTTTTATTCAAACAACTTTGAAGGGATCAAGTTCTTTTATGACCACCTAAAAGTGGATGAGGATGTTAAGAAGGTGAAGCCCATATGACGTCAGAAGATGTTTCAGAATATCATCTCCTACCTCATGAGGTGTGCCATTTTATCAAGGGTTTGTTTGAGTGCAGCGATGACTATAAACATAATAAGTTGAAGCTCCAGAAGGATATTACCAACTTGAAGGATGACTAGAAGGTTAAATCTGACAAGTTATTGCTTTGGAGAATAGCCTTTCAGAAGAGAAGACTTGAAAGGAGACCTTAGAGACAGAGATCAGGAAATCCCTCACTTAGCTCACCGACAAGCTCAAGTCTGCGAAGACTACAAATGATGAGCTCAAGGAGGCTCTCAAGAAATCTCATATTAATGTCCTCTCTACAGTTGATGAAGCCTTTTATCGGGCTAAAGACCAGGCATTATTATTTTACCCAAATATGGACTTATCCTAGATGGACTTCTTCAAGGTGGTACGAGATGGTTGTCTTGTGAACCTTGAGGGTAGGGAGAAGACTCAAACTCCTCTACCAAATCATGATAACCCTTCTGGTATGGAGAACAACAACAATGACAACCATCAGGAGAAGTCGGCTACTTAGTTCCATTTGGTTCTGTTAGTCATCCGATAAGGACGCACTTATGTAATTTTGTTTTGTTTTTGGGGAGTATGGTCCCCCCCCCTTCATGTAATGAATCTTTTCCTTCAAGCATTATGTTTTGAACAACTCCTTGCCTTTTGTGGCTTTAAGTTGATATTGGCCGATTTCATTAATCTATTTTTCTTCTTTTTTAACCATAGCGATTTAAAAATATAATCCTTGTACTCTATTCCCTCGGGCACGAAGTCCATAGGACCTTAAGTGTCCGATCATGAAATTTTGGGATTTATTTTTAACTGATCCGCCTATTGGCTTCACAGTCTTTTACTATTTTACAAGCTTATCTTTTTTAGGTGATTGGATTGCTCCGGTTTTGAAATACCAGAGACCTTTAGTGCTTCTGGACTTTGAGAGCCTTAAGCGAATGTTCACTTGTGTTACTTAGTTTTATCACTTTCCTTATCTCTCAAGTGGCTTGGTAGTAAGCCCTAAGTTGAACCCCAAGCCACTATGGGAGAGCATCTATTCGTGTTTATAGACTGATGGTGCTAATCTGGACGCATCTGAAGGTTTGTGGATTGCAGTTAGGCTCCTTTTGCCTCTGGCATCTCCGTTATCTTTAATTAATATCTTAGTTATGGATTACACACCCTTTTTAGGCGTATGCCTTATCAAGTTGTTTAGTTACTTGATAATCTTCTGGCTCTTATGGTCGGGTTGCATAAGTATTTGAAGCCAGATAGAGCCCTTTTTTCCAGAGATGAGGTTGACCTGAATAGGTGCAGATCCCCTTTGTCAAATGCAAGGTTGACCTTGTTTATGGTTCAGAGCCCCTTTTTCCAGAGACGAGGTTGACCTGAATAGGCGCCGAGCCCATTTGTCAAAGACGAGGTTGACCTCGTTTATGGTTTAGAGCCATTTTTTCCAAAGACGAGGTTGACCTAAATAGGTGCAAAGTCGCCCCTTTGTTAAAGGTGAGGTTGACCTTATTTATGGTTCAGAGCCCATTTTTCCAGAGACGAGGTTGACCTGAATATGTGCAGAGCCCCTTTGTCAAAGGCGAGGTTGGCCTTGTTTATGGTTAAAAGCCTCTTTTGCCAGAGACAAGGTTGACCTGAATAAGTGCAGAGCCCCTTTGTCAAAGGCGAGGTTGACCTTGTTTATGGTTCAAAGCCCCTTTTTCTAGTGATGAGGTTGACCTGAATAGGTGTAGAGCCCCTTTGTCAAAGGCGAGGTTGACCTCGTTTATGGTTCAAATCCCCTTTTTCCAGAGACGAGGTTGACTTGAATAGCTGCAGAATCCCTTTGTAAAAGCCGAGGTTGACCTTGTTTATGGTTAAGAGCCCCTTTTTTCAGAGACGAGGTTGACCTGAATAGGTGCAGGGCCCCTTTGTCAAAGGCGAGTTTGACATCGTATTTATGCCAAAGGCTTGAAGTGCGCTTGGACTTTACTTTATTAGATTGTTACAAAGATTTTTCAAACTTGGGTGCCTCATTAAAAACCCATGCCCTTGCAGGGGAAAAGAGTGCATCCCTTATATTTGCATTACATATTTTTAACTGAAGTAATTCCTAAGATTAGATACATTCTAAGTCCTTGGAACTTCTATACCATCTAAAGTTTCGAGCTTGTAAGCCCCATTATTCAGCTTCTGTAGGACCCGGAATGGTCCCTCCCAATTGGGAGACAACTTCCCCTTATTTTTTGAATCAATAATTCACTTGAGGACTAGATCGCCTCTTTGAAATACCCTTTGTCTCACCTTCATATTAAACCTCTTGGAGAGTCTATCTTTAGCTGCAAATTCTCTGATCTGGGAGGTTTCTCTAACCTCATCAAGTAAGTCGGTTGAGCTGTTCAAGTTTCCTATTGACATCTTTGCTAAATTGTTCTCGCCTCCATGTTAGAGTATTGATCTATATGGGTATCATTGCATCAGAGCCATAGATCATCTGGAAAGGGGTTTCTCGGGTAGTTGAATATGGTGTTGTGTGATATGACCATAGAATTTCATGCAAGTACTCGGACCACATGCCTTAAGATTCATCCAGTTTCTTTTTCATCCCAACCAGGAATATCTTATTTTCTACTTCAGCTTGCCCATTTTCCTGCAGATGCTCCATCGATGTAAAGTTGTTCTAGATGTCCAAGTCTTTGCAGAATTATATCACAAGCACTTGTGAATTAAGTTCCATTGTCAAAGACAATGACTCTTGGTAGACCAAATATGCATATGATATTCTTCCAGTAAAATAATTGCACCCTCTCGGCTGTGATGTGGGCTACAAGTTCTACTTCCACTTACTTCATGAAGTAGTCAGTTGCCACTATTAAGAACTTGAGCTGACTCAGAGCAGTAGGGAATGGACCCAATATGTCTGCTCCCCACTAATAAAACGACCATGGTGAAAAGATGGAGTGTAACAACTCAGTTGGGGAGTGTATGAAAGGGTGCATATACTTGACATTTCTCACATTTATTCACAAAGTCTCTATAGTCTTGTAACATGCGGCGCTGATAGTACCTGACTCTGAGGATTTTTCTTGACAGAGCCCTTCCTTCGATGTGGCTGCCATATGCTCCCTCGTGGACTTCTCTAAATATCAATTTAACTTCACTTTCTGACATGCATCTCAACATGGGTGTCTATTTTCCCATCTTGTATAGCTTGTCAGCTACTATAAGATAGCGTGTAAATATTCTTCTTATGCATTTCGCTACGTTGATTTCCTCCCATATAATTCCTTTTGTTATGTATTGGATTATTGGAGCCATCCAACCGGTTAGATCTTCAATTGCCATTGTTTCCTCCTGCTCGATACTCGGTTTTTCTAGGATCTCCTGTATCACAGTTTTATTTAGCCCTGACCCCTTAGTGCTAGCGAGCCGGGCTAACACATCATCTCGTACATTTTCATCTATTGGTATGTGTTTGATCTCAAACTTAGAGAAAGCTTTGGATAATCCTAATACTATTTGTAAATACTTTAGCAATGTAGGGTCCTTAGTTTGATATTTATCGGTTACTTGCCCAGATACAAGTTTTGAGTCCGTTCTGGCTGTTAGATGAATTACTCCCATCTCTCTGGCCAACCTCATCCTTGCTATCGGAGCCTCATACTCTGCCTGATTATTACTAACTTGGAAATTGAAACATAAAGAGTATTCCAGTATGAACTCCCTTGGCCCTTCGAGGACGATCCCGACTCCATTTTCTTTTAGATTTGACGACCTGTCCATATAAAGGACCCATATGGACGGGCTTTCCTCTAGTGATGGTGCACTTAGTTCAACCATAAAGTCAGCTAATACTTGTGATTTAATGCTCATCTTTGGAGTGAACTCAATGTAATACTCAGATAGCTTCACGATCCATGTAACCATCCTCTGGGGTAAGTATGGCTTCTTGAATATCTATTTTATTGGGTAGTTAGTCCTTACTGTTATTATATTACCCTGGAAGTAATGCCTCAACTTTATTGTTGTTACCACCAACGCTAATACCAACCTTTCAATCTTCTGGTATCGCAGCTCAGCTCCTTTTAGAATCTTGCTAACAAAATATACTGGTCTCTCCCCATCTTCCCCCTCTTGTACGAGGACGGAGCTCATGGCCCTGTCAGATATGGTGTGGCGGTAGAGATGTGCAAGACTAAGCCATTGGATTGACTAGACTTTATACAAATCAAAATAAAAATCACCACCGCGCTTTATTGTTTCCAAAGGAATGGGAAAAGAGCGAATAACCCAAAAAGAGGGGGAAAGATTCAAGGTAAGGGATTTGGTTATGCAAAGGGAAGGTATTAGCACCCTAAACATCTATGGTACTCTGCAGGAACCTCTTTGAAAAATCTGTATATTTTGGCTATAAAAATGTGTTGTATATAAAATGGATGGTGGAGGTGAGAAAAGAAATATTTTTATGATTTTGGCACCCACCGCGGTTGCGAACCTTTAGTGCCTACGTACCACCTTTCGTGCAATAGGGGATCAAGGTACACGTAGTTCCTCTTTTAAAAATTTAAAACACAAGTGTGTTGGTTGATTTTATGAGATAAGACATCATCGCAATTGTCCGTGTGAAAAACATACTTACTACCCACAATCATGAGAAAGGAGAATTTGCATCATCTCAAAGTGGAGGATATGGCTTGGATTTTAAAATCAACAATGCCTCACTCAACACCCAAGTGGAAAATATCTCACTTCACTATATATTGTAGAAGTATAGTTGTTTGCATCACTACAAGGATTGACAAGAGTCTAATCTTTTGAGAAAATTTTAAAGATAAAAGACAAAGTGGCAAAATGGTTTGAAATGAGATTGATTGACTTTTAGTCTTCTCAAAAAAAAAAGTTCAAGGTATTATTAAATTGATTGAAATTTATTTATGAAAATGTTTCGAAGATGCATGGACCTAAGTCCAAGTTTATTATGAAAATGTTTCAACTTTCAAAACAAGAAGAGTTTTTTTTTTAAATGAGGGAGAAGATTTTTGAAATTAAAAAAGATGGGAGGAGAAGAAGAGGCTATCCTAAAGCATAAGGTAAAAGCTAGGGATAAGAACCATCTAACCAACAAGAAGCCAATACTTGACATTATGAGTCAATATAGAATTCCCATTCTTCGGATTGAAACCAAGCAAGCAAAGATACTAGACCTCTTGAGAGAACCAAACTTCAAGTGTTTTAAGTCTTCGCAAAAATTGGGCAAAGTAACGGCTGTATACGGGTGAATTCCAGATTACAAACAAAGATCGTAATCTCAATAACCTGCACACAAAACAAACAAACAACCCAATGTCTTGAGGTAAACCTCAAGAACTCCAGACAAAATATTAAATAAAGTCACAAAGTCTCCAAGATAGGCCAAGATCTCTAATCCTAAGTCCAAGAAGTCCATCACTCCATAATGCAAAGGATAGTAACCTGTAGTCCAAGTATCATTAATGATTTTTATGGTTCATGTTGATTATTAGGTGTCTTTAAAAAGAAAGAAAAGCTCAAGTGAGCAAAATAAAAATGACATAAAAGTAAATGCTCAAGTGAGCAAAGATGAAAATAGCATGAAATGTAAAATGCTAA
This sequence comes from Vicia faba, assembly GCA_948472305.1. Classification (NCBI taxonomy): domain Eukaryota; kingdom Viridiplantae; phylum Streptophyta; class Magnoliopsida; order Fabales; family Fabaceae; genus Vicia; species Vicia faba. The sequence goes on along the minus strand of OX451738.1, from coordinate 276,458,662 downwards.
AAGTAAATGGTACATAAAGCTTGAAAATAAAAGCGTAAAGTAAAATTAATTGTTAGTAATTATTGGTTAGTTGGATGACCATCTTGAAACTTGCATTTGGAACTCATTAGAGGATTGGTAGAACCAAAGCCTCCACACAACAAGTTGCATTTGCTTTTTGTCAAGTATATCATCCATTTTGGAATTCTCACAAGGCAACATGTAATGATCAACGATGTTTAAGTGATCCGCGTTGACCAAAGGTGTTGTAGATCCATTAGAGGATTGGTAGAACCAAAGCCTCCACACAATGAATCTCAAGGTTATTGTATCAAAGAGATCAAATTAACATACTTGGGCTTGCAATCATAAGTTTGGGCCACGAATGATCATTTATTCGAATCGGGACAAAATTTAGCGCTATGTTAAGCAATCGTAAGTGGACTTATGTAGAAGTCACACCTATTTTGAGGCCGGTCAATAGCAATCTATGTACTTAATGTTTGGATAAATGATATAGAGATCACCATCCCTTAACATGTAGCACAATTAAAAAAGAAAGGGATAAGATGATGAGGGAGGGGAATGATAAGCTAATTTGGATCACCATTTCAAAATTATTTCATCTTTAAATTCAACCACTCCTCTAGATGGATTAAAGCACTAAACATATCATTAATCTAAAGCACCAAAAATGAATTAAATAATTCACTCTTAGGTAGATTTGAATTAATGAACATTTATCCAACTTCATCTACATCACAAAGTCCATTGAGTTTAAAGACAAATTGGACATTTAAAATTGCAATCCAAACCAACAATCAAAAAGAATGAGTAGAAAAAGCATTTTGGATCAAAGCTGCCCCAAAACCAGGCAAAAAAATGCATTATGTCCCTGTGTAAATCGATTGAACTATTGTGTAAATCGATTGCACAGTTACTGCAATCGATTGCACATTGTTACAGTAGCAAAAACAACATTTTAAAACGCCAATTTCTTGTTTAAACTTTCCATCAAACACCTTATGATCATGGATCCAGTTGAGCACGAAAATTCCATCAAATTATGAGAAAATAACACCATTGAAATCACAAAATAATGCTCAAAGAATCAATCCCAAAGATCACCAAGAGATCACATTGTGAAAGATGAATTATCCAACTTACCAAAGGTAGATCTAGAGAATTATCAAAACAACTTCAAGAATTTGCTTCAATTCAACCACAAGAATCAATTGACCAAGCTTGGATGTAGAGAATTGATGAAGAAAAAGTGTTTGGATGAAGGTTTAGCTCAAAGATTAGTAAGCTTCAATGCAAAGCTTACTAACTTTTTGAAAATGGAGCTTTGAGTGAATTTGGTAGATGGAGAGAATTGAGAGATTTTTTAGCAAGGTGGATTTGGCTATCAAAAGCTTGAAATTTGAATGAAATGAGAGCTCTATTTATTAGGTTTTAGGATTGGGATTAGTGGTAATTTGGTAATTGATTCTTGGAGCCAAAATTTGAATTAATGATAACTCTTTCAAAAATTAGAGCCAAAATTTGAATTAATGATAATTCTTTCAAATATTAGAGCCAAAATTTGAATTAATGATAATTCTTTTTTTTTTAAATGAAAGATTGGCACTAAAATTTGAGTTAATGATACATCTTTCAAAAGTGAAGGAAAATTGGAGCCAAAATTTGACAAGTTTAAAATACTGATTTTTTTAATTTTCACGATGTGCAATCGATTGCACTACAGTGCAAATCGATTGCACAGTGTATTTTTTTAAAAAAATGTGCAAAATACACTATGTGCAATCGATTGCACTTTAAGAGCAATCGATTGCATCAGTGAAAAAAATGAAAATTTTTAATTCTTTTTCTTTGCAAATAGAGATTTTAGGAAAATAATACCAGAAATCCTTATTTGTCAGATGCTTCGACTTGGTACCTACAAAACAAAAATATACAAATACAAAGACAAATATTTTTTGTATTTTGATTAGAAGTTAGTCAACAACACATATACAAAATACACAACCAAGGTGCTTAGAGATTCCTCAAGAGCAAACTTAAAGATAGGAAAAAAGAGGAAGAACCAACCCTAATGTGATCTTGTTATGATCGAGTTGATATGATATGATAGATGAATCTTAGGGGAAAAAATTAGGGTACAACAGCTGCCCTTATTTAAGTGTATTCTATCCGGAGATACGAAGGTTACAAATCTTCGTGTCGACGCGATTGAAGATACTTAAATATAAAACAAGCCCTATTTTTGTCTCTAAGATGCCATGCAATGCCTATGATTATGGATGCATATGAACAGAATAAAAGAGACGCAAAGTAACACTGGGGATGCCACAAAAATGAAGAAACAAAGGAGCAACCCCACCAGGAAAATAAATCACTGGTGGATCAAAAGAATAGAACCAGAGAGGAGGATAACAAGCATCGATGTTCACTGCCGATGTCTACCAACGTTCACTAAAGGTAGAGAGAAGAAGATATACCGACTCACAGATGACGGTAAACTACCAACTCAATAGTTGAAGGTAGAAGAGAAAATATATCATGCCATCGCCGTTCACCGACGACGAACTATCATCGTTCACTGATGATTGCAAAAAGGTAAGAAACACCGACGTTCACTGTCGATGCACTACCAACGTTCACTGAAGGTAGATTTTGAAAATATCATACCATCGCCGTTCAATGACGAGGAACCACCACCGTTCACTGGTGATAGCAAAAAGATAAGAAACACCGACGTTCACTGCCGATGCACTACCAATGTTCACTGAAGGTAGATTTTGAAAATATCTAACCATCGCTGTTCACTGACGAGGAACCACCACCGTTCACTGATGATAGCAAAAAGATAAGAAACACCGACATTCACTGCCGATGCACTACCAACATTCACTGAAGATAGATTTTGAAAATATTATACCATCGTCGTTCACTGACGAGGAACTACCATCATTCACTGATGATAGCAAAAAGATAAGAAACACTGACGTTCACTGCCGATGCACTACCAACATTCACTGAAGGTAGATTTTGAAAATATCATACCATCATCGTTCATTGATGAGGAACCACCACCGTTCACTGATGATAGAAAAAAGATAAGAAACACTGACGTTCACTGCCGATGCACTACCGGCGTTCACTGAAGGTAGATTTTGAAAATATCATACCATCGCTGTTCACTGACGAGGAACTACCACCGTTCACTGATGATAGCAAAAAGATAAGAAACACTGACGTTCACTGCCGATGCACTACCAACGTTCACTGAAGGTAGATTTTGAAAATATCATACCATCGCCGTTCACTGACGAGGAACTACCACCGTTCACTGATGATAGCAAAAAGATAAGAAACACCGACATTCACTGCCGATGCACTACCAACGTTCACTGAAGGTAGATTTTGAAAATATCATACCATCACCGTTCACTGACGAGGAACCACCACCGTTCACTGATGATAGCAAAAAGATAAGAAACACCGACGTTCACTGCCGATGCACTACCAATGTTCATTGAAGGTAGATTTTGAAAATATCATATGTTCCCCAAACTTCTGGTGTTTCACCTAGAACGGGTCTCAACTTCTTCCTTAACCAAGGAATTCCGTCTGGAAAGGGTAATATGTAAGTTGTCCCAAATAAAGAGACTTCCACTTGAAAAGATTTCACAACGAGCAATTTCTGTGAATTTGAAAGTATTGCCATCCACTGGCATAAACTGACGACGGACTGCAAGCTAACCACTCATAGAGGAAATAGAAGGAAAAAAAGTTACGTCGACTTGTACAGGGAAGCACGAGTTGCTCAAACAAAGATACTTGTTGCTTGTTATCATGGAGGATTGCAAAAAGAAACGACTTTCTGGGGATAGAAATGTGGCTTCCTGGGGAAATGAGATATGACTTCCTGGGGAAATGCCACATTATTCCTGCTGAAGAGATAAAGTCTTCTCGTGCAAAATAAATGCACAAATCAAAGCTCAAAGTCCTCAGAAATCCAGAGTAAATAATATTGTCATGCAACCAAAAATCCAATTAGAAACAAACTGGAGCAAGACGGCCAAAGAAGATACATCCTTTGAGAAATAAACTCAAGAGGGAAAACCAAATCCAACTAAGAAAGGAGCGCTGCAGGAAGGTTTGAATACAATGTCAATAAAAAATGATTTGTAACAATGCATGATGCATGTATGAATGTATGAGTGATATCATGCATATGCTGGTAAAAGGATACATAATCGAACAAAACTGCCTCAGGTACTAACAACATTGGTCTAAACTTCAACCAGAAAGATCAATCCAAGAAAGGTAAAAGCAACTGCGGAAACCAAACCTATTGTCTGTCCTAACTTCACTGAGGAGAAACATAATCCGGATGTAGCTAAATCAAACAGATACCGGGATAGAACATCTTTCTTCCGTTTTCATCGGAGAAACCAGTTTTCAAAAAACAACGTGCCTACTGAAGATTGCAAAACTAGTCTCAAATAAAGCCGACTGACGCCGAGACAACCAAACCTCACTGAGGAATTCAAACCCACTTCCCTGGAGAAAAAAACCGAGGATTAAAAACTTTTCATCATGAATACTCATTCCAACAAGATATGCCCTGGGATAACCTTCCCAGGGAATAACACACAGACTTCCATGGGGAAAACAAATGTTTCACAGTCCGTACTCCTATTGGGGATTTCGATACTGATTGTGAATAAGGCAAATAGAAACCAAATTATCAAAACATTCACTGGGGAAATCAGACCCACTTTGAAGGAAGAAAAACATACAGACTTCACTAAGGGAGACAATACTTCATCATCGAGACCTCTACCGGGGACTTCATGCTGACTTCATTGGGGAGGTCGACACCACTTCATCGAGGGGAAACAAAGATACGTTCTTCACTAGGGAAAAAGGACTTCTATCAAATAAACAAGTCCTTCACTGGAAAATACTGGATTGAGTCTTCATATTAACCAAACCTATTCCAACAAAAGATGCCCTGGTGTAGTCTTCCTGGGAAATCAAGAAGTCAACACTAATGCCAACACTGCAAAAAGAGCGATATCTTAGCACACCAAGAGAATAAAACCTTTCATCATATGAGGGAAAACTTCGCTGGGGAACCTGGGACAGAGGCTTCTGACCATGCAAACCCAAAATCAAAAGCGAACCAAGACTTGGCCGGGGATCATGGGATCACAAACCTAATACTGTACCTTACGCCAACTGGTATCGTCTTTAATTATCTGAGAAACACACAAAGATTGCGCATATACCAACAAGATGACCTGAGAAAAACCTTTACGAAGGAAGTAAATATTCTTAAAACAACTGGATTTTGTTCATTCCAGGGATCGCAATTTTTGTTGTCATTGTTTCATCACAAATCCCAAAGTAAATTAAATTGTAAAGATGTCTTTCTTTTTGAAAAGTCAATTTTGTTTTTTTAATCTTTTTGCTTTGAAAGTTATTATCAGTAATAAATGAAGTCTTTGCAAGCTAAATAAAAATAAAAACACAAAGAATTGGGCAAAAGCTCGAATTTTATTAATAGAATGGTAGTCTGCGAATGGCGAGACTCCATGGATGATTACAAAGTTTGGGAAATGGTAATATATAATGGAAAAGATAAATTGAGATACAATGACCACCATTCCCCTAACAACTTTTGAAGTCCTGAGCAGCAGCTTTTGTTGAAGTATGGTGAGGATCCGAGAAGATTGTTGCTTCAACGATCAAGTCTTGTCTGACGTAGTTACTTGCCAAGAAAAATCCCTAACTTTTGCCTAAGCTGCCCTTGCGGGTTTTCAACTTAGCGGGAAATTTATTCTGTTTATGTCTCTAATTTTTTTCCTAGACCGCCCTTTCGGGTTTTCAGCCTACCGAGACGCTCCTTTTTTCCTAAGCCGCCCTTTCGGGTTTTCAACTTAGCGATCTGTTCTTTTATTTCTTTAGGCGAAGTATTTCTTGACTGCATCAGCATTCATGGGACGTGGGAACTCCTAGCCATCCATAGTTTCAAGAATTAATCACCACCAGAGAAGGCTTTCTTGACAACATACGGGCCTTCAAAATTGGGAGTCCACTTGCCCCTAGAATCAGTGTTAAAAGACATAATCTTCCTGAGCACGAGGTCGCCTTCTCTCAATTCACGAGGTTTGACCTTTTTATCAAATGCTTTCTTCATTCTTTTCTGATATATCTGCCCATGACATAAAGCTGTCATCCTCTTCTCTTCAATCAAATTCAATTGGTCAAACCTGTTCTGGACCCATTCAGCCTCTGTCAACTTGGCTTCCATTATCACACGCAATGAGGGAATCTCTACCTCAACAGGGATTACAACTTCCATTCCATATACCAAGGAGAACGGGGTTGCTCCTGTTGAAGTGCGGACAGATGTTCGATATCCATGCAGAGCAAAAGGGAGCATTTCATGCCAATCCTTATAAGTAATAACCATTTTCTGGATAATTCTCTTGATATTCTTATTAGCAGCCTCAACAGCCCCATTCATCTTTGGCCTGTATGGAGACGAATTGTGATGGACAATCTTGAATTCTTCACACAGTTTTGTCATCATTTTGTTGTTCAAATTTGAGCCATTGTCAGTGATGATTCTACTCGGCACACCATACCGGCATATCAGATTGTTTTTGATGAAACACACAACCACTTGTTTGGTAACATTGGCATAAGAAGCAGCCTCTACCCATTTGGTAAAGTAGTCAATCGCTACCAAAATGAAACGGTGTCCATTCGAAGCTTTGGGTTCTATCATCCCGATCATGTCAATACCCCACATAGAGAAAGGCCATGGGGAGGAAATTACATTGAGAAGTGTCAGAGGCACATGGATCTTATCTACATAAATCTGGCATTTATGGCACTTCTTTGCAAATTTGCAACAATCAGATTCCATTGTCAACCAATAGTAATCTGCCCTTAGCATCTTTTTAGCCATCGAATGTCCATTAGCATGAGTGCCAAATGAACCTTCATGAATCTCATGCATCAACATGGCTGCTTTGTGTCTATCCACGCATCTGAGCAAGACCATGTCATAATTTCTCTTGTATAGCACATTTTCACTGAGGAAGAAACTACCTGCCAATCTTCTCAATGTCTTTCTATCTTTCCTTGATGCACCAATCGGGTATTCCCGAGTCTGAAGAAAATGCTTGATATCATAATACCAAGGTTTTTCATCTGCTACCTCCTCTGTCGCAAACACATGAGCGGGCCTATCCAGCCGTCGAACTGTAATACGGGGTATATCATTCCAAGAATTCACTTGATACATGGAAGCCAGAGTTGCCAGAGCATCCGCCATTTGATTTTCATCTCTAGGGATGTGATGGAATTTAACTTTATTGAAGAAGGGTAGCAATCTTCTAGCATAATCTTTGTAAGGGATCAAGCCAGGGTGACGAGTATCCCATTCTCCTTTAATCTGATTTATTACCAAAGCTGAATCACCATACACATCTAGAATTTTGATTCTGAGATCAATAGCTTCCTCAAGACCCATGATGCAAGCCTCATATTCCGCCATATTATTAGTGCAATCAAATGTTAGCCTCGCAGTAAAAGGAATGTGTGATCCATGAGGAGTGACAATCACAACACCAATTCCTTTACCATAAGCATTCACCGCTCCATCAAAAATCATACTCCAATGAGATTCAGGGTCAGGGCTTTCCTCATGCAATGGTTCATCACAATCTTTCACTTTCAAGAACATCACATCCTCATCAGGGAATTCAAATTCTGCAGACTGATGATCTTCCACCGGTTGGTGAGCAAGGTAATCTGCCAACACACTACTTTTAATAGCTTTTTGAGTGCGGTACTCAATATCATATTCAGACAACAACATCTACTAGAGGGCAATTCTCCCCGTAAGAGCAGGCTTCTCAAAAATATACTTGATTGGATCCATTTTGGAGATCAACCAAGTGGTATGATTCAACATATACTGCCGCAAACGCTTTGCCGCCCAGGTCAAAGCACAACATGTCCTTTCTAGCGTGGAATACCGCAACTCACAATCAGTGAACTTTTTGCTGAGATAATAAATGGAGAACTCTTTCTTTCCGGTTTCATCCTGTTGTCCCAGAATACAACCCATGGATTTATCTAACACCGTTAGATACATAATCAGCGGTCTTCCTTCTACGGGAGGGAGCAAGATAGGAGGTTCACGCAGATACTCTTTAATACTCTCAAATGCCCTTTGGCAGTCATCCGTCCACACACAACCTTGATCTTTCTTTAATAACTTAAAGATCGGTTCACACTTTGCAGTCATGTGGGAAATGAATCTGGAAATATAATTCAAACGCCCGAGGAAACCCCTGACTTGCTTTTCAGTTCTTGGTGCTGGCATTTCTTGAATTGCTCTGACTTTATCAGGATTAACTTCAATTCCTTTCTGGCTAACAATAAAACCCAACAATTTCCCCGATCTAACTCCGAAGGTGCATTTATTTGGATTCAAGCGGAGACGAAACTTCCTCAAACGCTGAAACAACTTCAACAAATCTTTTATATGCCCTTCTTCAGTTTGGGATTTGGCAATCATATCATCAACATATACTTCAATTTCCTTGTGCATCAGATCATGGAATAGGGTTGTCATAGCCCTCTAGTACGTTGCACCAGCGTTCTTCAACCCAAAGGGCATCACTCTGTAACAGAATGTTCCCCAGGGTGTGATAAACGTTGTTTTTTCCATGTCCTCTAAAGCCATTCTTATTTGATTATACCCGAAAAATTTGTCCATGAAAGAGAATACTTTGAATTTTGCTGTGCTATCCACTAACATATCAATGTGAGGCAATGGAAAATCATCTTTTGGACTAGCTTTATTTAGATCTCTGTAATCTACGCACATGCGGACTTTTCCGTCTTTTTTTGGTACTGGGACAATATTGGCAATCCATTGAGGATACACTGACGTCACAAGAAAACCAACATTAATCTGCTTTAGGACCTCCTCTTTGATCTTTACTTCCATATCTGGGTGGGTTCTTCTCAACTTTTGTTTAACTGGCGGACACTCTGGCTTCAATGGCAAATGATGCTCAACAATGTCTGTATCTAGACCAGGCATGTCTTGATAAGACCAAGAAAAAATATCCACATACTCTTTCAACAGCTCAATCAACCCTGTTGTACCCCAAAATTTTCCCTCCCATATTCTTCAAGGTTTGTCAAGAATCATCCTCAAATTGCTTAAGTTTGCTCAAAGGATTGCACAGTCAAACCATCTCCTAAGACAATTGAAATTAGGGTTTTGATTCTCTCAAGGAATTTGAGGTTTTCAATGGCTCAATCAAGCCTCAAGGGTCCATATACATTCTCAAGCACCTACATACCAAGTTTCAAGACTCACAGTGCCAATTTGCACAGTCAAAAGCCCCATTTGATCTACAGTCAACTGCATGGGCAAAATGGTCATTTTACAGTCAAAAGTCATAATTTTTGGTCAACATCTTATTTTGAGTCCACAATAATCATTTGATCAAGTCTTGATCATGATTCCACAAGGATGGCTCCAAAATCATCAAGATGCAAAAGTTACTATTTTTGGACAGTAGAAAAGTCAACTGTATCTTGACCAGGGCATAACTTTTTCATGGTTCATCAGAAAAATTCCATCAAATGCTCATTTTGAAGGGGATGACATTTACTACAATCCATATTCACACTCCAAGTCCAAGAAATGCTCTCATAAAAATTTATCAATTTCTACATTATAGGTCAATTTCAAAAGTCAACAAAAATGCACTTTAAGTCAAAGGCCATAACTTGAGATTGGTAAATCCAAATGACATGGGACCAAAGGCATTGGTTAAAGGACTTCAAGAACTTTCCAAAATGTCCAAGAACATGTTCATAGGATCAAAATTGAGCAAGCTATGCATTGGAGAAGTTGGGAAATTTTTGTGAATTTGCAAAAGTCAACTTTGCTCAAAACACCTTATTTTTGCTAATGGGCCTCAAATCTCTTCTTGAAACTTCATCCATGGCCTATGCACGACCAATCAAGCTTAATTGAATTTATTTTCTTATTTTTTATTGATTAATTGGATTTTTAATTAATATTAATTCATTTAATTAATTTAAATTGTAGGAAAATACAAAGATTTGATTTTTCAATCTTTTTGTGAAGCAAACATGGTCAAGATATGCTGGCAATTTCGTGTACAAATCAAAGATGCAAAAATCTCCAAAATTGGCAACTTTATTCAATCATGAAAATGCAAAAAGATTTGATTTTCAATCAAATATTCAATCATCAATTCCATGGATTTTTGCTCACGATTGTGACCTAATTTCATTCTCCTATATATATATATATTCAAGCAAACCCTGATGCCACACATGTGAGAAAGCTGCAGAGAAAGCCATAGCATATTGGAAAATTTCAAGAAAATTGTAAAACTGAATTCTACATTCCAGGCCAATTCAAGGCATTTTATTGATTCTAATACTTTGCAGGAGTTCTCAGGAACGATTCACAATCAAATTCCAATACCAAAGCTCAAGGAATCGCCCATTACAGTGTCACGGTTTGAAGCTTTTTTCCATAATCGTATATATTGATTCATGCATATTTAACATATTCTTGTGGTTGGTTTGTGTTCATAGGAATCATACGAAGCTAATGGTGTGGTTTAATTGCATTGAAACGCCATAAATCAAAAGTTTCCATGATCAATTTCTAGGGTTCTTAAGCTGTGAATTTGGGGCTTTACAATCCAGGCAAAATTAAGACTTCTAAGGCATATGACTGAATTCGTGAGGACCAGACGAACATGACCAAACCCTCGCGAAATATTTATATGTGCCATAGCTCTAATCGCTATTTTTCGTCACCATGTTTAGTGGGGGTTAAAAACCCCCGCTATCTAATATTGTTTTTTGCAGGTACAGCGAAGAAGACGATGATGTGTTGGTACATCATTGGATAGTTTAAATCAGCGCGCGTGTTTTTCTGTGTTACAGCATATTTGATTGTTTGTTAATATAATAATTGATCTTTCTTTCACTAATGACTAAAGCAAGTTGGTGGAGTGGTTAAGTGTGTTGGCCTATGAACGTTGGGACCTGGGTTCGAATCCCAGGTCCCCCCAAAACGCTTATATTATTTTTCTTAACATATTCATGTGCAGAATTCCAAAGGTGGTACACCATACGCTCCCAATTCCCAGATGCCATGTGTCTTCACACTCAAATCCAGTGGTCAAAGATGAAGGACCATTGTATTCCTTAGTCAACCAGCGCCTGGACAATCACCAAAGTCAAAAGGGCTTGAGGTTAATGGGCCACAAAATTCCAAGAACACCTCCTAAATGGGCCAGCACCCCCCCTTGGTTTACTCTTCTTTTAATTCTTTTTTCTTCTTTATTTAATTATTTTACTAATTATTATTATTATTATTATTATTATTTAATTAATTCAATTAATTTTTTCATAATAAAATCAGAAAACTAAAATATTTTTATTATTATTAATTTCACCCTTAATTTATTATTTTTGTAAATAAATATAATTAATTAATTTAGTCTTTTTAATTAGGGTTAATTTTAACTTTTTCTCAATAATTTAAAATAAACTAGAATTAGGGTTTTTATTAACTTTTGACTATTTTATTTTATTTTCCTTGAGACATTAAAAACTCAAAAATATTTCTTTTTTATTAATTAATTAATTAGGTTTAATTTAATTTAATTCATAAATAATCAAACTTCCTCCTTTCTAAAAAAAAAGGGTCAAAACTCTAAGGACTTTTCCAATTCAATCTTTCTCGCGCGCATTTTAATTTTTGATCATATTATGTAATTGCTCAGAGGATGTTATAGCTTTAATTAGGACTTTTTATTGCTTTATTTATTTTCTCGCATTTACTTTTCAAGGGTTGCTTTTGGCGATGTAAATACCTGATGCCTTGTAATAGCGTAGCTTTACTTTCCGCAATTTACTTTCCGCAACTATTAACTGTTAGATGTATGATAATAGGCTATGCATGACAAGACTTATCTGAAAATTAAAATCAAAACGTAGCTCACCATAACATGTGCAAAGATAACTTAACATGAAACTTGACACACTCGCACATGCCACTCCTAGGGTACGCCTCACTTGGTTGCCTCGACGTGGTCATTGAGTATAGGGTGTTTTAGAGGTCGCCCTCCTGTCTAAAGATCCAAGTTGCCTCGAAACGGTTGCCTCGGATAAAAAGGATCTAGGACATTAGGGTTACCGCTAAGGCGTCCTACTATTGCTTTGGTGACCACACATGTCCCAATAATTGAATTGACCCGAAAACTCCAACGACGGTGCTACCTACTTCTCAATAGTGGGATAGTACTGTCTAAAGGACATTTACACAGCTTAATTTCTTTTGAGTAGGTAGAGGTTCTCAGGTACTTGCTCTTTCAAAACAAAAATACTTTTCGCACTTACACTTTTCTGACAAAATTTTCAAACAAACACTTCATACACTCTTGAGGACAGATACAAAAGTTAAATCGAAGTTTTCAAACAAACTTTTTTCAAAACCCACAAACACAAGAAAAGCAAAAAATCTTTTGAAAACATAGTGAGCAAGTACCTAAGAGCCCGTGGATAACCACGGATAGAAAGGGTGCTAACACCTTCCCTTTCTATAATCTACCTCCCGAACCGAGAAACATCTTAAAAAGGAATTTTGATGTGCTTTTGTCCTTTCCTTGTTGGAGAAAATAAAAGACGGTGGCGACTCTTGCTTACCGCGACATTTCGCGAACCAGCATTCCAAAACAGTCAGTTTTATTTCCACCTATCACAGAACTGGCGACTCTGCTGGGGACTTCTAATAAGTGAGGTATACCTTAGGATTAGATCACCATGTTTTCAATTGTATGCCTTGAATGCTTTAATATTGTGGGCTTGTATCGGAGTTTTCTAGATCCTAACCCAGACCTAGGGATACCCTTTAGAAGTAGCAACAAACTGTGAGGGAACTGTGCGGGGTATACCGACATGGTTGAAGCAGTTGCTACGTTGATGTGGCACTTTGGTGAGTACCGGTAACCCTTGAGTCAAGTCAAGGAGAGTACGGGGCCTCCGCGTGGTGTCGTGAAGCATCAACTGACCTTAGAACCTTACTTGACCATCCTGGCCTCTTTAGGGGTAGTGAGATGACCGACTTTGGTGCAGTCCGAAGTTGGTAGATACTCGATACTACACTCATTGAGGGTTGTTTTCTTGGAATATTTTGGTCGCCAGTTAAGTGGCTAAATCAAAACAATGAACATAGAAAACAATCCAATGATATTGAGCTCCTTAGAACCCGGTTACTATTGATAGGACAGGTTTTGAGCCAACCAACTTCAAGAGGGTGGTACCTAAACTTCATGTTGGCCTAAACTCTAAGGGCTGTCTTGTGTGACTTGTGTGCCTTTACCATGTTTTCCTTTTGTGAATACTTATGGTGTGCCTTTATCATAACATCATAACATCATAAAGCATCATGTGCATCTGCTAACCACTTCAAGGGTTCGAATCTTCATCTTTGTTCTTGTTTTGTAGGACATGGAGTCTCTCCGCAGGAAAATAATTCAGGTCAATCTTGTAAGGATCCCTCCTCAACTCAAGGAGCTTACATCCAGGATTCCCGAGAGCTCTCCCTTCAGTGAAAGACATGGTAGACTACTCAGCTTGGTCAACACCAACATTGAAGAAGATATGATAAAAGTTCTCTTCCAGTTCTTTGACCCCTTACACCACTGTTTTACATTCCCTGATTATCAATTGGTGCCTACTTTGGAAGAATTTTCTCAACTTCTGAAAATTCCTATTCTTAGTCAACTACCCTACAACGGTACGGAAAAGGAACCAAAACTTGAAGAGGTGGATCAAGCATTACGTCTGCAACCATCTGACATCAAGGGGCATTGGGAAATCAGAAGTGGTATCAAGGGATTCTTGGCAAAGTTCCTGTTTGAGAAGGCACAAGAATGTTGGAATTCTCTCGACCTGCAAGCCTTTGAAGAGATTGTGGCACTCCTTGTCTATGGGTTGGTGTTGTTCCCGAATCCTGATCAACTTATAGATATAAATGCTGTCAAGATTTTTATGTCCAGGAATCCCATACCTACATTGCTTGGGGATATCCTCCACTCATTTTACACTCGAACAATGAGAAAAAGAGGTGTTCTCATGTGCTGCACTCCTCTCCTGGCAAGGTGGTTTATTTCGCACCTTCCACAATCAGTTTTGAAGAACGAGCGGGGTTTAAGGTGGTCACAACGGCTGATGACCCTCACACATTCTGACATACATTGGTGTTCTCGGTCCAGAGAAAGTGTCACTATCATTGATCGTTGCGGAGAATTTCCTAATGTTCCTTTACTTAGAATTAGAGGAGGCATTACCTACAACCCCTGTTTGGCTTTGAGGCAATTTGGATATGCTCGGAGGGATGGCCCTCACGACATGTTGATTCCTGACATAGTTTTTGACTTCGACAACGATGCGCAAGGACTTCGTCAAAGGTTCATCAGAGCTTGGAGGATGCCTAACAAGGTAGATAGTAAGACACTGGGGCACAAGAATTCCATCCCCCTTGAGCCTTACCTCAAGTGGGTACGAACCCGCTCCCAGAAGCTTATGATGCCATATCCTCACATTCTCCCCGTGATCAAAGAGCCAGTTATGGAAGGAGAGGTCCCATACACCATCCTACATCCTAACATGCCAACATCATGGGAAGAAATGCAAAAAAGCTGGATCCAACTCAAGGAAGAACGGAATTCTCTTGAAGCCAATTTACATGCCAGCGAGAAGAAGGTCTTGGAGCTCACCCGCCTACTTCACGAGGAAAAGACCCTCAACACTTACATCGCTCCAAAGAGGATGCGCGGCGTCTTTTGGCATTAAGTATTTTGTAGTATTTCTCCCATGAGGCACTGATGTACTAAACAGATTACTTCTTAATATGATGTGTGTTCCTTTTTTGTTTACAACGAATTTGAATTTTTGAACCCTTGAATGCATTGCATAAATAGCATACCATGCATCATATGCATAACAGGTACCCTTTTTACAGGTCACTTATCTTCTTCGCTGTTTATTTCAGCAATCATCATGACTTCTGAGCCTACTACTGAACAAGCTATCAAGGCCCTCCAGGCCCAGAATGCCCAGTTCCAAGAGTTGGTCATGAGCCTAGCCCAGGGTCAACAGGAGTTGAAGACTCTGATTCTGAAGAAGAAGAAGAAGAGGACCGTCTTGTTCAACACTGGACGCAGATTTGGGAATGGACTACAAAACGAGGTTGATATGACTGCTTCATCTGTAGGCAAAGACAGTCCCCAAGAGAGAAGGGTTCCTAGTCCCGTGGTCTCCGACAACGAGACGAATTATAATGATGAACAGTATCCTCCTGCTGAGGACAGGTACAAACAACTGGAGGACCGCTTAAGTGCTATGGAGATTCAACATGTGCCCGGGTTGGACTTTGGAGATCTAGGCTTATCCTCTGGGGTGGTGATTCCCCATAAGTTCAAGGCACCTGCTTTTGCCAAATACGACGGAGCTTCATGTCCTAAGCTGCACCTCCGGTCGTATGTAAGGAAGATCCAACCTTATACTGCTGAAAAAATTTTGTGGATCCATTTCTTCCAGGATAGTCTTTCAGGGACTCAACTCGAATGGTTCTATCAGCTGGATGGAGCCAGCATTCGTAACTGGGAGGACTTGGCTACTGCATTTTATAAGCAGTATCAGTATAATTCCGACCTCGCTCCTACGCGTACTCAACTCCAGGGTATGTCACTAGGGACGGGTGAAGGATTTAAGGAGTATGCTCAAAAGTGGAGAGACCTTGCTGGAAGGGTGCAACCACCTCTGACGGACCGTGAGCTTGTTGATATGTTCTTGGGGACCCTGTTTGGTCCGTTCTTCAACCATTTGATTGGAAATTCTTCAGTCGGGTTTACAGACCTTATCTTGACTGGTGAGAGAATAGAAGCTGGTATCAAGTCTGGGAAGATACAGAAAGGGGCCTCCTCGAGCACTGAAAAGAAGCCATTCAAGAAAGAATCTAGTGCTGTCTATGGTTCAAGGAGACAGAATAAACCGGAACGCCGCCAAGCTGTCAACACGGTGGTTATTTCAAAGCCTGCTGCTGCTCCTCAGCATCATAACCAACAAAGGAGTGAGAGACCCCAAAGGCAGTTCACTCGCCTCAGCATGACCTTGTCCCAGATATTGCCGCAGTTACTGACGACCAATCTGGTGACTATAAAAGAAGCTCCGAAGGTTGTGAACACCACATCCCCAAAGTACAATCCTAACGCCCGCTGCGCTTATCACTCTGATAGCCCGGGGCATACTACGGATGATTGTTGGGCTCTAAAGAATAAGGTTCAGGACCTAATTGATGCTAAAGAGATAGAGTTCGAGGCACCCGAAAGGCCCAATGTTTTGACTGCTCCCATGCCCAAGCATGGAGTGAATGTTGTAGAGGAAGACCTGTTTGTAGCCTCTGTGGATGATATTGTTACTCCGCTGTTGACTGTCAAGAGGAACCTGTTGCTAGCCATTTTATTTCCGGGATGTAGTAAAGGTTGCCATCTGTGTTCTGTTTCACCTGTTGGTTGTCCATCTTTGAAGTCAGGTATCCAAAACCTGATGGATAATAAAGAGATATTGTTCGAGAAGGTTGTTGTTCCTGCTACCCCTACTGAAGAAGTGTCCATTGTTACTATTTTCAACAACTCTCATAAGGCTCCCTCAAGGAAGCCTGTCAAAATTTCGCCTGTCCAGAAGATTGCACCCATAATCATCATTGTTCTGGGGCCTATTCCATATACCTCTGACAAAGCTGTCCCTTGGCACTATGGGGCAGATGTTTATGTGCTTGGAGTTAAACAAGATTTTGATACTAGTACCGGCATCAGCAACATCACCGGGCCTGCTAAAGTCACCCGCAGCGGTAGGCTCTTCTCACCAGATATTGCGCCACCAGCTATCCAGAGACCTATTGTCATCACACCTGCAAGTGTGCCTATCTCCCTTCCCGACCAAGTTCCTAGTCCTACCCCTGCTGCCGAGTCATCTGACGCTCGGGGCAAAGGGATAGCCACTGATATGCCTGCCCAGACGGAGGCACCGAAGACAACCACTGTTGAAGCTTCCAAGCAAGAGATGGAAGAGATTATTAAGATTATCAAGAAGAGCGATTTCAATGTAGTTGAGCAGCTGGGGCACACCCCATCTAAAATTTCTATGCTATCATTGTTGTTGTGTTCAGAGGCCCATGCCAAGGCCCTGATTACCTTCCTGAAGACGGCCCACGTGCCACAAGAGACGTCAACTGATCAGTTTACCGATTGTGTGGCCAACTTAACTGCTGATAATGGTCTGGGTTTCTCTAACACTGATCTGACTGCTAAAGGGAAGAACCATAACGATGCCCTGCATGTCTCCATTGAATGCAGGGGCACTACTCTTGCCCATGTACTGGTTGACACTGGTTCCTCTTTGAACGTATTACCCAAGAAGGCTCTAGACAGGTTGGATTGCGAGGGGTTGGAACTAAAGCCAAGTAACATTGTTGTCTGGGCCTTTGACGGGTCCAAAAGAATGGTGCACGGCAAGGTTGATATTCCAATCAGAGTTGGTTCCCAAGTCTTCGATTCAACATTCTATGTGATGGACATTCGACTGTCCTATTCTTGCTTGCTGGGTCGTCCTTGGATCCATAAGGCTGGAGCTGTGACCTCCACACTCCATCAGAAGCTGAAATACCCGGTCAAAGGGAAGATTGTGACAGTTCAGGGGGAGGAGGAGTATATGGTCAGCCACCTCAACTCATTCCGGTACATACAGATGGATGGGGAGTTCATTGAGACCCCCTTTCAACACTTTGAAGAGGTGCCTCCGACACTGGCATCAGTTGAAACTGTGATTGAAGATTCTCCTTTGAAGATGGCTTCCTTAAAGGATGCTCGGGCTGTTATTGAGAGGGGTGAGTGCGCAAACTGGGGCCGACTTCCTGATTTCACTCAGAAGACTGACAAGTTTGGTTTGGGTTTCACTGCAGAAGCTCAGAGGGCTGTTTGCAAGGCAAGGATTGGAAGACCTCCTGTGTTCATCAGCAACTCGGGAGTAAATGCCATTGAAGAGGACGTGGAGGAATCTGAATTCGACAGCTGGATCTACCCTACGACCAACGGTGGACCAAACAACTGGACAGCGAAAGACTTCGTCCCTATTACTTTTGTGACTCAGTAATGAACTCCTTTGTTTTGAATTTGTAACAGACAATAATTTGAAGCTTTATGGCCCGGTGTCTTACCCGGGGCACCGTGGCTTCATTTGTGAGGGCTTTTGTGTGTCATTTTCATATATCATTAATAAAAGCAT
This sequence comes from Vicia faba, assembly GCA_948472305.1. NCBI lineage: Eukaryota > Viridiplantae > Streptophyta > Magnoliopsida > Fabales > Fabaceae > Vicia > Vicia faba. The sequence continues at coordinate 276,440,236 of OX451738.1, read as the reverse complement.
TGGACGTTTTTTGCATTTCAAATCTTGCGCTCCTTGTCTTTCTTTATTATATATTGCAAAACAACTATATTTACACACACTCACATATACAGGTCCCAATCCACTCTGGATCTCACTGGTAACGACTCTGCTACTGCCAGTTATGACTTCGAAAATCCGATCAACTTAGCCGAAGACGAAGGTGAAGATGATTGTGAAGTACCTGGTGAGCTTGCAAGACTGCTACTCCAGGAAGAGAGGGCCATTCAGCCACATGAAGAGCCAGTGGAAATGGTAAATCTGGGTACTGAGACAGACAAAAAGGAAGTCAAGATTGATGCCAATCTGGAGTCTAGTGTGAAACAACGGTTGATTCAGATGCTGCATGACTACATGGAAATCTTTGCCTGGTCTTACGAAGATATGCCTGAGTTGGATACTGACATTGTGGTTCATCACTTGCCTACCAAGGAAGACTGTCCTCCGGTAAAACAGAAGGTCCGTCGTATGCGTCCAGAGATGTCCGAGAAAATCAAAGCTGAGGTTATGAAACAATTTGACGTCGGGTTTCTAGCAGTGACTTCTTACCCTCAGTGGGTTGCCAACGTGGTTCCAGTGCCGAAGAAAGATGGTAAGGTCCGAATGTGTGTTGATTATAGGGATTTGAACAGGGCGAGCCCTAAGGATGATTTCCCTCTGCCTCACATCGACGTTCTGGTTGACAACACTGCTCAGCATAAGGTATTCTCCTTCATGGACGGATTCTCCGGTTATAATCAGATCAAGATGGCTCCCGAAGACATGGAGAAGACCACTTTTGTTACTCAGTGGGGCACCTTCTGTTACAAGGTCATGCCTTTTGGGTTGAAAAATGTTGGGGCAACCTACCAACGTGCCATGGTTGCTTTGTTTCACGACATGATCCATCACGAGATCGAAGTATACGTCGATGATATGATTGCAAGGTCCCAAACTAAGGAGGAACACCTTGACCATCTACAGAAGCTGTTTGACCGTCTGAAGTTGTACAAGATGAGGTTGAACCCGAACAAGTGCACCTTCGGGGTGAGGTCGGGAAAACTACTGGGCTTCGTCGTAAGCGACAAAGGTATTCAAGTGGACCCTGCCAAAGTGAAAGCCATACAAGAGATGCCAATTCCCAAGACAGAGAAAGAAGTCAGAGGCTTTCTGGGACGGCTGAACTACATTGTCCGATTCATCTCGCACCTAACTGCTACTTGTGAACCAATATTCAAGCTACTGAAGAAAGATCAGGTAGTACGTTGGAACGATGAATGTCAGGCCGCTTTCGGAAGAATCAAAGAGTATCTCCAAGAGCCACCCATTCTTATGCCACCGGTTGAAGGGAGACCTCTAATCTTATACTTGACAGTACTTGACAACTCAATGGGATGTGTGTTGGGTCAGCATGACGAGTCTGGCCGAAAAGAGCACGCTATTTATTACCTTAGCAAAAAGTTTACCAACTGTGAGACCCGATACTCACTGCTCGAGAAAACTTGATGCGCTTTGGTATGGGCTGCTCGCCGGATGAGACAGTATATGTTGACTCACACTACTCTGTTAATTTCAAAAATGGATCCAATCAAGTACATCTTCGAAAAGCCTGCCTTGTCCGGAAGAATAGCAAGATGGTAGATGATCTTGACTGAATATGACATCCAGTACACAACTTAAAAAGCAATCAAGGGAAGTGTGTTGGGAGACCATTTGGCACATCAGGTAGTGGATGATTACCAATCTATGAACTTTGAGTTTCCAGACGAGAATATCATGGTAGTAACTGATTGTGAAGTACCTGGACCGGATGAAGGACCTGAGGAAGGATCCCGATGGTCTATGCACTTTGACGGAGCCTCAAACGCTTTGGGTAACGGTATTGGCGCTGTGATCATATCCCCTAAGGGCTCTCATACTCTACTTACCGCCCGACTATGTTTCAACTGCACCAACAACATGGTGGAGTATGAAGCATGCATCATGGGTCTTCGAGCTGCAATTGACCTAAGGATCAAGTTTCTGAGTGTCTTCGGAGATTCCTCTCTCGTGATCAGTCAGATCAAAGGCGAGTGGGATACGAAACACCCAAATCTTATTCCTTACAAGGAGTATGTATTGACGTTGCTTCCCTATTTCGAGGAGATAACCTTTGAACACTTCCCAAGAGAGGAGAATCAGTTGGCGGACGCGTTAGCTAAGATGTCTTCTATGTTCAAAGTCAAATGGGACAACGAGGCTCCCCGGATCATTATTTGGAAATTGGATGAACCTGCACATTGCTGTGATCTTGAGACCGAAGAGGTAACAGAAAAACCTTGGTATCATGAGGTAAAGAGGTATCTTGAAGCTCAAGAATACCTCGAGGGCGCATCTGTTAATGACAAGAAGTTTCTGAGAAGGTTCGCGGCAAAGTTCTTCTTCAGCAACGGCATTCTTTACAAACGAAACCATAATTCAACCTTACTGCATTGTGTGGATAAGACTGAAGCAGAAAGGATCATGGCAGAGCTGCATGAAGGTACCTTCGGAACTCACTCCAGTGGACATACCATGGCAAAGAAAATCCTTCGGGCAGGATATTATTGGTCCATAATGGAAGCTGACTGTTATCAACATTCTCGAACATGTCACAAATGCCAGATCTATGCTGATAAGGTGCACATTCCTCCAGTTCCTTTGAACGTCTTGACAGCACCTTGGCCTTTTGCAATGTGGGGCATTGATATGATCGGAGAGATCAGACCTACATTATCTAACGGGCATCGCTTCATCCTGGTGGCGATTGATTACTTTACGAAGTGGGTTGAAGCAGCTTCCTTTACCACCGTAACCAATAATGTTGTGGCACGGTTCATTCGGCATAACCTGATCTGTCGATACGGTATACCAGAGAGGATCATTACGGATAATGGTACCAATCTTAACAACAAGATGATCACTGAGCTCTGCGAGCAATTCAAGATACAGCACCACAACTCTTCTCCCTACCGGCTGAAGATGAATGGGGTTGTAGAAGCGGCGAATAAGAACATCAAGAAGATTGTGCAGAAGATGACAGTGACCTACAAAGATTGGCACGAGATATTACCGTTTTCTCTTCATGGGTACCGTACCTCAGCACGAACGTCAATAGGGGCAACACCCTTTTCCTTGGAATATGGCATGGAGGCAGTCCTGCCCATCGAAGTTCGGATACCCTCTCTCTGAATCATGAAGGATGCAGGTTTGAGCAAAGATGACTAGATCCAGACCCGGCTTGATCAATTAAACCTAATCGACGAAAAGAGACTCACTGCTATTTGTCATGGTCAGACGTACCAAAAGCGGATGATCAAGGCATTTAACAAGAAAGTCAGACGACAAGGGTATCAAGTCGGGGACCTGGTAATCAAGCGCATCATTCTACCTCAAGGTGATCCCAGGGGCAAATGGACCCCTACGTACGAAGGGCCATTTGTGGTTAAGAACATCTTCTCAGGAGGAGCAATGATATTAACCACCATGGATGGTGACGACCTTCCTCACCCCGCCAATGCAGACATAGTGAAAAGATACTACGCATGATTAAAAGACCCGCTAGGTTGACTGGCCTAGGCAAAAATAAGGGCTTCCCAGCGAACCAAAAGGGTTCGGGCAAAAATAAGGGATGAAATGAAAAAAATCTGTACACCCGGCAAGTCGAAAACCTGAAAAGGCGGCTTGGGCAAAAATGGGTATCCCGGTGGACTGAAAACCCGAAAGGGCGGTCCAGGCAAAAGTTAGGGATTAAAGTGTAATACTATGTCTCATTGGATCACCCTGCATCTAGACTTCGGTATTGACCATCAGGCTCAGACGGCACCATTCAATCAGATTCATCTCCAACTAAGCAGCAAAGTGATGAGACGCTTGAAGACATAAAGGCGATAGCAGAGTTAGAACCCAGTGGAATTTTTCACATAACTGTTTTATTTTCACAAATTGTATAAACTCTATTTTGTTCGGCGGCGTTCTCTTACTAGGACGTCAGCCTCTTGTACACAAAACGCCTATTTACAGGAAAATTTCAAAATCAATACAAGTTCAACTTTTCAGACAAATCACCGATTGTTTTTCCTTTATCTGTTTTGTTTTGCAAAGAATGTACAATGTTCATTTTTGATATATGCATTTGACATTAATTGCTAATCACAAATATTTGCATGCGAAACAAAGGACTAATTACAGGTGATATCAGAAACAGGGGCAATAGGAATTGTCTAAGAGACCTAGTTGCTCTGTCCACCAAGGTACCAAGGTAAGTTCAGCTGAAGAATATGACCAAGATACCTTCCCCGCAGAGTAAGGAAAGATTCAGCAATACTCTCCCCAAGCAGAGTTGGTCTCCCATCAGCCCCAAAAAGACACGGTATCCCCAGCAAGTCAGCGATACTCTCCCCCAAGCAGAGTTGGGCTACCATCAGTCCTGAAAAAGTCGGGTATCCCCAGAAGAGCTTAATATTCTCCAGTAGAGTATAAAGATATTCCTCAGCAAGCATCCCCGGCAGTCTTAATATTCCTCGACAGAAATATAAGATTGTTCCCCGGCGGAATACAGACACCCCAGTGGATCCATTTCCCCAGTGCAGTCCAAAAAGCTTCCCCAGGAGAGTTGAATCACCTCCCCAGTAGATTCTGGAAGCTTGTCCCCTGCAGAGTACAAAAATCTCTCCCTAACCATGTTCAGAGGTTATCCCCCACCAGAGTCTAACTGGGTTACCTCAGCAATTTCCAACGGAAAGATTGTCCCCAGCGAAGTTCTTTCTATCCCCCAACGGAGTTCATCAAAATTCCCCAACAGAGCTTACCAACGGAGTCCCCAACGGAGTTATCATTAAAATCTCAGCGAATCATCTCTTCCCACAGAGTAATTCCCCACAGAGTAATTTCTTCATCAGGTTTATTCCCCAACGGAGTCATCTTCTCCTACCGGTTTATTCTTGCAATCATCTTCGTTCATCATCCCCAGCGGAAACGAAGAACTCTACTCTTCAACATCAGCCCAGGATTTAACAAGCTCCCGGCATTCGTCAAGGATTTATTTTCCCAGACAAAAATACATTCATAAACATATCACATCTCATACCTCCTATTTACATACATGATAAATTGCATACGACACGATCTCATTTATTTTTGAGAACATCATGACATCATGCATTTCATGCATCATGACATTGCATACAACTAATGTTTTGCCTTTTCAGGAAAAGGTCAATCCAAAGATGATTACCATTAACCTTTGAAGTTCCATATCAACACCTGTAACTAGCCAGGAAATATCTGTGGACGCTTGATTGTAGATCTATACCTGAAACCAGACAGGAAAGTTATCTACATTGAAGAGATTGAAGATTAATACCTGAAACCAGACAGGAAAACCATCTTTCTTTCTCAAGTCAGAGATTAATACCTGAAACCAGACAAGAAAACTATCTCCTCGACCAACCTTTCTTAAGTTCCTGATCAACACCTGTAACTAGCCAGGAAATATCTGTGGACGACTGATTGTAGATTCGATACCTGAAACCAGACAGGAAAGCTATATATATGAAGAGACTGAAGATCAATACCTGTAGCAATCCAGGAAGACTATCTTTCTTTCTCAAGTCAAAGATTAATACCTGAAACCAGCCAGGAAAGCTATCTCGACCAACATTTCAAGTTCCAGATCAACACCTGTAACTAGCCAGGAAATATCTGTGGACGACCGATTATAGGTTAACACCTGAAACCAGACAGGAAAACCACCTATATGAATTGATTGTAGATTTATACCTGTATCTAGCCAGGAAAGTTATCTACGTTGAAGGGATTGAAGATTAATACCTGAAACCAGACAGGAAAACCATCTTTCTTTCTCAAGTCAGAGATTAATACCTGAAACCAGACAGGAAAACTATCTCATCGGCCAGCCTTTTTGAGTTCCAGATCAACACCTGTAACTAGCCAGGAAATATCTGTGGACGACGGACTGTAGATTAATACCTGAAACCAGACAGGACAACTATCTACTTGACCATCATGAAGCAACCCTACACCGGTTCCTTCTCCTCCAAGATGCAGTTTTACACGGACTCGTCATGAGGCAACCCTACACAGGTTCCTTCTTTCAACCTACCAAGTCACAATTCAACAAACATCTCCATATGGCATCTATAAGCCCATCCCCCGACAAGATTCTGTCACATTTCCAGATGGCGTCTATAAGTCCATCCTCTTATCCATCATCTCTCCAAATGGCATCTATAAGCCCATTCCCGACATCACATTGCTGATACTACACTATGCGAGTGCAAATTTCTGGGCACTTTAGTGTTCAATCATCTTCCACCTTCGGATCACGAAAGGCTCGAACGCCAATCTATATCCTCAGGTTTAAGAAAATTGAACAGGGGCAACTGTTGTACCCCAAAATTTTCCCTCCCATATTCTTCAAGGTTTGTCAAGAATCATCCTCAAATTGCTTAAGTTTGCTCAAAGGATTGCACAGTCAAACCATCTCCTAAGACAGCTGAAATTAGGGTTTTGATTCTCTCAAGGAATTTGAGGTTTTCAATGTCTCAATCAAGTCTCAAGGGTCCATATACATTCTCAAGCACCTACATACCAAGTTTCAAGACTCACAGTGCCAATTTGCACAGTCAAAAGCCCCATTTGATCTACAGTCAACTGCAGGGGCAAAATGGTCATTTTATAGTCAAAAGTCAGAATTTATGGTCAACATCTTATTTTGAGTCCACAATCATCATTTGATCAAGTCTTGATCATGATTCCACAAGGATGGCTCAAAAATCATCAAGATGCAAAAGTTACTATTTTTGGACAACAGAAAAGTCAACTGTATCTTGACCAGAGAATAACTTTTTCATGGTTCATCAGAAAAATTCCATCCAATGCTCATTTTTAAGGGGATGAAATTTCCTACAATCCATCTTCACACTCCAAGTCCAAGAAATGCTCTCATAAAAAGTTATCAATTTCTACATTATAGGTCAATTTCAAAAGTCAACAAAAATGCACTTTAAGTCAAAGGCCATAACTTGAGATTGGTAAATCCAAATGACATGGGACCAAAGGAATTGGTTATAGGACTTAAAGACCTTTCCAAATTGTCCAAGAACATGTTCATAGGATCAAAATTGAGCAAGATATGCATTGGAGAAGTTGGGAAATTTTTGTGAATTTGCAAAAGTCAACTTTGCTCAAAACACCTTATTTTTGCTAATGGGCCTCAAATCTCTTCTTGAAACTTCATCCATGGCCTATGAACGACCCATCAAGCTTAATTGAATTTATTTTCTTATTTTTTATTGATTAATTGGATTTTTAATTAATATTAATTCATTTAATTAATTTAAATTGTAGGAAAATACAAAGATTTGATTTCTCAATCTTTTTGTGAAGCAAACATGGTCAAGATATGCTGGCAATTTCGTGTACAAATCAAAGATGCAAAAATATCCAAAATTGGCAACTTTATTCAATCATGAAAATGCAAAAAAGATTTGATTTTCAATCAAATATTCAATCATCAATTCCATGGATTTTTGCTCAAGATTGTGACCTAATTTCATTCTCTTATATATATTCAAGCAAACCCTAATGCCACACACGTGAGAAAGCTGCAGAGAAAGCCATAGCATATTGGAAAAATTTCAAGAAAATTGTAAAACTGAATTCTACATTCCAGGCCAATTCAAGGCATTTTATTGATTCTAATACTTTGCAGGAGTTCTCAGGAACGGTTCACAATCAAATTCCAATACCATAGCTCAAGGAATCGCCCATTACAGTGTCACGGTTTGAAGCTTTTTTCCATAATCGTATATATTTATTCATGCATATTTAACATATTCTTGTGGTTGGTTTGTGTTCATAGGAATCATACGAAGCTAATGGTGTGGTTTAATTGCATTGAAACGCCATAAATCAAAAGTTGCCATGATCAATTTCTAGGGTTCTTAAGCTGTGAATTTGGGGCTTTACAATCCAGGCAAAATTAAGACTCCTAAGGCATGTGATTGAATTTGTGAGGACCAGACGAACATGACCAAACCCTCGCGAAATATTTATGTGTGCCATAGCTCTAACCGCTATTTTTCGTCACCATGTTTAGTGGGGGTTAAAAACCCCCGCTATCTAATATTGTTTTTTGCAGGTACAGCGAAGAAGATGATGATGTGTTGGTACATCATTGGATAGTTTAAATCAGCGCGCGTGTTTTTCTGTGTTACATCATATTTGATTGTTTGTTAATATAATAATTGATCTTTCTTTCACTAATGACTAAAGCAAGTTGGTGGAGTGGTTAAGTGTGTTGGCTGATGAACGTTGGGACCTGGGTTTGAATCCCAAGTCCCCCCAAAATGCTTATATTATTTTTCTTAACATATTCATGTGCAGAATTCCAAAGGTGGTACACCATACGCTCCCAATTCCCAGATGCCATGTGTCTTCACACTCAAATCCAGTGGTCAAAGATGAAGGACCATTGTATTCCTTAGTCAACCAGCGCCTGGACAATCACCAAAGTCAAAAGGGCTTGAGGTTAATGGGCCACAAAATTCCAAGAACACCTCCTAAATGGGCCAGCACCCCCCCCCCCCTTGGTTTACTCTTCTTTTAATTCTTTTTTCTTCTTTATTTAATTATTTTACTAATTATTATTATTATTATTATTATTATTATTTAATTAATTCAATTAATTTTTTCATAATAAAATCAGAAAACTAAAATATTTTTATTATTATTAATTTCACCCTTAATTTATTATTTTTGTAAATAAATATAATTAATTAATTTAGTCTTTTTAATTAGGGTTAATTTTAAATTTTTCTCAATAATTTAAAATAAACTAGAATTAGGGTTTTTATTAACTTTTGACTATTTTATTTTATTTTCCTTGAGACATTAAAAACTCAAAAAAATTTCTTTTTTATTAATTAATTAATTAGGTTTAATTTAATTTAATTCATAAATAATCTAACTTCCTCCTTTCTCAAAAAAAAGGGTCAAAACTCTAAGGACTTTTCCAATTCAATCTTTCTCGCGCGCATATTATTTTTGATCATATTATGTAATTGCTCTGAGGATGTAATAGCTTTAATTAGGACTTTTTATCACTTTATTTATTTTCTCGCATTTACTTTTCAAGGGTTGCTTTTGGCGATGTAAATACCCGACGCCTTGTAATAGCGTAGCTTTACTTTCCGCAATTTACTTTCCGCAACTATTAACTGTTAGATGTATGATAATAGGCTATGCATGACAAGACTTATCTGAAAATTAAAATCAAAACGTAGCTCACCATAACATGTGCAAAGATAACTTAACATGAAACTTGACACACTCGCACATGCCACTCCTAGGGTACGCCTCACTTGGTTGCCTCGACGTGGTCATTGAGTATAGGGTGTTTTAGAGGTCGCCCTCCTATCTAAAGATCCAAGTTGCCTCGAAACGGTTGCCTCAGATAAAAAGGATCTAGGACATTAGGGTTACCGCTAAGGCGTCCTACTATTTCTTTGGTGACCGCACATGTCCCTATAATCGAATTGACCCGAAAACTCCAACAACGGTGCTACCTACTTCTCAATAGTGGGATAGTACTGTCTAAAGGACATTTACACAACTTAATTTCTTTTGAGTAGGTAGAGGTTCTCAGGTACTTGCTCTTTCAAAACAAAAATACTTTTCGCACTTACACTTTTCTGACAAAAGTTTTCAAACAAACACTTCATACACTCTTGAGGACAGATACAAGAGTTAAATTGAAGTTTTCAAACAAACTTTTTTCAAAACCCACAAACACAAGAAAAGCAAAAAATCTTTTGAAAACATAGTGAGCAAGTACCTAAGAGCCCATGGATAACCACGGATAGAAAGGGTGCTAACACCTTCCCTTTCTATAATCTACCTCCCGAACCGAGAAACATCTCGAAAAGGAATTTTGTTGTGCTTTTGTCCTTTCCTTGTTGGAGAAAATAAAAGACGGTGGCGACTCTTGCTTACCGCGACATTTCGCGAACCAGCATTCCAAAATAGTCAGTTCTATTTCCACCGATCACAAACCCGCTCTTCACATCAAGATGCAACGATGCTCCAATCTTAATCTCTTTCGGATCTTCTTCTGAACCCAAATTAATCACTTCCAAAGGCTCCTTATATGGCTGAATGGTATTATCCTCGTGCTCAAGCAACTGTGAGACCTCTTCTGGAATCTCATCATAATCTTCTTCTTCAGCCCCAAACACAGGACATTCAAAGTTGGGAGAGGGTGCAGGGTCATTGTATTCAACGGGTTTTTTAATTAATCTGCACATATGATTTATGATTGCTTTTAGAAACTGACACATATAACAAGTGATCATGCAGATTAATTTTCAGTTACCATTTATTTTGAAAGGGTTTTTTATTTGGTTACCATTTCCCAAGAAAAAGCAGAAAATAAAGACATATTTTTGGAAGCAAAGACAACTTTTATTAATGATCTTAAAAATCAAAGCAAACGGATAAGCCCATACAATACTTTCACCTTGGGAAGAGTGAAAGCTTTTCAAAGAAAGAAACAGATTAACAAAACAAATTACTTTGAAATATGTATGCAAGAAGGATCATCAATGGTGACCCAGTTCTGAACTCGGACTCCATGCGTCACAAAATTCGGTACTTTCTGCTCTGCTTCATCTTCTTCAACAGCATTGATTCCAGAACCAATTGGATGGAGGTAGCCTCCGCTGCGGAAAACGTCATGATAATTGTTCACAGGAGACTTTGACTTCAAACTTTCGCATTTGCCATTCTTCGAAGAAAAACCCAAACCAGTTCTGTTCTTGTTCACGGGTGGATCCACCAGTCGTCCCCAAACTGCATTATGACCATTGCGCACAACCTGTTGCGCGTCCTTCAGGGAAACTACAAAATTCTCATTCCTCCTTATGTTGTCAATGGATAGAGCTTGGAACTGGGTTCCAATAGCAGCCTCATCCACTTCTACAATACTGAAAGAGGATAGATGGGATATCAACAACGCTTGCTCCCCATTTATGATCACTACCTTCCCTTCACGCACAAATTTTAGCTTCTGATGCAGAGTTGAAGTGACAGCCCCTGCTTCGTGTATCCATGGTCGTCCAAGCAAACAACTATATGCGGGAATAATATCCATAACCTGGAAGGTTATCAAGAACAAATGTGGTCCTATATGGATGGGCAGGTCCACTTCACCGATGACAGATTTCCTTGACCCATCAAAAGCCTTCACAATGATGCCACTCGGCCGCATAGATGTTCCTTGATACTTTAACTTCAAGAGGGTACTTCTCGGTATGACATTTAGCGCGGATTCGTTATCAATTAGCACATTGGACAGCGAATCATTCTTATAGTTCATGGATATGTGGAGGGCCAGGTTGTGATTCCTCCCTTCATCTGGTAACTCATCATCACAGAAGCTCAAATTGTTACATGACGTAATGTTTCCAATTACGCTGCTGAATTGATCTAATGGCATGTCATTCTCTACAAAAGCTTGGTCCAGTACTCTCATCAGCGATTCTCTGTGAGCAGAGGAATTCATTAATAAGGCTAGAATGGATATCTTTGAAGGAGTTTGCAATAGCTGATCTACAATTCTGTAATCGCTCATCTTAATTATCTTCAAGATATCATCCACTTCTTTCTCTAATGTAGCTCCACTAGTCCCTCCTGCAGACTTCTTAGGCTCATCATTCTCAGCAATCTTCTTTCCAGCAACAACATCTCTTCGAATGACCGGCGCAAATACACGACCACTACGGGTCACTCTGCTATTATCAGCTATATTTCCAACATCTGGCATCGGCTGGATGGGAATCTCAACCCCATCTTCTAAGATCATAGCGTTGTATTTGTAAGGCACAACCTTATCTGATTCATAGGGAACAGGACCTGGCAGACTAATTACCAATGGGGCAACAGCTGGTTTGCTATGGTACTCCATCTCAAGATGAGTGGGTGCACCAAAACAAGGTACAATGACATTCACCCCTTCCTCAACACAATCAGCCATCAAAAATTCATTTCCGGCAAACAAATCTTCGTCTGAAGAGAAATACTCATCTGTGGAGGCATACTCTTCCTCTGACTCTTCCATCAAACAGACTTCAACCATATCGATCTCATGATAATCATCTCTCTGACCTGTGATCTTGATGGTTCCATTGTCTAACAGCAACTGAACACCTTCCCTCACAACAGAACATCCTCGGGGATTTCGACAACAAATTATGCAAGATCCATATTGGTGTTCCACCTGACCAGCAGTATGGCAGAAGGTAGCATGTAACTGCACTAGATCCTCATTCAAATGATCCACATCAAAAATTCTGAATTCACTCTGACATCCAGAAACCATATTCACTTCCTCTTTATATTCCACCCTAGGCCTGATTATATGGATTAAACCTTCATCCATCATCTCCTGTAAATCAGCCTTTATCTTCTCGCAACCCTGTATGTTTGTACTGCAAACAGCACAACCGGTATGGTCATGCGTATAATAACTAAATTTACAGAGATCTGCGTGCATCTTCACCAAATCCCCTCTAACCAGATTAATGTCAAAAATTCGAAAGTCGCCTGGACTACCGGTCACCATATTCACAGCATTCACCTCCCCGTGCTTGGGTAGAGGATTGTCTTTCACATTAGGTCTCACGTCTTTGAAAGATAAAATTCCAGACTTTACCAACCTTTGCACTTCAGTCCTCAAAGGATAACAATTCTCAACACTATGCCCTGGTGCTCCCTGATGAAAGGCACACGTCTGGTCTGCTTTGTAATACCACGGCAATGGTGATGGTACAGCGGGAGGTGGTCGTGTCTGGACCAACTTCTTCTGAACCAATGCTGGTAATAGCTCTACATATCTCATGGGAATAGGATCATAGTTCTCCCTTATCTGATTATACCCTTGATTTCCCTGCTGGGATGGTCTCTGATAAGCAACGGTAGTTGGAGCGGCATTCATAACAGGAGTAACTGAGGCGACTTCCTGATGACGCTAATAATTCCTTCTAGGAGCGTTTACCTTTCTCTCTTGCATAACAGCATTTGTATCCCCCTCTTTCTTCTTTGTAAACCCGTAAGATGGCTTCTTCACACCTCCAGATCCTTCACCCTTTGTCAAACGGCCTTCTCTTACTGCCTCTTCTAGGCGGACACCCATTCCTACCATCTCTGTAAAATCACTTGGGGCACTTGCTACCATTCTTTCGTAGTAGAAATCTCCTAGCGTCTTTAGAAAAATCTTGGTCATTTCTTTCTCTTCCATGGGAGAAATCACTTGTGCAGCCACTTCGCGCCATCTCTACGCATACTCTTTGAATGATTCTCTGTCTTTCTGAACCATGGCCCTAAGCTAGTCACGGTCAGGTGCCATGTCCACATTGTACTTGTATTGTTTAATGAATGCTTCTCCCAAATCATTAAAAGTATGGATGTTGACGCTGTCTAAACTCATGTACCATTTCAACGCAGCACCGGTCAGACTATCCTGGAAAAAATGAATCAGCAGACGCTGATCATCAGTATGGGTAGACATCCTTCTCACATACATCACCAAATGAGCACGAGGTCAAGTGTTGCCCTTGTACTTCTCAAATTCCGGGTCCTTGAACTTAGCAGGCACTTTAACATTCAGGACCAAACACAGCTCATTCACATTCTGCCCGAACAACTCTTTTCCCCTAAGAGCCTTCATATCTCTTTGCATTCTATCAAACTGCTCTTGGAAATCATCCATTTTGTCATAAAGACCCAAGTCTTCACTCGGCGGAGGGAAAGGACGACACACATCTTCATTAACAAACGGAACCAAATTCACCGAAGGAGGTGCAGCAGGAACAGTATGCACCATAGGAGGTGCATGAGTAACAACATTTGGAACCACTAGAGCATCTTGAGGACCCAGATTGAAACCTTCAGGTGCAAAATTCTCTGGCATTCCCCACGGATAACCCTGAGGCATACGGTTTTGAACAACAGCTGGAGTAGCGGATACATGAACAATCAGAACTTCAGTACTTGCCCTTGTTGGTTGAGGTTGAACACTCGGTGGCTGATTCTGAGAAACCGCCAGAGCTTCCATCAGAGTAGTCAAGTTGGCCAAGCCAGCCTTCAAAGCAGAAACTTCTTCGCGCAGCTCGCGATTCTCCTGTTCTAAGTTGTCCATCTTCTTTTTGAAATTAGCCTGAGTGTTGTAGTGATGAGTCAGTTTGCTGAATAAAGTAAAGAAGCTGGGTAAGGCACCTGGATATGCATAACAAATGCAAAAACATGTGCAATGTGATGCATGATATGCAATGTATATGATTATTATTATTTTATCATTTAATATTTTAAGGGATTTAAGATTTACAGACATATTGCAAACATCAAAATAACAACGCATTTGAAATACTGAAAACTTTTATTATAATAACTTCGAAATGGGTTACAAGTTTCAATGATCCCAAGTACAAGATGAAAATACAATCTAAAATCCTGAGAAAAGGAACTGATAGAGATCAATCTGTACGAATGCGCTTCCCTGTGAGCCTGGCAATCTGAGCTCTCAACCTCTGGTTTTCTGCCACATGTCTGATGGCAACCTCCTTCCAATCATCTGAATCAGGAAGTGAACAAACATCACCTGTTTGAGGCTTAGGAGAAAATAAATCTCCTTGCCTCTCCATAGACTCTACTGCTCGACTCTCAAGGATCTCGATCAAATTATCTCTCTCTTTCAGGTCTGCTCTGTAGGAACTCTCTAAAGTCTGGAACTTGTTCTTCCAAGCATCCCTTTCATGTTGCATCCTAACCAAAGCAAGCTGCAGCTCTTCTAGATCATCTAATAAGGGAGGAGTGGTCTTCACAAAAAAATCAGGCATGGGTGTCTCCCGAGTATACGGCATCTTCAACTGAATGGCTCTCGATCGGACCCACTGAAGATATGGCTCCAAAGAAACAACACCCCTAGGTCCCAAATCCTTCCTACTCTTCTTATGAATGTGACGCCAGGCCTTCGCAATCTGCTCCCTCGCTTCCCTGTGGTCTTCTCCTTCCTTCAGAAAGAAACTACTCAGATGAATATTGTTCGTTTTATCCCTCATCGGATAACCAAGTTGTCACCGTGCAAGATCAGGATTATAGTTAATTCCTCCCTGTGATACGGTGGGAGAACTGACTTGAGGTTTTGCCTTTGCTTTCACAAATGTTCTGGTTGAGCAAGAGTCGCCACCGACTTTTTATTTTATCCTAAGGAAAGGTTAAAAAGCACAGCAAAAACCTTTGAGATGTTTTCTTGGGTTCGGGGGGTAGATTATGAAAAGGGAAGGTATTAGCACCCTTTTCATCCATGGTTATTCATGTGCTCTTAGTTACTTGCTTATATCACTTGCCTTGTGTTTTCAATTGTTTGAAATGGTGCTTTGTGCGTGGGTTTGAAAATGTTTTTGAAAAGAGGCCATTTGTTGTGGCAACCTTTGTAATGATCCATGTTTGAATGTATACAAAGGTGTACTTATCTTTTGAAAAGTTTTCAATGTTTTTGAAAGTTGTTTTGAAAGTGTGTTGTGATGTGTGGTTTTGAAAAGTAGGCAAGCGTGTTTTGCAAGTTTGATCAAGTAACTAAGAGTTGTCTACCCCTAAATTTACTCAAAGGTTTTTTCTATGTTTTAACCCTTTTAACAATTTTGTTCCACCATTGTATTTGGTGGACAATCTTGTGTTAGGATGTTAACGGGACAGGCGCGGGTCATCGTTTAGACCATGATTGCAATGGTGCCAAGTATCTTTGGGCAATTTTTCCTTTAAGGGACTTGATCATTTTTAGGCAACTTTAGAAAGCGTCATCGAGAGACTATGATCATTTGAATTATTTTGTTTTGCCAAAGACACCTAACATGCAACATGGCCCATTATTGAAGGCAACAAGTGGAGGAACCCTAGGGGTGCAAGTGTGATTGGTGTCATCCATTTTCATGCTTTTTGTCTTTTGTTTAGGTCAAGCTATTTGTTATTTGATTTGCATACAAACCCTAAGTCTATCATGGCATATTTAGAAAGCTTTAAAATGCGGAATTTAAAGTCCTAAATTATTACAAAGTAATCATGGGGATGGGGGTACAAATGTTCAAATGGGGATGAGGCTTAATAGGAGAGTGGTATCCCAATATTTACAACCAAATCAAATTAATCGCAAATGTAAATGTAAAGTAATGTTCAAGAATAAGTAAATGTGTATGTGTAAATGTATTTGTGTAAGTGTATGTAGTTATTTACAAGTGAGATAAAATAATTAAAAAAAAGATTAATTTTTGGATATTTTCATGTTTAGGGCAAAACCCTAATTTTTGCTAAATAAAAAGTATTTATTATTTATTATATACAATATTTATTAACTATATAAAATAAATAAATAAAAAGGAAGTATATTGTAAAAAAGTGATTTTTGAGGTTAAATATTAATAAAAATAAAAATGTATTATTTTTATGTTTTTTATCCTAAATATTCTAATAAAAATATAAGTATTTATTATATATATTAACTATACTAAATATATACAAAAAATAAAATATTTATTATTTATCAAAAAAAATGTATTTTAAGAAAATGTCTTCAAAAGATAAAATAAAATAAAATCAGAAAATAAAATGTATTTGTATTATTTAATAGTATTTTAAATAAAAGTATTATATTTATTTATATATACAAGTTCAAATAAAACAAATAAAAATCCAAATAAAATGCAAAAATGGATGGAAAAATGTTTTTTAATATTTTTTATGCTTTGACAAAAAATAATAAATCAGAATCAAAAAGAAAAAATCAAAAATGATAAAAATAAAATACAATGGGCCAAGGAGGTGTATGTGGAAAAGTGTGGTGTAAACAGAAAAACAAAACAGGCCCAGCCCAAGGAGGCTTCTTCAACCTCCAGCAATATGTTTGAAACACAGAAAAACGCACGTTTTCCCTTATCCCTGCTATCTTCTGATTCCTTGATTTTCAACAAAAACTCACAACAACAATGTTATAGAGCATCATGTCACGATTCTAAACATGTAAAGAAGTTGTTCTAACTCTCAGAAATGAGAGAGAATTTCTTCTCCCCCAATTTTTAACCTAACTTTTTTCTAATGTTCAGGTCCCAAATTCTCTCAGTACACACAACATAAATGAAAAGTAATGATATGGGTAGATTCAGGGCCATGAGTAGGACATAACTTCTTCACAAACCTAAGCCTAGATATGCTTGGATAGAGAGATAGAAGTTCAAACTTTTACCTGTTCAGCTTGAATTGTATGCAACAATGGAGGCACTTCCAATGGAATGTGAGGACTTGTACAGCTTGCTTGAGGTCCAAGGATGCTCCTCCAATGCTTGGTGTGTCTTGAATCTTACTGAAACGAGCTATGTAACTCAACCTGCACAACTGAAAAAATGAAAATGGTGAACTTGGTTAGAGGTGTTACAGTCTGTAGCTAGGGCTTGGGATAGCTTGTATGGATGTTATGGAATGTGTTTGAGCTAGTTTGGATGAAAACGCACGAAGGAAATGAACTGGCCAAGTCAATCTGCAACAGGGACTCTATTTTGTAGAAAAATGGTGTTTCTGTGGATGAGGGAATATTAGGGATGGTTTGGTCGTGTTTCAGGGTAGTTAGGGAGTATGAAGTGTGTGGAGAAAGTTTGTTTTAGTTCTTTCTTGCAGGAATGTAAGTTGTGATCAGTTTTGCAAAGTTTCTTACTAGATAAGCAAAGTTTGTCAAGTTTCAATATAGGCTACCACATGCCCCTCAAGCATGCTGCCTCTTCCTTCCTTGATCAGTGGGATTAGTCCATAATCTTGTGCCTAAAAGATCTGCATTGTACTTCTTTGATTTGTGTTTTGACATAAAGCCATGCTTTACAAGAATGGATAAAATGCTTTTTCCAAATATGGCTTGATTTTGTGTGTATTGTCCAAGTGCACAAAATTACACTCTAACACAAAGGATATGCATTTAATTATTGAGTGTAAGAAGGATTAGAGGCCTGTAATCTAGCTTGGAACATGCTGACTTGAAAATGGCAATGTTATGAACATGTAAATGGCTCATGAACAAAGTGACTTTTGCCCATATTGACAAATTTGATTCTCCCTAACCACAAGGGTGTTTGAGAAGTTCTTGGACAATTTGGAAAGCTTGGAATGTGTACTACAATCCATCTTTGTAATGCAAGTTGAAATTTCAAGTGGAAGCATGTGAAAAGTGGCCATGAAGTTGGGCAAAAATCCTGCCTAGAATAGGTCAAAATTTTTCTAAGTTAAGAATGTTTTGCACCCCTATTCCAAAAATCATAACTTGAGCTACAAGCTTCTTTTGAGGAAACTTTGTGAATAAAAGTTGTAGATTTTGCAATGGACTATAACGTTCATGTTTTGAGTTTTGTTTGAATCCAAATGCATCTTGATGAAAAAATGGGACAAAGTTAGGAAAAAATTAGGAAATTCCATAACTTAGAAAATTTCTAAGTTATGAAATTTCTTCATTTCAAACTCTAATTTGTAATTTTTGGTTTATTGATGAACAAGTTTCATAATTTGACATGTCTTGATGAAAAATGAATCTTAACACTTGATTTTGACCAAAAAGTCAAAGTTTGACTTTTCAGTATAGAGTCAAATTTTGATCAGTTGACTGGAAAATCCATTTGTCAATCTTGTGCATTTGGGATCTTTTGAACTTGTTGAATGTGTCAAGACCATGTCATTGAGTCCTTGAGTCCATATGTGAGCTTGGTTTTCCATTGGCCAGGTCAAACAGTCAAAAATTGCCTTTGTGCAGTCAAAACCCTAAAAATGACCATTTTGCCCTTTTGGTGATCTGATCAAATTTCTTGTGGAATTGTGATCCAAACTTGATCAAATGGCCCATATGAGTTCATAATGTTGATGTGGGTCAAAAATCATGAGGTTTGACTGTCAATTGACCATAATTGACTTTTTCCCCAATACAGCTGATTTCTAGGTCAACTGTCCAATTGACTGGGCAAAGATTGGAATCAAGGCTTGAAACTTGGTATGGATAAACTTGTGAGTCCAACATGAAGCATGAAAGTCATCTTGGGCCTTTTAGGTCAAAACATCCTTGTGCAAACTCAAACCCTAATTTGGGTCAACAGTGCAAGGAGGAGTCTTGAGCAGAGCAAACCCTAACTGGATCTTGAGCTCCCAGGGTCTTGTGGTGAGAAAATATTGTTGAAATGGGAGGGCAAATTTTGGGGTACAACACTCCCTTTGTACCAAGAAGATGCACATTGGGGAAACTACCACAACTGTCAATAATCTCCGCATCCTGGTAAGCTCGATGATACCAATCAATATCCGAGTGAGTAAGTGCCATGATCTTAGGAGCCCAACGGGGTTCCTTCTTGACATCCCAAAAAGCGTCAGACTGAGGCATATGAGAGGTAAACCACCGATACAACAAAGGCGTGCAACAGATAATCATTCCCCCATGATAATAATTCCGAAGATGAACAGAGTAATAAGCATCACCCAACAGTGTAGGAACCGGGTTTCCAATCATGAAAATCTTGATAGCGTTAATGTCGACAAACTTGTCCACATTAGGAAATAAGAATAATCCATAGGCGAGTAAAGCAAATATGGCCTCAAAAGCAACCGTACTCTTCATCCTGGCAAAGTAACGCGCTTTCTCCAATAAGAACTGAGCTGGTAATCCTCTAATCCCTCCTTTGGTAGTCATATGAGCTTCCACCTCAGACTTCCCCAGATGAATCAAAGCAGCAATCTTATGTGGTTTTGGCTCACCCTCCAAACCAGTAAAAGGAACGCGATCGGTAACAGGTAAATCCAATATATAAGAATACTCTTCCAGTGTTGGCATCAACTGATAATCGGGAAAAGTAAAGCAGTGATACACCAGATCATAGAACTGGACCAAAGTTGAGAGAAAACCCTCCTTCATCTTCAGCTTCATGAGAGGAATAATGGATCCATACTTCTTCCGAAAGTCTGCAGAACACTCGATCTCGGGAATTAGACTGATAAACTCATCTATCTTAGGATCCTTGAAACTGTATTTCCCGGTCTTTCTCTTTCCAGAATCCATGGTTTAAAAGTACCTGAGATATTCACAAATAGTCAACCTTTAAATCCCTTGAAATATTGTTTTTTCAAAAGATGCTTATGAGTGCATGGATGCATGATGCAACAATCACACACAAGATCACACATATAGGGTTCATAGGTTCAACGTCACGAGCATGAGGTCGAAGGTACTACCCATAAGGTATTGGTCTAAAAAGTTATCACCTGCCGAACAAGGTTCTAGAGGTTCTCAGAGTCTACATCCTTCCTTCGGATATTACCAACTTCCCGATTAACTCGGTAATTAGTAATATTCTCAAGAAAAACTCGTCCGAGCGTAGTATCGCGTGACAACTACTTCTGGATTACTCCGTTATAGCTTCCGCACTACACCTAAAAGGCCAAGAGGGGTTAGGTAATCTATGGTCCTCAGCTTCGGCAGTCTCTCAGATCGAAAGCAGTACGTCTTCCCGATTACTCGGTAAACGACACTACAGTCAAAGGGGCCTCCACTGAGTGGGGGATCTCATGCCTCCTTTTTTGGGATTACTCCCTCAAAGTTAACATGACTATATCGCCCGTCCTATATTAAAGTTTGCCCAAGTCCGGGTATAGGACTTATGAGTAATCACCAAGCACCCTGTAAACCAGGAAAATCCAGACAAACATATATACAAAAATATAACACATAAACAACAATAGCACATATACAGATATAAACAAAGATAGGTTTAACCCACTTAGGGATGGACCAGCAAGAGGTCAATCTTTCCCCAGTGAAGTCGCCATTTTTTCTGTGGTGGTAGAAATGTGCAAGACTAAGCCATTGGATTGACTAGACTTTATACAAATCAAAATCAAAATCGCCACCGCGCTTTATTGTTTCTAAAGGAATGGGAAAAGAGCGAATAATCCAAAAAGAGGGGGAAAGATTCAAGGTAAGGGGGTTGGTTATGCAAAGGGAAGGTATTAACACCCTAAACATCTATGGTACTCCGCAGGAACCTCTTTGAAAAATCTGTATATTTTGGCTATAAAAATGTGTTGTATATAAAATGGATGGTGGAGGTGAGAAAAGAAATATTTTTATGATTTTTGCACCCGCTGCAGTTGCGAACCTTTAGTGCCTACGTACCACCTTTCATGCAATAGGGGATCAGAGTACACGTAGTTCCTCTTTTAAAAATTTGAAACACAAGTGTGTTGGTTGATTTTATGAGATAAGACATCATCGCAATTGTCCGTGTGAAAAAAATACTTACTACCCACAATCATGAGAAAGGAGAATTTGCATCATCTCAAAGTGGAGGATATGACTTGGATTTTAAAATCAACAATGCCTCACTCAACACCCAAGTGGAAAATATCTCACTTCACTACATATTGTAGAAGTATAGTTGTTTGCATCACTACAAGGATTGACAAGGATCTAATCTTTTGAGAAAAGTTTAAAGATAAAAGCCAAAGTGGCAAAATGGTTTGAAATGAGATTGATTGACTTTTAGTCTTCTCACAAAAAAAAAGGTCAAGGTATTATTAAATTGATTGAAATTTATTTATGAAAATGTTTCGATGATGCATGGACCTAAGTCCAAGTTTATTATGAAAATGTTTCAAGTTTCAAAACAAGAAGAGTTTTTTTAAAGGAGGGAGAAGATTTTTGAAATTAAAAAAGATGGGAGGAGAAGAAGAGGCTATCCTAAAGCATAAGGTAAAAGCTAGGAATAAGAACCATCTAACCAACAAGAAGCCAATACTTGACATTATGAGTCAATATAGAATTCTCATTCTTCGGATTGAAACCAAGAAAGCAAAGATACTAGACCTCTTGAGAGAACCAAACTTCAAGTGTTTTAAGTCTTCGCAAAAATTGGGCAGAGTAACGGCTGTATACGGGTGAATTTCAGATTACAAACAAAGATCGTAATCTTAATAACCTGCACACAAAACAAACAAACAACCCAATGTCTTGAGGTAAACCTCAAGAACTCCAGACAAAATATCAAATAAAGTCACAAAGTCTCCAAGATAGGCCAAGGTCTCTAATCCTAAGTCCAAGAAGTCCATCACTCCATAATGCAAAGGATAGTAACCATGTAGTCCAAGTATCATTAATGATTTTTATGGTTCATGTTGATTATTAGGTGTCTTTAAAAATAAAGAAAAGCTCAAGTGAGCAAAATAAAAATGACATAAAAGTAAATGCTCAAGTGAGCAAAGATGAAAATAGCATGAAATGTAAAATGCTAAAAGTAAATGGTACATAAAGCATGAAAATAAAAGCGTAAAGTAAAGTTAATTGTTAGTAATTAGTGGTTAGTTGGATGACCATCTTGAAACTTGCATTTGGGACTCATTAGAGGATTGGTAGAACCAAATCCTCCACACAACAAGTTGCATTTGCTTTTTGTCAAGTATATCATCCATTTTGGAATTCTCACAAGGCAACATGTAATGATCAACGATGTTTAAGTGATCCGCGTTGACCAAAGGTGTTGTAGATCCATTAGAGGATTGGTAGAACCAAAGCCTCCACACAATGAATCTCAAGGTTATTGGATCAAAGAGATCAAATTAACATACTTGGGCTTGCAATCATAAGTTTGGGCCACGAATGATCATTTATTCGAATCGAGACAAAATTTAGCACTATGTTAAGCAATCGTAAGTGGACTTATGTAGAAGTCACACCTATTTTGAGGCCGGTCAATAGCAATCTATGTACTTCATGTTTAGATAAATGATATAGATATCACCATCCCTTAACATGTAGCACAATTAAAAAAGAAAGGGATAAGATGAAGAGGGAGGGGAATGATAAGCTAATTTGGATCACCATTTCAAAATTCTTTCATCTTGAAATTCAACCACTCCTCTAGATGGATTAAAGCACTAAACATATCATTAATCCAAAGCACCAAAAATGAATTAAATAATTCACTCTTAGGTAGATTTGAATTGATGAACATTTATCCAACTTATCTACATCACAAAGTCCATTGAGTTTAAAGACAAATTGGACATTTAAAATTGCAATCCAAATCAACAATCAAAAGGAATGAGTAGAAAAAGCATTTTGGATCAAAGCTGCCCCAAAACAAGGCAAAAAAATGCATTATGTCCCTGTGTAAATCGATTGAACTATTGTGTAAATCGATTTACACAGTACAATTTTAAAAAAATTGCGTGAAATTGCTTCTGTGCAATCGATTGCACAGTTACTGCAATCGATTGCACACTGTTACAGTAGCAAAAACAACATTTTAAAAGGCCAATTTCTTGTTCAAACTTTCCATCAAACACCTTATGATCATGGATCCAATTGAGCACGTAAATTCCATCAAATTATGAGAAAATAACACCATTGAAATCACAAAATAATGCTCAAAGAATCAATCCCAAAGATCACCAAGAGATCACATTGTGAAAGATGAATTATCCAACTTACCAAAGGTAGATCTAGAGAATTATCAAAACAACTTCAAGAATTTGCTTCAATTCAACCACAAGAATCAATTGACCAAGCTTGGATGTAGAGAATTGATGAATAAAAAGTGTTTAGATGAAGGTTTAGCTCAAAGATTAGTAAGCTTCAATGCAAAGCTTACTAACTTTTTGAAAATGGAGCTTTGAGTGAATTTGGTAGATGGAGAGAATTGAGAGATTTTTTAGCAAGGTGGATTTGGCTATCAAAAGCTTGAAATTTGAATGAAATGAGAGCTCTATTTATAGAGTTTTAGGATTGAGATTAGTGGTAATTTGGTAATTGATTCTTGGAGCCAAAATTTGAATTAATGATAACTCTTTCAAAAATTAGAGCCAAAATTTGAATTAATGATAATTCTTTCAAATATTAGAGCCAAAATTTGAATTAATGATAATTCTTTTTTTTTAAATGAAAGATTGGCACTAAAGTTTAAATTAATGATACATCTTTCAAAAGTGAAGGAAAATTGGAGCCAAAATTTGACAAGTTTAAAATGCTGATTTTTTAAATTTTCACGCTGTGCAATCGATTGCACTACAGTGCAAATCGATTGCACAGTGTATTTTTTTCAAACATGGCGCAAAATACACTATGTGCAATCGATTGCACTTTAAGAGCAATCGATTGCATCAGTGAAAAAAATGAAAATTTTTAATTCTTTTTCTTTGCAAATAGAGAATTTAGGAAAATAATACGAGAAATCCTTACTTGTCAGATGCTTCGACTTGGTACCTACAAAACAAAAATATACAAAGACAGACAAATATTTTTTGTATTTTGATTAGAAGTTAGTCAACAACTCATATACAAAATACACAACCAAGGTGCTTGGAGATTCCTCAAGAGCAAACTTAAAGATAGGAAAAAAGAGGAAGAACCAACCCTAATGTGATCTTGTTATGATCGAGTTGATATGATATGATAGAGGAATCTTAGGGGTAAAAATTGGGGTACAACATATGGCCAAGTATAAGATTAATGGCGAATTCTCTTTAGGCCTTGCCAGGATAAAAGGAGAAGATAAAAAATGCTTCACGCTTTAGAAGGATTCTTCGCATGTAGTTATCCACTCAAACTCTTCAGAATTTTTAAGAGCTGCAAAGAAATGAATAAACTTATCACCTACACATGAAAAAAATGAGATAAGGTGGCTATCCTCCTTATTAGTTGTTTAACTTCCTTCTTTGAAGATGGGCTTCGCATGTCTATAATTGCTTGTCACTTTTTTGGATTAGCTCCAATCCCCCGGTTTGTAAGCATAAACTCCAAGAATTTTCCAGCTTGCACCCTAAAGATACACTTATTCGGGTTCAGCCTCATGTTATAACTTCCTAGTGATGCAAAAGCCTCTGTGAGATCCACAATATCCTGGCTGGATACAGGTGTCAAATCTGGAATTTGTCGTCTACAGATATGCCCTGGCTGGATACAGGTATCGAATCTCTAAACTCTTCATGCAGATATTCCCTGGCTAGGTACAGGTATCGAATCTACAATCAATCGCTCACAGATATGCCCTGGTTGGGTACAGGAATCGAATCTGGAATTGGTCGTCTACAGATATGCCCTGGCTGGATACAGGTATCGGATCTGGAATTTGTCGTCTTCAGATATGCCCTGGCTGGATACATGAATCGAATCTGGAATTGGTCGTCTACAGATATGCCCTGGCTAGATGCAGGTATCGAATCTGGAATTTGTCGTCTACAGATATGCCCTGGCTGGATACAGGTATCGAATATCTAAACTCTTCATGCAGATATGCCCTGGCTAGGTACAGGTATCGAATCTACAATCAATCGCTCACAGATATGCCCTGGCTGGGTACAGGAATCGAATCTGGAATTGGTCGTCTACAGATATGCCCTGGCTGGATACAGGTATCGGATCTGGAATTTGTCGTCTTCATATATGCCCTGGCTGGATACAGGTGTCGGATCTGGAATTTGTCGTCTTCAGATATGCCCTGGCTGGATACAGGAATCGAATCTGGAATTGGTCGTCTACAGATATGCCCTGGCTAGATGCAGGTATCGAATCTGGAACTTGTCGTCTACAGATATGCCCTGGCTGGATACAGGTATCGAATCTGGAATTTGTCGTCTACAGATATGCCCTGGCTGGATACAGGTATTGAATCCCTAAACTCTTCATGCAGATATTCCCTGGCTGGATACAGGTGTCGAATCTACAATCAAATCACTCACAGATATGCCCTGGCTAGATACAGGTATCGAATCTGGAATTGTGATAGTTGATAGTAATCATCTTTGGATTGATCTTTTCCTGAAAAGGCAAAACATTAGATGTATGCAATGTCATGATGTATGAAATGCATGATGTCATGATGTTCTCAAGAATAAATGAGATTGTGTGATATGATGCGTATATGCATGCGTCATGGTGTATGATAATGTGATGAATGTATTTGAATGTGTTTTCGACTAGGAAAATAAATCCTTGACGACTGCCGGGAGTTTGTGGAATCCTGGGCTGATGCTTTGAAGAGTAGAGTTCTTCGTATCCGCTGGGGATGATGGTTGCAAGAATAAACCGGTAGGAGAAGATGACTCCGTTGGGGAATAAACTTGTTGGAGAAATTAATCTGCGGGGAATTACTCTGTGGGAAGAGATACTTCGCTGAGGTTTTGATGATAGTTCCGCAGGGGATTCCACTGGTATGTTATGTTGGGGAATTTGATGAACTCCGCTGGGGATAGGAAGAACTTCGCCGAGGACGATCTTTCCGTGGTAATTAGCTGAGGATAACCCAGTTATACCCTGGTGGGGAAACAACCTTTGAATAAAGTCGGGCAAAGACGTATGCATGCTGCAGGTGATAAGCTTCCAGAATCTACTGGGGATAAGCTTCCAGAATCTACTGGGGATAAGCTTCCAGAATCTATTGGGGATACCCGACTTCCGTAAGGCTGACAATAGACTAACTCTGCTTAGGGAGAGTATTGCTGAATCTTGTCTTACTCTGTGGGGAGTTGAGGTAACTTGGTTACATTCTTCAGTCGAACTTACCTTGGTACTTCGGTGGACAGAGCAACTAGATCTCTTAGACAATTCTTTATTGCCCCTGTTTCTAATGTCATCTGTAATTAGTCCTTTGTTTCGCATGAAAATATTCATGATTAGCAATTAATGTCAAATGCATATATCAAAAATGAACATTGGACGTTCTTCGCAAAACAAAACAGAAAAAGGGAAAACGATGGGTAATTTGTCTGAAAAATTGAACTTGTATTGATTTTGAAATTTGCCTGTAAATAGGCGTTTTGTGTACAGGAGGCTGACGTCCTAGTAAGAGAACGCCGCCGAGAAAAAATAGAGTTTATACAATTTTGTGAAAAGGAAACAAAACAGCTATGTGAAAAAAATAATCCCACTAGGTTACAACTCTGCTATCGCCTTTATGTCTTCAAGCGTCTCATCACTCTGCTGCTTAGTTGAAGATGGAGCTGATTGATCGGTGTCGTCTGAGCCCGATAGTTGATGCCGAATTCTGGATGCAAGGTGATCCAATGAGACATAGTATTATGCTTTATCCCTAACTTTTGCCTGGACCGCCCTTTCGGGTTTTCAGTCCACCGGGATACCCATTTTTGCCCAAGCCGCCTTTTCAGGTTTTCGACTTGCCGGGTGTACAGATTTTTTCATTTCATCCCTTATTTTTGCCCGAACCCTTTTGGCTCGCCGGGAAGCCCTTATTTTTGCCTAGGTGTGTCAACCTAGTGGGTCTTTGATCATGCGTAGTATCTTTTTACTATGTCTGCATTGGCGGGGTGAGGAAGGTCGTCACCATCCATGGTGGTTAGAATCATAGCTCCTCCTGAGAAAATATGTTTGACCACAAATGGCCCTTCGTACGTGGGGGTCCATTTGCCCCTGGGATCACTTTGAGGAAGAATGATGCGCTTGATTACCAGGTCTTCGACTTGATACTCTTGTCATCTGACCTTCTTATTAAATGCCTTGATCATCCGTTTTTGGTACGTCTGACCATGACAAATAGCAGTGAGTCTCTTTTCGTCAATTAGGTTTCATTGATCAAGTCGAGTCTGGATCCAGTCATCTTCGCTCAAACCTGCACCCTTCATTATCCGGAGAGAGGGTATCTGGACTTCAATAGGCAAGACTGCCTCCATGCCATAGACCAAGGAAAAGGGAGTTGCTCCTGTTGACGTCCGTGCTGAGGTACGGTACCCATGAAGAGCAAACGGTAGCATTTCATGCCAATCTTTGTAGGTCACTGTCATCTTCTGCACAATCTTCTTGATGTTCTTATTTGCTGCTTCTACAGCCCCATTCATCTTCGGCCGGTAGGGAGAAGAATTGTGGTGTTGTATCTTGAATTGCTCGCAGAGCTCAGTGATCATATTGTTGTTAAGATTGATACCATTATCCGTAATGATCCTCTCAGGTACACCGTATCGATAGATCAGGTTGTGCCGAATGAACCGTGCCACGATGTTCTTGGTTACGGTAGCATAGGAAGCTGCTTCAACCCACTTTGTAAAGTAATCAATCGCTACCAGGATGAAGCGATGTCTGTTAGATGTCGTGGGTCTGATTTCGCCGATCATATTAATGCCCCACATTGCAAAAGTCCAAGGTGATGTTAAGACGTTCAGAGGAACCAGAGGAATGTGCACCTTATCAGCATAGATCTGGCATTTATGACAAGTTCGAGAATGCTGATAACAGTCGGCTTCCATTGTGGACCAGAAATATCCTGCCTGAAGGATTTTCTTTGCCATGGTATGTCCACTGGAATGTGTTCCGAAGGTACCTTCATGTAGCTCCGCCATGATCTTTTCTGCTTCAGTCTTATCCACACAACGCAGTAAGGTTGAATCATGGTTTCGCTTGTAGACAATGCCATTGCTGAGGAAGAATTTTGCCGCAAACCTTCTTAGGAACTTCTTGTCATTAACAGATGCACCCTCAGGGTATTCTTAAGCTTCAAGGTACCTCTTCACTTCATGATACCAGGGTTTTTCTGTTACCTCTTCGGTCTCAAGATCGCAGCAATGTGCAGGTTCATCCAACTTCCAAATAATGATCTGGGGCGCCTCGTTGTCCCATTTGACTTTGAACATAGAAGACATTGTAGCCAACGCGTCCGCCAACTGATTCTCCTCTCTTGGGAAGTGTTCAAAAGTTATCTCCTCGAAGTGGGGAATCAACGTCAACACATACTCTTTGTAAGAAATAAGGTTTTGGTGTTTCGTATCCAACTCGCCTTTGATCTGATTGATCACGAGAGCGGAATCTCCGAAGACACTCAGAAACTTGATCCTTAAGTCAATTGCAGCTTGAAGACCCATGATACATGCCTCATGCTCTGCCATATTGTTGGTGCAGTTGAAACATAGTCAGGCAGTGAGTGGAGTATGAGTGCCTTTAGGGGATATGATCACAGCGCCGATACCATTACCCAAAGCGTTCGAGGCTCCGTCAAAGTGCATAGACCATCGGGATCCTTCCTCGGGTCCTTCATCCGGTCCAGGTATTTCACAATCAGTCACTACCATGATATCTTCGTCTGGAAATTCAAAGTTCATCGACTGGTAATCGTCCACTGCCTGGTGCGCCAAATGGTCTGCCAATACACTTCCCTTGATTGCTTTTTGAGTCGTGTACTGGATGTCATATTCCATCAAGATCATCTACCATCTTGCTATTCTTCCGGACAAGGCAGGCTTTTCGAATATATACTTGATTGGATCCATTTTTGCAATCAACAGAGTAGTGTGAGTCAACATATATTGTCTCAGCCGGCGAGCAGCCCATACCAAAGCGCATCAAGTTTTCTCGAGCAGTGAGTATCGGGTCTCACAGTCGGTAAACTTTTTGCTAAGGTAATAAATGGCGTGTTCTTTTCGGCCAGACTCGTCATGCTGCCCCAGCACACACCCCATTGAGTTGTCCAGTACTGTCAAGTATAAGATTAGAGGTCTCCCTTCAACCGGCGGCATAAGAATGGGTGGTTCTTGGAGATACTCTTTGATTCTTTCGAAAGCGGCCTGACATTCATCATTCCAACGTACTACTTGATCTTTCTTCAGCAGTTTGAAGATTGGTTCACATGTAGCAGTTAGATGTGAGATGAATCGGGCAATGTAGTTCAGCCGTCCTAGAAAGCCTCTGACTTCTTTCTCTGTCTTGGGAGTTGGCATCTCTTGTATGGCTTTCACTTTGGCAGGGTCCACTTGAATACCTTTGTCGCTTACGACGAAGCCTAGCAATTTTCCAGATCTCACCCCAAAGGTGCACTTGTTTGGGTTCAACCTCAGCTTATACAACTTCAGACGGTCAAACAGCTTCCGTAGATGGTCAAGGTGTTCCTCCTCAGTTTGGGACCTTACAATCATATCGTCGACGTATACTTCTATCTCATGATGGATCATGTTATGAAATAAAGCAACCATGGCACGTTGGTAGGTTGCCCCAGCATTTTTCAACCCAAAAGGCATGACCTTGTAGCAAAAGGTGCCCCACTGAGTAACAAAAGTGGTCTTCTCCATGTCTTCAAAAGCCATCTTGATCTGATTATAACCGTAGAAACCGTCCATGAAGGAGAATACTTTATGCTGAGCAGTGTTGTCAACCAGAACGTCGATATGAGGCCGAGGGAAATCGTCCTTAGGGCTTGCTCTGTTCAAATCCCTGTAATCAACACACATTTGGACCTTACCATCCTTCTTCGGCACTGGAACCACGTTAGCAACCCACTGAGGGTAAGAGGTCACTGCTAGAAACCCGGCATCAAATTGTTTCATAACCTCAGCTTTGATTTTCTCGGACATTTTTGGACGCAAACAGCGAACCTTCTGTTTTACCGGAGGGCATTCTTCCTTGGTAGGCAGGTGATGAACCACAATGTCGGTATCCAACCCAGGCATGTCTTCGTAAGACCAGGCAAAGATTTCCACATAGTCATGCAGCATCTGAATCAACCGTTGTTTTACACTGAGCTCTAGATTGGCACCAATCTTGACTTCCTTTCTGTCTGTCTCAGTACCCAGATTTACCGTTTCCACTGGCTCTTCATGTGGCTGAATGGCCCTCTCTTCTTGGAGTAGTAGTCTTGCGAGCTCACCAGGCACTTTGCAATCATCTTCACCTTCATCTTCGGCTAAGTTGATCGGATTTTCGAAGTCATAACTGGCAGTAGCAGAGTCGTTACCAGTGAGATCCAGAGTGGATTGGAACCTGTATGAGCGAGTGTGTGTAAATATAGCTGTTTTGCAATATATAATAAAGAAAGAAAAGGAGCGCAAGATTTTGAAATGCAACAAACGTCCAATGTTTTTATTGATGATATATGAAAATGACACACAAAAGCCCTCACAAATGAAGCCACAGTGCCCCAGGTAAGACACTGAGCCATAAAAGTTTCAAAATATTGTTTGTTACAAATTCAAAACAAAAGAGTTCATTACTGAGTGACAAAAGTAATAGGTGTGAAGTCTTTGGCAGTCCAGTTGCTTGGTCCACCGTCGGTTGTTGGGTAGATCCAGCTGTCGAATTCAGATTCTTCCACGTCGTCTTCAATAGCATTTACTCCCGGGTTGGTGATGAATACAAGAGGTCTTCCAATCCTTGCCTTACGAACAGCCCTCTGAGCCTCTGCAGTGAAGCCCAAACCAAACTTGTCGGTCTTTGGAGTGAAATCAGGAAGTCGGCCCCAGTTTGCGCACTCACCCTTCTCAATAACAGCCCGGGCATCCTTTAAGGAAGCCATCTTCAAAGGAGGGTCTTCAATCACAGTTTCAGCTGATGCCAGTGTCTGAGGAACTTCTTCAAAGTGCTGGAACGGAGTCTCAATGAATTCCCCATCCATCTCTATGTACCGGAATGAGTTGAGGTGGCTGACCATATATTATTCTTCCTCTTGAACTGTAACAATCTTCCCTTTGACCGGGTATTTCAGCTTCTGATGTAGTGTGGAGGTCACAGCTCCAGCCTTGTGGATCCATGGACGACCCAGCAAACAAGAATAGGATGGTCGGATGTCCATCACATAGAAAGTAGAATCAAAAACTTGAGAACCAACCCTGATTGGAATGTCAACTTCCCCATGTACCATCCTTTTCGAACCGTCAAAGGCTCGGACAACAATGTTACTAGGCTTGAGCTCTAAACCCTCACAATCCAGCATGTCTAGAGCCTTCTTGGGCAATATGTTCAATGAAGAATCGGTGTCTACCAACACATGGGCAAGAGTAGTGCCCCTGCATTCAATGGAGACATACAAGGCGTCGTTATGGTTCTTTCCTTTGGCAGTCAGATCGGCGTCAGAGAAACGCAACCCATTATCAGCAGTCAAGTTGGCCACACAATCGGTAAATTGATCAGCAGACGTTTCTTGTGGCACATGGGCCGTCTTTAGGAAGGAAATCAGGGCCTTGGCATGGGCCTCTGAACACAACAACAATGATAGCATAGAAATCTTTGATGGGGTGTGCCCCAGCTGCTCAACTACATTGAAATCACTCTTCTTAATGATCTTGAGAATCTCTTCCATCTCTTGCTGGGAAGCTTCAACAGTGGTTGTCTTCGGTGCCTCCGTCTGGGTAGGCAAATCAGTAGCAATCCCTTTGCCCCGAGCGTCAGATGACTCGGCAGCAGGGGTAGAAACAGGAACTTGATCAAGAAGGGGAGCAGGCACACTTGCAGGTGTGATGATAAGAGGTCTCTGAATAGCTGGTGGCGCAATATCTGGTGAGAACAGCCTACCACTGCGAGTAACCTTGGCAGGCCCGGTGATGTTGCTGACGCCGGTACTAGTATCAAACTCTTGTTTAACTCCAA
The DNA here is from genome assembly GCA_948472305.1 of Vicia faba. Taxonomy (NCBI): domain Eukaryota; kingdom Viridiplantae; phylum Streptophyta; class Magnoliopsida; order Fabales; family Fabaceae; genus Vicia; species Vicia faba. The sequence continues at coordinate 276,407,781 of OX451738.1, read as the reverse complement.
GCACATAAACATCTGCCCCATAGTGCCAAGGGACAGCTTTGTCGGATGTATAGGGGAGGGGCCCCGGAACAGTGATGATGATAGGAGCAATCTTCTGAGTAGACATGATTTTGACAGGCTTCTTTGAGGGAGCTTTATGAGGGTTGTTGAAAATAGTGACAATGGACACTTCTTCAGTAGGGACAGCAGGAACATCAATCTTCTCGAACAAGATCTCTTTGCTATCCATCAGGCTTTGGATACCTGATTTCAGCAAAGGACAACCAACAGGTGAAACAGCACATAGAAGGCAACCTTTACCACATCCCGGAAATAAACCGGCTAGCAACAGGTTCCTTTTGACAGTCAATAACGGAGTAACAATCTCTTCCACGGAGGCTACATACCGGTCTTCCTCAACAGCATTCACTCCATGCTGGGGCATGGGAGCAGTCACAACATTGGGTCTTTCGGGCGCCTCGAACTGTATTTCTTTAGCATCAATAAGGTCCTGAACCTTATTCCTCAGAGCCCAGCAATCATCCGTAGTATGCCCCGGGCTATCAGAGTGATAAGCGCAACGGGCGTTGGGGTTGTACTTTGGAGAAGTTGTGTTCACTACCTTTGGAGCTTCTTTGACAGTTACCAGATTGGTTGACAGTAGTTGCGGAAAAATCTGAGACAGGGTCATTATGAGCCGAGTGTACTGCCTTTTAGGTCTCTCACCCCTTGGTTGGTTATACTGCTGATGAGCAGCAGCAGGCTTTGAAATTACCAATGCATTGACAGCTTGGCGGCGTTCCGGCTTATTTTGTCTTCTGGGACCATAAACAACACTGGCTTCCTTCTTGAAGGGCTTCTTTTCAGTACTCGAGGAGGCACCTTTCTGTATCTTCCCCGACTTGATACCAGCTTCTATCCTCTCACCAGTCAGAATGAGGTATGTAAACCCAGTAGAAGAATTCCCAATCAGATGGTTAAAGAATGGACCAGACAGGGTCCCCAGGAACATGTCAACAAGTTCACGGTCAGTCAAAGGTGGCTGCACCCTGCCAGCCAGGTCTCTCCACTTTTGCGCATACTCCTTGAATCCTTCGCCCGTCCCCAGTGACATACCCTGGAGTTGGGTACGCGTGGGAGCGAGGTCGGAATTGTACTGATACTGCCTATAAAATGCAGTAGCCAAGTCCTCCCAGTTTCGAATACTGGCTCCATCCAGCTGATAGAACCATTCGAGTTGAGACCCCGAAAGGCTATCCTGGAAGAAATGGATCCACAGGTTCTTGTCTGCAGTGTAAGGTTGGATCTTCCTTGCATATGATCTGAGATGCAGCTTAGGGCAGGAAGCCCCATCGTACTTCGCAAAGGAAGGTTCCTTGAACTTGTGTGGGATCACCACCCCAGAAGATAAACCTAGATCTTCAAAATCCAGCCCCGGCACATGTTGAACCTCCATGGCACTTAAACGGTCCTCTAGTTGCTTGTACCTGTCTTCGGCAGGAGGGTACTGTTCATCATTGTAATCCGTCTCGTTGTCGGAGACCGCAGGACTAGGAACCCTTCCTTCTTGAGGACTATCCCTCCCTACAGAGGAAGTAGCCTGATCAGCCTCATTCTGCAGTGTATTCCCAAACCTCCGTCCAGTGTTAAACAGCGCAGTCCTCTTCTTCTTCTTCTTCAAGAGCAGAGTCTTCAACTCCTGTTGACCCTGGGCTAAGCTCATGACCAGCTCTTGAAACTGGGCGTTCTGGGCCTGGAGGGCCTTGATAGCTTGTTCAGTAGTAGGCTCGGAAGACATGATGATTGAGTGCTGAAATAAACAGCGAAGAAGATTAAGCAACCTGTAGAAGAAGGGTACTTGTTATGCATATGATGCAATGAGATGCTTATGATTTATGTTTTCAAAGACAATCGGGATCCAACTTTGTAGACAAAAAGGAAACACAACTTCATTAGATTCAAACTTTAAATTGTTCAACAATTTTCCCTTAGGCATTACAAGAATGAAAATACTGAAAAGGAAATAAAAGCTGTAAAAGAAACATCCAAAGCCCATCAATGCTCCCATGTCCTCCTCTTTTCAGTATGGATATAGTCGTTTAGGATCCTCTCCTCCTCCAATTGCTTAGTCAGCTTTTGGATCTTTTGTTCCTGTTCGTTGAACTTTTCCCGATAATAATCCTGTTCTTCCTGTAGCTGCGCCCAAGATCTCTTTAGTGTATCAACATCAGTGGGTATCTGAGGAGGGAGGACAATTGGAGGAACCCCGTCTTCATCAGGAAATTCAAGAATGATAGGCCTGACAGCTTCGTATGGCATACCTAACTTTTGAGCACGGATGCGGACCCATCTGCAGTAGGGTTCCATTGGTAGAGAAGTCTTCGATCCCAACTCATGTGGGTCAGCTTTGTGAATTATGTCCCAAGCCTTGATGAATCTACGGTGCAGCTCGTCACTGTCTACCTGAAACTCAAAACTGATGTGAGGCACTAACATCCCATGAGGCCCTGCTCTTCTGGCTCTTCCAAACTGACGGAGAGCTAAACATGGATTATAAGAGATTCCTCCCTGGGTACCGATCAATGGAACATTAGGATATTCTTCGCAATGATCAATAATGGCTACCTCATCCAAACCTCTGAGAGTCCAAGTGATGTCATTATCAGTGAGAGACATTAACTTATGAGCCCAGCCCTTTCCTTCTTCCTTCTTCAGCACGAACTTAGGGAGGTGCGAAATAAACCACCTCACTAACAAAGGAGCACAACACCACAGAGTTCCCCGTCTTCGGGAAGTACGAGCATAGAGTTGTTGTAGGATATCACCCAAGAGAGTGGGTACAGGGTTCCGAGACATGAAGATCCTTATGGCATTGATATTGACAAGGTTATCAGGATTTGGAAACAATACTAGACCATAGATTAAGAGAGCCAGAATGTCTTCGTACGCCTTGAAGTCTAAGTCATTCCAGAAACTATTAGCTTTGCCAACCAGAAACTTAGCCAAAAAGCCCTTAACTCCACTTCTAGTCTCCTAGTTAGCCATTACCTCTTCTTTGGTCAAGGGAAGGGCTGCAGCAATCTCTTCAGGCCTAAGAGTCTTCTCCCAACCAGTGAATGGAGTCTGTTCCAAAACAGGGATACCAAGTAACTCAGAGAATTCTTCCAGGGTAGGGACCAGCTGGAAGTCTTGAAAAGTGAAGCAATGGTATAGGGGATCATAAAATTGGACCAAGACACTCATCAGTTGTTGGTCCCACTTTGAAGTGACTAAACCGAGAAGAGAACCATGCCTCTTGATGAAGGAAGTAGTGTTTGGAATCCTATCAACCAACTCCTTGAGCAAAGTAGGTGGTTGAACAAAGTTGAGCCGGATAGTATTCCTACGCATGGGCATCATGATGTCCTACAAAACAGAGCAAAGATGAAACCCTCTTGTCTTTGAAACGGGTCAGTCCTTATGCAGGATGCATGCAATGGTATGATGGTATGATGTTATGATAAAGCACACCACAAGTATTCACAAAGGCAAGCATGATAAGGCACACAAGTCACACAAGACAGCCCTTAGGGTTTAGGCCAGCATGAAGTATAGGTATTACCCTCTTTCAGTTTCGTTGGTTAAGACTTGTCCTATCAAAAGTAACCGGGTTCTAGAGGATCTCAATATCATTGACTACCCTCAATCGGTCATAACTCCAGCATCGCAATCTTTTCTTGCGGCCAGAACCATCGCAAGAGTTTAGCCTCAATGAGTGTAGCATATTGCTACTGTTCTATGGCCAAGTTGGGTCAATTTAGGGTTCTAAGGTCGGTTGGTGTTTAATGACTCCTTAGAAGACCCATATTATCCTCGTTGCAACACAAGGGATATCGGTACAGACCAAGGTGCCACACCAACGTAGCCACTGCTTCACCCATGTCGGTCTATACCGGACAGGTCCCTCATAGCTTATGCTACCTAAAAGGGTATTCCCCAGATCTGGGTTAGGATCTATGAAACTCCGATGCAAAGCCCACAAATATAAAAGCAAACAAAGCAAGCAATTGAAAATAAATGTGATCTAAATCCTAAGGTAACCCCACTTTTGAATTTCTCCCCAACAGAGTCGTCAGTTCTGTGATACGGTGGGAGAACTGACTTGAGGTTTTGCGTTTGTTTTCGCAAATGTTTCGGTTGAGCAAGAGTCGCCACCGACTTTTTATTTTATCCTAAGGAAAGGTTAAAAAGCACACCAAAAACCTTTGAGATGTTTTCTTGGGTTCGGGGGGTAGATTATTAAAAGGGAAGGTATTAGCACCCTTTTCATCCATGGTTATCCATGGGCTCTTAGTTACTTGCTTAGATCACTTGCCTTGTGTTTTCAATTGTTTGAAATGGTGCTTTGTGCGTGGGTTTGAAAATGTTTTTGAAAAGAGGCCATTTGTTGTGGCAACCTTTGTAATGATCCATGTTTGAATGTATACAAAGGTGTACTTATATTTTGAAAAGTTTTCAATGTTTTTGAAAGTTGTTTTGAAAGTGTGTTGTGATGTGTGGTTTTGAAAAGTAGGCAAGCGTGTTTTGCAAGTTTGATCAAGTAACTAAGAGTTGTCTACCCCTAAATTTACTCAAAGGTTTTTTCTATGTTTTAACCCTTTTAACAATTTTGTTCCACCATTGTATTTGGTGGACAATCTTGTGTTAGGATGTTAACGGGACAGGCGCGGGTCATTGTTTAGACCATGATTGCAATGGTGCCAAGTGTCTTTGGGCAATTTTTCCTTTAAGGGACTTGATCATTTTTAGGCAACTTTCGAAAGCGTCATCGAGAGACTATGATCATTTGAATTGTTTTGTTTTGCCAAAGACACCTAACATGCAACATGGCCCATTATTGAAGGCAACAAGTGGAGGAACCCTAGGGGTGCAAGTGTGATTGGTGTCATCCATTTTCATGCTTTTTGTCTTTTGTTTAGGTCAAGCTATTTGTTATTTGATTTGCATACAAACCCTAAGTCTATCATGGCATATTTAGAAAGCTTTAAAATGCGGAATTTAAAGTCCTAAATTATTACAAAGTAATCATGGGGATGGGGGTACAAATGTTCAAATGGGGATGAGGCTTAATAGGAGAGTGGTATCCCAATATTTACAACAAAATCGAATTAATCGCAAATGTAAATGTAAATTAATGTTCAAGAATAAGTAAATGTGTATGTGTAAATGTATTTGTGTAAGTGTATGTAGTTATTTACAAGTGAGATAAAATAATATAAAAAAATATTAATTTTTGGATATTTTCATGTTTAGGGCAAAACCCTAATTTTTGCTAAATAAAAAGTATTTATTATTTATTATATACAATATTTATTAACTATATAAAAAAAATAAAAAGGAAGTATACTGTAAAAAAGTGATTTTTGAGGTTAAATATTAATAAAAATAAAAATGTATTATTTTTATGTTTTTTATCTTAAATATTCTAATAAAAATATAAGTATTTATTATATATATTAACTATACTAAATATATACAAAAACTAAAATATTTATTATTTATCAAAAAAAATGTATTTTAAGAAAATGTCTTCAAAAGATAAAATAAAATAAAATCAGAAAATAAAATGTATTTGTATTATTTTTTAGTATTTTAAATAAAAGTATTATATTTATTTATATATACAAGTTCAAATAAAACAAATAAAAAAATCCAAATAAAATGCAAAAATGGATGGAAAAATGTTTTTTAATATTTTTTATGCTTTGACAAAAAATAATAAATCAGAATCAAAAAGAAAAAATCAAAAATGATAAAAATAAAACACAATGGGTCAAGGAGGTGTATGTGGAAAAGTATGGTGTAAACAGAAAAACAAAACAGGCCCAGCCCAATGAGGCTTCTTCAACCTCCAGCAATATGTTTGAAACACAGAAAAATGCGCGTTTTCCCTTATCCCTGCTATCTTCTGATTCCTTGATTTTCAACAAAAACTCACAACAGCAATGTTATAGAGCATCATGTCACGATTCTAAACATGTAAAGAAGTTGTTCTAACTCTCAGAAATGAGAGAATTTCTTCTCCCCCAATTTTTAACCTAACTTTTTTCTAATGTTCAGGTCCCAAATTCTCTCAGTACACACAACATAAATGAAAAGTAATGATATGGGTAGATTCAGGGCCATGAGTAGGACATAACTTCTTCACAAACCTAAGCCTAGATATGCTTGGATAGAGAGATAGAAGTTCAAACTTTTACCTGTTCAGCTTGAATTGTGTGCAACAATGGAGGCACTTCCAATGGAATGTGAGGACTTGTACAGCTTGCTTGAGGTCCAAGGATGCTCCTCCAATGCTTGGTGTGTCTTGAATCTTACTGAAATGAGCTATGTAACTCAACCTGCACAACTGAAAAAATAAAAATGGTGAACTTGGTTAGAGGTGTTACAGTCTGTAGCTAGGGCTTGGGATAGCTTGTATGGATGTTATGGAATTTGTTTGAGCTGGTTTGGATGAAAACGCACGAAGGAAATGAACTGGCCAAGTCAATCTGCAACAGGGACTCTGTTTTGCAGAAAAATGGTGTTTCTGTGGATGAGGGAATATTAGGGATGGTTTGGTCGTGTTTCAGGGTAGTTAGGGAGTATGAAGTGTGTGGAGAAAGTTTGTTTTAGTTCTTGCTTGCAGGAATGTAAGTTGTGATCAGTTTTGCAAAGTTTCTTACTAGATAAGCAAAGTTTGTCAAGTTTCAATATAGGCTACCACAGGCCCCTCAAGCATGTTGCCTCTTCCTTCCTTGATCAGTGGGATTAGTCCATAATCTTGTGCCTAAAAGATCTGCATTGTACTTCTTTGATTTGTGTTTTGACATAAAGCCATGCTTTACAAGAATGGATAAAATGCTTTTTCCAAATATGGCTTGATTTTGTGTGTATTGTCCAAGTGCACAAAATAACACTCTAACACAAAGGATATGCATTTAATTATTGAGTGTAAGAAGGATTAGAGGCCTGTAATCTAGCTTGGAACATGCTGACTTGAAAATGGCAATGTTATGAACATGTAAATGGCTCATGAACAAAGTGACTTTTGCCCATATTGACAAATTCGATTCTCCCTAACCACAAGGGTGTTTGAGAAGTTATTGGACAATTTGGAAAGCTTGGAATATGTACTACAATCCATCTTTGTAATGCAAGTTGAAATTCCAAGTGGAAGCATGTGAAAAGTGGCCATGAAGTTGGGCAAAAATCCTGCCTAGAATAGGTCAAAAATTTTCTAAGTTAAGAATGTTTTGCACCCCTATTCCAAAAATCATAACTTGAGCTACAAGCTTCTTTTGAGGAAACTTTGTGAATCAAAGTTGTAGATTTTGCAATGGAATATAACTTTCATGTTTTGAGTTTTGTTTGAATCCAAATGCATCTTGATGAAAAAATGGGACAAAGTTAGGAAAAAATTAGGAAATTCCATAACTTAGAAAATTTCTAAGTTATGAAATTTCTTCATTTCAAACTCTAATTTGTAATTTTTGGTTTCTTGATGAACAAGTTTCATAATTTGACATGTCTTGATGAAAAATGAATCTTGACACTTGATTTTGACCAAAAAGTCAAAGTTTGACTTTTCAGTATACAGTCAAATTTTGATCAGTTGACTGGAAAATTCATCTGTCAATCTTGTGCATTTGGGATCTTTTGAACTTGTTGAATGTGTCAAGACCATTTCATTGAGTCCTTGAGTCCATATGTGAGCTTGGTTTGCCATTGGCCAGGTCAAACAGTCAAAAATTTCCTTTGTGCAGTCAAAACCCTAAAAATGACCATTTTGCCCTTTTGGTGATCTGATCAAATTTCTTGTGGAATTGTGATCCAAACTTGATCAAATGGCCCATATGAGTTCATAATGTTGATGTGGGTCAGAAATCATGAGGTTTGACTGTCAATTGACCACAGTTGACTTTTTCCCCAATACAGCTGATTTCTAGGTCAACTGTCCAATTGACTGGGCAAAGATTGGAATCAAGGCTTGAAACTTGGTATGGATAAACTTGTGAGTCCAACATGAAGCATGAAAGTCATCTTGGGCCTTTTAGGTCAAAACATCCTTGTGCAAACTCAAACCCTAATTTGGGTCAACAGTGCAAGGAGGAGTCTTGAGCAGAGCAAACCCTAACTGGATCTTGAGCTCCCAGGGTCTTGTGGTGAGAAAATATTGTTGAAATGGGAGGGCAAATTTTGGGGTACAACACTCCCTTTGTACCAAGAAGATGCACATTGGGGAAACTACCACAACTGTCAATAATCTCCGCATCCTGGTAAGCTCGATGATACCAATCAATATCCGAGTGAGTAAGTGCCATGATCTTAGGAGCCCAACGGGGTTTCTTCTTAACATCCCAAAAAGCGTCAGACTGAGGCATATGAGAGGTAAACCACTGATACAACAAAGGCGTGCAACAGATAATCATTCCCCCATGATAATAATTCCGAAGATGAACAGAGTAATAAGCATCACCCAACAGTGTAGGAACCGGGTTTCCAATCATGAAAATCTTGATAGCGTTAATGTCGACAAACTTGTCCACATTAGGAAATAAGAATAATCCATAGGCGAGTAAAGCAAAGATGGCCTCAAAAGCAACCGTACTTTTCATCCTGGCAAAGTAACGAGCTTTCTCCAATAAGAACTGAGTTGGTAATCCTCTAATCCCTCCTTTGGTAGTCATATGAGCTTCCACCTTAGACTTCCCCAGATGAATCAAAGCAGCAATCTCATGTGGTTTTGGCTCACCCTCCAAACCAGTAAAAGGAACGCGATCGGTAATAGGTAAATCCAATATATAGGAATACTCTTCCAGTGTTGGCATCAACTGATAATCGGGAAAAGTAAAGCAGTGATACACCAGATCATAGAACTGGACCAAAGTTAAGAGAAAACCCTCCTTCATCTTCAGCTTCATGAGAGGAATAATGGATCCATACTTCTTCCGAAAGTCTGCAGAACACTCGATCTCGGGAATTAGACTGATCAACTCATCTATATTAGGATCCTTGAAACTGTATTTCCCGGTCTTTCTCTTTCCAGAATCCATGGTTTAAAAGTACCTGAGATATTCACAAATAGTCAACCTTTAAATCCCTTGAAATATTGTTTTTTCAAAAGATGCTTATGAGTGCATGGATGCATGATGCAACAATCACACACAAGATCACACATATAGGGTTCATAGGTTCAACGTCACGAGCATGAGGTCGAAGGTACTACCCATAAGGTATTGGTCTAAAAAGTTATCACCTGCCGAACAAGGTTCTAGAGGTTCTTAGAGTCTACATCCTTCCTTCAGATATTACCAACTTCCCGATTAACTCGGTAATTAGTAATATTCTCAAGAAAAACCCGTCCGAGCGTAGTATCGCGTGACAACTACTTCCGGGTTACTCCGTTATAGCTTCCGCACTACACCTAAAAGGCCAAGAGGGGTTAGGTAATCTACGGTCCTCAGCTTCGGCAGGCTCCCAGGTCGAAAGCAGTACGTCTTCCCGATTACTCGGTAAACGACACTACAGTCAAAGGGGCCTCCACTGAGTGGGGGATCTCATGCCTCCTTTTTTGGGATTACTCCCTCAAAGTTAACATGACTATATCGCCCGTCCTATCTTAAAGTTTTCCCAAGTCCGGGTATAGGACTTATGAGTAATCACCAAGCACCCTGTAAACCAGGAAAATCCAGACAAACATATATACAAAAATATAACACATAAACAACAATAGCACATATACAGATATAAACAAAGATAGGTTTAACCCACTTAGGGATGGACCAGCAAGAGGTCAATCTTTCCCGAGTGAAGTCGCCATTTTTTCTGTGGTGGTAGAAATGTGCAAGAATAAGCCATTGGATTGACTAGACTTTATACAAATCAAAATCAAAATCGCCACCGCGCTTTATTGTTTCCAAAGGAATGGGAAAAGAGCGAATAACCCAAAAAGAGGGGGAAAGATTCAAGGTAAGGGGGTTGGTTATGCAAAGGGAAGGTATTAGCACCCTAAACATCTACGGTACTCCGCAGGAACCTCTTTGAAAAATCTGTATATTTTGGCTATAAAAATGTGTTGTATATAAAATGGATGGTGGAGGTGAGAAAAGAAATATTTTTATGATTTATGCACCCGCCGCAGTTGCGAACCTTTAGTGCCTACGTACCACCTTTCGTGCAATAGGGGATCAGGGTACACGTAGTTCCTCTTTTAAAAATTTGAAACACAAGTGTGTTGGTTGATTTTATGAGATAAGACATCATCGCAATTGTCCGTGTGAAAAACATACTTACTACCCACAATCATGAGAAAGGAGAATTTGCATCATCTCAAAGTGGAGGATATGACTTGGATTTTAAAATCAACAATGCCTCACTCAACACCCAAGTGGAAAATATCTCACTTCACTACATATTGTAGAAGTATAGTTGTTTGCATCACTACAAGGATTAACAAGGGTCTAATCTTTTGAGAAAAGTTTAAAGATAAAAGCCAAAGTGGAAAAATGGTTTGAAATGAGATTGATTGACTTTTAGTCTTCTCACAAAAAAAAAGGTCAAGGTATTATTAAATTGATTGAAATTTATTTATAAAAATGTTTCGAAGATGCATGGACCTAAGTCCAAGTTTATTATGAAAATGTTTCAAGTTTCAAAACAAGAAGAGTTTTTTTTTAAAGGAGGGAGAAGATTTTTGAAATTAAAAAAGATGGGAGGAGAAGAAGAGGCTATCCTAAAGCATAAGGTAAAAGCTAGGAATAAGAACCATCTAACCAACAAGAAGCCAATACTTGGCATTATGAGTTAATATAGAATTCCCATTCTTCAGATTGAAACCAAGCAAGAAAAGATACTAGACCTCTTGAGAGAACCAAACTTCAAGTGTTTTAAGTCTTCGCAAAAATTGGGCAGAGTAACGGCTGTATACGGGTGAATTCCAGATTACAAACAAAGATCGTAATCTCAATAACCTGCACACAAAACAAACAAACAACCCAATGTCTTGAGGTAAACCTCAAGAACTCCAGACAAAATATCAAATAAAGTCACAAAGTCTCCAAGATAGACCAAGGTCTCTAATCCTAAGTCCAATAAGTCCATCACTCCATAATGCAAAGGATAGTAACCATGTAGTCCAAGTATCATTAATGATTTTTATGGTTCATGTTGATTATTAGGTGTCTTTAAAAATAAAGAAAAGCTCAAGTGAGCAAAATAAAAATTACATAAAAGTAAATGCTCAAGTGAGCAAAGATGAAAATAGCATGAAATGTAAAATGCTAAAAGTAAATGGTACATAAAGCATGAAAATAAAAGCGTAAAGTAAAGTTAATTATTAGTAATTAGTGGTTAGTTGGATGACCATCTTGAAACTTGCATTTGGAACTCATTAGAGGATTGGTAGAACCAAATCCTCCACACAACAAGTTTCATTTGCTTTTTGTCAAGTATATCATCCATTTTGGAATTCTCACAAGGCAACATGTAATGATCAACGATGTTTAAGTGATCCGCGTTGACCAAAGGTGTTGTAGATCCATTAGAGGATTGGTAGAACCAAAGCCTCCACACAATGAATCTCAAGGTTATTGGATCAAAGAGATCAAATTAACATACTTGGGCTTGCAATCATAAGTTTGGGCCACGAATGATCATTTATTCGAATCGGGACAAAATTTAGCACTATGTTAAGCAATCGTAAGTGGACTTATGTAGAAGTCACACCTATTTTGAGGCCGGTCAATAGCAATCTATGTACTTCATGTTTTGATAAATGATATAGATATCACCATCCCTTAACATGTAGCACAATTAAAAAAGAAAGGGATAAGATGAAGAGGGAGGGGAATGATAAGTTAATTTGGATCACCATTTCAAAATTCTTTCATCTTTAAATTCAACCACTCCTCTAGATGGATTAAAGCACTAAACATATCATTAATCCAAAGCACCAAAAATGAATTAAATAATTCACTCTTAGGTAGATTTGAATTGATGAACATTTATCCAACTTCATCTACATCACAAAGTCCATTGAGTTTAAAGACAAATTGGACATTTAAAATTGCAATCCAAATCAACAATCAAAAGGAATGAGTAGAAAAAGCATTTTGGATCAAAGCTGCCCCAAAACAAGGCAAAAAAATGCATTATGTCCCTGTGTAAATCGATTGAACTATTGTGTAAATCGATTTACACAGTACAATTTTCAAAAATCTGCGTGAAATTGCTTCTGTGCAATCGATTGCACAGTTACTGCAATCGATTGCACACTGTTACAGTAGCAAAAACAGCATTTTAAAAGGCCAATTTCTTGTTCAAACTTTCCATCAAACACCTTATGATCATGGATCCAATTGAGCACGTAAATTCCATCAAATTATGAGAAAATAACGCCATTGAAATCACAAAATAATGCTTAAAGAATCAATCCCAAAGATCACCAAGAGATCACATTGTGAAAGATGAATTATCCAACTTACCAAAGGTAGATCTAGAGAATTATCAAAACAACTTCAAGAATTTGCTTCAATTCAACCACAAGAATCAATTGACCAAGCTTGGATGTAGAGAATTGATGAAGAAAAAGTGTTTAGATGAAGGTTTAGCTCAAAGATTAGTAAGCTTCAATGCAAAGCTTACTAACTTTTTGAAAATGGAGCTTTGAGTGAATTTGGTAGATGGAGAGAATTGAGAGATTTTTTAGCAAGGTGGATTTGGCTATCAAAAGCTTGAAATTTGAATGAAATGAGAGCTCTATTTATAGAGTTTTAGGATTGAGATTAGTGGTAATTTGGTAATTGATTCTTGGAGCCAAAATTTGAATTAATGATAACTCTTTCAAAAATTAGAGCCAAAATTTGAATTAATGATAATTCTTTCAAATATTAGAGCTAAAATTTGAATTAATGATAATTCTTTTTTTTTTAAATGAAAGATTGGCACTAAAATTTAAATTAATGATACATCTTTCAAAAGTGAAGGAAAATTGGAGCCAAAATTTGACAAGTTTAAAATGCTGATTTTTTAAATTTTCACGTTGTGCAATCGATTGCACTACAGTGCAAATCGATTGCACAGTGTATTTTTTTCAAAAATGGCACAAAATACACTATGTGCAATCGATTGCACTTTAAGAGAAATCGATTGCATCAGTGAAAAAAATGAAAATTTTTAATTCTTTTTCTTTGCAAATAGAGATTTTAGGAAAATAATACCAGAAATCCTTATTTGTCAGATGCTTCGACTTGGTACCTACAAAACAAAAATATACAAAGACAAAGACAAATATTTTTTGTATTTTGATTAGAAGTTAGTCAACAACTCATATACAAAATACACAACCAAGGTGCTTGGAGATTCTTCAAGAGCAAACTTAAAGATAGGAAAAAAGAGGAAGAACCAACCCTAATGTGATCTTGTTATGATCGAGTTGATATGATATGATAGAGGAATCTTAGGGGTAAAAATTGGGGTACAACATATGGCCAAGTATAAGATTAATGGCGCATTCTCTTTAGGCCTTGCCAGGATAAAAGGAGAAGATAAAAAATGCTTCACGTTTTAGAAGGATTCTTCGCATGTAGTTATCCACTCAAACTCTTCAGAATTTTTGAGAGCTGCAAAGAAATGAATAAACTTATCACCTACACATGAAAAAAATGAGATAAGGTGGCTATCCTCCTTATTAGTTGTTTAACTTCCTTCTTTGAAGATGGGCTTCGCATGTCTATAATTGCTTGTCACTTTTTTGGATTAGCTCCAATCCCCCGATTTGTGAGCATAAACTCCAAGAATTTTCCAGCTTGCACCCTAAAGATACACTTATCCGGGTTCAGCCTCATGTTATAACTTCCTAGTGATGCAAAAGCCTCTGTGAGATCCACAATATGCCATTTCTCCTAAGTGGTTTTTACCACCATGTCATCCACATAAAATTCAAGGTTTATTTCGATTTGGGTAGTGAACACCCTGTCCATCAACTTCTGATAAGTAGCCCCTACATTCTTGAGGCTAAAAGGAATTACCTCATGGTAGTAATTGCTTCTATCCGACATGAAAGATGTCTTTCGGGCGTCAATCAGGCTCATACGAATCTGATTATACCCGGAGTAAACGTTCATAAAGCTGAGTAATCGGTACCCGAAGGTTTCATCAATGAGTTTGTCTATTTGAGGCAGAGGGTAATGATCTTGGGGAATGCTTTGTTGAGATCTACGAAATCAACATACATCTGCCATTTCCAGTTCTTCTTCTTTACCATCACCATGTTAGACAACCAGGCCGGGTACTTGATTTCCTTAATGAAACCAACATCTAGTAATTTCTCGACCTCCTCTCTAACATCTTTCCTCTTCTCGTCACCTTCCTTACGTTTCTTCTGAGAAATCAGTTTAGTATCCGGGTTCAGGGCCAAGTGATCACACTTGAAATTTGGGTCTATCCCCTGCATGTCTGACGACTTCCAGGCAAATAAGTCAACATTCTCTCTTAATATTGTTGTGATCTCCTTCTCTTCTTCCAGAGAAAGGCAGGTTCCGATATAAGTTATCTCTGAGGGTATGTTCCCGATTTGGACCTTTTTAGTTTCTTCATGAGGAGACAAGCCATCCTCCGGTGAGTTATCTCGTGGATCAATGTCAACCAAGTTGACTCTAAGATCATGTGAGAAGTAGAACTCTTCGCTCTATCCTTTCTTCTTCAACTTTGAGCTATCCTTGTAACACTTTCGTGCTAATCCCTGGTTTCCTTTGATCACCCCCACTCGGCCGCCCCCCAATGGGTACTTCATGGTGATGTACAGGGTGGATAGAGAAGCCTCCATGGATTTGAAAGATGGTCTTCCCATGATGATTTTATAAGGTGAAACAACGTTAACAATGAGGTATTTTACCTTTATTTCCTTTGTATTCCCACCACTCCCAAAAGTAGTTAGTATTGGCAAGTATCATAGCACTTGCATGTGCTCTCCTGAGATTCTGACTAAGGTGTCTTTGAAAGGTAGAAACTCAGATGTGTCGAACTACATTCCTTTGAAATCTTCCCAATATAGAACATCGGCTGAGCTTCCCGGGTCCACCAGTAACCTCTTCACACTCCAATTATGGATCTGGACTTAAATAACCATCAAATCATATTCATGGGCAAGAATTCCCACAGCATCGAGCTTGAAGAAGCTTACCAGATTCATGTCGCGTTCCTGTCTGACGGGTGATTCCTCTGACACATAAATCACAACCCGAGCATACCTCTTCCTAGGTAAAATCGTTTCTCCACCTCCAGTGAACCCGCCAGCGATGATGTTGAGAGTATGGCGGGCCAATTTTGTTTCGTGGACTTCCTCTGGACCTTTCTCCTTCTTGTGAGAAGGCTCCTCTGGTCCTGAGTCGTCCCTTCAAGAATCTCTCTTCCCAGATTGTAACTTATTGTCTTTCACATAAGACAAGAGATGTCCTCTCTATATCAGCACCTCAATATCTTTCTTCAACTGGTGGCAGTCGTCGGTGTGGTGACCCTAAAGTCAGTGATAACTACACCAAGCTCCAGCGTCCTTTCCTATCACAGTGTAAGCCCCCCTAAGAAGGGTTGGTCCCGCCAGGATTAGATTTAAGTGGTTGACCTCTTACAGTATATCACCTCTCTGAGTATTCAACAATGTCAAATCTTAGTCTGAAACCAAGAGTTTGCGATTAGGTATCTGACCGGTCCTTTCCCCGGGACGTTTCCAAGAACATTCTCGAGCAAC
The DNA here is from genome assembly GCA_948472305.1 of Vicia faba. Classification (NCBI taxonomy): domain Eukaryota; kingdom Viridiplantae; phylum Streptophyta; class Magnoliopsida; order Fabales; family Fabaceae; genus Vicia; species Vicia faba. The sequence goes on along the minus strand of OX451738.1, from coordinate 276,392,036 downwards.
ATATCATGAAGGTTCTTGGCATCTCCCTGCCCCGTCTTCCTTGTTTTTGGACTTTTTAGTAGTGTCTCTCGAGCATTTCTCCCGGTTAGTTTCTTCTCCTTTGATGTAGCATTCTGCTCTATTAATAATCTCCTCCATGTTGGAGGCCAGTTTCTGAGCTAGGGCCTCATTGAATTGGCCAGCCCATAAACCATGCTGAAACGCTCCCACGAGTAGCTCCTGATTAGGGTGTGACACTTTTATGGTTTCTTCATTGAATCTGGCCAAGTACTCTCATAAGGATTCCGACTGCCCATGTCGAACATTAAACAAGGTAGTGGTTAACACCTTTCAGTGTTTATTGGCCAAGAAGTGTTATACCAGCTTCTTGGTCAGATTTGCATAGCTTTCCACAAATAGTTAGGGTAGGCTCATATACCACCTCAAGGCTACATCCTTGAAGGTTCCCGCTATGAGTTTACACTTCAGGGAGTCAGTATGGCCTATTATTGCCATATGATTGTTGGTAGCAATAATGTGTTCTTAAGGATCGGACTTGCCATCATAAGCTGTGAGTGATAGTGCTTTGAAGTTGTCAGACTTAGTCGTCCCGAATTTCCTGTGAGAGTGGTTAAGGCTCCATAAACTCCTCTTTTGGAGGGTCCTCCCCTGACTCTTTTGTTACAGGTTGCTACATTATCCTGTAAGGTATTGTTTTGTTACCTGAGGGCCTCCACCATGGCCAATAGTTACGCCATATCTAGGAGGTCTTCATTTGTTGGCATTCCATTGAATGTTGTTTGTTGTGTGTCCTAGGACGGTTTTATCGAGGCCCCACAGTGGGTGCCAAATGTTCTTGCTTAGGAACACTAAACATTTAGCTTCCTTATAGGAACATGGAGAGCCTCAAAGGTAGATTTCTGTAAGTATGATTGGGGATTTAAGAGCTACGCTTGCACTGCGTATTGTCTTAAGAATGAGTGTCTTTCTTATCCCTCTTGCAGGAGCCCTTGTATATAGCCTCCATAATACCTCCTAGAGGCTCCTTTAAGGCGCACCCTTGGAGTTCCTCACGTTATCATTAACTTGAAACGTTCGCCTCCAACCATCATTGATGCACTTAACTTAGGGTAACGGCTGATGATTAATAGTTGGTGACCGTTTATGGAGTTACAGATGGGTCCTCACGATGACTCTTTGTATCCTACTGGGTCGCGTTCTGGAGAGCATTACCTGGATGTAGGTACCCGGAGATATGACACGGCCTATCCCCCTGGTCCCGAGGATAATAATCGTATGTACACACGTATCCACACTTTCCTTCCTTCTTGCTATCCTTCTTAAGCTGACTATAGGTCCCGACCTGGCATATTTATTCCAAGATGTACATGTACAATTAAACATTCCACTCTAATGGATGTATTGTGTCCTATTTGTCTCCCATGATCAATTCCTACTGTTATAGAAGCTGGCAAGATGAAAGTGACGTGTGTACTACTACAATGGTCTACTTCTTCAACGCCTATATAAAGGATAAATTGGTTCATTTAAAAACAAGCAAGACTAGAGAGCAAGAACAATAACGCTGCCAAAATCAAAAGAATAAAAAAACAAAGAAATAGAAAAGAAAGATAAAAATAAAAATCAAAGAAAAGAAAGTATCAAAACATAAGAGTTGTTACTCGTTACTGCATTAACATTATCATTTGCTAGAACACAAGAGTTGTTGCTCGTATTGTGTTGTTACTACTATTCACTAGAGCACTAGAGTTGTTGCTCATATAGTGTTGATATTACTATTCCTTAGAACACAGGAGTTGTTGCTCATTATTGTGTTACTTTTGTAAATTATTTGAACACAAGAGTTGTTGCTCATATTTATGTTAAATAATTTGTACTTACACTTATGTGTAATCCGCTTGTAAGAAGCAAACTTGTAAACACAGTTATTCAACGGGTAGTTGAGAAGTCCTTTTTTAAGGAAAAGAGAAAGTCCTTTTCTAAGGCATAGAGAAATCTTCTTCAAGAGACCGGGTAGGTCAGAAGTCTTAAGGAGTCAGTGATCGTTATATCTCTTAGGGGACCTAGTAGGTCCAAATTCTTAAGGGATCTCTAGCATATTATCATTGTTTTTAGTCACCAGTGGGAAGCTCGTGCATTTGTTAGTCACCAACGGGTAGCCCGTGCAGTTGTAATCAGTTTCGTTATAGTGGATTAAGTCATTTTCTAAGGCGAAATCACCTTGACGATGGACATGATTAACCTTTTCTAAGGTGAACCTGGATAAATCAAAATTGTTCTTTTATTTCTATTTCTGATTGTCATTTCTAATCCTAGTATTGTTTCTAATTATGATAATTTGTGAAAAACACTTCTAAATGAAAAAAATTTAAAACTCCAATTCAAACCCCCCTTTCTTGTGTTTTTCTCCACCATCATAAATGATATTTTTTAATATGTGTCAACTTGAAAGGTTGTGTGTGTCGACACATAGAAACAAAAACTACATGCTTTATTATTGATTTATATATGTCGACTCATACCTCGTATGTGTCGACACATAAACCTGTTTTTAGTGCATTAGCTGATTTTTAATACATGATACCTTTTCCAAACATGTTCTAAATTCATTCTGAGTACCCTAATGTAAAGGTGCATATATATACTTTGATAAATCATACAATATATAGAAATGCTAAAGTTATCTTAATTTGACATCATACAAAACAACTAACAAACAATTAACTAATGACTTTAGGGGTTAATTTAGGGATAAAGGTATGTTCACTAAGGAACCATAGATAAATACTATAGGTAATTAGTAAACATACCATATAATAGAATTCAACAACAAGAATGATTTCAGATACCAAGGGAAAGCAAAGTCAATCTCATCCTTAACATATTTTATTATCGTATTAAATCCAAAAACAATCAAATTTAGTTATAGTATATATATTCAAACAAATAAATTAGACCCTTTTGTTCAACTAAATCATGAAATTAAATTCAATATGTTAGCAGTCCTTGAGTTCGACACTCGATAACTTTTACCATTTTCTAAGCCCAGAATGATTAAGTACACTTCCTACAATGTTTCAACTTTGAGTGTATTTGATAACTCACTCAAATATAAATAAGCACCACTCAAACTTTCTATATGATGGTGAAACACAGAGGAATTTATACTTAACTCCTTTAGACTATATATATATATATGAAGTGGTGCCTTTGAAGTCAATTCATCATTTTTATCGTCCTTATCCTTCTCTTACTTATGAGAAGATTTCTTAGAAGGAGAAATTGTATGAGAATTGGTAGAGTTAGAGTTTTCCTCACCCCTTCAAAATTAATTTATCTCATTAGTTGGATTAGGTAGAGGAGTGTCAACATTGATCCCAATTCGACCATCATCAACTTCTATTTTTTCGTTGGAGTTGGGTTTATTTAACAATCGCATCACTTTAGTGCTAAGGAAATAAAAATGATGCATAAAAAATACGAAGTTTGTTTCTAATAAGTTGAATAACGTTGATAATGATAAAAATACCTCAATAATGTCAGATAGTGTTATCATGTTCGAACTAGTCTTTAGAGTAATCTTAGAAATCGTTGGAGGATAAAATGACATATCAAAATTCTTTATAGACAAAATCGCGTCATAAAATGATAAACCAACTTTGTTCTTACAAGGGACTCGTGAAACATGAAAATAGATTGAGTGCTCTTTTGACTTTGGGAAGATTCACACGTATGTAATCTAAAAATGGGATTTAATGGGCATCAAAATACATAAGTGGACATGTGATATGGTGGGAGAACTGACTTGAAGGTTTTGCGTTCAATCGCAAATGTTGCGGTTAGCAAGAGTCGCCACCGACTTTTCTTTTATCGAAAAGGAAAGGTGAAAAAGCACAGGAAATACCTTTGAGATTGTTTCTTGAGTTCGGGGAGTAGATTATGAAAAGGGAAGGTATTAGCACCCTTTTCATCCATGGTTTTCCATGGTCTCTTAGTTACTTGCTAGATCACTTGCTTTTGTTTGAAATTGTGATTTGTGTGGTTTTTTGAAAGTATTTTGTAAAGAGGCCATTGTTTAGGCAAACTTTGTAATGATTCTCGTTCGTCAGAATGTATACAAAGTGTTTGATCTTTTGAAAATGTTTTCAAGTTTGCTAAGATGTTTTGAAAGTGTAGGTGTTTGTTTTGAAAATAGAAAGGATGTTTTGTTTTGAAGTGGAGCAAGTAATTAGAAGCATTCTACCTACTCAAAAGTCTTTCTTGTTCATTTTCTTTTCCTATGAGATTGTTATCTTACCATTGATTTGGTAAGTAACCTTATCTTTGGATGTAAACGGGACGTGGGTCATTGTATAACCATGACTAGCAATGTTGCAAGGTATCTTAGCATTATCTTTTAGGGACTAAGATCATTTGAAAGGCAACATGGATAGCGTCATCGAGGGACTATGATCTTGTATTTTTGCTTGTTTTTACTAAGATACCTCACATGCGTAATATGGTCATTTTGTAAAGGCAACTAAGCGGATTTACCCTAAGGGTGTTTGTGTGCAAGTGTATTGTTTTCATGCTCAATTTTTGTCTTTGATTAAGGTTTTATAAGCATTGGTTTTAGTCTTTCCATACAAACCCTAATTACTAGCATTTGCATATAAAAGTGATAAATTGCGGAATTTAGAATTACTACGCTATTACAACACTTGTGGGAGGGGGTGTATAAATTATAAATGGGGATTGCAAGAAAATAAACCTAGTTAATCTATTACAACCATATTGAATTAGTACAAGAATGGAAATAAATGATGTACAAAAATGAAGAAATATACAAGCATGTGAATGTGAAGAAAATGGATATTTTTGTTTGGATTTTTTAGAGAAAAGGGGTTTTGATTTAACCTAATTAACTAAAGAAAAATGATTAATTAAAAGTGAAATTTAAATTTACTAGAAAAAGAATCTAAATAAAAACCCTAGTTTTTAATTGATTAAAAAGAAATTAAGTTTATAAAAGGAATATTTTTTGGTATTTTTGTCTTAAAAATAATTGATAGTATTATAAAATATTTTTGGTTTTTTTATATTTTAAAATAATATATTTAAATGGCGTAAAAAAAACTAAAAACCTATTTTTTAATTAAATTTACAAAGATAATTAGTAAAATAAAATAAAGTATGATTAAATAAAATAATTTTTGTGTGAGAAAAATAAATAAACTATGTCAAAATGTGAATCTACTATTTTTATATTTTTTTTATAATTTTTTAGTATTATAAAAATAATTAAGAAAATAACATAAAATGAAAATAAGAAAAGAAAATAAAAAATCGGGCCAGGGGTATGAATAGCCTGCAAGGGGGTTAGAGATAAGAAGAAAAAAACATAAGGCCCAAAGGAGGAGGCCCAGCGCTTGTCCAAAAAGTCAAAATAGGAAAAAATATGAAAAAAATCAAAAAGGTACCACTGGGGCTCGAACCCAGGTCCCTTTGGTTACAGGCGCGCGCTTCTACCACTGGGGTGGCTATACATCCGTTTATATAAATCAAACCATAAATATATATGGCAAACATGTTCTTGAGGTCAACTTCATCTTCAACCTCACGCCCATCCAGAACCTCTGTAACTTGTTCAAATCTCAACAAAAATGAAAATTGTAAACATGAAATTTGTAGCAAATTTCCTCACGATTTCATAAATGAAAAGCAAAATAGTTATAGATCAAAGATAAGCATGAATTTTAATGGCCCTATTCTGAACCCTAAAAATCTCAGACACTTCAATCTTAAAATTCTCTAAGCTCAAGCAAAATTAATGGAAACTATGGACATGGTTAGCTTTAGGGCAATGATATCTACATGTTTCATTCACAAATAAATCATTGATGATGCATGTATGAAAAGTTCCAAAGTTAGAAAACTTACCTTGCAAGAGGGTATCGGGTTTGGAGTTTGAGCAGCTTTCAGTGAGTTCCAATGATTGGGTTAGCTTCTTCAAGTTCCCAGGAAGCTAATGGGATGCTTAGCTTGAGTTGAAAGTTCCTGAGGAGTTCTGGAGAAGTCCAAGTGAAAAGCTCTGTTTTTGAAAATAGAGGATGGTGTTAATGGTGTTATAGTCTTGTAACAGGGTGTGGGATGAGTTCTAAATGATGTTTAGAAACTTTAGGAATCAAAAGGCTTGAAAACACACGAGGGAGATGTGAGTTTCAAACTTTTGGTCAGGTTATGTGAAAATGGAGGTATGAGATGCAAATATGAGTTCTTCTTGTTTTCAGGGGTCAAGTACGCATGGGATTTATGGCAAATGATTTGTGTATCTATAAGCAAAAGGTCTCGAGTGCATTGGCAAGTCAGAAGTACAAGTTACAAGTTATTTGCTATGTTACTTGATTTTCAAGAAAAGTGAGAAACCAAGTTTCAATGTGAAGTACAAGCATGGGCTGGGTGATTATAAGTGTCTAAACTATTTCTCGTGTGTTATGAGACGTGTATGATCAGAAGAGAACAAGTGCAAGGCTCAAGAACAAATTTTGTGCAAAAAGTCACTTTATCAAAATGACAATGTGCACTTTCTTCCCAAAATGGATATAAAACATGGCCATGCATTGAATTCTTGAAATGAGACCTCTAACAGCTGTGCAAGCAATTAATTATGGATTGCCTAACAATTTTGATGCCTTCAAAGTAGAGGTTATGCAGCATAACTTTGAATTTTGAATTTGTTCATCACAAAATGACTTGTAATTCAAGTGATAAAACCCTAACTTCATCTCTTCGATTCTCCCTACTCAAAAATGATCTCAAGGATTTCTTGGACATTTTGTAAAGCTTGAAATGTTCTATGAAACCCATATTTGAATCAATTTTTAAAATTTCCCTTGGAGATATATGAAAAAGTGCCATGAAGTTGGGTCAAAATCCTGACCAAATTAGGGCAAAATTTTCACTAAGTGTTTTATTTCATGACCATGTATTCTTAAAATTATAACTTGAGATCCAAGCACTTTTGAAAGGATTTGTGTAAATAAAAGTTGTATATTTCTTGAATATCTATAACTTTCATGTTGGAAGTTTCTTCTGAATCATCTTGCATCATGGTGAAATTTTTACTCAAAGTTATGAAAAAATAAGAAATTTCCAACACTTGGAAAAATTTCTAAGTTTAGAAATTTTAACTTTTCAAAATGAAATCTTGAATTTTGGATTTCTTGATGAATAAGTTTAATATTTTGACATGTTTTGATGAATTGTGATCTTTGGCATTTGATTTGACCAAAAAGTCAAAGTTTGACTTTTCAGCATACAGTTGACTTTTGATCAGTTGACTGAAAATTCATTTGTCAATCCATTGGACTTGAGCAATGTTTTGAGCCATGCCATTAGGTCAAAATTATGCAATTGGACTCTTGAGGTCATGCCTTAAACCAATTGATCATTTACTAGGTCAACAATCAGAAATTGCCCTTTCCCAGTCAAAACCTTAATTTTGACCATTTTGCCCTTTTGAAGATTTGATCAAATTTCTTGAGGAATTGTGGTCCAAACTTGATCAAATGATACATATGAGTTTAAAATGTTGATGTGGATAAAAAATTATGAAGTTTGACTATAAATTGGCCATAGTTGACTTTTTCCCCAATACAGTTGATTTTTTAGGTCAACTACTCAATTGACTGAGCAAAAGTGTGATCCAAAGCTTGAAACTTGGTATGAGTAATCTTGGGGGTCCATAGTGATCCATGAAAGTCATATGGGGCATTGGAAGTTCAAATATCCTTGTGCAATCTCAAATCCTAATTTAGGTCATCCGTTCTTGAGGAGGTGTCTTGAGCTGATCAAACCCAGTGCAGTCTTGAGCTAAATGAGATCTTGTGAGCAAATTCTTGATATGTGAGAGGGAAGTTTTTGGAGTACAACAGAACATATTGTTTTTTTCATGGAATTTACCTTTTGAATATGTACAAAATTTTCTTGGCTATAAGTTTATACCAATGTAAGTGGAAAAGTTATAAAGTCTGTAATGAGTGGTTATAACTCATTGTAATTTTGGATTGTTAATGAGTATAAAAAATTCAAGGGGAATAAACCATTTTAGTCCAGGTACATGTTTCACCACACTAAAAAATACATTATGAAAAATAGGAAATTTGGGGTAGAAAAGTCGAATTCACTTTGTTTTGAAACATGAGTCTTAAATATTGTGGTTTAAAATACAAATTACTAATTTTGATTTATCAAGCAAGACTTTAATATTCGAGCTTCCGATATGACTCATATTCCTATAGTTATATGAAACTTGAAAGAATTTTACAAATTGTAGAATTTTATTACAATGTGTACCTATAATCTCGGTGAAGGGATCTCCTGCCTACAAGGAAGCAACATCAATTGATGAATTTTAAAAAGAATTCATAGTAGGATTTTTAAAGTTGTTCAAATCATTGATGTCATCAAACTTCAAAGCTAAGTCTAGAATAGGAACAATTTTTTATGGCTAAAAAAGAGAAGCTGAGCTTCATCTTTTACCTCTTACACTTTATTTGGTCATATGTTGTTCAAGAAATCTTAGCGAATGGGGGGAAAGACTTGTAATCATCAATGATCTATGAAGGAAGAAGTGTTTTCACAATCGTAATATATTTGGAACAAATGAGAGAACTATGAATCCAAAATAAAATAAATGCAATATGCTCATTATTTGAAATCTCTAAGGACTCCCCTTGATTATGCTGAATATATTGTACATAAATAATAGAAACTAGATTAGGCTTAATGATAGATCTTGAAACTGCACCAGTACTTGCAACTTGACCAATGGATTTAAGACTATGATAACATCTATGTTAAGCAAGGTAATGTCTAGAATGTTATAAATAACGTGAAAGATGTAGTTGAAAGGATCCCAAAAGTAAATAACACTAAAGATATGTGGTAAATTATAAACTAATTTGTTCTACTTAAAATGATGATATCATAAATATCTTCTCTTTTTCAAATCCCCTTTTTCTCTTCCTCTCGATTCAACCCGGATAGATATAAAGATCTAACAATGGGTTTTTAGTTCTTTGTGGCTTGAAATGACCAAATGCATACCTAAATGTATTGAGAGTTGTCTTAAGGAAATAAGTTTTAACTAGAGCTCAAAAATTAAGGAAAATATACATAGGATAATTTGAAGAAAAACAATTCAACATGTCTCAAAAAATTTGAAGACATGAGTTGACCAAAAAAATGTAAACTCTCTTGGTTAATAATGAAAAGGATAAGTATCTGAGATATGTAAATTCCTTATTTTATTTCATCTTTGTCGGGATTAGGTAAATCTCCCAAGCCATGTGTAATACGGTGGGAGAACTGACTTGGGTGTTTTGCGTTTGTTCGCAATTGTTGCAGTTAGCAAAAGTTGTCACCGAATTTTCTTTTATCCAATGAAGGAAAGGTTGAAAAGAACAGGAAAGACTTTTCGAGATTATTCTCTTGAGTTCGGGGGGTAAGTTATGAAAAGGGAAGGTGTTAGCACCCTTTTCATCCGTAGTTATCTACGGGATCTTAGTTGCTTGCTAGATCACTTGCTTTTGTTTGAAAATGTGCTTGTGGTGTGGGTTTTGAAAGTATTTTGAAAATGTCTTTGTAATGGTTCTCGTTTCTATAAGAACGCATACAAAGTGTTGTTTTTAAAATAGTTCAAAGAGGTGTTTGTGGAATATGTTTTTGAAAGTGATTTTGAAAAGTGTCTTTGTAATGGTTCTCGCCTCTATAAGAACGCGTACAAAAATCTTTGTCTTTTGAAAATGTTTCAAAATGAAAGTGTGGGTGTATAAAATGTTTTTGTTGTGAGCAAGCGAGAAACTAGAAGCATCCTACCTACTCAAAAGGTCTTAATGTTCTTTTCCTCCTCCTTTAGATGTTGCTATCTTACCATTGATTTGGTAAGAAACCCCATCATTGGATGTGAAGGAACAGACGTGGGACATTTGTATAGTCATAGAAGGTAACCTATAGGATGTTTTAGCAATGTCGTTTAGGGACTAGATCGTTTACCGAAGGCAACATTGAGGGTCATCGAGGGACTACGATCTTTTATCGAGGGTCTTTGCTAAAACGCCCATATTCGAGAGACATGACTATTTTTCCGAGGCAACAAGTGAGATTACCCTAAGGGTGCATGTGTGAATAATGTGTTTGATTTGCATGCATTTAGTCTTTGATTAGAGGTTGTCTACTTGTTGTTTTTATATTGCCATACATACCCTATTTTACTAACAATCATACAAAAGTAATAAAATGCAGAAAGATAAAATACTACACTATTACAACCATATTGAATAGCATGAAAATATAAAGGTAAAATAAATAAAATAAAGAGGAAAATGTGGCTCTTTCGATTCAGGCAGAAGAACTCTACGATTATGCTTCTTTGGTTCTTTTCGATTTGGACCTGGAGACAATAAGGTTATAACCTTTGATTTGGGCTTAATCTGAGGCATGAGGTGTAGCCTTTGATTCTGCCTTTCTGACTCCTTCAACTGGGGGTTGGAATCAGTGTAGGCGTGCCTTTCGACTGGGCCTGGAATCAGTGCAAGATGCAATCTACTTTTCTGCCTCCTTCGATTGGGCCTGGAGTCAGTGAGGAAGCCTGAGGCTTCGTTTCATACTCATGTCTCCTGTTTCTTTCGTTTGAGATATTAAATAGCAATATGGCCTAAGGCCATGCTAGCATTACCTTAGGTCCAGGTTAGTTATTAAAGCATTTGTAACAAACCAAAGAACAAAACCAAAAGGAGAGGCAATAAAAACAAACTAAAAGGGTGGAAACGAAAAGGAAGCTTATTTACATGTTATGCTGGAAATGAAGGGTCCAAGGTTAAGAATGACTTATCTTGCTTGAGGATAGGACGTGTGCTAGGCCTTTAAGTGGTTGTCTTGAATGCTTCTGGATTCGAAGGGAGAAACCAGGGGTTATGCCTTTGATACTAGATTCGAAAGAGAAGAACAAGTGTGAGGTTCTTCCTACTGGATTCGAAGGGTAACAATGTATATGGATGTTTCAGATTCGAAGGGGACAAGTGTTTGGATTCTGGGTTTGTGTTTGATGAGTGTTTAAGTATTTGAGAGCTTTATGGTGTTTGAGAATTTTTTGAAGATTCGTTCCTCTGGCTAAAAAGTCCTCTTAAACATGTGTTGGAGCCTCTTATTTATAAGAAAAGCAGGCTAAAGCTTTTGGAGGGAAAACAAAATAATTTGAACAATTTGAGTAAACTGCTCTTTGTAGCCTTCGAGGGACAGTGCTTGTATGCTATTTTGGTGCAAGAATAGGGCAGTATTTCAGGACTGCTGTGCAGCAGTTTTGGCCAGTGTACCATGCCTGAACTTGGCAACAAGCATCTTTGAATATTTCATCCTTTCATTTTGACCCTCTTTTCGACCAGATTCTTCTTTCAAACATATTGTTTGATTTTCCTCCAACAAGTGTCCTTCGAATGGATCACCTTTATGCATCCTTTGAAGGGGCCAAATGTGTGCCCCTTGGATGGGTCACCAAAACATGCCTTAAGGTGGGCTTTGTAAATCCTTCGAATGGACCCTCAAGCATGTCCTTCGAATGGGATGCCCAGACGTGTCCCTTGAATGGATCATGTATGCTTCTTTGAAAAGGGAAAAATGTCCTTCGAATGGATTAGTAAGGCGTACCCTTCGACAGGGACTCATATGTATGCCCCTCAAGTCCACCATTATATGTCTTTTGAAGAGGCCATCAACCATGTGCTGAAGTTTGTCAAGGATTGAAATGCATCATACTAAAGAGAAATGTTGTCCAGTTGAAGCTAGTACAAACATAGTCAATGTCCTGTCGAAGCCTGCATGCAGGAGGTCTAAAATTTGTGACTCCAAGCAAGCACACAAAAGGCCAATGCTCAAACGAAGACTTTCATGAAGGGAGCCACATGCCCAAACGAAAGAGGCATGCAGGAGGCAAAATGTCCAGATTCTAAAGAGGCATACAGGAGGAAAAAAAGTGAAAATCGAAGGATGCCAAAAGGGAGCTTTTTACCTTGTAATCGAAGGAAGTTATATGAGCCTTTGTACCTTGTGCATGCTAGCAAGGGGGATGCCTTTTGCGTTCAAGTTGTGGCTCAAACGAAAGTTTGTATGTAACTAGTCATTACTTTATGAGTCAAGGCAAGCATGGAGGGAAAGTTTGTATAGGCATGCAAGCATCAGACATCCAAACGAAACATGCATATAGGCAGTCATGGCATTGTGAAACTAGTGAGGCCAGAGATGCAATCGAAGGTGGCGTGTAGGAAACTCCTGCCTTGTAAATCAAAGTCAGCATGCCAGAGGCCAACGCCCAGTCAAAGGATGCAACCAAAGCCTGTATCAAAAGAGGCCAAAAGGTCAATCGAAGGAGCTGAATCGAAAAGACTTGTTTTTCTCCAATTTTGTCAAAAGATTATTTTTATCTGTTTTCCTCCTTTTTTGACAATTTCCTTTTCAACTTGGTACTGGAAAATCCAATCGTACTTGTGCAAACTTGAACTTTGAGAATCCTTGTGAGAAATGCCTTGAAAAATGAGAGGGAAAATTTTAGGGTACAACACCATGTTTGATAATCAACTTATGATTTTTAAATGAAATCAAGGATAAGTTGGAATAAGACATCTTTTTGGCAACAAAAATTAAGATATTGAATAAAATACCTAAAAATGATGACACACAAAAAGTGTTTAGAAATTTATAGCTAGGTGAAATTTGAAGTATGCCATTATGAAAAAAAAATGATGTAAAAATAACTTTCCTCAACGACATGTTGCAAAGGGCAAAACATATTGGAAAATTGTGTGTAGAAAGGTATTACCAATGTACGCACAATCATGCCGTTTGACAAAATGGTTCAAGAATTTTGAAATCAAGTAACTAGTAATTAAAATAAATGCAAAGACAAACCAATTTTACAAAAAAAAACATTTTAAAATGTCAATTCTAAAATAAATTCGAGAATTAATATTTTTAGAGGACATTTGTTGGCAGAAATGCCTACCTATTCAAAATATGCAAGATTTCAAATACAACACAAGATATTCTAAGAAGATTTAAAGAAGTTATGGATCAAAAAGGCATATCAAGTCGTCAAGAGAAGAAACATTGGAATATAAGTTTCTTTTAGTTGATTCCGAGTGGTTATTGACCATGTGACATTAATGCAAGAAATTGGTTATTTTCTTATATTTATAACTTAGGAAAGAAAACCCTATTATAAAGGGAGTTTTCATTTTTTCACTCAAAACCTAACCCGACTATAGATTACACATCTGCACACATAAAGGATAACAATCTCAAACTTAGTACGGTGAAGGAACAATGTGTGTTTCTCCCTAAATCTAACACATTGATCTTTCAATTCTTGTTTTTTCCATTACTGCATTTTTTTTGTATTTTCTTTTATCTTGCAATCCTTGTAATTAATTCAAATGTTACATAAAACTTAAACATCTAAATCTATCAACTACAAATTCAATAAGATCTAACTCGAATTCTAAATTAGTCTATCAAATTTAATTCTTAAAAATGAAACTTTTGCCATCAACAAAATTTTCTCACTACAAAACTTAATCTTCTAATGTATGCTATGAATAATGAATATTATACTACAACATATATATATATATATATATATATATATATATATATATATATATATATATATATATATATATATATATATATATATATATATATATATATATATTGGTAAATGAATCATTCATGCCAAGTTCTTCTAGAAGTTAGGAACAAATCAATTTCTTCTAGTAGTTGGGAACAATAGTGCCAACATATCCGAATGCCAGGATGAAGAAAGCAATCGCTTGAATGTATAGGAATATGAAGAATTGATTTTTCCCATACATAACATCATATGAACCACAAAATAGGAGGTAGAGTCCAACACAAAGTTCTGACATTCCAATCCTAATATAAACATAAAAATAAATCAAATACACAATTACTATATTTTTTTACTTATAATTATTGAGACCAAGTGGAATAATATTGTAAATTTTATTTTACCTGTCTCCAATGTTAAGTCGAATATTTTTGGAAACTTTAGCACCACCTTTAACCTTGAGAGTAGCTCCAAGTTTTTCAGTGACAACCCATTCATTCACTCTACTAGCCTCTAATAGACCAATAATTGTTGCCTTTGTTCGATGTAGAGACATGGTATTCTCAAAGAGAATCCAAAAGGAAACTAAATGGAATGACCTGGAAATTGAGAAACAAATTAAATAACTTCGGCAAGATAGAAATGGGTGACAGTGAAACCAAACATACAGTAATAAAAATAAAATAAAGAGAAAATAAAGTACGTATAACCTTGGTGTTCCAACAGATTTTAGAAGGGTGATGACAACAGGAATATAAACAGATCCCCATTTAGGGACAACAACTTCAGGCACCAAAACAGTTGCAGGTAACACAATGCAATAGAACACAAATGTATTGATGTGTGCCACAATCTTCCGAACAAAGAAAAAACTGTATAGAATATATA